>OZ023241.1:25557460-26157460 GCA_964006365.1 Trididemnum miniatum
TGCAAGCACGAGATTGCGTTGAAACAGAATAATTCTCGGGACGTTTCTGCTTTAATCGATTTTGTAAAAAATGATAGCGCATAAAACCGAAAACCATAATCATATTTTTTCACTTTGATTTTGTGCCGGAAGTTTTGTTCCGTGGACTGCTTCCGGCCCGGAAATGCGACCAGGTCGCCAAATTTATGTAATGTACCCAACACCAGCAGAACCAACGTTCTTATTCTATTATCTTGACGAATCCGATTGTTGAAAAACATGTCACAAGGGAAGCCGCGGACGAGAATCGAACCCAAAAACTAGTGCAGCGCTACCCTCTCCACGCTGCGCCCCAAGCCACTGCGCCATAGAACAGTCGTTGCAATCTAGCACAAAAATGGTGTTTATAAAACCCACGCTTTGTCAGAAAAAAAGCAAGGTTTCTACTGGTGCTAGGGGACATTGCATAAAAAAATGCGACCGGGTCACCACAAAGAAGAGTTTTTGCCGATGTCAATAATATTCACTGCAGCTCGACTATCACCATTTGCTTTAGCATACTGAAATATTCAAAAAAAGGTTCATCAAAATAAAACAATAAGAAAACTATGGATTTTCGTCATTTTTATGAAAAGCTTTCGGAGCTGCGGCAATTGCTGAAAACCTGATCAGCGTCCACATGTCCAATTTCAGCGGGCTTTAGACCAGCAATTCTTGGTTTTAGTTTCGACATCATAATCAATTTTCTGAGTAATCAAAGTGAAAAACATGATTATGGTTTCGGTTTATGTGCTATCATTTTTACAAAATCAATTAAAGCCTTTGGCAGCAGAACGTCCGAGAATTATTCTGTTTCAACGCAATCTCGTGCTTGCATACCGTAAAATTAGTTCGGAATTGGCAGAGATTGCTCTGAAATATTTCTACAACCACAACCTACAACTCTGAAATATTTCAGCAATGGAAAACGCCAATAAACGTTGCTCTTAGCGTTTTTGGCTGAACTACCGCCGTATTCCATCGAGGCCATTGATACAGGTCATTTTCCAGATTCTGAAGATAATCGAAAGTTACTTAAAGAACGAAAAGCCGGACTAAAACATTTTTTTAAAGTCGAAAGCTAGACTGCTTCTTGCATGGTATGCTCAGAAGTTCCAGCAGCATATTGGAGAAGCATGGAAAACAACAATCGAACAACAAACAGAAAGGTTGGTTAGCAAACTAAAAGGCGCAGTTCAAAACAAAATTCTTGATTCGCCTTCACATCTCGACAAAACTGACATTCGTTTACGTGCATTTTTATGCAACATGGATTGGGTTTTGTACAATATTGGGCGTGCTAGGCTGATTTTTATCCATTTGTTTGTCGTAACATGAATTATGGAAGATTTGAATAAGATTGTTGGTCGCGATAGGAAGTCTTTTCCACTGCTATCGCGCAGTATGACGTACAGTTCTTGATTTCTGAACTTGTGCATGAACGAAATCTTCGAATAATTATCGCAGACACTAATATTTGTTCGGGCCAATCCGGTTAACTTATGTTGATACTGACTGTTGAATATACTGCACTAATGCAAAAAAGTGGTAAAAATGTGTTTTTTGTACATGACTTTTATTCCTATGCAGATATGATAAGAAATCGTGCATTCTGCGTAGTTTAATGTAAATTTCATGCTTCTGTCGCTGGCAGTTACGGAGCTTAGATATTTAACAGCTCAGATGGCCGAGTGGTATAGAGCGTCCGTCTCTTGAGCTGTAGACTCGGGTTTAATTCCGAGTCGGGTCAAACCAATGACTTTAAAATTGGTATTCACAGCTTCCCTGCTTGACGCTTAGCATTAAAAGGACAGTGTGGAGAACAAGCCGGCAAGTTTACTTGTTGTGTCGTTGGGAAAGGCACTTAGCGGGATTCCCCCATCTTGATGTGGTAGACAGATGGCTGGCAACTCCTAAGCGAGCTCGTATAGCGCATTGATCGCTTTCTCGTGATAGGATAAATATGCAACCAAATAAAAATAAATAAATACAGCAAAATAGTAAAAAAGACGTCATATCGCGCAGGGCATCCTCTAGATGACGTCATAATGAAAAAACAATGCTTAATTCAAAATCAGCGTCCATAATCTCATCAGAGAAAAAAAGGCAATCGTTAAAAAACTCGAGTGGTGAAATTATGAAACATCCAACCTAGACACTATGAACACTGACACTGCGATTTTTATAACCAGGTTCAAAACCGTTCATCACGATTCCGCATCAATTTCAACATTGCCACCAACATAATCACTAATTTATGATATAAATGCTGAAGCCGTATCACACAATTACCATCTTGCTCGATTCTGCCTTTACCACTGATTTTTTCCAAATCAGTGACGAATAAAGGAGTGGTGAGGTCATCGTAGACAGCAATATTCCAATCCACATTACGAGGTCGGACAACCACCTTGCGATAAGCTCCGCTCAGAGCGTAATCTCTAGAAAACACGCGTCAGTTTATCGATATGAATTAACGTCTTTGCAATATGCAAACCAAAAACAAGGTGTGAAAAAAAGACAAGCATTACCCTAGAAAATACGTCAGAAGAGGCAACAAATCAGTAATCATACTTCCAGGGATTGACATTAATTCACTTTAACAGGTGATCAGGCACCGGGGGGAGAGTGGGGTGCGAAACTACAATAATCAGTTATTAATGCGCGTATATATTTGTGTTCATGGTGGAAAAAACTCGGCAAAAATTGTTGAATACGTGCTAAATGCATGATAGAAATTATTCAATATATTTTTACAACCTGAAATTGGGAAGTTAATCTGCTTTTCTGCGATAAACAAGTAATATCAAAAATTCAAGTCCACTGTCCCAAGACCGGCAACCGGGGGTTTTCTACGCCCAGTTTATTCCTCAATTAATGACTGGGTAAAATGTCATGCGACATAATTGATATTGTTTGTATGAATACAAACAATATGATTGTATGAATACAAACAAACTGAAACAAGCGAACACGCAGTTTTTGGAAAACGTCGGATTACCAAGAACTTCGCCTACGCAGTTTAATGTAGCAGTTTTTAAAATCGTGACGCATAAATCAATGGGAGCTGCTTGAATTACAATTAATCACCTAGGTCGGTGTAGACCGTTTTAGTCAGTTTGAGTGTCACCACAGTAACCAATAACCTATGATAATAAATTAATTTCGCTTCGCATTGCACTCTTGTTTGCGAGTGCCTGTAAGTATGCTAAAGGAATAAGCAAACTTTGTATGGCATAGCGGTAGAGTATTCAGCTATCGGCTGCGTAGCTAAGAGTTCGATGTTCTCTACCGTTGCTGCATATTTAATTATGCTACTTCTGGTAAATGCTGACATTGTCTTAAATCGGTGCTTCAGTACTGTTCATCCGTTTTTGTTTTTTTTAATAAGGAAATTGTGCACAACGAAGAGACGAAAAAGAGAACTTATGCGGGCAGATACAAATCATCATAATCACAAATCAGTGCCACTGCGGTTTGAAAGAAAACGCTACTTTCTTGGTAAACAACTGCAAAGTGTCTATATTTCCGGGAAGTTTCGCAACAATGGTCTAAGTTAAAGAGAATTTCTGCAGGTTTTTTCGGTACATCAACGTCTTTTCGGATCTATGGTATCATCATGTGACATTGGAAGAAGTTTGCGGCTATTTTCTGGATGACTGTAGGATTGGGAAACCAAACAATCAAATGGCAAGCTCGTTCCCACAATTTCCTCCTCTGCACGATCTAACTCCAACGCGGTTTCGTCTTCTTCGTTATCGCCGAAGTACACTGACAGCTTGACCTCAGCGACATGGAGTTTTTCTTTACAAAGGCAACAGGGTCGTCTACCAGATGATCCGCAAAAAGACGCTTCTTCCGGACTAAAACTACACGCTTATTTGAAGAATAAATACAATTGCTTCCTCCGCGATTTACTGGGCCAACTGGGGCGCCGGTGCATGTTTTGCTTTACAAAGCAGGAATCCGCTACATCTGATCGGCTCTGGTACAAAACATTTGTATAAAAGAAATCGCATAATCCGCCAGCCGACATTGTATTATCTATTGTTTTTGCACAAAACTTTGCTCGTCACTTTTTCGAATTACATGTAAAAATATACCTTCAACAAAGGCATACGCTTTAAATGTTTCTACGAGATTGTAGTGCTTTGCTACTCATCTCATTCGAAACTGGACAGAGTGGATGTAGTTCCTTTAATCCGATTTCACCAAAAAATTCCTCGCCTCCCTTGCAAAAATTTTTGCCCCATTAAACAAGGGCGTTGGGGCTGAATCTGACAAAATCGTACGTCATAAACCATGATGTAAAAAACTTTGATGACGTCATAAACCACAAAAACTTTGAAATTTTGAATTTACACTGGGGGTGTGTTTTCGTTTTTCATTGCTTCATTGACAGTCAACATACAAAGCTGAAATTTGGTAGGTAGAGTCTAAATACTAATATCTACGAATTTGCAAATTTTCGTCGAGTTTGAAATAACACAAGTGTAGATATTTGGTGGTGCAAATGAACAGCTTTTGCTTGCATAGTCATTCGTAAAGCTTTATTTTATCAGTACAATCACTCATAACATCAGGTTCGATTTAATCGGTGTAAAAGCTGACGATGATATCACACTAATAGCATGCTGTATTTTTCTTTCAAATATCTAATATTGACAACATCGATAGATGACGTCATAACTCACAAACAAATTTTTCAAAGAAAACGTTCTTTTTTTGTGATTTTGCTAATATTGCTTTTTATGAGCACTGAAATTAGGTGTTTAGACTCGAACAATGGTTATCAAGACATTTGCAAATCTTCAGAGTATGGTTGAGTTTTACTGTCCTTTTATCTGAATCTTCAAATTTTTGTGAGTTGGTATATAATCTATTTGCTGATGCTGAAAAAAAAATACGCGACATGAAAGTTGTGGTACGCGTTTTTAATGAAATAAATGTAATCAACAATACTGCAATATATCTTGTAACTAGGGCGATTTTTTTATGACCTATAAAATCGAAAAACATGACTTTATTTTTCGAAACATATGACTTTATTTTTAAAACAGAATATTTATGCTGTTTTCTGTAATTAACATCTCATATGTAAGTCTAAACATGCACTTTGAACAAGAATATACTCAAAAGAACGAAGAATTCACATGAAAATCAGTAAAAAAATTCAAATGTGCATTTTACAACAAGTAAGATATTCAACTGTTGAACACAATTTTATGATAGAATGCGACGTGTGCATCGGTAAAATTTTGGTTTTCATGAATCATGGACTTTAACATCGAAAATGACCATTCTACTACAGATGCTGATGAAGGCTAGTTGGTATGTTAACAAATTGGCATGCAATGCTGGAGAAATATCTGATCCACTCGTCTCCACAATGGTTTTTGCACAACTTTTTTCTAAACTGATAATAAAAAAGTCGCTTCAAATGCTTCGTGAAAGTCGGCATGAAAACTTGAAAATCCTCATTGCCTCTTTTAGCATAAAATTATCAAGTTTAAAGTCTACAGGAACTTTATCTGCGGTGGTACTGTGGTTTAACAATTTGTATTTCATACCAAAAATCAATGGTCATATTTTATGACCTAAAAAAGAAAATATGACTTTCTATGACTTTACAATCCCTTAAATAGACCTCGTATCAACGCAGTTTTTTCGCGATTATCGGTTTCATAAGTTTTTGCGCTACTAAAAAAAATATAACTTTAATGACTTTTACCCCCCCTACTTATAACAGCATACGTTACCGCAGTAAGGTCATGCCGCAATGGCTACTTGCACATAATAAATTTGGCATTCATCTTTAAACGACGTCGTCTTCATCATCGTCATCGCTGCAATCATTGTCGAGTTCGTATTCTGCAAGTGTTTTTGCTACGTTTTGACAATCGGTACACGAGCATAACTCTGTGCATGATATGTCATTGGAACGGCACGAACATTGGTTGGTTGGCTACTACAATGTGTTTTTCTGCTCTTGGATGACAAGCACTTCAGTAATTCCGGTGGAGCTTGTTCTTGAAATATCCACTTTATATGAATGCATTTAGATGTCACTCTCCAACCGCGGTTGTTTGGAGAAGGAGCGCCAATATAAGTGCATTGAGCGCTCTGCGATCAATCGCAACCTAATAGTTTGAACTTTCAAGGATAAGCGTGCTGTAACAAAGCATTCAGACAAGGCACGAGTCTCTTCTCACCCTAAGGTTAGGTGCACAATGAATGGTATCGGGCCTAATTCACATTTGTGCATGTTTGGCCGTAAAATTTGCTTACAAAATCTTATAGAGTAAAAAATACTTCTTTCATCAGAAAATCAAAGCCAAGACATCAGAAGTAATGCTGATACGCTGGCTGAGAGATAAAAAGCTGACATGCTTTTCTATTGCCTTTCCCTAAAAAAGCACTGGTTGGGTCCGCCCTGCAATTATTAGTCCTACATATTACTAAGCTTACTAGTTAACTTCATAACTGCAATACTGTATAATAACAACGACATTGAACTGAAATATGTTTTAATTCGTAACCAGCGATGGCGGAAGCATTTCTAAAGTGTGTGTGGGGGACCAAAAACAATGAACAAATTTCCTTTTTCCTTCGCCTACAACTCATATCCAGCCAGTTTACAAGTGACAAGTCCAATTTCTGTGGGCTTCAGACCACGTTTTTTGCTTCTAGTTCCTGCATCACAACTAAATTTTTGCTGTCATAATCACTTAATTGTGCAGCCAAAGTTTATTGTTTTAGCAACGCCAAATAAATAAATAAATAACTCAGGTTATTTTCAAATTATATTGAACTGAAAATTCAACAGTGAGCTTGCGCTCTTCGAGTCAGCAGCCACCCGTTAAAACAGCTACAGTAAATACCAAACCGTCCGTAAAGCCTCTATTTGAGCGCCACTATAGGGAAGGATTGAAAAATACAGCGCCACCCACTGATTGAACACCACCTGTAATGCCACTACCGGGGAAGGTGATGAAAATGACGAGAACGGCTGCACAGGGACGTGTCACCTGATTTTTCGCATTCAGTTTTTGATTACTTATCAGTAACTGTGCTACAGTAGATGTTATTTTTTTCCTTTGAAGTTTAATTGTTAGCTCTGTTATAAGTTTTTTCTTTTCATTAATCAAATTTATCTTCCCACAATTCTAACCAGCTAGTCAAAAAATATACCACCATCCTTCAATTCAGGGTTAGGCAAACTACGGCGGTCCGCGAGACCATTTTTGTGGGGCCCGCGGGCATTTACAGAAATATAAACTCTTATCGTGTTTTTTTTTCTTTTGCTCTTCACTGATTTTTAGGAAAAAACAGGACATCTGAGGACGTGTAGACCTTTTATTTGCTCTTCTAATCAGTGCGGCCCTCAGCATCAAATTTTTTTTCAAATAAGGCCCTTCGTGTGAAAAGTTCGCCCATCCCTGTTCTAACGGAACACCACCAATAATAGAACACCACAATAGCAAAAGAGAAGGGTTGAAAAATAGAGTGCTGTGGTCGTGTGGCGCTCAAATAGAGGTTTTACAGTATGTCGTGTATATGGTCACGGAAACAACGAAAGCAGTAAGCTTTTTGGAACATACGAAAAGACAAAGCTGGGATGATCAATAACTCAGCTCCAATTAACGTTATTTCCTACACTGATAAGGTGATGCGTAGAGAAATAAATAGTAGAACTTCATAAATCGCATCGCCACACGTAAAATTAGAATCGAAACGTTTGTAACAGCTCAGATGACCGAGTGGTATAGAGCGTCCGTCTTTTGAGCTGTAGACTCGGGTTTAATTCCGAGTCGAGTCAAACCAATGACTTTAAAATTGGTATTCACAGCTTCCCTGCTTTACGCTCAGCATTAAAGGGACAGTGTGGAGAACAAGCCGGCAAGTTTACTTGTTGTGCCGTAGGGAAAGGCACTTAGCGGGATTCCCCCATCTTGGCGTGGTAGAAAGATGGCTGGCAACTCCTACGCGAGCTCGTATAGCGCATTGATCGCTTTCTCGTGATAGGATAAATATGCAACTAAAAAAAAATAAACAATTGCTTTCTCAGACTAGAAAAAGCAATTTTGTTGCCAAAGGAATTGCTAGAGTTAGCACTGCACAGCAAAACAAAGTGAATTAAAAAATTTAAAAATTTGAAAACTAAGCTATAGATATTTTGCACAGTCCGCCGCTTTCATTTTATGACAGCTGCTTATTTTATCGATTTTGAAGGTTAGTTGTTGACGACAAAATTAAGTCTGAAAAAAGCAAAGCTCCCACCTTCCCAAGAATTAGCCCCGGCCCTCGCATTATGAACAATTATAGATACATTGCAAATACAATAGGCTACATTTCTTTTGCGTGACTGTCTGCAGAGTCAGTGCAGATAGTAGGGTATGCAATACATTGGTGGAGGGGCCTAGTTTTGAGCTTAGTTGCTATTGTTTACTATCAACTACACTTACGACAACTGCTGTACCTCGCCTCGTCTAAAAACGTACTGTAAAGTACTTTTTCCATACTAAAAGCTTAGATCAGTAATTCTCCATCTTTTCTGAGTCGTAGCCCCTTGACTGTACTTTAAGACCCTGGCCCCTATAGCGTGTTAATTTAAAAGTCCCGGTCTGTTACAAAACACTCTGCGCTCTGTGGCCCCTTTGGGGGGACCAAGGGCCACAGTTAAGAAGTTGAGAACTTCTGAATTAGATGTTACCAATCGCCGGTTTGCCGTTTATATGTTAAGATGCTCAATTCGACATTTACAAGCCGCAAGTTATTTTTTTTTGCTATAAGAAGATTACACTTTTTCCATTTCCCCACCCCACAAACAAAATTTTAAAGAAAACATCTTTGGATTTAAGCTCTTTCCTGGGTTTCAATTTTGATGGTAGGCCTACTACGTTTCAAACACATTTATGCAGAGGCATTACTGTAGAAACAAACACGTAAATTAGGCCCCCGCCAAAAAACCACCCTGAAAAAAATAGAGAGGCCAGGACCCCCCTGCTTCCGCCACCAATGTACGTAACTAACCATAGACCAGGAGCTTTTAGAATGTCGACTACTTAATAGGCTACTTGAACGACAAATACTAAATTCACGAATTGGTACCAATAACAAAAAAACTGAATGGCCGATAGAAATAAAAGAAAGCGCTGATTAATGACATTTTATCGTGGAAATAGATTTCGATTCAGCTAAAGAAAAGTAAAACTGAGGTAACGACAGATTAAACGAAATATTGTTTTCAAAGCGATAAAAAACAAGCACATAAAGCAAATTAACCCAGTTCAAGCTGTTTGTTGGTACCACCAAATATCTACACTTGTGTTATTTCAAACTCAACGAAAATTTGCAAATTCGTAGATATTAGTATTTAAACTCTACCTACCAAATTTCAGCTTTCTATGTTGACTATCAATGAAGCAATAAAAAACGAAAACACACCCCCAGTGTAAATTCAAAATTTCAAAGTTTTTGTGGTTTATGACGTCATCAACCGATGACGTCGATATTTTCCAGAGAGATGATCTTTGAGTATATTATGACTTTAAAACTTATGGTAAGCATTTAAATCACCTGAATCAAACCTTTTGGACTATTATACTGGCAAAATTCTGCTTTCTACATGACTACGCAAAAACGAGCTGTTTCTTTCTACTACCAAATACCTTCACTTGCGTTATTTCAAACTCAACAAAAATTTGTACATTCGTAGATAACTTGTACTTAGACTCTACATCCGAAATTTCAACTTTCTATGCTGACTATCAGTGAAGTAATAAAAAATAAAACACACCCCAAGTAACTTTTTGAAGATTTCAAAATTTTTTACTAGTGGGTTATGAGGTCATCAACCGATGACGTCAATATTTGACAGAGCGATGGCCTGTTATATGGAGATCATTTTAAGACCGGTTTGAAGCATCTTCATAAACCATAGCAGAAACTACAAACGCATTACGTGCGCTGTGTTTCTGCAAGAATTTTTCGATGTTTCTTTCTTGATGACGTCACCCGATGTGCCCTGTTTGGAAAGCGAAGAACAAAAAATTAGGATGTAGCGTTTCAAAATCTACAATCCTACCAATTTTCACGTAGTTCCATCCAAGATGAGTATCACGAAAATCGTTAAATAGCCACATTTTTGGCCAGTGTAACAAGACCTAATAAGGGTTGTTTTGATTGATAGGAATTCAGAGTCGATTAGCAGGTACGAGTTACAGCTAGTAAAGGAGCGTTGGAGAGGGTTGTTAATTAAATTGCGTTTATAGCGAACGGGGGAAAAATTGGAATATTTGAAAAGATGGCTGGTACGGGTAGGTTTGTGGTAAGTTGTAGTATACACAAACAGATCTAATTCACAAAAGAAATAAAATCAAACAACTTCTTAGCCTTTCTCGACGTATTTATTGAAAAATCTGACTACGGGATTAATACTAGCACTTACCATAAACCTACCCATATCGGCCTTCTCTTTTGAAACTGTGACAAACCAGTGTCAACCGTTTTGAAACTGCGGGCCACACGTAACGAATAATTCGCATTAGAGCGTCGAGCGCAATACCACATGCATTTGTAGGTCACCGAAAAAAACTAATCGGCAAGAGCTTACGTATATGTCGATCCAATAATGCAAGCGTTGTGCTCTGCGCTTCACAGTAATAAAGAAAAGCTGCCTGAAAGGAGTCGTCGCTAAAAATGGAGAAGTGCATCTGGCCTAAATGATGATTTTAAGCCCGATTTTAATTTGGAACTCTACTGTTATCTAATACTCTGCTGGTGTATCGGTTGGAAAGCATTCCATGGGGCAGTTGCACTTGTAGTTTAAAAGACGTGAAATCTATAAATTGTTGATCAAATGCTGATACTAGGCTAAGAGGTCAAGCACGTCTGGCCTGCATATGCTTGAATTCGTTGAAAATTTTGTTCCACAGAGATTTCTTTTTGATGCAATCGCTGAATGCTTCACAATGCTACCAAAAGTTGAATAAGGTGGTAACGATATAGTACGTAGTTAGATTAGTATCGACATAGCAATTTACCGCAATGTAACGCTATCAATACAGCAATTAACTGATCAAGAACACCTTTTTTTTTTTTAACAACTTAAGCAAGTAAACTGCCTTTTTATTTTACCGGCTGTTTTATGTCCAATTTCAAGCGTATCAATTTTTACTACACGAAAAATCGTCTGACGTGCGGTAATGCTTTTATGAAGTAAACAATGTGAACGTAGCATTTCTGCATTCACGTATCAGACAAACAGCATATTTCTTCTATTCTGTTAATGCACAAATATTAAGGTCAGAGCTGGAACGAGGACCGAACCTACCGAGACCGAGACATCATAGCTTCGAGACCGAGACATCATAGCTTCGAGACGAGACGAAACATCATAGCTTCGAGACCGAGACGAGACTTTAAAGTTACGAGACACGAGACTTCATAAACCAAAAATTAGAAAATATAAAAACGATAGTAATACTCTGGAGTATGGGCTCTACTAAGCCAAGTTATTGAAATAACTTTATAGCAAAATGACATTAGCAAAAACAAATGAAGCAATGAAGCCGTCGCGGTTATGAACTGATGTGGCCTATTATAAATGTGCTATTGGTCATATCCTTTTAACGATTACAATTAATGATTTAACGAGTTCACCATAATAACAACGAAACAGCTTATTATCACAGAAGATTTAAGTCCTTGTAGCTTGCAAGGCAAGCAATACCTCTCGCAGACGATTACACGGCCCAATATTCTTTTTTAGTCTAACGAAAAAGATGTCAAGAAAACTTTAAACAAAAAGTCATTGGTAGGCTATGTTGATCTAAACCAGGGATGTCGGCATTGCAGCCCACTATCCTCTGCTAAAACATTTTTTTAGCAAGTTTATCAAGTATTGAGCTCGAGAGTGTTCACGAAATTTAATCAAAACACTTTATATTTAATAAATAATAAATTAATTAACATGAACATTTTAAAGTCATTGTGACACCATGCATTTTTGAAAATCTATCTGGTTAATAACTTTCTCATAAAAAAAGCTAGCTCAAATCTGGAAGCACTTTCCATGTCGGTAACCAAATATCCTGCAACTGTAATCCCTGCACTTTTTTCGATTTGAAGCCTTTTTTGGGCCTAGACTACTTTGAATAATCTTTCGATAGCTGTTGTAAACCAGATGAGAATAGCATCTTTTATAGGAAACAAATTTGTAGCAATCTTAATTTTATGACATATGACACGTTACTCTCTTAAAAATTTTTTGATTTGACATACCGTTTGCCCATAATTCTATTTGAATAAGATCAGAGCATATATATTCTATGTGAATAAGGTAATGGATAACTTTCTGTGATGTAAAATATAGGCCTATTTATTATTGTGAAATGGGAAGCGCTTTGCAGCTGCATGCCTGAGCCTGAACTTGGATTTTTTAGCGTCAGCAACTTGGATGAATAATCTGCATCAGCAACCCAGCCTATTGCCACTTTATGTTTAAAAGAGTGACTTATTCTTCATCTGACTTACTAAACTTTAAACAAATTAGTCATAAATCAACTTCTTGTATTTCTCCTCTCTCTAATCATGTATGGGATATATTAAGGAAACTGGAATATCAAAAGCAACTAGGAGAGGCTGCAGAGCAGGTAAACATGTTAAATATTTTCGCACAAGTCATCTGAGAAATGAGATTTACACAAGAATTTGCCTATACCTGACCAAAATAATGCAAAGGAATCGCTAAAAATTGGATTTTTCAATGCTCGATCTTTATGCAACAAAGTGGGTTTAGTTATTGAGCTTATCAAAGAATGCAGTCTTGATTTGCTGTGTGTCACTGAGACCTGGCTTAGAAAAAATGACCAAGCTAAAACCAGAGAAATTCACGAACTGGGATTCGAGACATGTAGTAAACCAAGATCAAGTAGAGGAGATGATGTTGCATTTTTTTTCAAACCTGATCTGCCTGTAAAACATCAAAAGACAGAAAATTTCAAATCCTTTGACGTGACTGAAGCCATTATCTGGGCCAACAATGAAAGGATCAAAATTTGTGTGGTTTATAGACCAGGAACTGTGAAACGCAACAACAAAATCAATGAGAGTATTACTTCATTATTTTTGACTGAATTTGGTAGCTATTTAGCCAACATTTCTACTCACTGCAATCAAGTTGTATTATGTGGAGATTTTAATTTTCATTTGGAAAATAACACTGGCATGCTCAGAAATTTCTCATTTTAGTTAACATGCATGGCTTCGACCCACTGATCGTAGAGACGTAAGTATCAAAGCTGACACTGGGACTGTTTCTGATCATTATTTGGTCACAGCAATACTGGAAACTGATGTCATCACTGTAGATAGTAACTTATGGGTTAGAAAGTTTGTTCGAAATTTGAAAGATATTGACCTTAATTTGATTAAGACAGATATAAAGCAATCAAAGCTTAGTTCCAAGGTTATGAATTGTCAAAATTCCAATGATGCTGCTAATGTATATAATAAGTTGTTAACTGAAATCATAGATAAACATGCACATCTATCTGAAAAAAATTTTCAGAGTTTCCAGAACACCTTGGTGGAATTCTGAGTGCCAAAATGCTCGCAGGAAAAGAAGAGCTGCAGAGAGAGCTTTTAGAAAAATCAAATCTTCACAAAACAAGCTGAAATATTATGAAGCATGTAGCCTAGCCCAAAAAATTTACTTAACCCAGCGAGAAGAATATTATAAAGGTAAACTTATTGATCACAAGGGAGATGCTAGAGCTACTTACAATGTAGTCAACCAAATGTTGGATAAATGTTCTGAAAAGTGCAATATGTCTCTTTCTAACCACATTCATGTTAATAATTTTGCCAAGTTCTTTGACAACAAAATTAAACAAATTCATGATGAAATACACACTGAAAGGGGTACTAACGAAAACGAAAGTGGTGAGGCAGAAATGGGCAAGATGTCATGCCATACCATTTTAAGGAACTTTCACCCACTAACACTATCTGACATGAAAGCCATAATCGATTCCTTGCCTCCCAAAACATGTGAACTTGACCCTTTTCCTACTTCCATGGTGAAACAATGCAGTGATTTATAGCTACCGGCCATACTGCACATAGTAAATCTTTCTTTGATTAATGGTATTTTTCCCGAAGTACTTAAACAAGCCTGTGTGACCCCGTTGTTAAAAAACAAACTGTTAGATGTTGATGATGTTTGTAGTTATAGACCAGTCAGTAATCTGCTTTTTTTGTCGAAAGTTATTGAAAAATGTGTGCATATTCAAATTGATATGTATTTGTGTGAAAATTTTCTTTATGGTGAGTTTCAATCGGCTTACAGATCTGGTTTCAGCTGTGAAACAGCTCTTGTTAAAATTAGTAATGATATTTTGTCTCTCCTTGATACCAAGTCAAATGCTGTGCTACTTTTGTTTGATCTTACTGCTGCCTTTGACACTGAAAACCACAACCTGCTACTAGCTAAATTGTTTGAGAATTTTGGTTTTGCTGATAATGCATTAAAATGGTTTTCAACGTATCTTGAAAATAGAAGCTATTATGTTAAAGGTGTTAATGATTCAGTGTCGCATGTTGTTAAAGTAACATCCGGGGTTCCTCAAGGTTCAATCTTGGGACCTGTTCTGTTCAATCTGTACTTTAAAGATGCAGAAATGATTGCGAAATCTCATGGTTTTTCTGTGCATTCATATGCTGATGACATGCAATGTTATTTCGAGCTTGGAAAAAATATCTCTATTGATTTTGTTTCCGATAAAATTACCTCTTTTCTTCTGGCTTTTAAAAACTGGATGACTAGCAACTATCTAAAATTAAACAAAAACAAGACCAAAGTAATAGAATTGTTGCCTGCTAGTCATAATGTTAATGCCAGATTAGTTACTGACGTGTATATTGATTCGAGTTGTGCTTTGATTTTGCCTACTTCTTATGTAAAAAACCTTGGTGTGATTTTTGATGCTAAACTTACTATGGAAAAACATGTGCATAAGGTAGTTGGTACATGTTACGCCAATTTACGGAATCTTGGTAGAATTGCATCCAAGCTTTCTATTGACTTTAAAATTCAAATGGTACATTCCATGATCTTGTCGAACATTGACTACTGTAATGCTCTTTTTTACGACTTGCCTGAAATGTTGCTGAAAAAGTTGACTAAAGTTTTATATCCTGGTGTTTAGATTTATTTTTGGACTCCACGGCACTGCTTCCTTTCTTGAAACGCCTTCATATCTTGCCTAAAAAGTTTCGTATTGAATTTAAAATAGCTTTATTGACTCACAAATGTTTGCATGGAAATGCTCCAGCATATTTGAGAAAATTGATATGTCCTTGATTTGCGAGCACTCGTTATTGCCTGCGTGTAAATAATGATAAATGGTTACTTCAAACTATGCCACATCCTAGCTTGGTCAAATCTAAATCTATGTTTTCATTTGCTGCTCCAAAAATTTGGAATTCTTTGCCTTTGCCGCTGCTTGAAATTAGCAGGGATTCGCTTTTCAAAACGCATTTGAAATCTTATTTTTTTAATATTGTTTTTGAGGATGTTGCCAGTATTAAATAACTGTGCTATGTTTTACTGTAGTAGTGTATTGCCAATGTTGAACAACTGTGCAAAGTTTTTTGTAGTAGTACTGTTCATTTATTTATCTTTGATGCTGTTGGGTATTGATTTTTAGCGTTAATTTAATTCTGGTCAACCCCTTCGTCAGATTCATCGAATTGTTGATGAAATCTTAAAGGGGATACAAATTCTTATTATTATTATATTATTATAAAAAATATATTAATTTTTTAGACGTGGCTAGCGGTCGTTATGTCTTTGAGTGAAGGCCATATTGTTAAAAGTTAAAACTGAATTAACATCATTGGATTAATTATTACATTAATTAATCATGTTAATGGATGATTAAATTTTCTTTGTTGTTAAAAAAGATGCGTTTTCAGCAAAATGCGGCTCAGTACAATGCTTACCTATCAGTGGTTAATTTTTCTTTCTTAGAACTATAATATGAAATATTGGAATTTTGGTCGCTTTGCGGCCCAGTTAAATATTTAATTTTGCAATGGGTCCCTAATAAATTAAAAAGTTAGACATCCCTGGTCTAGAGTAGATTACCATCGAATGCATGTGCTTAGTGGTTGAAATAAACCAGTTTTCATATATGCTGCTCACAAAAAGAAAGCAAAGGCCTGCAGAATTGCAGGCTTGAGCAACAAAGCAAATTGAACAACAAAGCAAAATGGTCTAAACAAAATGTGGATAAATGTTTTTGCAAAGTGCGAAATCACGCACAATGTTTTACTTTGAATGCATCGGGTAAGTACCATTGTTGCTTCCGTATCAAAGACCTGAATGCTGTTTCAAATCCAAAATTTTTTCATGTCTCGATCGAGACATGACCATTTTCCGAGACTTTCCAGGTCCGAGACCGAGACGAAACATTGGCATAGCGAGACCGAGACACTCAAAAACGTGTCTCGAGACCGAGACACATCTCGAGACATCTAGCTCTGATTCAGGTATTACCGCAGAAAACTTGGTAATGAGGTATTACCGCAGAAAACATTGGTATTAGTAGGCTACATTAACTTCGATCCTTGGCAGTTATCGGCGACATTTTGTTTTGTCTTTTGTCTGCAAAAGTAGTTTTATTGGGTAAAGACATTATTAAATCCGAAATACAGGATTACGCCACTCATTGCACACTTTGACGTATCCCGTGAGCATAAGGATTTCACTATCACAAAATTACAAAATCCCCCAAATGCAAGTTCGATCGTTCTTTCCAATTTCTACACATAGTTTTGACAACTTGAGCACATTCAGTTCGTTCTCTTAGTCTCTTAATCACATATTCAAATCGGTTTTTGCCAATTAATCAAATAAACTTTCCTCGCAGCTCACAATTATTTCTCAACTTGTATAATTATGTTGAACGTTATTTTTTCGTTGAAGTTGCATCTCAAAACTTGAAATCTAATCTGTTGCAGTCTAATCAAATGTTGCAAACACAAACTTGCCTTTTCTGCACAGATTCAAAAAAAGGCCGCCTGCAAAAACGATCGATCAGCAAAACCTGGCTCAAAGCATGCGCGTCACGCTACAGAAGTTCATCAATGGTGGATAGGCGATTTTTCAATAAATTAGCATTGTTACGTCATGTGAACACTATGTGACGGACATCGATATTTTTTCTACGAAAATCGGCTGTATTTTCAAAGGCTCAACAACTCCAAAATAGTTACGTTTTTTGTGGAAATGGTCGCATGTTGCCGGGACAAAGTCTTCCGCCTTGCACCAAAAACATAAAGCCATTTAATTTAGGTCAGTTACACCCTTCCCTCAAGTTACTTTCAGGATTGCAGCTTCCGATGGCATTTTGCAATCTTTGCTATGACTTTTGCACGACGAACTTAGCCTCGGATCTAGAAAATTTGTATCTACCATAAGCGATAGCCCCTAATTTCGCTCCTTTGCAGCTGTTTTTTAAAGGCACATCGTACACAGACATGATGAAATCAATGGAATAAATAGTATTTTCCACGAACGTACAGTGAGCCACACAAATGGTGCCCGAGGGCTGCCAGGTGAGAATCATTGCAGCAGAAATGCTGCAACTCAACTTATTTATTTTCTGTTTCATGCCCAACTCTTTGGTTTTAGAGTTACTCGAACGTTTACGTACACATGTGACACACACTCACATTGCAGAAGTTGAGCTTACTTGACTCGGTGATTAAACATTTGTGTATCAAGTAGGTCTTCTTGTAATAATCGTTGATAATATTCTTTCATGTTGGGTGGGTATACAATCTGTGAACCAGGGAGGGGAAGGACTATGTCTGATAGCTGGTACTTGCTCACATCTGCTTCGGTGAGCACCTTCACATCAGAGAGTCTCCGGTTCGATTCCAACATAGGTTGATCCTGAAAGTAGCCAAGCAAATAACAATCCAAAAAGCATGTTTGTGTTGAATGCGAAAAATGAGGCTGCTCCTAGGTGTTAACATGCACTCACATCTTTGGTATTCAGCTCAAGCATACTAAAAATAGCATACACGCAGTTTCAAGTGTTAAAGATGTGGTCTATATCGCACAAGGCAAAAATTAACATATTTAATATCATAAACAGAGATGCAATATTATAAACTGTTGGTTAAAATTGTTGATTTTGAACCATGCAGAACAGAAACTCTAAGATCAGCAATTATGTAATTAAACATAAAAAAATTTATGAAACTCATTTTAACGACGTTTAAAAATTGGTGCATTTTTAACTTTTGTGAATGTTACCAGCACGATAAACAGGTGTAGCGAACTTTCAAATATCAACTTTGCATTGTGTTAAGCGCACGTTCTAAAGCTAAAACACATTGATAGTCCTTTATTATCATGCAAATAAAAAGTACTACAAAGAAGAAGCTTCTTATGAACTCTTCATAGCTACGTCTACACGAAGTCATATTACAGACAAGTGCGTCTTTGTTTGCTTAAAACATAAATTGCTGATTTTGCGAAAGGTCATGAAATGTCAGTAACATCGGCATTGAGAAAAGCCAATATATCCGTATCGATAACATCTGTAAAAACCTGCATCGGTACATCACTAATGATAAACTTTTTACTACATAAATAATAACATCGACTCAAATATCAACTTGTTCAGTGCTTGGAACGAAAGACTAATACCAAAACCATGTACAATTCAACAAACCTGTTATTTCTTACCCCTAGCTCGCTTAGTTTCCATCTTACTCTAATAAAACAAGAACTTTTGAGGAGAAAATTTGCCAAGCATCAACACCAACGTAAAAATTTCACAAAAAAACGTAATTGAAAAATCATGATCGCTTACATCAACTTTGCGTCTCTTGCAATTAGGTTCGTTTGCATCGTCATCGTTGCTTCTGCAATATATCAGTTCTTTACTCACTACTCTTAGTTATTCATTGTTGTTACCAATTAAACAAACTATATTTTTCATCACGTTTACACACACATCACAATTTATACTGCTACAGGTGACAAATATATTTGCAGTCAGAGCTAAATCAATCGTGCAAAAACATATCAATTGCAAGTAGAACTACAATCAAATTTGTGTTGCAGCGCAATATACACGTGAAAATTGGCTGGAGCAGCACGAGAACAAGAAAAGAACAATGGCAAGATATGAAATGCTCATTTCGGTTACATATTTTTAAAACTACATTCATAATTAACAAAACGAAAAATCTGACGTGTAGTTATATGAAAAAGCGTGCTTAAGTACATTCAATTACAACTGTAATTCAACTCTGAATGACATTGCGTTCATTGCAACACAACAAAAAAAACGCAAAAAATTTTAAGGCTTCAGAACTTAAGCGCGGCCGTTTCATCATGGCGACGACGCAATGCAAAGGTAGTGTGTGCGCAAGCACATTTAATACAATTAGACAGATTCATCTTTTGCATTTTAGCTGAGCTGGAAGGAAATCAAATAAGAAATGAAGGCGAAGAAACGGACTATTCAATTGAGAGATAAAATTTTGATATTACTTCCTTCTGACTTTTACACTTCTTGTGAACCAAAAGATTTATCTGAGAACAAATGCTGCAAAATGGGTAACAATTACCCGATTGAAATCAATAAGATTTGTCGAAAAGAATAGGATTGAAGACACTGGAATACCTGGGCACAGGGATATCCTAGGGGAAAACTCAGGGGGGCGGGTGGATTGCATGAAGATCCAAGGTGTTCTGGGGAGCAATCCCTAGGCGGCTGCAGTCGTGAGTGTAGGACAAATTCGGAAGGAGCTAGAAGAGATGATGATATAGAGCAAGGAGAAGTCAATGTGAATGAGAAAAAGCTGTTGGAGCCGATGAGATTCCACATAAAGGAGAGCATCCGTGATGTGTAAATTGGAATAGTTAAACGATGTAATGTGGGACGAAGTTATGGAGATCTTGGGGAGATATGAGATTTTAACCGAGACCCCAGGAAGGGCCAGCATAATTAAGAATAGGATTGACCTACCAGAAGACCATCCAATTAGGTACAAACCGTATCCTGTGCAAGGAGAAATCCAGGAGAAAAAGATCACCATGGAAACGGAAGGGGAAGGGAATCAAGCTAGCCCTATGCATCTCTGCTGGTGATCTTCAAGAAAGATGGTTCCAACAGGATGTGTGTCAGTTATCTGAAACTCAATCTAGTTGCTGTCACTGATCCAGTGCCAATGAACACAGCTGAGAACTTATTTTTGAAGGGGAACTGAAGAGCAAAACTGTTTTTTCAGAAATGACGTTAAAAATTACACAGAGTTCCACACTGACTGCAAAAATGTTCAACTACAGGGTGTCCAGAAAAAATTTTGACCCAAACAAAATTCGATATCTCTGTAAATATTCAACCGATTTTGTTTATTTTTTCAGGAAACAAAGAGGAAATATTGGAGCTTAAGATACTATTACTATTAAGAGAGAAGAAACAATGCGTTGGGCTACAGCTAAGAAATCGTATATTGTTGAAAAATATCTCAAATATAAATCGTTTGCAAAAGCACAGAATGATTTTAAGAGACATTTTCACAGCAAAGACTCTCCTAGTAAGCAGTTGATAACCTATTGGGTAAAGAAATTCAGGAAATATGGCACAGTCCATAATCTTAATGTCAAGAACCCGGCGAAGGAGAGTCACTCCGGTAGGCCAAGATCAGTCAGGAACCAAGCCAACATCGACAACGTGAGCGAGTCAGTAGGCAGGTCGCCAAAGAAATCCTTACGCAGAAGAGGTCAAGAATTAAACATTTCTCGAAGTTCTCTTAAAGTCATTCTTGTGAAAGATTTAAACATGTATCCATACAGAATACAAATCAAACAGTCATTAACAAATGCAGACATGGTCAAGAGAACAGAAACGTGTCAATGGTTTGCCGACAAACTTGAGGAGGATGAAACATTCCTCGATGATGTTTGGTTTTCTGACGAGGCCCATTTCACCCTAAATGGTCAAGTTAATTCAAAGAATTATGTGTTCTGGGGTCTTGTGACCCCTGATGAAGTAGCAACAAGACCATTGCATAGTGAGAAATGCACAGCATGGTGTGCCATGAGTCGCCATGGGATCATTGGGCCTTATTGGTTCCAGGACAACGACGGCAGGGCAATCACCATAAACACAGAGCACTATGGGGAAGTTCTTAAAAAGTTTTATAAGGCCTTGGGAAGGCGAAGAGGATTAGTAAGAGACGAACAATGGTTTCAGCAAGATGGCGCCACTCCCCACACCTCTAACATCACCTTGCAGTGGCTGCGGGATCATTTTGGCGATCAAATTATAAGCAGGAGATGTGCGGTAGAGTGGGCACCTCACAGCCCAGATTTAAACCCACCAGACTTTTATTTGTGGGGTTATCTGAAAGATAATGTGTACATGGGTAACCCTCAAACTATTGCAGAACTCAAAACGAAATAACAAGAAAAATCAGAGAAATCACACCTGATGAATGCAGTTGCGTAATTGACAATTTCTCAAGAAGAGTACAACTCTGTCTCCAGAGACGGAGTCGACATTTGGAGCATGTCTTGTAAACTTTTATGTCTACAAAAATACTCGTACAATTCTTATGAGACTTACAGAAAACATTGATCATAGAATCATCAATAAATATGCAAATTTTTTAGTGTGTGGTGTATATAAGAAAAAAGATATGTAGTTTTTCTTGGGTCAAAATTTTTTCTGGACACCCTGCATTTTTAATTAACCAGAAATTAAACGATAAAATTTGTGATGACGTCATGGAGGTCTGTGACGTCATTGAAAAATGCGTCAGTTGCTGCGGTAAGGTTTGCGTAAGTTGCGTGCGTGCAGTACTGTGGATGTGCGGTTAGTTGATAGCAAGTAGGCCTACGAATAGACTAGAAGCTTTGGGTTGCTGAATGTGGTAATTGCAATAGAAGAGTGGTAGTGCTGAGTCGTCGTCGTTTGGCGGGGCATCTCTTCCAAGACAGATGGGAGGACCAAGGCCGAGGGTTTATCCTTTTACCACCCTGGCCACCAAACTGCTTGGGTCAGATGCTGACTGTAAGGGACTTCAGCCAGCATCTTGTTTCGTCATTCAAAACCATTAGACCAAACATACCTCGGGGTGCTCGATGTATGGGACACTGTGAGATGATGTGATCTGCGGTTTGTTCACTGGCACCACACTCACAATTCGCTAGAGGAGCAAGACCCCATTTGTACATGGACGAACAGAAACGTCCAACACCAGATCGCAGACGGTTGAGCTTGACCCAGGCTGCCCTGGGCAGACCCATACCCAAGGGTCTGGAGCTAGCCTTGGGAATGAAAGCGTGGAGTGACAATGCGTTGGCAGAGTACTCCATTTCCCATTTCGTGTTCGTCCACTCGGCTGCACGGACATCCATCTCAGAAAGACTGTCTAGTAATTTCCGAGCAGCAGGTACAAATGAGCGTCTAGATTTCAATCTCTCCCTACATACGTCCTGTGACTCATGAAACTGGCCATGTAAAATGTGGTCAGGGTCCAGGGAGCTGTGGTTGGCTAGGGAGAGTGTCGCTCCTTGGCGGCGAAGCTCAGCTGGCTGGATGCCTGAAAGAACCGGAAGGTAGACCGATGGAGTGGGACGCAGGCACCCAGTGACAATGCGCAAGGCGTCATTTATTACACTGTCGATAAGCCGTATGTGCACGCTGCGGCACCAGACTGGTGCGCAGTACTCGGCAGTCGAGTAGACCAGAGACAGGGCAGCTGTGCGTAATGTCTTAGCGCTAGCACCCCAACCTGTTCCAGCAAGTCGCCTCAACAGTGAGACGCGAGCACTTAACTTCTTGCACAATGCTTCCAGGTGAGGACGATAAGTGAGCGATCTGTCCAGTTTGACCCCAAGATAAGTGGGAACTGGACAGAAAGGTAAGGTCTTACCGATGTTACAGACCTTAAGCTCACGCTTAGCCTCTCGATTGTGGAGGTGAAAGGCCGCCGTCACCGTTTTAGTGTGGCTAAGCTTCAATCGCCAGGTCTGGAGATATTCCGAGAGTGTAGTCATGTCCTGGCTTAGAGTCCTTTCCAACTCCTTCCATTCTCCAGATGTATGAAGTATCGCCAGGTCGTCGGCATAGGCGAACTTCTTGGAGGTTATGGAGGGGATATCATATGTATAGATGTTGAAAAGGAGGGGGGCCAGGACCGATCCCTGGGGGACGCCATTTCTCAGGCGTCGTAACCTGCTAGGCTTGCTGTCGCCAGTTGTAAGGGTGATGCTTCTGTTACGGATCAGCTCCATACTCATACGAACCATGTGCTTGTCCGGCAGAAGCCCCAACAGCTTGCAGGTGAGGCCACGGTGCCAGACAGTGTCATAGGCAGCTGTCAGGTCGATAAAGACGGCACCGGCCTTCTTTTTCGCTTCGAATGCATTCTCAATGCTTTGCGTGAGCAAAGTGACTTGATCCACGGTGGATCTTCCGCGTCGAAAACCCGCCTGTTCCCGTGGGAGCAGACGGTCAATAAGAGGTTCGACGCGGGCGTAAATAAGTCGCTCGAGAATCTTGTAGAGAACACAGAGCAAGGAGATCGGACGATAGCTCTTTGGGTCCTCTACAGGTTTCGAAGGCTTTGGGATCGCTACTACTAGCGCTCTTCTCCAGATCTTAGGAATTTTGAGGTGGTGCAAATAGGAAGCCACGTAGCCAAGATTTTAAGCTGGCTCCAGCATGGATTATCAGCTCCGGACAAATGGAATCAGGTTCAGGAGCTTTGCCTGGTTTTAAATGTTGGAGGGCAGCAGCGAACTCCTGATGGGAGAAACTCCCGGAGACATTCGCAGGATGTAATGGATCAGCCCTCCAAAGGTCAGACACTTCCTGTAAAACGAGCCGAGATGAGCGTCGATTCACACCTTCGTATTTCCCGTTTTTAACCAGCTGAGAAGCAATAGCATCAGCTGAAACGGGACATTGACGAGGGGATTGTCGTGACCTACCAGTCAAGTTGTTTATAGTATTCCATGCCAGCCGGCTGGAGTGCGAAAAGTCAATGTTGCGGACCGTCTCTGACCAGCGATTTCTCCGCTTCCCGTCGAGCCTTGTGAGTAGGGCTGTGGCAGCCCTATCCGAATCAGGGCCCCCAGGTGACTGCAGGAAATGCTGATAGAGGTCTTCACACTCCGCATCCCAGCAAGGTATGTGGTTTGGTCGTCGACCACGAGGGATGCATTTCTTCGCCGCAGTGCTTATTACCTTGCAAAAGCACTGGTAAACCTGATCGATGTTTTGAGATTCAGGTGGCGGTAAACTCTTGGCCAGTTTGTTGGTTAGGTTAGAATAGTGGTCCCAGTTGGCCTTGCGGAAGTTCCATCGCTTTACTGGCTTGCTCAGTTTTGGATGAGCAAGTTTGGGTGGACTTATACGCGAGGGTCGGTGTTGTGACCTTGGGAACTTTCCTAAGATACGTCTGTCAGGTAAGCGACTGTCCAAATCGACACTGGCAAATGCAAGATCTGGATTGGTGTCTGTTTTCCAGCGGCCAGAATGGAAACTGGCGGCCTCCTTGAGGCTATATAGCAGGGTGAAGTTGTTGGCACTGGCCCAGCCAGCCAGGCATTCACCATCTGGATTGTTATTATTATAGCCCCAGTCAACATGGTGGCAGTTGAAGTCGCCAGCATAGAGGCAGGGATGGGGGAATGCTGGAAGATCAGATGCTTGCATCCGTGTTGGAGGGGGTTTGTAGACGTTGACTATTTTATAGTTATCAACATCCACGCACACCCACTCGATCTCCGATGTTGGTGGGGACTGGTCGATTAGGATCCACTTCAGACGCTCATGGACAAACGTAGCAAGACCATGCTTCCTGCTCAAGGAAAACCCAGCTAGATGGTAGCTCGGAAGATCTAACCTTTCTACCGAGGTGCAATGGGTTTCCTGTAAGAGGATGACGAGTGCCTCACACTGTAACGCAAGATGATGCAACACGCTCATCTTGCTAGCAGTGAGGCCTTCGATGTTCAGTTGGAGAATGCTGGGCCTTTGGAACTTGTTGACGGTGCGCCGAAGATGCGCATCGCCCCGTCCTGAAAAGGACGTTTGCCGCTGCCCAGCTTGAACATCGTTAGGTGTCTCGCCGTTAAGGCAGATTCGGTTTCTGTCAGCCAGATTAAATAGCGTAGACAGAGTAACGCTCCGGGCTACGGGAAAGCATCTGCCATCCGGAGCATGTTTTTGGTATGACTCAGTGCTTTTGGTATGACTATTTTGGTTTTTGGTATTAGTTGTTTTTGGTATGACTCAGTGCTGAGTGACAGTGACTAACAGGCTCAGCTGTTATGTACGGCAGTATCTACTGGTTGGTTAGTTTTTTATATCTGTGTACTGTGTAGACTACACTTTGTTGTTTTTGGTATGACTCATCCATATTCATGAATGCCGTATTCCTACAAAGATACTAAATACCGGTTTTGCAGATATCAAGTAGTGCCCGGATACAAAGTACCGGAGGGCTCCCGTACCTATATTCTGATATTTCAGATAATGTGCCGGTACTGGTACCTAACCAACTATGGTTTGGTTATTTACCAAACACTAGCCTACTGCTACATGCTAGGCTTTGCGCATTTCAATCCACTGATCCGGGCCAAGCGTACACTTAGGCTTTGACTTGTCAATTTGTGAATTTTTTTTGCTAATCAGCAGTCCCAACCCAGCCGTGGGTCTTACCGGTACTAGTCTACTTGCTACCAGCTGTCCGCACAACCGCAGTACTGCATGCACGCAACTTACGCAAACCTTATCGCAGCAACTGACGCATTTTTCAATGACGTCACAGACCTCCATGACGTCATCACCACAAACTTCTGGTTAATCAAAGATAATTGAAAATTTCTGCAGTCAGTATAAAACTTAGTGTAATTTTTAACGCCATTACTGAAAAAACAGTTTTGCTCTTCAGTTCCCCTTTAAAGTGGGGTAAGTGCAAGTTTTATTCAATAATGTACCTGAGTCACGGATATTGGCAAATACTGATTGCTAAAGAGGAAGTGTGTAAGACTGCATTTGCGACCCCGGTAGGCTGTAACGAATTTTTTCTAACGACGTTCAGAATGAAGAATTCTGGAGCAACTTTGTTTTGTGGAATAAGGAAGCTTCTTCAAGACATGGGCAATGTTGAAGAGTAGCAGTGTGTATTATTTTAGCACCTGTGCTACATGGTCAAAGTCCAAAGCAGCGACTGGGCTACTCATCTGTAAGTACTTGAAGAAACTCCTTAAAGACCGAGACAGGCACACTTTGCGGTCTGGCCAACTAAGTGTGCATTTAGCTCCAAATCTGTCTTGTTTTGGGACATTTTGGTGGAGATTGCATTTTCATTATTGAGAAAAACCTGGAGAAGATCCACCAGAATAAGTAGCCCACTACAAAAAAAGAGGTAGGATCGTTTTTAGAACACGCCAATTACTACCGCGATCACACTTCATCATTTGCAGCAATCGCCGCTCCATTGATGACTTGCCAAAACAGGGATTGCTGCGGAATGTGAGATGGCAAGATTCTTTAAGAAAAGGCGTTTGTCATTCACGAGCAAGTCTGGAGCGCAGACCGATTTCCCATCAACTTGGGGCTGCTTTTCACAGGAATATGAAGGAAAATTCCATCCAATTTCTTACAAAGCAAAAAACTGACGTTTGCAGAACGGAAGTATTCCACTATTTTGGCTTTTCTGTGGGGAGTCTCCAAAATCTCGTCTGTATTCAGTGACGTCATAATACTTCCTTTATGAGCGGGCTAGCTATGACAATCATGTATAATTGTACGATTTTCGAGAAAGAAAATAATCTTCTAGATTGAAATTTTGTCTCCATGTATATACTGCACAATTCCCTATATTATTATTCTAGTGTAGTATGTGCCATGAGTGTTGACGGTAGGATGTAACATTTTTTTACTGACCATCTTACAAACTTTTGTAATAGCAATTTTCCTATGTCAAATCGAATAACTAGATCAGTGATAAAAATTTTTTGGACCAATTTTTGCATTTTATCTGCCCATACTCCCTGTTTCTATGCCGACGTAGTCCCAAAACAAGATATTCAATCAAGATATTGTCGTACTGAGCTGCAATCAGTGTCAAAAGAATCGGAATACTCAAGTTTATATACCACTTGAAGAGAAACTATAGGCCTAAACTCTTTACTTTTTAAGTCATTACCAAAATTGTCAATTTTTGGAATTTTTATTCTCGTCGAACAGTCAACAACTGAAAACACACAATTTCTTGTTAAAAATGGATATAATTGCTAGTATCTTTTAAATTGAAGGGTTTAGGCCTATAGTTCCTCTTGAAGTGGTATATAAACTTGGGTATTCCGATTCTTTTGACACTAATTGCAACTCAAAACGACAATCTTACTCCAAGATTGAGCAATATCTTGATTTGGGGCTACATCGCCATAGAAATGCGGAGTGTGGGCAGCTAAAATGCAAAAATTAGTTAAAAAAATTGTTATCACTGATCTAGTTATTCGATTTGGCGTAGAAAAATTGCTATTACAAGCAAACTTGTATTTGAGTGTTACACCCTAGTCGACGGGTGTTATAATATATTACTAGTTGTCAATTGTAAACACTATCATGCTGTAGTGTAGACCAGTATCTTGTTAGCTGAGTGACTCATTGCCCAAGTCTACTTTGAGCATCGAAGTTGAGTGTACCAGCTTTGGCACATTACCACATCTGTTTTGCGTGAAGGACATTTGGGTATTTATCACTCTTTGGTGAGGTCAGCTTTGAAGCTTTGAGTGTAAGGTACTTAAAGGGTCTGTGCATTTAACTTTCAGCGACTTCTTTGTCTGTGAAGTACTTTGCTATCCTAAATAACCAATTATCTCTGCTACTTTGCAACATCTTCTTTACTGTGGATTTTTTTTTTCAGACCTTTTCCGAATTGTTTGCTCAATGTCTGAAATATTTGGGGCCATTTCGGATAAAGTGTTCGAAAAACAATTTACTTATAGCATGACAATACGCTAATGACGGCTACAAGCTCATTAACTTAACCAAAATTTCGCGAGTAACATGCAAACTTTGAAAAATTCTCTTTTGTCAACAAGAAATCGTTTTTACGTTTTACCATATTTGGGTAACTAGGAATTATGTCCAGATGTTTAGAACGATTGTGGCTACTGCAATACTGCGCACGAGCTGAGGTTATTTTCATATTATATTAAACTAAAAATTCAACAGTAATTGAGGAAAACTGCGAAATGAGCTTGCGCTCTTCGAGTCAGCAGCCATCCGGTATATATGTCAAACAGAAGTGACTCTAGCCGCAAATTGAACCTGTCATGTAGGATCTGTCACCTGCGCGCGGTACCACTAGGCCATGTCTCTGATTTCGTGATTTGGACTCTCTTGAAACTTCGTTGCTTTTGATATTTTGAGTATTTAATAAACAGCAGCGACATTTAATAAACAGCAGCGATGTTTAATAAATAGCAGTGACGTTTAGCTAAAGTGCAGCGAAAAATTAAAGTGCTGAGGTAATATGCTAATGAGATCAAAAGTGTTTCCATTTAGCGTAATCTTGAAATCGACTTTGAAAAGTTTAATATTTATTCATCCAAATTTGAATTACTATCTGCAGTGTATCCATATGACTAATAGTGGAACCACTCTTTGTGCTCTGTGTCCTAAACAAAAATCAGAGCTTAGATGTTGTGTAGCCATTTTTTATTTTTGTTTTCAATTTTTTTTTCTGAAATTTACAAGGAGTTTCTAGTCTACTATATTCTTAGACTAGTTTGGCAATAAATAAGAAAAGTGAGAAATTTTGGTATGGGGTAAATGATAAAGTATGGGGAAGTGTTGGAGGAGACGTGGGGACTGTGAGGAAGTGTGGGGAGTGAATGTGGGGAAGTGTTGGGGTAGGTGAGGGGAAGGTGTCAGGTGAAGTGAGTGTGGGCTCCCCCCACACTTCTCACCTTCCCACATTCCAACACATCTTCCGCACTTCCCCACAACCTCCACACTTACTCCATATACTCTTCCACACCTCCCACATACTTCCCCACATCCCCGACATCTACCCCACAACCCAACACACTTCCCCAATTCTCCCTCACATTTTCCCACTCCTTTCATCTTTACCCCTTACTTGACCCAACTCTTTCAACTACCAAAAATTCCCCAATTTTCCCACCATCCATATTCTCCCAAATTCTCTATACTCCCCCAATTCTTTTGCATACTCCCCCATACTTGCTTATCATTAATCTCATACCAAAATTTCTCACTTTACTCATTTATTGCCAAATTTAGTCTAGCAATCAAGTACACTAGAAACTCCTCGTAAATTTCATAAAAAAATTTGAAAACTAAAATAAAAAATGGCAACGTAACATCTAAGCTTAAAAAGTTTAGCGTTAATGTGGACATACGTAACAATGCTTTTTCGTTGAGGGGGTCCGTTGAAAGAATTCTATGTACACTGTGGCTGTAAGCTACTCTAAAAACAACTGCGATTTGATGTTACGAAAAATGAAGAAACGGAAACACTGTTGATCTCATAAGCATATTACCGCAGCACTTCAATTTTTCGCTGCGCTTCAGCTAAACGTCGCTGCTATTTATTTAATGTTGCTGCTGTTTATTAAATGTCACTGCTATTTATTCAATGTCGCTGCTGTTTATTAAATGTTGTTACTATTTATTAAATGTTGCTGCTGTTTATTAAATATCGCCGCTACTTAATGTCGCATTATTTATTAAACATCACCGCTATTTAATAAATATCGCAGCTATTTATTAAATGTCGCTACGCTTTGGCTGTTATTGTATTTTTTAAAGCGTTTTAGCTGCAGTTTACCTCACTTTAACTAAATAGCTGTGTAAATGTTGCAGAAAATTCGTACAAAACTTGCTACATCGTTTTTTTCACAGCGGCGCCCCTGTGAAATATTGAGCTAAAATAGATTTTCAAAGATGAGGGTAATTATCGCCTCTTTTGAAGAAAGCAATTTAATGAAGATCACTTTTCTATAATATCGATTACGTCAATCGAGGTGACACTCAGCATTAAAAATTTAATATCGAACGAGAAGAATAATCATGGAAAAAAACTAAATGCGACTTAAAGTTTCGTTTTCAAAACTAGTCTTGTGTCTTTGCGAAATTATTAACACTTGATTTAGTAAACTTGTAAAATCGTTTGTTCATAAATCTTGCCGAAAACATTTTTGAATGTTCAAAATTTTTTGAGCAAATTCGGACATTTGTCCGAAATTTTATAGCGAAAAAAGTAAACCCAGCTTCCTTATTGTAGAGCACACACATTTGGTACAGCTGTCAGCGATTGCAGGCGATCATGTTGCTGTGACAATAGCAACAAATTTGTGGCTGAATCAGCAATCGCCATTTTTAGTTGCAATAAAATTGTGATAAATGGTGCTATGTGCATCGTAAAAAGCTTTTCATATTTAAGCTTTAAAAGACAAGTCCTAGCAAATGCATCAGTTACCATAGCAACAAAGAGAAATCAGATAAAAGCAGTTCATTAACAGTGTTTTAACTCTCTATGTGTTTACAGATAATTTTAACAGGCAACGTAAACATAAACTTAAAACCAAGCGATAATGTTTGTGAGGAGCAAAAAGCTATGAGAAGAAATGGCGTGAAGTAGTTGATTATCCAGACAACATCATATGAATCAGCCTGTAACACAAAAACTATTATCAAAACCAATCACGCTTTAGTTTGCTCAGCTTGAAGTGAAATCAATGTACAGTAAAACGCCAGTTATCTGAAACGCCTTATCTAAATATGAGTTTAACCAAGACATTAACAAAACGCCACGCTGTGAGTCTAAAAATGCCAGCAACCAAAGTGACAAGTTTAAAACAAAAAAATGAGTGATTAGTGATCACTATACTACCAATGCTAATAATATGCAGTAACTCATTATGTATGTGTACTTTATAATGTGCATGATGTAATTTCGTAATATCGCATGTTGTTTGATTATCTGAGTAAACCACTTAACTGAACCACACCTGGTTTCAATTAGTTCGGATAATCGGCATTCTACTGCAATTGGTTGGCCTGAACAAGCAATGTACGAGTAAAGAAACGTACGGTTCATCAGTTAATACCATGTCTCCAACAACAGGCAAGTGACCAAACTGGCGTAATCGATGACTGATAGCATGGTTCCAAATATAACTCTGGTAGCTATGTAGATAAAGAAGGCGAGTAGGACGAGGTATTCGACAAAGTGCTTGGACAAGTTGCTTCGAACCTATAAAGATGATAAGCTGCTTTTAATCTCGAATAGAAGTGAAGCAAGTGGTTAGATTTGATATGGACATTCGGGCATGTCGATTTTGAAAATCAATGTGGAGTAAAGTGCCAGTAGTTTCATAAAGCATAAAAACTCACTCGTATGAAACATCAGCCATATTCAATGAGAAAGCGCTTGCGGAAATTAAATAATGGTTTTTTATTATTTTTGGCAATTTTTTTGTTGCTGCTAGATGGCACCCGACTAAATTTTAATTTTTTTGAGTTATTTAAATGATTTAAAGTTTATAATATTTCGTAAATATTAATTAAATTACATTGCAGTATAAGGCAATTGTATTATTGAGCAATACAAAATAAAACAAATAAAAAAAAAACGGGATGAAAATCACAACTCGCAGTTCAGTTCTTCATAAGACTGGTAATGATTGCCTTTTGACGAAAATGACGGACGTAAATTGCGGCTCAAAACTTTGGCAATTATTCCCTTGCGACGACTTTCAAAGCCGTATGAAGTGCGTGAAGCTTCCGACACGAGTTTGACACTTCTCTCCACACTTTGGGAGTGTTAAGGAAGATCATCAACATTTGGTTTGAAATTATTGGCAGTTCAAGTTTGAATATCTTCGTTGGAAAGTTCCTGTATAAGTGGTGGGTCAGCACCTTATTTGGAAGCTGGTAAGCTTTTAACTGCTGCTCGATCAGCCGATGCCATTTGAAAACTGCCCTTCGATCCAGCTTTTAGTCGTTGATCCCCAAGATAAGCTCTTTCTTCAAGTGGGACTTTTGATATGTAGGGCAAAGGCAAAGAATACCGGTATGCTTTTGTAGGCAGCCCACAAGCTTGCAATAGACTTGAACATCATTGCACGACACGGTTTCCAACCAACAAGTACAAACAGATACATCGAAACGTTTAATTTGTTATCAATATTACTTTTCGTCCGGATTTTAGCGTGTTTACTGTTTACGGTTAACATCCTTCACCAAATTCAGTTAGTCTTTTACTTTTCTGCGGATAGCTTTGATAGAAATCAAAGGAAGTTGAGGATATACTGCCTGCCACATCGAAATTAAGTCATCACTGATGTATAAAATGACATCCCAAAAAGATGGTTCAACTTCTGTCATGTTAAGATTACAATAAAATTGAATTATTGTTCGTTAAGTGCTGAGTTTGGTTTTTATTTATTTGTATCAGACACAAAAAATCGGTCTCAAACATTGTTAAAATTGCATGGTCCAGAAAAAAATAAAATAAACAAAAAACCACAAAAGAACAAAAACCTAGCCTATTTACAAAGAATCGCACTCAAAAAGACAGACAGCGCTTATGCAGCGCACATAAGATTATTGAAATTGGTAAAAAAGACTGAACCATAATTACACCCTAATGACATCACGGCTTGAATAAATTTGATAATTGCTTCAACATCACAACTTTAATATTAAAGAGCATACTCTTTGCCTTTGCCCTACATATCAAAAGTCCCACTTGAAGAAAGAGCTTATCTTGGGGATCAATGACTAAAAGCTGGATCGAAGGGCAGTTTTCAAATGGCATCGGCTGATCGAGCAGCAGTTAAAAGCTTACCAGCTTCCAAATAAGGTGCTGACCCACCACTTATGCAGGAACTTTCCAACGAAGATATTCAAACTTGAACTGCCAATAATTTCAAACCAAATGTTGATGATCTTCCTTAACACTCCCAAAGTGTGGAGAGAAGTGTCAAACTCGTGTCGGAAGCTTCACGCACTTCATACGGCTTTGAAAGTCGTCACAAGAGAATAATTGCCAAAGTTTTGAGCCGCAATTTACGTCCGTCATTTTCGTCAAAAGGCAATCATTACCAGTCTTATGAAGAACTGAACTGCGAGTTGTGATTTTTATCCCGTTTTTTTTTTTTTTGTTTTATTTTGTATTGCTTTTTCTTTTTTAATTTTTTTTCCAAGCTGTAATTGCAGCTTAGGTTTTTGTATTAGTGAAACATGCGCATCATAGAAGATGACCTAGTTGACCGAGCCCAATGCACCAACCACTCGACCAACTTTAATTTTTTTGAGTAAATAATTTAAATAACTCAAAAAAATTAAAATTTAGTCGGGTGCCATCTAGCGGCAACAAAAAAATTGCCAAAAATAATAAAAAACCATTATTTAATTTCCGCAAGCGCTTTCTCATTGGATATGGCTGATGTTTCATACAAGTGAGTTTTTTGCTATATTAACTACTGGTACATTACTCACATCAAGAAATTAGTTTAAAATCGACCTGCCCTAATGGACATAGGGTAAAGATAGGTTTACAAAACAAATGCGGTACAAAATTGCACAAAAAGGGCTCTTTTTTATCTGAGAGCAAAGCCAAAAAATGTGGACAAAAAAAAAAACAAAAACGACTTGCATGTGATGAAAAAACAGCAAAGTGAAAAAAAATCTGAACTTTTCACTAAGCCTAATGGTGCTGTGATACAGCATGTAATTATGTAATAAACACTCCTTCACGCAAGAAAGTCCTGTGATAATAAATTTAATCAGCATAGTTTATGACGAGAAACATGTGCCAAGACAAACGCACAATAATGCGGAGTGGAAATACTTGCGAAAGCAAGCAGTTCAAAAAATATCAACAATTAACAATTTCTTGAAAAAGAGCTAAAAAGTTCTTATCGTTCACCAAACGAAATGATCATTAGAATCAGTTCAGCACTTGATGATTTTGCTTGATTAAAGATCATGATAAAACAGAGCAATATGTAGAATCAGTAAAAGTTCATGTTCACATGCTTACAAGTGGTTGTCATGCCCATAAGTTGTAAAAAACAATGCTAGAATTATTATCTCGTTTATTCAATAACCAAGTGGATATATAACTCGCAGCGACTAAAAATCTTTTTCATTATTGAATGAGCTGATCGGAAAACTGTTTGGAAAGAAAACAAGTCAGTAGTAAAATCAATTCTGAGCCTGTGATACGACAGTCAACGTGATTATTAAGATCAACTGACGGCATTCTCGTTCTTTTCGTTTTCTCATAAAAATGCATAAAAAGTGGTACATAGAAGTATTGCCAAGAAAGATAAAAAGATGTAGCATGATATTTAATAATATACACAACAAAAAATTTAGCCCTGTTCACTAAAAACACATGTTTCCACAGCGAACATGAACTCAAGCTTTACTTCAATTACAAGAGGATCACATCAGTGATATTTCACCAGCCGGCTAATTTTACACAGATATGTCAAAGTAACATTGGTGTACTCATTTACTGTTAGATCTCGACCAGTATATCGGTCAGCTGATATTATCAGCCGATAACGAAGTTGGCCGATATAATCGTGTCGGCCGTTTTATCGATAAATTATTGGCAATCATCAAAAACGCCTTATTTACGATTTTGCTAATACAGTAGAATTTGCCTAAGTCGACTTCGGCTAAGTCACCAGTTCGCCTATAACTATTGACTAAAAACAGGTAGGAACTTGAAATTTACAGGATTGGTGTATCTTACCAGGTTCTTGCAATGTACCAACTATAAACGCTTTATGACACGTGACTCGGGGTTAAAGGCCAAAAAATTGATAAAAATTTGCCAATATTGACTAAGGCTTTTGAACCGCTGAAGCCAGAGACTTGAAATTTTTAGGGATGGTAGATCTCAATGTGAACTTGTGTCTAACAACTTTTGAAAGTGGCGGTCAACACGTGAAAGGTCAAAAAACAAATTTTATCAAAACAGAAGCGAAGTCCTTAGATATCGGTTATCAGTATCGGCCTTCGGCTAAAAAAATTCATATCGGTCAAGCTCTATTTAGTGATGAAAATGCTATGTGTCCATCTACAGCACATCACAAACCGTATTGAGCAATTCCTTGAAGCAAAAAACCTTCAAAAGATGATTTGTTTGAGAGCTTCTTGTAAGCTTCAGCGGCACAACCATCCTCCTTCCAATTTTTTATTAAGATTAGCAATGACTCATCTTCATCTGAAAAAAGAATATTTAAATTTGATTTATTTTACACAGGAAAACCTTAGTAAATTCATACATTTTCCCTTTGATCCGACGTATGTTGCGTAATTCAAAAAAATTTAAGCAATTAAGCTGCTTTCATATATCGTGACATTACATCATCATCTGACATGAGTTGCATTGGCTATTGCTGTTTTACCAATCAGCAGAACGCATGTATAACTGATGGCAGGTGCAACACTTTTGGAACTCGACCAACACTTTAACACAGAGGTGACATGTGACCCGCAAACATTTTGGCGAGACCAGTACTCTAGAACTTTCTTTTTCCCGTCTAATCTTTGCGATGCGATATTAAAAGCTGAGCCCTCAATTGAACCAAGCGCGTATCATACAAGAATCATACAAACGTACAGTACAGGCCTTTCGTCTGTTTCAGAATTCAGCAGTTCATCCAGCGTTATGTAATAGTAATAGCATATATCGTGGTCCATTGAAGCTTCAGAATTAATAGTGCAGTATGCGAGTAACTATTTGAAATATAGCTTAGCTTGCCTTACAGTAGTAGGGATTATGTAAGTTTTCAGAAATGAATTGGCAAGCTTGTAGTATCACATATGCAAATTTTACGGCTTTTTTAAGGTATTTGTTATTCTGTTTTTCAATCAATATTTAATTAGCCGTTGATTTCGATGTCTTCAGCAACGAAACGAAAGATTGTAGATGGATTTAATGGTATTATTTTCGGTTGTTTGTTACTGCTGATGAAAAATTTTTTCGTTTTTAGCAGGCTTCATAATAGGTCTTTGAATAAAAAGTCATGCAGCCTGCTTGCTGATTGGTAAGTGACGAAGTGCAGCGCCATAGCAAATAGGTTCGTCACCCCTGCTTTAACATAACAGGAAGTAAAAACTTCACCCTGCAGCTATTTTATTATTCATTACAATCGGACGTCTACCAATATACAAAAATGAATAGTTTTACGGTTACCTGCACTAGACATATGCTAATACGCAACCTCACTCTCTCAGTAACATCTTGGACATACAACAAGCTCCACAACTGGAGCATTATCTATTTCACTCTTGTAGCCTACAGAACAAGATTAAAAAAGATTGGAACCAACAACTAGTTAAATCATCAAAATACATATCATTTTTATAATTAGTTACACCGAAAATAACGAACCTGTCACAGAGGACAAAATCAAATCAACAGCATCAGACCATTTACTAGCTAGGAGTGCTTTTCCGATAGTGTAGGTAGGTACTTGCTTTGTTCCAAATCTTTGCATACCAAAGTAATTGATAAATCCCATCTTGCACAGTGATGAAACAGCTTCATTCGTATCTACTTCACCGATGTTTCTAAGTAATTTAAAGGTATATAAACTTTCATAACAATAATAGCTTTGTATTTAAGAAATGTAGCACAAAAACAACTCAGTTTCACAATGTCAATATAAAGCTAATTAATTACAAAAACAGCAAAAAAAATGAGGAAGGTTAATCATCAAGTCAAGGTATGAGTTAACACTTACCAGGTAAAAAAGAATTTAAAGCTTGCAATATTTGATAAATGTAATGTTTCACTCATCAGCAAAACGATAACCACGTCACACCACACACAGCATTTCACTTTCACACTAGTAAGCAATTTAATCATTCGTGTTAGCATACTGCAGGGGGTGGGCAATTATGTTCACACGAAGGGCCATATTTGAAAAAATTTTGAAGCCTAGGACAGCATTAACTGGGCAAATTTTGAAGCCGAGAACTGCAAATCATGTTTCAGTTAAAACGATGTTTTACAACATGAGGAAATTATTCCTAGCTAACTGCACTTTGCCATCAATCGATCAATCAATCAATTTATTTATTTATCATTACTTGAGCACATACATGAACATAAAGAAAACAAAGAAGACTGCGAAGGGACCGATGAAGGTCTTCAAGTCGAGCAACCACCTCATTCACAAACAAAAAGCATTCACAAAACATTGTTATTCCGTGCAAAAAGACAATTGTGAGAAGCTAATCAATGATTAATTACGTTGCAAATATTCAGGGGGAACCTAGATATTTCCTTAAAATGATGGTTATTGTGGGAAAATACTTAAGCCATCCAATGCACGAATGCAATGTATCAAAGTTTTCATTAGCAATAACAGCCCACAGATGAATTCTTCAGTCAAAAATGGACCCAATTCAAACTATCTACATACATAGGCATCATTTTTTTTTTTTAAGTAAATCAATTCCAGAAGGGGCGAGAATTTTTAACATAGTTCATTCATTTAAGTGCTTGTGAAAATCATTTTGCAGCTTGTTGCTAGATGAAGTTCATGAGCCATGATAGTTTGTGGTTGCAAGTTTGCATGCATTTACGGCTTTTATACGAGTCGTGCTGTCGCAAACATCTTGCAATGATCAAGTTTTACAGCATATGGCATTGCACTATCACCGACAGAGTTGACGCATGGCTTATTTTAGCAATAACAATACAAAAAACTGCATTGCGGACTGCGGTTATCACGTTCACGATTTAAAAAGTCACTCAGTTAATTATTTAACAATGAATCAAATGAAAAGTGTGAACAGAACAGAACAGATTTATTTCGTCGCAAAAACATACTTTTAGTCAGTTTATACGGTAAAAGCAACTTAATACAACACAAAGTACAGGGTATGGCGACTGGGAAGTTGCGAATGGACCCTGCGGTCATCGAGTCAAGCAACCACCCAGTGTCAGTAATATATAAAAAAAGAATTTTGCTTTATTTATGAATTTCAGAAGTTTGTTCAAATGCGTGTGCAACCACGTCAGACGTAAAATGGAGACGCGAGCAGCGCCGATAACATAAGTGCTACGTTACAATCAAGTCGTTGGATGCGACAATGTGCCTTACAAATTGCATTAACAAACTCAATTAGTGTTAATCACCATTATAGTTTGAAATTATTAATTCTTTCAAACGGGTTTTGAAAGCTTTAAACTCTAGAGATTTCAATTCTTTTGGAATGGAGTTTCAAACCTTGACTCCCTGATACTTTATGCATCTCTGTAATCTATTAGTTCAATATCGTGGAATATATAAATTTAAGTTATCAATTGAATGTCTCGTGGTTCTATAAGCAACGTCGTTAATATCCAAAAAGTAGTTAGAAAAAGGCTTTGGAGCTTGTTTCGAAACGCTGTCTGTGAATGCTAAAAAACATATCTTTGGTTACTCATATGACATCTAAACTCCCGAGAACATCAAATGAAAGCTTGAACGAAGAACAGCTATCAATTGCAGCTTTATAGTAGGCTATGCTTTACTGCCCGCAACAAGTGATAAAACGAAGCACGTCATGCAACAATTTGTTTTGCAACAGGTTTATTTTTTCAGTTTGCCAGATACAAGAAACGATGTCGTGGCTCATGACATAACAGCGCACTGCATCACTGCTTGTCACGTGCTTGTAAAGCACTTATACAGTACACTGAAAGAAGTTGTATGGCTCAAGCAGTGAAAAGTTCCATGCATTTACCAACTCATTCTAAACTTGTTGCATCGAGTTTGAGTCCTACACACAGATTCATTGATGGCAACATTGAGATGAAGAGCATTTAGTTAAGTCATTCAAGCGTTGCTGCATCTGAGTAGAGCGCAAGTATGTTTTCAACCTGTGCAGCATGGAAAACGACCACTCAGCTTTGCATGCAGAACTGGGAAGGACACTATAAGTCTTCAAAGCACAGATGAAATTTGGTGAAATGTCTGAAAATGCTTGATTTTGTCAAATATCTTTGGTGATTTCGGTTACTGAAATCAGACGATTCAATTTCTTTAACTGAGCAAATAAGAGTTGATGTTCATGCACAATATCAGCATGAAGTGAAGTAAAATTCTTCAACCTCATCATCAGTAACAGCAAGACGGAGTCTGGAATAACTGGCAAATTTATCTTCACATTCAATGCTTGTACTTTACTTTCTGCAAATAGTTGCTAGCCGAAAGTGTTCAGATCAGATGTCAAGGCATTAGGAAGTTCTTGAATCCACCCATTTCAATCTTGCGTGGGAGCTCAGAGTGACTGGCGTTGGATGTGAATGGAACGAATGATGCCAAAAAGTCGTTGCAGCAAACGAAAAATAAAATACGTTTTGTACTTTTCAAGTCGGAGGAAGTGGGGGGAACGTTGATAAACAAACAGATCCCAAAACAGTTGTATCTTTGTTCATTTCTTCCATGATATTTATCAAATTAACATAATTCGCTAAGAATGCGTCAATGCAATCTTTGTTTTATGAGTTTAATTAGTGCTAGCAGAAAATCACAAATCTGTAATATAACTGTCATAGAATTTTAATAATGTAGCTACTATTATCAGAGAGCTTTTATGATTTAACCAATAAAGTTATTGTTTTGTCAATGCAAAGCTGCTTCTACCGACAAGCAACGATTTTTTTACCCCTGTCTTGTTATACTTCAATGTTTATTGACCATGCGAAGCATCTTGCAACTTCTTGGAATACAATCAAGTGCCTTGGAAAGCACCTAAAAACGTTTAATGACTATTAACAGTTAAATACGATGGTAGCACAATTTGTGGAGAGTTGAAAAAGTTTGTCAATACATTGACTTTCTAGCTTTCTTCGTCTATTTTTTCTTGAAATTTTACTGGCTTTTATGATTTAACCAAGTGAACGTGAGAAAAATCGTTTTGCTAATCACTGGGTTTGTCAGCTTCCATTTGTTTTGTAACGTTTCTTCATTCTTGACAATCCTGACAACTTTTGCTTATGTGCACATTTAGTTGTTGTAACGAAATGGTTAAGCATGATAATATTCTGACAAAACTAGTGACGCGATTTGAAAGACAACTCGAGCAAGCGTTGGCGTTGAACTTTCATTCTCCCGCGCTAGTAGTAGCACTGCCTCATTTAATTTTCCACCCAGTCGCCAGCTACAGTAGTTTGTATTTGCACATTGCAAATTATTTTTGATGCATACTCAATGCTGTTGTAAAATTTAATTCATGATTTTATCTTCACACGTTTCTACTCAACGCAATGCTCGATGAAAAACAGAGGGAGCCAGACATATTTTGCCCCCTTCAGTGGCATACTCGAGGGGGCGACACCCCCTGCTCCTGCCTGATCGACACCAAGGTCTACGTACAACGACTCCCACAAACATCTAAACAAGTGATCTATCTATTTCATTAGCCTACTGCCAGGGGCAGATACAAGGAGGGGGGATGGGGGATGCATCCCACACCAGCCTTTATAATCAACAATGCTTCGGATGAATGCAATTTTTCCAAAATTTCGAACCTTTTCATAACAATATGCCTCAGTTGCTATAAGCACGCATAATCAAAACTGTGCGTACAAAATGCATCATATTTCGTGAAGCACTGAAAATTAGGGGCCAAAAATATGAATAAAGTTTGCCTGAAAATTGTTTAAAAAGCACTAAAATGGCTATTGCAGTATGTAAATTTTCAAAATTTTTCCCAAGAAGCATGCCTTCGGACCCCCCTAGAGTCGTTTTTGTTACTTAAGTTGCTTCAAATGAACTCTGCCGGAAAAAAATACACTTGAAAAAGTGACGAAATTTGGTGTCCCCTTCCTAAAAAAATTTCTGAATATGCCCCTGACATAAAACATTTTCAAAGAGCTTATTTACGCACATTTCCGGGTCTAAACATTTGAACGTCTTTGCATTCAGTTGATACAAAGACGTATAGACCTCGAAACGTGAGTAAATAAGCTCTTTGAAAATGTTTCATGTCAGGAGCATATTCAGAAATTTTTATATAGTTAACAATCAACCTTATTCAGAATTACTTCCCCCCCCACCAAAACTTTCTGAATCCGCACCTACCTACTGCATTGACTATGTTTTTTTTTTTTTATTTGCCTAGTAATTGCATTACCCTACCAGACTACAAAATAATTTACCATAAAAATGTGCTTCTATTCATCGTTAAATTGACCCGACCATCTTTTTGTTTCACAACATTAGCCCAACTACAAATCTCTTATTGTGTTTGCTGGTTTTGTGCGAGAAATTAGCAACTTATATACATAAATCAAGCATGCAAAAGAATCCCTACAAACACAAAATAAATTACATCCATTGAAAAAGAAACTTCTTGCACGAAATATATTTCTTACAAATGAACAAAAATGCTAAAAATAATGCACTTGGATACATTTCATACCCAAATGCCTAACCTTTTTTTAAGTATTCTTGTTTAGCAGCTCTAATTTACGCTCTAGAGCAGGGGTGGCCAACCCGCGGCTCGCGAGTCGCATGCGGCTCTTTGTCCAGTTTCATGCGACTCTTTTTCAAATGCTTTGTTTCTTCTATCCGCAGCCGATTTCTGTGATCATGTTGTGTTTGGCAACGCATGAGGTGCATCATCACGTAATAACCACTTTGTTGAGAGAATTACGACGAGGCGTGTAACGAGTGGCGGGGTTAATCTCCATGGCTTTGCGCCTGGTCAACACAGTTTCGAAGTTAAAAGAAACATCGCAGCGGCGGCGACACTGTGGCCGATTTGACCGGCCCTGGCAACAAACTCCAGACCGCCCGCACCAATAGCAATGTCGTTACCAAGAGCGTGTTTTTTGGGGGGAGCATGGGCATTGTGTCATGCCCCCCTTTTGACTCTGCCTTTTAGTAAAAGCAAACAAAATTAATGGTGCCAAGTGACTGAAATACGCCAGACTCTTTTGATGGTTGCTGTAGTTTATGGCCATTGACCAGGGTCGGATCCAGGGGGGTAGGATAAGTGGTATGCATCCTCCCACCAGCCATTTCCAAAAATGTTTTTGATGCATACAATTTTTCCATAATTTCAAACCTCTTCGATAAGAATAAGCCTTACGCCATAAAAACGCATAACTGAAAATGTGCGAACAGAATGCATCAGTTGGCGAAGCACTCTGAATTAAGGTCAAAAAATTTAAACAAAATTTGCCTGAAAATTATTTAAAGAGCACTAAAATAGCCATTACAGCATGTAAATTTTCAAAATTTTTTCAGGGGAGCATGTCCCGGGGCCCGGACTCCTCTAGAGCCTTTCTTGTTTCTCAATCAGCTTCAAATTAGTTCTGCTGAAAAAAATACGCTTGAAAAAATGCGGAAATTACGGCCTTCCCTTTCTAAATTTTTCGCTACGCCACTGGTGGTTACCAACTGAACTAGCCGGCCAGCATACCACTATTCTAGCTAAGCAAAAGCATGTGTATCAATATGAGGTATGGTGATGTCAATGCGGTCATTATATGATATGGCTCTTTGCCGAAACACAGTAAGAAATGTGGCTCTTGGCATCTGACTGGTTGGCCACCCCTGCTCTAGAGTCTAGCATGTGATGCGAGGCGCTTCACCAATTAGCTATTCTAACTACTGTATTTTACGAACCATAAGGGCCCTTCAAATCATTTTTTTCTCAAAAATTGATCGTGCACTTGTAAGCCGGTGCACCTAATGCATGGATCAGATATGCATTATTGCCTACACTCAAAACCAGTACCGATACTAATAGAGCTTTATACGGTAACCTGATGCTCCTTAAAAGCCGTTGCATTTTATAGCCCAGTGTGACTTAAGCATGAAAAAAAAACGAATTAAAGCAATTTGCAGTATTGACAGTGCGCCTTAAAATCGGGTGTGCCTTATATGGTCCGTAAAATACCGTACATCTCTCACGCCCTGGTTCTTTGTTTTACCAATGTTTCTGTTTTCGCTTTGACTGCTTTCAGCAACAGTAAAATAAATAATAAATAATCTTTTTCTCCAAGAGTTCAATCAAGCAACTGGGTACAACGCTGTAAAGGTGCTAACGTGGCCTTAAGTAGCCAACTAGTGGCAGGCTGAATGCCATAATGCAGCTTCAATCCGCATTCACTTAACGCTCCCTATAGTTAACGATTGTCACAGTATGCCATCTACTTGCTCCACAAAAAGAGCTGCTGCTTAAACACATTCTGTAGCCTAGTGAACAAATCAATGCACTCTGTAAATTGCGTTACCACCTTATAGCAATTGAAAAACGATTTCCAGACAAATCTCCAAGATGAAGTGACCTCTGACATGTCTTAAAATTGCCAACACGAATATTTCTTGTGGCTGAGTTGATTATCTGCAACCTTTCAACTGGAATCATTGTTGTCATAGCCTGAAAAATACATGATAATGAAAAAGTAATAACAGTCGCTCTATGCACCACTCACCTGCACAGTCACTCCTCTCTTGTCTTTGTTGCCTGCGTACTGGAAGCACTTAGAATGCTTAAAATGCAATTTTTTAAGAAGCACATTTATAGCATCCATGGTAGAAATATTTTCTTTGTAAAGTAAAAACTGAATCAATTGCTTTTTTGGCTTGGAATCTCGTCGTCTCTTATTCAACCCTATAATCGTTACTCAACCATTATTCAGTACCAACTTTCTAAAAACCAAATCAGATTTTCATTATACTCGTAGTTCTACACCAAAGCATGTAATGAGTGATGGTGCCCATCTCTGCGGCTAAACACCTGGCCTACACAGCTCCAAAGAAACGTCGCAACAGAGGCGAGCCATATGCGACACTGTGCTGATTTGACCAGCCCAGGATTCGAACCCCAGACCTCTCACACCAATAGTGTGTGCTTAACAACTGAGCTAACGGCCGGTCTGTACCAACTTTTTGATATCAGTTAATCACTTATTGCGTATCACAGTATACTACTTAGAACAAAGCAATGTTTTACTGACATTTCAAAGCATTTAAATCACTTACCCCTATCATCACATTTGGTAACTTTGATTTTTTTCTCATTGTTTTCCTCAATAGTTTCACTCTCAAGAAATGAGTAAGATTGACGAATCAGTTGATGAAGTTGAGTCCTCTTTACTTTGTCATTTCCTGCCTTGAAAAATTATAACTGGGTCATTCTGTTATAATACAGTCACACCGTGTAACCCACCCCTCAGATTCCATTAATTTTTGGATATGTTATAATCATGGATGAGAGATAAAAAATGACGTTGGTCCCGATATCACAAGTGACATTTTCGCCACTAGTGGCGCTATTTTTGCTCACCAACAACAGAAACGCTAATTAAGTCCTCATTTTTTGAGGTATTGGCTAAAAAAGTATGTATTTCTACAGATTTTGGGGTGAGGATTTCAAATATCAAGTCAAATTCTTGAAAAAAACATTAAAAAGCACTCAAAAATTGGAAGAAAAATTTTGTGGGTGCTCGACTTTACTGCCCCATATCCAAAATCTGCAAAAACAAATTTTCCTCCAACCAATGCCAAAATGTTGAGAAAGACTTGTTAGTTCATATGTGTAACCATGGTAAACATGTTTTTTTGCAAACTCCAGTTAATAAGACTTTAACTTTTCACCATATTTTGCTTATTCTAAAATGATCAAAATAAAAATCATACTCATACCACGCATATGCATATGATGTCATAGTTGATAGCAAATGTTTTAGAACTAAAAGTCGTTTTTAATTCCATTAGAAACTCATGTTCGATTTTTGTGCTGGCTTATCAGCAATAATAAAGAATCGAAAAACAAAAATATTATCATTAATGAATTCATATTTGAAATCCTCACCCCCAAATCTGTAAGAATACATACATTTTTTTACCAATACCTCAAGAAATGCGGACTTAATTAGCGTTTTTGTTTCTGGGAAGCAAAAATAATGCCACTAGTGGCGAAAATGTCACTAGCAATATCCCGAAAACCACTTGATTGATTTTGATGGTACCAACGTCATTTTTTATCTCTCATCCATGATTATAACATATCCAAAAATGAACGAAATCTGAGGGGTGGGTTACAAAAGTTAAAAATTTTGTTTGTATTATAACAGAATGACCCAACTATTTGTTTGGTGTAGTAACAAACATAACCAAAAAAACAATATATACATTGGATTTTTTATTACCATGCAATTAGTAGCAAGCAACTAATTCAAGCATTAACATATGTTTAAAAGATATGAGTTTGTGAAGGTGAAGACGTGGTCCAAGTAACCCCATTTTATGGTACTTCTCAAAAAGGGTGCCAGAAAAATAACACGTGATAACTTTTGCATCGGCGTGGATTTGGTAGGATGCCAATGACAAACCTGCTGATTCTTGTGAGAACCATCCCACAAAATTTAAAAGTGTTTGGCCAGCTTTCTCCAGAATTTGATACTGATAAGAGAAAAAGCGAAAACAACATTCTGCGATTTCTAGTCAAAAACCATGACCGTGTTGCCCTACGATAAGCCCATAAGTGCAATGCAGCTAGCACTTGTGACTAAGTCGAAGAAGATATTAAAAACGAAGAAAAGATATAAGTACTTGTTACAACAGTGCGAAGAGTGGTGACGGTACCATGGAGTAGCTATTGTTGGTAGCTATACCACACCAAGACAATGACACACCAGTGGACAATGTCCAAAAGTAGTTATTGCTCTACTGTACAAGGACATAAGGACTCTTGATGTACGGTAGGCCTACACTGTCTTAGCCAGAGTGCCTTTGGAAGCAGTCTAAAGCCGACACGTAAAAGCTTGCTGATTCAGTGTAAGAAAAGAGTTGACGGGGTAAGAAAATTAGCAGCGTCGATGCTGATCAGTGAAAAGATAAAAAATGTCATATGGTCCTGAGTATGAAAAAAATTATCTGTTTCAGGACTTTCATTCTGGTAAAAAAGACATAAACGAAAGTTTTCACTGTGCAACACTGCAAAAATGCCTGAACACAGCCTTCTAAAGTTGCCCTTGACATGATTGCAAGTTGAATTCTTTAATTGTCAATCAGATGTAAGCAATTGTGTTTAGTTCTTCAGTAAAATTAACAACTTTACTACATTGAAATTTTAACCAAACCAAGGAAAGTCTAACATTACTACGCAGATTACAAAAATGGGTCCAATGGACCCGGCTGGTAAACAATTCTATAAAAAATGTCTGGTTGTTCTTGTTGCTACAAGCTACATTCATCGAACAAGTACCTCCGGGGAAGCCTTAGAGTAGGGTGTTGCAGGCACCCGATGAGATTTAAATTCTCATCCAAACTCGCTCATCTTTTTTTTCGAATTACGTTTAGTCCAGTAGAACATAAGAAGTTTTGAAAAATTTCATCAATGTTTACCCTACCCGCCGAGACATTTTCTGGATTTACTTTTTAAACAAATCAACTTTTTCGTTACTGGAGGGCGCAGTGTCAAATGTGCATAACTGGAAGTGGTTTTAAAGATGCCCCTTGTTGTGTCACACTAATTGAAAAAAAATGAGTGAATTGGATCATTAGATCCAAAGATATGGTCATTCTATGGTCATATTTTCGCTCATTACTGCCTCTAGAGGTGAAAAGTTAAGTTGCATTAACTCAAAAACTGCTCAACCAATTGACACAGAATTTGGTGTATCCCCGCATTTTCTGGGGAGAGGATTTCATTTATGTCCTTGATTAGAGATGGAACTGTCACTGGAGGGCAGTAATCTATCTTTTTTTCATCGATTGTTGCTTTTCCATTGCTTCATGTTTATGTGATGCAATTTTGTTTTTGTAAAACGAACTATACATGACAATACAGTATGCAGTTAAGTGTAGTTCGGCTTAAAGTGGATGCCTTGAATGTCCGTGATCTTCCTTCCGTGTAATTCCACCACTATAAGAGCTTACTGAGAATGGTATTATTACACTTGTTGTGCAACGTGCATTGGCTTGAGAACATCTTAGTCCCACATCACTTGCACTTCTTAGCTATACTGTACTATACTTAGACTTCTATGCTTTAGACAGGAGCCTCCTATCATTATTTTTTGTGGTTCAGGAAAAGCCTTAATATTTTTCATGCAAATTCTAATTTTTGTGCGCTTTTGTTATAGTTGATTATATTGCTTACTAATATGAGTACTGATATATTAAGAAGTAGTAAAAATAAGTTGACAGTATTGCGTGAAACTCCTGGACCAGATGATGTAAAAATACAGGGTAGTAGACTTTCTAGTTACAAACAGGTTCTTTTTTGCTATTTGTCTCATCTGGAGATATTAAAAGAAAATGATGAATCAAAGCAACAAAGCATGGAAAGATTTTGTGCCAAATTAGTATTGAAAGAGGTTCTGTATCACTACACGAAAGCATGCATACCAACACAAGAGTATGAACATACGATGGAGGAAAAAATCATCAAGTTTCACTTGGAATATGTTAGTGTGACACTAGTTGAAGCCTAGTAGATATGTAGTCCATATTTTGATTTTGTGTCCCGGAATCAGGGTTCCCTCACAATTTTAAAAATCAAATTCCATGACTTTCCAGGACTTTTTTCATCACTTTCCATGACTTTTTTTATGACTTTCCATGACTTTTCTATGACTTTTTAGAACAATATTATTGCACCTTTTTACATTATTTTATGTAAGCTACACTCCACTAATGCGAATTCTGCGGAAGCAATTATTTTTTAGCGGAAACAAAACCAAACTCGAGTGTTGTGTCTTCAAAGAAAGCTGGAAGCCGAAGAAATGAAAATTAGACTGCTTTCACATCCCTCATGCATACGTCTCACATTTGCATATAAAAACTTGTGTAATCAGCCATGATTTACCTTCTGTAAACTTGCTCGATGCGCATTGGCGATGTAGCAAGTCAACCAAACCAACAGTACTAGCTACATTTATCTGAATTACATCAAATTTATTGTTCCACTATCACACCAAAATAGAAAACACCATGTATTGTAAACCACTATAAAACCAGGTAATAAAAACTGCAAAAAGTAATGTGAAAGAAAGCGACAATAGTTTCAAGAAGAGGGTCGGTTAATTATGTTGTTCAGTTATTTTCAACAACTGTGTAGCAGTGCAGTTGAACACGGACAACTGACCACCATACAAACTGACTGCCAACGTGGGCTGTATCATAGCGAAAACGCGCATGGTGCGCTGCATAATTTTAAGGTTCAAAAACAGGCTCACAGCGGAGCTTGAAAAAGCTCAAGAGACAATCACAGCTTTGTGCGCTGCATAATTTAACAAGGCTTATTACATTCCCGGCAAATTTATCAATCAATTCCGATGTTCAAGTTAGGGTTAAAGATCGAAATTCGAAGCCTCAATTCTGAGGTTAAGGACAGGCTAGAGTCCGATTAGGGTAAGGTTTGGTTAGAGTTAGGTTCGACTAGGGTTTAGTTCGGTTAGGGCTAGGTAAAGGGTTATATTTGATTAGGGTTAGGTCAGCAATTGTTGTAGTTCCACGTGACAAAAGTTCTTGTTAATAAGTTTACATGGCGGACAGTTGTCCTGGCGGTTAGCTTGCGGCGATCAGTTGACTAGCGGTCAGTTGCTGTGTATCACGGTACAGTAGTATTAGAATGTCATTGGTGTGCCGCAGGATTTTGCTCATAAAAAAAGGTTGAAAAGCACCAGGTTTTGCAACTGCAAACATAGCGTTTACAAGTATGTAAAGAACGTTTTCGTTTCATAGCGTGACTAATAAACTATGCAAGGTCATTATGCGTAAAACAGAAAAAACGATATTGATGCAAAGATGTTAAAAATATGTAAACACTATGGCCATGCTATTGTTGCAGTTGCAATCTAGTAACTAAAATCCAAACTTCGCTCTTAATTACTTGGCTGTCATTGTCACCAATTAGTATGGACAAAAAGCATTAGCAGTTAGTAGGCTACGCCCTATGTAAATTATACATGCGAATGTAAATTATACATATGCCCTATGTAAATTATACATGCGAATGCAATTAAAACTTAACTTTCACAAGAAACAACAACTCTAGTAGTTGATATAAAGCCATTTTGGATTTTTGCTTAAGCTCTTAATTATTGGAATAATATACGAATGAGGGGTATCAGTAGCTATAACACTCACGGATATTGGCATGGCAAAACTCTCGTCTGACAAAGTAATTCTTAATTATGTTTCTCACCCTTTTAACCTCCAATAAAACTAACCACGTATAGCCTATGACTTACTAAGGGCATAACACAAAATTTAATCATCTCAATTAACCAATAAATCAAGGAATCCTAACTAACAAATTATGGAATAGGCACCATCAAAAAGGTTTAACTGTATATGATATTCAGTACAAGGATAGCTAATGTTATTGCAGTCTAGGGATTGCTCATTAGCATCAGAGAGTGGATTGAGAGACTTGTTTCAGTTTTGTGGTGTACAGCACCAGTAGTGTGAAACAGAAAAAGCAGAACTGCGCCAACACAAGCAACTCCTTTAATCTCAGAGCTGAAAAAATAGTCATTTTTTTACCACGTTAACGCTCGAGAAAGCACAGTCATCAATGTAGGTATCTAGATTCTGAGTGCAGTAGAACGTGATGCACAGTACCACTGTTCCCTCCAAGATTTTGGCAAGTGCAAATTTGCCTAAATATAAATTTAAAAAAATTGCTTTAAGATCAAGAGGGTTTGAAAAAAGTTTGATCCAATTTTTTGCCTCAAAGTTGAGTCTCCAGATTATAAGACTTTCGTGTTGCACCAACATATTGAACGCTTTGATTCAAATTCGGTCAAATACCAACATTTCAGTTGGCAAGCTTCAATCAATTTCAATCAATTTTCTGGACCCGCTTATCCATGGGGGGTCGCGGGGGCAGCAGCTCAAGTTGGAGCCTCCAAGCATCTCGATCCTCTGCAACAAAGGATAGATGCTCTGCTGGGATGCCAAGGCGAGACCAACTAAGATCTTCTACGTAATCTCGCCATCGAGTTCTGGAACGGCCTCCAGGCCTTCGACCAATTGGTGTTGAACAGAGCAGTTTTTTGGCTGTTCTTTCCTGGGACATTCGTGTCACATGTCCATACCAACGCAGTTGCGATCTTTCTAGTCGGAGAAGCAGCGATTCGATGTTTAGAGATTCACGAATGTCTGCACTTTTAACCTTGTCCAACAAGGTCAAACCGCTAATTCTTCGCAAAAATCCCATTTCGGCTGCTTGAACTCGAGACCTCACTTTCTCATTCATGATCCAACACTCATGGCCATAAGTCAAAATAGCAACATAGACCGATCTGAAAATGGATAGTTTTGCCTTGGTGCAAAGCTCCCGTTTCAGTACCACAGATCGGTGGAGCTGGCGCATTACTGCACTTGCTTTTCCGATGCGGATATCCAATTCGCTATTTTGTCTGCCGTCACTTGTGAATGAGACGCTGAGGTACTTGAATTTCTCTGACTGTTTTAGTGGTACTCCATCAATTTGGAGATAGCACTGCTTTGGTTGTCTGGACAGGCACATGGTTTCTGTTTTTGTTGAACTGATTTTCATTCCGGCAACAGAGCATGCATCCGAAAACCTGTCTAGAGCTTGCTGGAGACCATTTTCGGTAGAGTCGAGTAGCACAAGATCATCTGCAAATAACAGACGTTGTACAGTGCATTCACCGATCTTTACTCCGCCACAAGACTCACTTTTCTTAACTATTCTATCCATATAAATAAGGAACAGAATAGGTGAAAGAGAGCAGCCTTGCCGTAGTCCCACACTTACTCTGAAAGGTTTCGTCGTTGCACTGTTAACACGAACACAGATCTCGGAATGCATGTACAGCGACTTAATGGCAGTTAGTAACTGGCCATCAATGCCATACTGCAACAGCACCGCCCAAAGCTTGTCTCTAGGAATGCGATCATATGCTTTTTCAAGATCAACAAAACATGCATTGACTTCTTTTGCATATTCCCACGACTTCTCAAAGATTTGCTGCAAGGCAAAGATCTGATCCATTGTGCTTCGGCCAGGACGAAAGCCACACTGAGCATCCGTTAGTTTAGGCTCGACTATTTCACGGCATTTCTTTTCAAGGCATTTGGCATAGACCTTACCCAGACACTGATGAGAGATACGCCCCTATAATTGGTGCATTTTCTCTTGTCTCCTTTCTTGTGGATAGGTATTATCACACTAGTTTGCCATTGCTTTGGTGCTTGCCCAGTACTACACGCCACCTTACAAACACGAGTCAGCCAACGAACACCATGTATGTTCATTGCTTTTAACATTTCAGGTCTGATATCATCCTCACCAGGTGCTTTTCCAGTTTTCAATGATTTGATTAGTTGGCAAGCTTGAAAAATGAAAAAATTTTGCCCAAAAATTCTCAGTTTTCTCAAATCGCACCTTAGAGGGAACAGTGCACGGTACTCAAGAACGTATGAAACAGTTCTATCCTTGATGCATCACTAACTTGCTCGTAGTAACATCTGAAAAAGCAAGAAAAAACAGTCCACTAAATGTTAATGCTTCATTCTGGCTATCAGTACTGCACACCGCTATCTAATGATACGAAGGCGAGCATTATCAAATGGTTAATAAATCTTGAATCTACCAAGTGAGTTTCTACATTAAATTTCGACTTCCAACCTAAAAATGAAATTGATCAATTCAAACCCGACATCGAATAACAACACGCAGTGGCCACAAAATGTAAACTCTCAATAACTCAACCAGGGAATTCAATCAATCAATCAATCGGTATATTTTACCACGACACAATATTCTACCATTACGCAAAAGGGAAGCAGTTAAAATCAAAATCAAGCAAGATAAAAAGATTCATTTATCGAATTATTTCAAAGCTTGGGGAAGAACGAAGAAGAATACAGTGTTATTGTTTTAAGATGATTGGTGTTCTTAAACACCAACCCTCGCCTTTCAAATAGCTGCTTGAGAGCAGGTTCATCTTATTACAAAGCATAATCATGTTTCTGCGCAACGATTTATCCAGCAGTATAACAACTTTTTTTAGAGTTATGTAAAACTTTAGTTACTAGCTAATAGAGTTCTAATAGCTTACTGTTATACAGCATTGCACTGTGTTGAAATAGCTAGAGCTCGACCGATATATCGGTCAGCTGATATTTATCAACCGATAACGAGGTTGGCTGATATAATCGTATCGGCCATTTTCTACCGATAAATTATCAGCAATCAACAAAAACGTCTTATTTATGACTTTGCTAATAAATGCAAGGTTTTTTGGCGCTTTTGCCACTGCGCACACATTCAAGCACAAAAACGACGCTTCAGAAAGAGTGTGCATGCTCACTCAAATGACCACAAGTAGGACCTTTAAATTTTCAGATCAATGCATATCATATCAATATGCATATCAATGTGCATATCAATATATGCATATCAATGTGTGGAACAAAAATATGCCCAATAATTGTCTTCAACCTTTGACCTGGGGTAATACTTTTGACCACTGACATACTACCGACCTTTGACCTGGGGTCAAAGGTCGAATGAACAAATCTCAACAGTTTTTTGTGCAGCCTAAAGCGGGATGCCCTTTGCCGTCGTTATCGCGTCGTTAGTAGCTTACGACGCAACGCCTATTCACGACTTCCAATCCCCACTGCTGCTATGATCACAACAACGACCATTTTCACATGACGGAACGACGTGAAAAACCGTGTCTAATGACAAAACGACGAAATAGAAAATTTTCTACATTGTCGAGCGTCATTAGCTCGTCGTTTGCTGTTTGGCAGGAGTGAACTAGGTTACCGGTAGCTCTTGTGAAAGCCTATACTAAGTTGTCTTATGAACAGAAGGATAAAATAACTAAATATTTTGAACTATTGACTCAGGTGACTTATTTAGGCTGGTTCGCAGAAGTGAAGACCTTATAGCCTAAACTATTAAGTGAATGATAACTTAACCAGCACTTTACTAACTGGTCGACAAATCATTAACTGGGCTTGCTATTTACTTCATCTACATTAAGTAGGTCGAACATGTTATGCTAGTAAAGTATTGTATAGCAACTAGTGTAGAGAGTAAAATTTGCGCTGCTCAAATCTACTGCGTATATACTGCTATTGGTACAGTACCAATATACCTGCATACTGTTTTGAATTGTGAAGTTATTTATTGATGCTATATAATACTATAAATGCTTATTATTCTTGGTGAGGTTACGACGCAACTGACTTAATGACATGATGACTACTAGCTGACTTAATGACGTGATGACTACTGTGTCATTTTGCTGTCTCTTAAACAATCAACTGCCTTTTTCTTGCTTGGTAAAATATAAACGAAACTTCCAAACATGCATGTCTAGCCTAGTTCCAAACAACTAACCCAACACTACCAACAGCAGTACCTTGTTTGGGCCTTCTTTATCAAAAGGTATATGTAAATTTTTTTTATGTGCCAGGCTATTCTGCTAATAGCATTTTGATGTAACGTATCTTTACCGATACTCACGTCCTAGTCTGGGTAGGCGTAGAAAAGTCATATCACCACACCACAGTCTTGATTAGTATAAAGCCCAAATTAATTGATTAGATCAATCATTTAAATTTAAATATGTCATAGTATAATGTAATATATCCTGAAAACAAATCAGGTATTGTAACTATATGTTTATACTATTATTTTTATGTAAGAATTAGACTATGGTACAGTTGAATTAATTTTAGTAAATGTTGAGTATGGATTACCAAAAATTCACAATTAAACGACAGTTACTACTGCAACAACAAATTGCAGCATCAGTTTTCTATCTCCTAGATACTGCTTCTAATGAAACGTGAGTGCACATATATAAATATGTATATATATATAAGTTTATGAGTCTACTCATGTATACAGTGGTGGTCTTATGCATGGGCAAACTGGGCGGTCGCCCGGGGCCCTCTCACCTTAATTTATGCATTGTCAGAGCCCCCCACTCAAGTTTACGCATAACATGGCACTTCAAATTTTATTATGCACTTGAAGATTACAAGCAATCTTGTCTGGTTTTCTGATCTTTGCTTCACTTATTGCAGAGGCACTTAAACGATTTTTAACACGACCCCTAAATCAATTTTTTTTTTTGTTTGCATAGACAACTTTTAGAAAATTTTCTTTTAGTTTTCACAGTACAGAACCTTTTCATTTGGTCTTCATGGACCCCTCACAACTTGTCCACGGTCTCCTTAGGGGTTCATGGACCCCAGTTTAAGAACCCCTCACTTATTGCTTTGGTTCTGCTCTGAAGTGGTAGCTGTTTGGTACTGTAGTTTTGATTTTTGTTCCAAATTGTTAGCAGTCAAATACAAAGTATCTGGTTTAGGTGCTAGCCAGTAAGTTGCAGTGGTATAATTAATTTTCAGTTCGTTAGTTCATTTATTAGCTAGCCCACAGTGTAACGACGTACCGGTAGCACTAGTACCGGTACCAGTACAAATTTGTTGAATTTGACCTAGGTGTCAACTGACAACATTTTGGTTGAAGTAAAATTGCTTGGAATTCGTGGTTAGTTGTAATTTAGTATTGGATTGTTTACTGGCAGGTAACTGGGTATGAGACTCCATTTGGATGAAAAACTCTAGAGGCCTACCATAGACTATGTTGTGGTTTAGAGCTGTAGATTATGGTGCAACTGGTACCAGTAGCAATTTGTAGTCATTCCATGTATAATCAACTAATTTCGTTTAATTTGTAACCATCACAGATCACCTGTTATATTTTGGTGATGAAGATATGGTATGGAGTTTGAAGTGACTAGAAGATTTTAAAAAATGAAAAAATCTTTATGGGCTTCCGAGTTATTGCAATTTGAAATTTCAGCCACTTAAGCGAGTTTACTTTTGAGCACTGGTTACGCGTAGTGATTTTGTTGATTATCTTTATTTCTGGTATTAAATGATAGAACAAATGTCAATTTTAACATTTTTGGGGTCCAGAAACTCATTTTTTCACATTAGAACGGTCCAAAACATCTTTGTGGAGTAAATTAATGTTGTTTAATCACAGTCAATGGCTAAGTTTCTGACACAACCAAAAAGATAGCAAACGTTTTTCGGAAAGAACATTTTGGTTGAAGTAAAATAATTTTTTGCATTTTGTGTAGTATTGATCCCTTGTTTTCACGTATCCAAAAACGTGAAAATTAGCAACTTGTTTTTTGTGCTTTTGAGTAAATTTGGTTTTGAAATTCCAATTTTTTTGTGATTCTCAGGTTGGCAATTTTGGCATTTCATCTACAAGAAATATTTCAGCTCAAACATCATCATTAGATTTTATTCTTGGTGACATCACAGAACCATTTCGATTTGTTCATACAAATATTATAATTATTATGAAGTCTCAATAAGTTTTCCAATATTACCGTAAGTATTTTTGGTATGCAACTTGCAAACTACTGCACCCAGGTGCCCTACTAAAGTGGAAGTTAAGTCTTCAGTGTAATGGATTTGACTAGGAACTGCAAAATAGCAAAAATGTTTCTAATCAATTGCATACCAATGATTGAGCACCTGCCTTTAATGGTAGTGATTAACTGCTTATAATGTGCTTCCTACTTATAGTGATATCGATGCACAGTTTGGTGTACTGATTACTGAACTACTGCTGTGAGCTATAATATTATGCAATTTGCAAGCTATTTCAATGTTCAAGATCTACCTGATAAGAAATAATTTGAGTGCAGTGATAGTTGTGTTGTGACTAGTGATTGAATGCTTACAAGTTGCTAGCTACCCAAATATCAGTGAGCAGAATTTGGTTTACTGATGTAAGTTGAATTGTTTTGAATGCGATGTAGTTTTAACTTCGGAGTGCTTAGTGCCACCAAGCAGCAAGTGTTTGCAGCATATCTTTCTTAGTGTTTTGCAGACAACAGTTATGTCATAGTGCGGTTTTCAGTGTTGCTTATTGATGAATTTCTTTCTGCTCAAGTTTATTTACTTTTTATCTGGAAACTTATATTGCACACAATGTACAGCCAACTGCTAAGGCATAATGGCACTGTTTTTACTTAATGGTAGATAGAGTTGACATAATGCATAGATTAAACAGTTTTATGAAACATCATGTTTTGATTCTTCCTATAAAACCATAAGGCGTTGCCAGCATTTCAGCAATATATTTTCCATATCTTAAAACTTTTCTTTGGTAGATAGTTTACATATTTACCTCATTTTGGGATGTAGCACCAGTTGTAAAATTTGTTAGTAAGCGTGTTGATCCTATAATTCAGGGAAGTGGCCGTTTTTACGAACCTGTAACATTTGTTTCTTTGGTTTATTTTATTACTTCGTCACGCTTCGTAGAACCGGGAAGAGCATGAAAGAAGTAAAGGGTTAATTTGTATGGGCCCATATAGCCACTGCCATAGTTCAGACTTCATGTCGTTCAGTGGTCCTAGTCGCAAAAACATGTTGCATTGTTGCGCATGGGGGCCCATTTTCACTGTCTTGCCCGGGATCCCCCCTAGTCAATGACCACCACTGCATGTATATATGTTTCCTTTAAGATCTGAAATTTGATTAAAATAAAAAATTTGGGGCATTTTTTAAAATTTTTGCATCAGAGTGCAAATTGTTATAGTTTAGGCCTGGGGTTACCAGTAATGAATTGTATAAGAAATTATATGCTTTAAAAGTGTTAAATAGTTTTGAGTTTAATAAGGGTGTTTTAAAATAAAACTCACATTTTGACCAAAAATTAGTCTAGATTTCAAATATGCCCTTTGTAACATCAAGAAAATTTATACTTAGGAATTTTTGCACTAGGTAGTGATGATTTCAGTTGTTCTTGAAATTAGTTGACAATACCGTATACAAGCTAGTGTTGTATCTGATTAATTTTTCGGTATACCAGCAGTTTAATTTTCTGTCTGTAGCTTACTGTATGTTAGCTAAAATTCATAAGGTGTGCTATGTGAATTTACTACATCGAGGTTATGCATTAAGTTGCTTCTGTTCCCAACATTTCATTCATAAACATAAAGGCTACTAGTGATCTAATAAATTCAGAAAGCCATTGTTACTCAGGCAATTTTGGGTTGATGATATCTTTTTGGAACGAGACGCTGAATCAGAATTCCTTCTGGTTGAAAAACTATGAAAAAAAGAAAACCTGAAAATGTTTCGACAATACATGAGAATGTATCCAGATCAGTTTGATTATCTTGTGAAGCTAATCTCACCTAAAATAAATAAAGAAGATACTACTTTTCGCAAAGCCATTTCAGCTGCTCAACGCCTAATAGTGACCATTCGGTAGGTAGCTTTGATTAGCATAACTTCTAGGTCAGCAATTCTTAAACTAGGTTCGATTGAGCCCCAAGGATTCAATGAGTCATTATCAAGGGTTATTAGGAAAAGCAATGGCCTACAAAGTTATCATATCATGCTTAAGTTTGGAATTTCATTAAAGGGTTTGGTAGATGCTGACGGAAACTTGCTGGATTCAGTACGGTAGTCATTAGGTTGTATATGTTTCAGTAAAATTTTGTCAAACCAGATGGTCAAACCTTCGGAGCACATATTGCCGAAAACATAAAAGGCTCCAACATACCGAGTGGATCTGCTGCCCAGCCGCAGGAGAGTTGGCCGTACTTTTCTTAACTTTCATTTTTAGAAGGGTACGTCAAACATCGTGGGTAAGTAACTTTATGCCAAAGGCGAAAGATGAATCAAAACAATTAGTGTTTTAATGTTTGCTTGTTTTCAGATCCAGTGATAACTTGTCTTTCACCGCTGTGTATGAAAAAGATGTCTTACCAAGAATTTCGGATGAAAGAGCATCATGCAGCATTAACCCTCTTGAGCTTGGTAAGCATGATGCATAGCTTTTTTGACTGTACCTGCCGATTTTGCTGTAGATACAATATCGATAATTTCACAGTAGTTATTTTGCGCGAGTAATACTGTCTCTAATAAAACATTTTCTTGGATGCAGTGGCCAGCTTGAGGGCTGGGGGCAAATTTTAGAAAAAGATTTAATATTTGTTTATATTAACGTTTAAAATATATTGCAGCTGAAGGTTTTACCAACATCGACCAAGGCGTCAGTGAAGGCGATGCTACATCGCCGGAAAGCAAAAAAAGTTCACAGCAAGTTCTTGAAAAGCCATGTAACAGCAGAAAAAGAAAAAGTGATTCTCAGCAAGAGATGAAGGTAGCTGAATCGAAAACGAGACAGTGAAGCCAAATCGCGGCTTCAATTTTTCAAAAGAGAAGTTTAGCACAAGAGCATACACTAAGTCAAAAGTTAGCTCCCAGTTTCAGAATGCAACAGTGCCACTTAAACGTTCCTACGAACTTGTGGCAATTGCGTAATCAATAAAATGCATTTCACATTATATGGATTAGCGTTTCATTTCAGGCGTATCATCAAACCACGCGATTATTGCCACGAATCATCTCATGCTCAATAGCACATTGTTCAACCATTATTTAAGATTTTTTAGGTAATTAAACAAATTTGAAGAGTTCAATGTTTTCTTTATTAAGTCCAGAACGGAAAACAAATTTGAAGAGTTCAATGTTTTCTTCATTAAGTCCAGAACGGAATAATATGCTTAAGTGCGTTTTTAGGATGCGCTTCTGAAATTTTTGAGGAAGAAGAACTGGATGACTTGAACAACAGCCGCATACCAGATCGGTTTGACAGTTTTGGGAATTTTGTGGCCAGTGAGCTGCGAGCAAAGAGTGAAGCTTTGGCTCTGTGGTACATGCAGCAAATAAGCTCGGTTTTGTTTTCGGACATTGCAACTGTTTCAACTGATTGATAATTATTTGCATTCTTTTTTTATTGTGCCAGGTGTACCGAGTTGACTTTTTGTGTTGCTGTAATTCAATTTTCTTTGAAGTAAATATTGAGTGGTAAATTGTCTGATCTTGATGCTGTAGTCATGCTATACAGCTGGGAACAGCTTTTAGCATTACTTTCGAATTTGATGATTGTAGTTCAATGAAGTTGAGAGTCTGTTCTCCTTTTAACTGAGCTCAGTTTGAATATTGGCCCAACGAGCATTAGATAACACAGATTGCTCCGATACATGCACTGAGTAGAAAATTATTCAGAAGCATTAACGTACCGGTGATTAGGTCCACGTTTGTTTTGGAAGCTAAAGTTTAGCAGAATTAACATGGGCCTATCTTCAATTCAAGTAGGCTAATAAACTATCAATTTTAGTAGGTAATTTAAGCAAAAAAACGTTTGAACTTAATTTCTATAGGTTATGATGGTAATTATCAAAATTTAATAAAAATTAGCCGAAAAGAACAGAAATATGCGCAGTTGAGCAATAGGCATTTTGCTTGAAACGAGATTTCTCAATACAAGCTTACAGTTTCTGTATTAGCTTAGTTTTCACGCGATTGTTTCCAGTGGGCATTCGTCAATCGCTAGTGGATCGTTGTCGCGTCAGAGCGTTTTTTGCACATTGTGCACTCCTTGGGGATTTACCAGTTGTTATCGTATCGTTTCTCAGTGGGCATCCCGCTTAAGGCTTTTGAAGCGCTGATGCTAGAGACTTCAAATTTTCAGGGATGATAGACCTTAATGTGAACTCGTGCCTAACAACTTTTGGGGGGTGGTAGTCAACAGGTTAAAGATGAATTAAGAAATTTGAAAAGAAATCTTTCCAATTACACCAATAACTTGTGAATGGAAACAGGCAGAACCTTTAAATTTATCAAGTATTATGCAATGCATCTCGATAAGGGTAAAAAAATATTCAAACTGAATATCTGTATGTGACGTCACTTAGGGTCAAAGATCAAATAAGAAAATATGTTGTTTGAGTTATAAATATTGATTAAAAACAGGTAGGAACTTGAAATTTACAGGATTGGTGCATGTTACCAGGTTCTTGCATTGTACCAACTATAAACGCTTTATGTCACGTGACTCAGGGTTGAAGGTCAAAAAATTGATAAAATTTGCCAATATTGTGTAGTCTAAGGCTTTTGAACTGCTGAAGCCAGAGACTTGAAATTTTCAGGGATGGTAGATCTCAATGTGAACTCGTGTCTAACAACTTTTAAAAGTGGCGGTCAACAGGTGAAAGGTCAAAAAACAAATTTTATCAAAACAGAAGCGAAGTCTTCAGATATCGGTGATCGATATCGGCCTTTAAATTTTAAATATATCAGTATTAACTAAAAAAATTCATATTGGTCGAGCTCTAGAAATAGCACTTGATTTTGAATGCACTGAGCACTCTCTTTGTTCCTGGTATATAACAATACTCATGGGAGTACTGGTTTTGCCTATGCTCTGCATTGCGTTCGTGTGTAAGCGTGTTCTTATGTGGCACGACATATGAACCCAGACTGAAACAGTCAAAAACCTCTATCCTACTTCCAGCGTCTTTCTTCCAACAGTAGTATAATTATCAAAGACCATGTTCTCGCTGCATAATGTCAGCGCAACCGCTGTGACAGCTTCCTCCATATAGAATACTGCTCGATGTCGCTGCTATGTCTCCAGCAATTGCTTGCCCCCCCCCTCGCAAGCGTCTGGTCCACACCAAGGAGCAGAAGACTCAAACAGCTAAAAATTATCTCAGATTACCTCAGTCCTGAGTTGAGAAGGCCTATTATCTAATGCAAAAAACCTTACAAATACGATAACGTGTAGTGTCTTTAGAATAAAGAAATTATTTCTAAAAAGTCCTTTGGTAAAATTTTTTGACAACTTCTAAATTTTTTTTCCATGACTTTTAACTTTTCGCAAGTTTTCCACGACATTTCCAGGATTTTCCAGGAAAATTTATTTTTCCAGGATTTTCCATGACCATGGGAACCCTGTTTTATGGTGAATACATAGATGCATACCAAATGAAAAAATGTGCTACATGTTCGGTATAAATTATTTTATATGTTATTTATATTTTTTTAATTTGTTAAGTGGCCGAAATCACCTCAACATGAGGTGATTTGGGCCAACCATTAACTTGACACTTTAGGCTTGATTTGTTGGCATATGAGGTGAATTGGGCCATAGCAGATGCAAAAAAATACTAATTTGTGTAGCCCACAAAGAAATGACACAATGCAATTTACGAAATAGGCTATATGCCTACATTTTGCTGCGTATGTACTGGTATTACTCAAAATACATCACATAATAGATTTTAGCAACAATTATTGTTTTGTATCTGAAATGGCTATGTTCTTCAACAGTGGTTCTCAACCTTTTTTGGCCTGCAGTACCCCACCAATGAAGATTTTGTGACACCCTACAAAAGTATAAACTCCATTTTGCTCGAAACCGAAATGAATCATACAATTTTTTGTGGTCGCTGGAGCTTAGTCAGACTGATTTACCCAATTGGACCAGCCACTATATGGCCCAGTCAAGTTGTATTCCAACTTCAGGATGAAATAAGTGCTTTAAAAACTTGAGAACAGTTTTGAAAAAAGCTGCTCTTACGTTAGGCTTCAAGAAACCCTCTGTCACAAACTATTTCAATAAAGTAGCTTTGAAAAACGCTGTTTGTTCCATTAACTCATTAAAAGTAGCTTTGAAAAAAAGCTGTTGTCCCAAAAGCTTTTCGTGACGTACTCGTATGTGGGTCATTGCGTCAAAGAAAGAACAAGAAAGCAAAATCTGGCAATTTATGTATATCAGTTTCGGACAGCAGCACAGCGGTAGTTACATTGGTGAATCTAATCGAACGCAGAAAGTTGCACTTAGTTCTGAAGTTTTGTACAAAGTTATTCTCAAGTTCTGTACCGCCAATCAATTATTCAAATACTTTAAAAACTATTAGTTTGCTGCTATAAAAGTTTGTGCTGCATGATGTTAAAAAAAGTAAACATATTACCAATACTTCGCTGCACCCCTGGCTTTAGCAAACGGCACCCAGGTTGAGAACCACTGTTCTACATTACAGTATTTTTCTGTTCTGTAATTGTTAAATAGACTTAGCTCATAATGAACAAAAATGGACAACTAGATTAGCATTTAATGATCATTTGGAAATAAATAATAGTGAACGAATAAAGAACAGTCAAAGTATGCAATTGAAATCATTGATATCTATCAAGAAACGAAACCTCACACAATACAGTTACTTGATTACCGGGCAAATATTGATTGTCATTTGAATTCTCAAATATAAACTGATAAACTTTCCACTGGTTTCTCACAAGAACATGACAGGAAAGCTTTTTTTATTTGGTTAGCAGTGGCCCAATTAACTCCATGTATTGTATATTAGCATGGCCCAATTCATCTCAATGATAAATTTATACACTTCCTGAAAATCGGTCACCAAATGAAATTAAAAATTAAAAAACCCCAACAGGCTGTTTCGCCGTGAGGCTCTTCAGGGGGGACACTAAAAACTATAAATGGTAAAATCTTATTCAAATAGAATGAGATTTTATGCTCTGGCGTGTGCCATTGAGCTCTCTGTTTGGTGCAACGGTCAAACCACGTTTATACTTCCTGAAAGATAGTTCCAAATAATTTGCACTGAAAATGTATATTAGGTCGTAATATAGAATTCCTCACATTATTTTTTTTTTGTTTGTGTTTTGTAACGACTTAAAGAGTTAAAGAATACATAAAGAGTTCGAAGTACAGTTTTGAAAGCCAATATCTTTACAAAATTTTGGAAGTACAATTTTTTTACAAGTTAAGAATTTTATTAGAAGTTTTTTTGTGTCAATAACAAAGTTTCGTCAAGAATTAGTGATATACATGAAAAATAGTTTGAAGCATTTGTGTCGATGCCGAACAATGAAAAGTAGGGTGACTTGGGCCACTCAGACCAAGACACCCCAATAAGCCCAAAACGCCCTATCTTACGATATCCTTAGTAGCGTTTATGCCTTAAGGAATGCCTGAAGAATTCATAACAAAATAAAGTAATAGTAAAAGTGGTATTTAACAAGAACAAATAATAAAAAACTTTCTTTCCTGATTTAGAAGTTGATTGTTGTTGCTTCCTCAGAAGACATGGTTCTTTTGAGATGTTTCATCGATGAACAATTGAAAGATGAAGCGAGAAGTCGCCAGAACTGACCAGGAAGCAAGAAAAGATGGATTAATTAGGTCAACCAAAGATACTGCCACCTCTGTGCATGGGCAGGTCAAGACAAGATATATTCAGTACTGACGACCAAGTTCAAACACCAGTAGCGTTGTCGATGAACCAACGAATCTTCTTTGTTGACATGGAAATGCTATCTTCTTGATTTTAAATTCTTTGTGTTGCTACAAGCAACACTTATCGAACAAGTAACCCCAGGAGAGCCCCACGGGTCTTCACTTCTACTGCCAACTCAGACGGACTATAAAACTTCCAATTCTTGTTTCATAGTCTGGTCGTTTCTGAGTTGGCTTGTATTGTATCTTCTTTCAACTGGGTCTTAAAATGGCGATAACTTGAATGGAAAGTTGTAATAGAAACGACAATAGAAGCAAATTTAAAATCAAGGTGATTGAGGGCAGTGTTCGCTCAACTTCGAACTTAAAATCTTAACAACCACAAATTAAAATTGTTAAAAAGTGCCTCGTTTCGCTATGCTAGTTTCAACCAAAAAATTCAAAACTGAGCTCCTTACCAGTGCTACGTCTCTGAAGACAATGAAAAATGCAAGAAAAAGGCAATGACATAACGCGACTATTTTGCTTGAATTTCGCAAGAAGTTCTGTGTCTAAATGAAGTATAGTGCAAGAAAACAGCAAACAGATTTTGGACAATCACACAACTGAAAACCAGTGCTCAAAGTAAACCATGATTAGAGGCACAATGCGATTCTGTAACACTTCCAGGGTTAAGGCACATCAGATTGCGATCAAGTTTGAAAAAATTTCGATTTAGTTACTTCCTTAGGGCGAGACAGCGCTGTTTCTGGCTATTAGCCTTCATCAGCCGCCCTCAGGTAAGAAACATTCATCTTCCAGGACGAATGATCTTGCCAGGATCACTCATCCCTTCGGATAAATATTTCTTAAAGAATTTAACCTTTGTGGTACGCATATCCACTCGTTGTTTGCTCTTCACCCTGGCCACGTAAAGAGTTTGACTGGAATGGTGACGTAGCCACACGAGTGGATATGCGTACCACAAAGGTTAAATTCTTTAAGAAATATTTATCCGAAGGGATGAGTGATCCTGGCAAGATCATTCGTCCTGGAAGATGAATGTTTCTTACCTGAGGGCGGCTGATGAAGGCTAATAGCCAGAAACAGCGCTGTCTCACTCTACGGTACGATTTACTGGAGTGCTTTGCACTGTTGGTGATGGAGTGCAGTTATAGCCTCTGATCCAACAAGAGGAAGTCGTCATGAATTCCCGTCCAGTAGGCCAGGAAGGACACTGCTTTTTTAGTTGTTAGTTACTTCCTGATATTCTACAAAGCGCACATTCAACTCGCAATTTAAAAAAGCGAAATTGCGTTGCGGCCAGTAAACGCAAGTTGCTTTCCTTTTGCTTCTTTTTTTTGTGAATTAGCCCACGTAACTGATTCCACCCAGGTGCCTAGGGTTGTGTGATTTCTAGTCTACGTTGGGGCTATTATGTGAGGATATTGCAATTTGCCACAGGGCGAGAGGTGGTAAGAATTTAAGCTGTTTGCAGTATATATTACTAAATACTGCTGATGCGAGTGGAGATGGAGTTGAACCAAGTGGGAACATTTTGGGTTAGGATTTCGGTCAGCAGTAGAGTTAAACCTAGGGTTAAGATTAGGTTAGCATTAAAATTAAAGGTTAGGGTTAGGATTTTTGAAGTGTTCATTTCACCGAAATTCGGTTCCCCTGCTTTGATTTTTAAACTTTGGGAACCGTTCTCCAGCTACCGAACCATGCCTTTTGCACTGGAGGAGCCTGAAAACGGTGATGGTCAGGGTCAAAGAGGTTGGGGTTGGTTCCTTTCGGTAACCCCCCTGACCCCAACCCCTCCCTTTTGGTAGCCCCTTGTCTCCGACCCTAACCCCAAACTCCTCCGACCCCAACCTCAAAGATCGGTTACCTTCAGTAACCCCCCTGACCCCAACCCCTTCCACCCCAATCCCAACCATTTTGATCTTTTAAAATAGTCAAAGATATTCCAGCCCCCCTTGACCTCCAATTTCCTGCCACTATGCATTTCTCTAGTCCAGTGGTTTTCAACCTTTTCGGAGGAGCGGAATCCCAATAAAACATTCCAGAGGCTTAAGGAACCATGTGCATTAATTTAACTTACTAATTTACCAAACCAAACTCTAAAAAGTAAACTTGCGGAACTATGTTTCTAGTACAACTGCTCCAGTCTAACAGACATTATACTGATCAAGCATACTAATGTATATAAAAAAAACAGAAAATATTATTAACTTATTAAAACCTAATTATCTTATTATATTCAATATAATTACTTGGCTCTTACAGCAAGCAAAACAAATGATTGTGTGGCAGTCCCATCCTGCAATTGCTTCAATAATTCATGTTCGTTCATTGAAAGTAAGGACAAGTCATGAGAAGTTTCCTGTAACATAGCTTTGCTTTAATAATGATGCCAACAAAAGTTTCAACAGAAGAACTAAACATTAAACAATGATGTATTTACAAGCCAACAGTCAAACGACCTAAACACTTAGTACAACAAATAACACACAATCGCTCATCTTTTTCTAATTTGATGTTGACACCAATTCCGAAAGAAGCAACTGAATTTTTATTTAACTCAAAATGGACAAATTTTAAACTCACAAAAAAAAGTTCAAAACTGATTAACGATTTAAAACAAGAGATTGAGCCTGTAATCACTCAAGCCCAGAGGCAAGCAAGACGTGCCACGCGTATCACATCTCGCCAACCCAAGCGCTCAGAGACCACAGGCTCAAAACTCAACACAAGAACCATATCAGAAGGTTCTACATAAGAGCAGCAAAATAAAATACAGGATAGCCACGCATCCCCTCAACAACAAAAAAATGTTTTGGGGGGGAAAAAATTTATGACACATAATTCATCACATCGGGGTCACCACTTTAGCTAATCGTTCACCTTTTTCTAATTTGATGTTGACACCAATTCCGAAAGAAGCAACTGAATTTTTATTTTTAAAACTCAAAACGAACAATTTTTAAACTCACAAAAAAAAAGTTCAAAACTGATTAACGATTTAAAACAGAGATTGAGTCTTTACTCACTCAAACCTAAAGGCAAGCAAGATGTGCCGCGCGTATCACATCTCGCCAACCCAAGCGCTCGCAGAGACCACAGGCTCCAAACTCAACTCAAGAACCATATCAAAAGATTTTACACAAGAACAGCAAAATAAAATAGGGTACAGAGTAGCCACAGCATGAATCTAGGTCGCCAAATTGGAAAATTGTTTGAAATGCTGCAAAAATTTGAGGTACCTGTCAAAAATGCTTATTTGCGGCTAAAAAGTTTTTTAGCATTGTTTTTTATTGCCTTGTTTTGTTTTTTTGTTTTTTATTTGTTTAGTCAGGAATAGTTTGGTAGAATTGTGTTTTAAACAGCATGTGTCTATTCCGAAGATACCTTCATCGATCTATTAATTAGTGATGTATCGATACTTAAGTATCGGTATCAGTGGTATCGGCCTGTTTTTATGGTATCGCGTAGTAGTATCGATTATATCTAGCCGATACCTGCCGATACCTTTAAAGGCCACACAAATGATGAAAAAATATTTTTTATTTTGTATATGAGTACCATTGTACCCTTTTAAACTTACCAAAGTGTTTTTGCTGAAAAAGCTGCAATTTCATAATTTGTTATGTCAACTTTTTTATTATTGACTTATGAGGATGGTGCTTTTTATTTTATGTATATACCCTTTTAATTTTAACTTACCAAAGTGTTTTTTTGATGAAAAAGCGGCAATTTGATAATTTTTTTTGTCAACTTTTTTAGTTTTGACTTCAATGTGCGTGGCTAAGGGCAGTTTGTTTGATAAAAAGACCTTGCAGTTGGTGAATGTTTTTGCTTGCTGAATAACAGCACCATTTCCCAGTTTTGACTTATTTGTGAATGCTGTTTGTTCACTAATAGTTGCAACTAGCTTAGTCTTTTTCGACATTTAATTTGCTCAACTTTTCTTTTTCAGATTTGCAACAATATTGTAATGAATAATGATTGATACCACATGTAGAAAATATTCCAAATGTAAAAACATGCTAGATTTAGTAAATGCATTCTTTGGTGCTGCTTACAAAAGCTTTTATTTATGGTGCCCAATAGATGGAAAAGTATCGGTGGTATCGGTAGTATCGGTATCGGCTCTAAATGTTGGTATCGGTAGTAGTATCAGCATCGGCTAAAAATGTGGTATCGGTACATCACTACTATTAATTAAAAACAGTTTCCAGATAATAGGCTACAGTATACACCAATATCTGGAGCCCAACTTTAAGCAGCGCTGTCAGCTCTACAGCATTGCACCAGAGATGTTTGATACCAACATGCACGTATTTGACCTTTGCAAAAAAAATTCTTCTTTCATTAAGAGCTTCAAGTTGTAATTTGGATTACACAGTAGCCTACAAAAGTTTGTTCAGGCATCGCCACTCGCTAATACTCTATTCTTCGTTTGATGGTTAGAAGAAAGAGCCTTTTAAACTCTAATCTGGATCAATGTTAAAGCCATGCTGTGAAAAACAACATCTCAATCGCTCTTTTTTTAGCTTGATATACCAACTAAGCTCATTGATTTATCTACTAAATTTCTACATTGCCAATACGGCAAATTTCGAAAGGAATATGGAAATTGGACAAGCGACTACTACAACTGCTGCTACGGCGATGCACAGCATAGTTCCGATATATAATACAGCCGCAGTGCATTTTATACTTAAACAAAAAATTCTTACAAAAAAGCGTTTAAAACCGCAGGGGCTGCCCCCCTCTCCCCGCAGGCAAACACACAAAACTTTCATACTTTAAAGCTGATATACCGGTTACGTAATTGCTAAATGTCCAGCCAGCACTACTCTGGCATTAAAAGTATGTCAAACCTAGTTCTGGGAAAAGGGGTTCAATTTCGTTTTTGTTTGTCTTGAAGTTTCAGCGCGATATGGAGCAAAAACTTTATTCATGTGCGTAATTCAGGTCTGTTAGCTCTGCATTAGTAATGGTACTTACTGTAGCTGAAGATTTAAATCAGGTGTATGGCTTTCTAGCTTAATGTGTGACTATGACGTCACAAACGAAAACAAAATGTGTCCGATTTCAACATCATACAAAAATATTACAACGTCAAATTACACTGGCCACAGAAAACTACCCAGGCTGGTATTGAAAGAAATCATCTATATATAACAATATTTGGGAGATAAGTTTTACATGTTTGACTGCAAGGAAACCACAGTCGTTTAAAGGTTTTAAAAAGATAGGTCCGACAGAAGTTAAAGCAAGCACAAAAGCTTGTAATTCAGAGAAAGTTAACTGGCATGGCTTGTGTGCCCCTCCACTTTCTCAAATTCCTGGGTGCGCCCCTGTAGCGTTAGAAGTGTTAAAAATGGTTTATGGTGGTAATAAGCCCGAAAATACACAAACTCTGCACTTGGCTCCCAGCGTTTGATAAGGAAGAGCATGGAAAAGACACTGCAGCACTAAACCGTCGATTTTCGCTACCTGTACTTTGGGGATTTATCAACCACTTCACACATCGAGTTACACAGACGTATTTTCCAGAGCTTATTGCAGATATGTGCCTGACGCTGCAGCAACAGTCGCACTCATCTTAATTCAGAATCTCTTCTACCGCAGTACGCCCAACCGCGGGGTTCCCAATTCAGCAAACCCTAGCTCAAGGAGCTCTGTATCAAAAACTGAAGACCGAAAAGGTTACCAACTAATTGCTTAGCTGGAGTAAACATCTTAGAAATTCATCTTCATTTCACTCAACCACAAAAGTGCGCCCCAGATTCATATCCATGCGCCACTGCTGTAGGTAGGGTAATAACCAGACTTGGATGCCATTTGATCTCTTTTATTTAGCGTTGAAACTAAGGTAGTAACAGCAGCTCAAACAGAAAAAAACTGAATTACAAAAAAACATGTTTTTTTCAATTGATGTTTTTTTTTTTATAGAAAATTTTTTTTTTATAAAAAAAACAATGTTATTTTTTTGCTCTAGGATAGTAAACACATATTTTAAATTTGCAGCTACATGTATTTAAATAAAAAACAATGTTTTATATTATCATTTACATCTCTATTTGTAGCTAAACCAAAAGAGGTAGAGGGTTACTTCGAAGACTCATACACAGTTTTACAAACAGAAATAAATTTTCGGAAAAGTCAAAACACTTCACTGTTCTACAGTCAATCGTTTTCTCAAGTGTCCAACTTTGAAAACACCCCGAGTCAAATCGACACCCCTCCCAGATAAAATACAATTAAACCTCACTTCACTCGCATATTCGCCCTAGCTTTGCTAAGATAAATCCACCTATCATATTTCTGCTTCCATTGTCAAATAGGACAATAGCAAGTTGGTTAACAGTTAACATTCAATTGCGTAAACGATTGTAGAAATGCAAGTTCAAAAACTAATCAGAGTCTTCCCTAACAGCTCAAATAGCTAAGTGGTAAAAACGTTCACCTCTGGAGCGGTAGACTTGGGTTTGATTTTGAGTTGGGTCAAATCAATGACTATATAATTGGAATCCACAACTTCCCTGCTTAATGCTTCGCATTTAGCTGGAAAGTTTACTTGTTGTGTCGTTGGGGAAGGGCACTTAGCGGGATTCCCCCATCTTGGTGAGGTAGACAGATGGCTGGCAACTCATAAGCGAGCTCACATAGTGCACTGATCGCTTTCTTGAGATAGGAGGGCAACTAAGCGACCAAAAACAAAAAAATTCTTATACTGGAATATCTTTATTCACTCCTATGTAAAAACCTTTCCTATTATGTAATACATGACGTCCCACAAAAAATTATGCTTTTGTAGGCCCTATAACCCAGGGGTGGGCAACTTCTTCCGACGACGAGCCACATGTGGGAAGACAAAGTCCTTCCCGGGTTGGATTAATAGGTGGATATAGGTGAAGAGCAAAAAAAAGGTCTTCAGATACCCAGATGACCTGTTTTACACCGAAGATACAGGTGAAGAGGAAAAAAAGGTCTTCACGTCCTCAGATGACCTGTTTTCCACCGAAAATGCAGTGAAAAGCAAAAAAAAAGGTCTTCACGTCGTCAGAGGACCTATTCATTTTTCTGTAATTGCTGGTGGGCTGCATAAAATGGTCTTGCGGGCCATATGTTGCCCACCCCTGCTACAACCTGTCAAGTGTGAGATTCACATCTAAAATACTTACTATATTTTCTGAAACCAAATATTACATATACTCTATTTAAATTGAAAATTCCATCTGTGAAACCCCAATCCATCCAAATTCTATGGCTTTGCTAATCGCAAGCTCAAAGCCAAATCCGCTATTCCTTACCTTAAAACAGAATCTGGCAGCATTGTTCAAAATGATGAAGATAAGGCTAATTTGTTCAATGTCACTTTTCATAAAGTTTTCCAAAATGATAATGGCCATTAGCTTTGCCTGGACAGCATTACTTCTCCACAATCCTTCTTATCTGACCTTGACATAACTGCAGAAAAAATCTCTCAAGCTATGCACCAAGTCCCCAATAAGCTTTCTCGATCCCCTGATTGCATTCCAGTTTTTTTTTGGAAAAGATCTTATATCCCTATTCTGCAAGCTGTTTTATTTCTTCTTAAGCTCTCTTATTCCCAAGGAGCTATTCCCCATCAATGGAAGTCTGCCATTGCTGTCCCTATTTTAAAAAAAGGCTCCACGTGTTCTCTTAAAAACTATCGTCGCATTTCTTTAACTTGTGTACTTTGTCGTGTTTTTGAATATATTGTGTCATAATCTCTGTTACATCATTTCACAAGTTGCAATCTTCTTAGTCCTTACCAATTTGGATTTTTGCCAGGTCGCTCTTCTCAACTTCTCAGTACTATCAACCATTGGTTTTCTTCTTTTGATGATCATAAATCTGTCATATTATTTACACTGACATCGCTAAAGCCTTGGACACTGTCAGCCATCCCAAACTGCTTTCCGTCCTCTCTTCTCTGGGTGTTTATGGTAAGGTTCTTAGTTGGATCAAATGTTTTCTCCATGACCATGTTCAGTGTGTTTGTGTAAACAATCATTTTTCATCCTACTTACCTGTTTAGTATTCTTGGTCCCTCACTGTTTGTTGCTTATATTGATGAAGGTGTTAAAATATCTAACTTACATGGTACTGATAATGGTATGTATCTTTATGCTGATGATGCTAAACTCTTTAGCAATAATGTTGACAACCTTCAATCGGCACTAAATAGACTTTCTGCTAGGCTTTGCTCTCGTCAACTAAATTTTGCTACCACAAAGTGTGAACATTTGCACATTTCTCGATTCAGCAATTCTTCAGACCAAAACTTTTATGTTTGTTGCCACAATATTAATACAGTTGGAATTGTCTAAGATCTTGGTATTTTTATTTCTTCTAATCTTAAATGGTCCCAACATATCCATCACATTTACTCTTGACAGCCTCTATATGTTCTTATCAGGTCTAAAAGCTTTCTCTTCTAAAAATGTTTGGACTTTGCTTAAATCTTTTATCACTAACTTTCGTCCCAAATTAGAATATAATTCTCCTGTACGAAATCCGTATTTAAAAAAAGACATACTTTTGTTGAAATCAGCACAAAAAAAGTTTACTCGTAATATATTTTTGTGCTGCAATATACCTTTCAAATCCTATGCTGATCGTTTAAATAAATTAGGTATTAAGTCACTGGAATACTGTAGATTAGAATTTGATATTATTCTCATGTTTAAAATTTATCATAACCTTTTTGATTTGCCTTTTGACAACTATTTTGAACACTGTGATAAAATGTACAACCTTCGTTCTCATGACCAGGGCTTCCGAACTGGAGCCGGAGCTAGGAGCCCCGGAGCAGGTGGTTTTAGGGAGGAGCCGGAGCTCTGTTTAAAATTTAGAAGGAGCTGGAGCCGGAGCAACTTTTTTCAAAGCTAGCTCCATTTTATTTCTTTTTTATGTGGTATTGCATTTGTATTCAGTTTTTATGAGCATTTTACTCAAGTCTGTTTTGCAATAAACACTTTCATTTCCTTGATTGTTCTGCACTTTGTTTTGCAGTGGTAAATGTTAAAAAGTCATACATTGTTTAAATGCATGTAAACCTCTATTTTAAATGTACAGTACTTCAACTGGAGTCGCAGTAGAAAAAGCTCCAAAGCCGGAGCTGGAGCAACATTTTTATAGAAGAGTGCTCTGGAGCTGGAGCTCCATTTTTATAAATGACATTTCCGGAGCCGGAGCAGCATCAGATTTATGGCTGCTCTGAAGCCCTGCTCATCACCTTAAAATTAAATCCAAATTTGGTGCTAATACTGATCAATATCGCAATTTCTTCTTCATCCGTATTATTAAAGTTTGGAATAATCTACCTTATGACTTAGTTTCTACACCTAATATTATTGTATTCAGAAGCATTTAAAAAAACTCGAACCTTTCCTCTCCTCTCCTATGGATTGCCACCTTAACGTGGTGGGGAGGTTTGAGTTTTCAATGATCCTTAGAGCAACGCCGTCGGTAGTGTTTAATCACTTCCATCAGGGTCACCCATGGCGGTAAGGTCGAAGGAGAGAAACAGACCAAGTAGCAATCCAATGCTGTAGCTAAATGGAAAGTTGTAATAACAATATTCATGCTGCATCGGACGGCGCGCAGGATAAAAAGGTCCGCGTTCGAGTTTTAGGCAGAGGGACTCGTTCGAAAAATAAGCTACAGTCTCCCCCACAAGCTGACCGTCACCGGAAACCCACCAACGCAGTCGCTAAGCGTTTGGGGAGGCGAATGGGGGCAGCGCACAGAAAACGTACTCGAGTTGGACCAAACTGCCGGGATCTAGCTATCGGGAACTGGAACGTTTCGTCACTGACAGGAAAAGAGCAGGAGCTTGTTTGCGAAGCCCAACAGTATCGCCTTGATGTTGTGGGAATTTCATCAACAAAGCGCCGGGGTTCTGGAACTGTCGAGTTGAACGATGGGTGGAAAATTTTCTACTCAGGTGTTGATGCAGCAATGTCTGCTCAAGCTGGTGTTGGCTTACTTGTGAGCCCCAACATAGCTGAATGTGTCGTTGACTGGGTACCACTAGGAGGAAGGGTTTGTCTTCTAAAGCTAAGGCTGCAGGAGCGATCTCTGTGTATATTGCAGGTGTACGCACCTAACATAGAATCACAGTACGAAGCCTTTCTGGAGGAAGTTGAGGTTGTATTGGGAAAAGCGACTTCATCAGAATCCCTTGTCGTTTTGGGCGATTTCAATGCACATGTGGGCATCGACAATGCAACCTGGAAAGGTGTTATTGGGCAACATGGTGACCCTGACATTAACAAGAACGGAAGGTGTTTATTGCAGTTCTGTGCCACCAATGGGCTGTGCATAATGAACACATTTTTTCAGCACAAAAGAATTCATAAGTACACCTGGTACAGAGACTCTCTGGGACAACGCTCCCTGATTGATTTTTGTATCGTTTCGGCGGACTTGTTTTCTACCGTGTCTGATGTCCGTGTTAAAAGAGGGGCTGAGTTGTCAACTGATCACCACCTAGTTGTCTGCACTTTGAAAGCTTTGAAACCCTTGAAAAAACGAAAGACTTTTCGACCACGAGAAACTTATCGAATCAAATGGGAATCATTGGCTGACAAAGAGGTACGAACTGCATTTGCGGACAACATTGCATCTAAGTTCAAAGAACTTCCGACCTCTACTGAAGACATTGAAACTGAGTGGTGTTTGTTTCGAACAGCAGTCATTACGTCCGCTACTAACTGTTGTGGACGTAAGCGTGTTGGAGGGACGAAGAGTAGCGAGAAAAGAACTCCTTGGTGGAACCAAGTAGTTAAAGAAGCTATTCGTGCGAAGAAAGTGGCCTATAAGGCCTGGCTTGCAAATAAGTCATCACTTGAACTTCGTTCGCAGTACTCTGAAGCACGTAAGACGGCAGCCACAAAAGTTAAACTGTCTAAGGAAAGGGCCTGGAAGGAATTTGGAGAAAGGTTAGACGATGATTTCAAAACGGCAAACAAAGTGTTCTGGCAGACCATTCGCCGTTTGCGTGGAAAAAGATCTCGAGCCGCTCTCTTTATCGAAGATTCAAATGGTGTGACTCTGAAAGATCAAGATGCTATTTTGAATCGGTGGAGAGAGTACTTTAGTGATCTTTTAAACCCAGTTGATGCTACACCGATACAAATTCACGAAGAACAGGTTGGGGAAGATATTCAGATAACCGAAGCAGATGTGAATGCAGTAATCAAATCATTGAAAACTGGAAAAGCACCTGGTGAGGATGATATCAGACCTGAAATGTTAAAAGCAATGAACATACATGGTGTTCGTTGGCTGACTCGTGTTTGTAAGGTGGCGTGTAGTACTGGGCAAGCACCAAAGCAATGGCAAACTAGTGTGATAATACCTATCCACAAGAAAGGAGACAAGAGAAAATGCACCAATTATAGGGGCATATCTCTCATCAGTGTCCCGGGTAAGGTCTATGCCAAATGCCTTGAAAAGAAATGCCATGAAATAGTCGAGCCTAAGCTAACAGATGCTCAGTGTGGCTTTCGTCCTGGCCGAAGCACAATGGATCAGATCTTTGCCTTGCAGCAAATCTTTGAGAAGTCGTGGGAATATGCAAAAGAGATCAATGCATGTTTTGTTGATCTTGAAAAAGCATATGATCGCATTCCTAGGGACAAGCTTTGGGCGGTGCTGTTGCAGTATGGCATTGATGGCCAGTTACTAACTGCCATTAAGTCGCTGTACATGCATTCTGAGATCTGTGTTCGTGTTAACAGTGCAACGACGAAACCTTTCAGAGTAAGTGTGGGACTACGGCAAGGCTGCTCTCTTTCACCTATTCTGTTCCTTATTTATATGGATAGAATAGTTAAGAACAGTGAGTCTTGTGGCGGAGTAAAGATCGGTGAATGCACTGTACAACGTCTGTTATTTGCAGATGATCTTGTGCTACTCGACTCTACCGAAAATGGTCTCCAGCAAGCTCTTGACAGGTTTTCGGATGCATGCTCTGTTGCCGGAATGAAAATCAGTACAACAAAAACAGAAACCATGTGCCTGTCCAGACAACCAAAGCACTGCTCTCTCCAAATTGATGGAGTACCACTAAAACAGTCAGAGAAATTCAAGTACCTCGGCGTCTCATTCACAAGTGACGGCAGACAAAATAGCGAATTGGATATCCGCATCGGAAAAGCAAGTGCAGTAATGCGCCAGCTCCACCGATCTGTGGTACTGAAACGGGAGCTTTGCACCAAGGCAAAGCTATCCATTTTCAGATCGGTCTATGTTCCTATTTTGACTTATGGCCATGAGTGTTGGATCATGAATGAGAAAGTGAGGTCTCGAGTTCAAGCAGCCGAAATGGGATTCTTGCGAAGAATTAGCGGTTTGACCTTGTTGGACAAGGTTAAAAGTGCAGATATTCGTGAATTTCTAAACATCGAATCGCTGCTTCTCCGACTAGAAAGATCGCAACTGCGTTGGTATGGACATGTGACACGAATGCCCCAGGAAAGAACAGCCAAAAAACTGCTCTGTTCAACACCGATTGGTCGAAGGCCTAGAGGCCGTCCCAGAACTCGATGGCGAGATTACGTAGAAGATCTTAGTTGGTCTCGCCTTGGCATCCCAGCAGAGCATCTATCCTTTGTTGCAGAGGATCGAGATGCTTGGAGGCTCCAACTTGAGCTGCTGCCCCCGCGACCCCCCAAGGATAAGCGGGTCCAGAAAATTGATTGATTGATTGAACCTTTCCTCTATTGCGTCTCTTATTTTTTCAAATTTATAGTATTACAGTATTACTTGTTGCACAGTTGCCGTCACTCATTATTAATATGTTGCTACTCTGAACAGTTAAGTATGTAGATACCATAAGGTTACTTGATTTATCATGTTTTGATGTTGTGTTATTTACCCTCACTTGTTAGTGTGCTTTGGTTTGTGACCTAGCACCATTGTGTTGTATCTTATATTAAATAAGGGCTTTCATTGGATACCTTTTCGTGTCTTCATTAAATGTAAGTGAATCCAAAGTTGGGGTCTGATGAATAACTGTTGCAGTGTATGTTCCATGTTGAAAAAAAAAACACAATAGTTTGTGCCTTATTACGCTGCAAACTGCAAAAAAAATTTATTCTGTGATGATTCGTGTTCAGGGAGCATAGCTTGCTCTAATTAAGTAAACACAATGATCTTTTTATTGAAAAATCACTTTGTTTATGAGAGAATGCTCAAAATCCAATCAGCTCTTTAATATATTTGATTGAAATTCAAAATGTTTTGAGGTCAAAACCTGTTTTTAAGTTTCCATTCATGGAAGACGCAAACTTTGCTGCACATCTACCGGTACTTACATCATACAGCTGCTTAGCTGCTTAAGGTGCAATCACACTAAAACTTTTCAGTAACTGAACTTTTTGTTTTGTTTTATCAAAACATCACACCTTTAGCTTAATGATGTATATAACAACAAACCCAATAAAAACTGTCTCATTCAGTTGGGGCCACTTAATGCATAATACGATCATATTATAATAGACGACACACTGCATACATAAATCTCATAATATAATAAAAATCATAATTATTTTTAATATCCAAAGTTAAGAACATAACCGTATGAATACCGGTACATGAATATTAAATTCAGGGCAGTGGCAGCTGTACCATTCGAGCACATTAAAACACGCACTTTGTTTGTTGCAATATCCCTCCACTTTCTACCCTGTTGTATGAGAGAGTGATGAAATAACAAAGACACACCAAAGCCTAAATGTTACAGCCCAGTACCCAAAAGAATACCTTTAGCCACTGTAAATTCAGCATGTTACAGAACAGTTCTAAGATAAGCTTGATACCTTTTTGGGAATTTTGTTATCCACAAGTTCATCATTTAGCATGGAAGTAAAATATAAAACTCTATTTTCTTCATCAATCTCATTCACTAAGAAGTCTTGGTATCTCATTTTCAAAATTCCTGAAAATCCTTTATGCATTCCAAGATACTCTGACATTCCAACATCACTTTCAGTAATACTTTCCATACTAAGCAGCAAACAAGATTTCTTTAAAAAGTTGGCGCGTGATTGATGAGCAATAGCACAGTACACGTACACAACACCACTGACCCTATACCAACACTCTGGAAACCCATACCATAAATAATTTTTGATGTCCAGGCAGTAACCATAGTTTACTCAGAGTTCTCTCTGCGAATGTAAGTAGCAGTGATATAGTCCTCGAGGATGTCCGTGGCCTCGAGGACAGGTTTAAGTAGGCCTACCGATACCTGGCCTTGGCCTCAACCATGTAGTCCTTGACTCTTCTAGGCCTTGGATTTTGCGCTGACCTCAGCTCGAGGATTCGATATTTTAAAATCTTACTTTGCAATTGTTTTCACTAAAACGCAAGCTGTTTAAGAAAAATGGCATAAATAACGATAGACATCGGTAACCTGGCGCGGCAGAGAAATACAAGTGGACAATGCATGACGAGAAATTTTTCAAGTGAGACCAGAGAAACAAAATTTTGTTTTTCACAATCTCACCTTCATTTTTTTACACTGAGATGGTGAGCAACAAAGCTTTTAGCACAGTGTACTTAAATAATTTATAGTTCTTACAGTGGACCCCTCAATAAAAAAGCATTGTTACATGTGTCCACAAAAATGCAGCAAATGCTGTGATGTAACAATTGCTTTTTAAAGAAGTTCATCTGTTCTACTGCCGTTTTGCTGCCATTTCCAAAATTTGCTGTTTTTATTTTTAAAATTGTCAAGGAGCCATTGCAGATTGTTTAATTATGTAGGCCTAGAAGAAAAGAAAAAAAAGTGACAAGCAGTTAATAGTAATAAATATAGTCATTCCCCTAATGCGCCATCGTTTTTCTCTAACTTCGCCACTACCATTAAAGTTATAATTTTTTTAAATATTTTTTGGGGGTGACAATACCTACTTTCTCGAAGAATATTTCCTGAAAATTTCAGCGAAAACAACCTCGGGAGTTAAAAGTTACCACTTTCGGGAAATCCGTCACACATTTAGCCTGTTTCCATGTCCACTCAAAACGTGGGCTTTCTGAACGTGGGCCGAGTTAAAAGTCGCGGGCTTTTCTAGCCCACTTTTGTTACGCGTTTCCATGTCCAAAATGCTAAGAGTGGGCTTTGAATGCTGAACTAATTTACCGGTAGAGGCGCATAGTGAAACTGCCTAGCAACGATGTAACATAATTTTTCTTGGCATGATTGGCTTCGGTAATGCTGAAGCTCTTGTCGTTTGTCGTATCAAAACTAAAAGCTGCTTAGTAAGAGTGGTTAAATAATGCATCTTTGCAATTTACTCCTCCATTTCAAGGCGCTTGGCCTATTTCCACCTAATCTGTTTCTCACTAACTCAAAACTTACGCATGAGATCATCCCAATTTGAAGCAGTATAACCCCAAACCATGCTCAAATGATCCCCACTCGGATTTGTAGCCTACTTAGTTAACAACTGAAAAAATGCTTTTACATTTTTTACAAGGTATCAGCAATAAATGAGCGGCTGGTTAGTTTACGCACCAGTAGTTCACAGTTAGCCTGTTTCCATGTCCACTCAAAACGTGGGCTTTCTAAACGTGGGCCGAGTTAAAAGTCGCGGGCTTTTCTAGCCCACTTTCGTTGCGCGTTTCCATGTCCAAAATGCTAAGAGTGGGCTTTGAATGCTGAACTAATTTACCGGTAGAGGCGCATAGTGAAACAGCCTAGCAACCATGTAACATAATTTTTCTTGGCATGATTGGCTTCGGTAATGCTGAAGCTCTCGTCTTTTGTCGTATCAAAACTAAAAGCTGCTTAGTAAGGGTGGTTAAATAATGCATCTTTGCAATTTACTCCTCCATTTCAAGGCGCTTGGCCTATTTCCACCTAATCTGTTTCTCACTAACTCAAAACTTACGCATTAGATCATCCCAATTTGAAGCAGTATAACCCCAAACCATGCCCAAATGATCCCCACTCGGATTTGTAGCCTACTTAGTTAACAACTGAAAAAATGCTTTTACATTTTTTACAAGGTATCAGCAATAAATGAGCGGCTGGTTAGTATACGTACCAGTAGTTCACAGTTAACACTGATTTAACAGCTCAGATGGCCGAGTGGTATAGAGCGTCTGTCTCTTGAGCTGTAGACACGGGTTTGATTCCGAGTCGGGTCAAACCAATGACTTTAAAATTGGTATTCACAGCTTCCCTGCTTGACGCTCAGCATTGAAATGACAGTGTGGAGAACAAGCCGGCAAGTTTACTTGTTGTGCCGTTGGGAAAGGCACTTAGCGGGATTCCCCCATCTTGGTGTTGGTAGACAGATGGCTGGCAACTCCTAAGCGAGCTCGTATAGGGCATTGATCGCTTTCTCGTGATAGGAGGATAAATATGCTACTATCTCGGCAGCGTGGCGCAGTGGTTTGGAGCGTCGTTTTCACGACGACCATGATCGCAAGGTTAATGGTTCAACTCCCAACCTAGTCTTGTTGCGTCCTTGCGATGATTATCTCTGCTTGGTGGAATCCGGCAAGCAGCGAATTGAAGAAGTAAAAAGAAAATTCAACCGGAAAACTTGAAAACAAAGGCAACTCCTAAGCGAATCTGGATTCGTCGTACGCATAGCGCCTCCACCGCTTTCTTGTAACAAGAGGATAAAGATGAAGAAAGCAAATCTCAATCGCCGGATTTAAAGTAGCACCGGTAGGCTTTTTGGGGGGAGAGATCTACTGCCTGGATCAGGTGCACCCAGCCAATGAGCTTGCAACCAAAATAAAGATCACTCTTGGTGCCCACAGCTGCTTGGCAAGGTCGTATACCAATTGTCAAGTTCGTCAGCGTCATTGCTCAAACTAAAGATTTTCGCGTCTTATATATCACTTTGCCGGGCGTTATTTTTACATCGATGTGACTAATTCCACTCAGGGGAGTAACTAGAGACCGAGCTAGCTACCTCCCTTAAGAGAACGAATTTCCGATTAAAACAAAAACATATAGTAAGAGAGTAAAAATTTTGGCCAGTTCGTAGAAACGCTTCGCCTAAAACTCATCCCTTTCCGTGACAATTGCAAAAACGTTTTTGAACCGAAGTAGCTGCAACTAGCCATTGCCAACCTATAATTTTAAAGGCTGATCGTCACAAGTCGGCCTATACAAGCCAAAAAATGCAGTCTTTAGCACGATGAACTTCATAGCTGAAAGTGAGCGATGACATAAACGTTATACGTCGTCCAGAAAACAATAAAATTATTTGTTTAACTTGAAGGCTGTCTCAGGTAAGTCTAAGCTCTGGGCGAGGTGGCAGCGTGGCGTAGTGGTTCGGAGCGTCGTTTTTACGACGACCATGATCGCAAGGTTGATGGTTCACCTCCCAACCTAGTCTCGTTGTTGCGTCCTTGGATAAGATGCTTCACGATGATTATCTCTGCTTAGTGGAATCTGGCAAGCAGCAAATTAAAGAAGTCAGAAGAAAATTCAAGCGGAAAACTTGGAAACAAAGGCAACTCCTAAGCGAGTCTGGATTCGTCCTACGCATAGCGCCTCAGTCGCTTTCTCGTGATAGGAGGATAAAGATGAAGAAATCAATCAATCAATCAGGTGCTGCGCATACCGGTATGAAAAATGATGCGCAACAATTTAAAGAATAATATACCACAAGTACATAACTGCTAGAAATGCCTTTAATTTTGCAGCGTCAACCTTTGAGTACCGGTAATAACAACGTGAAAATAAATCGGGGCGGCACGAGCAAACGCAAGGAAAAAGCAATAATGTACGTAGTAAATTGTTAGCAACGACTATAAGCATGGGCGTGCCTGGAGGAGGCAAGGGGGTAGCACGCTGTAGGGTTTGAAGATCTTTTTTTAAAAAACCCTTTTGACGTATTTCAGAGGACGCCCTGTGGCAACGTTCTCAAAAACTCGCGCTGCAGAAAAGTTTGGCACGCCTCTGGGTATAAGATCAAGTATGGTCCACAATTATTATGCCAAAATAATAATCAGCAAAATTAACTGGATCATTGCTAACAAAATTTTCTCGGTAATATTATAACCAAAACAATCTCTACACCAAAGACATTGCATGAATTACTCAAGAAACAAATCCGCAGATTTCATCAAAACAGTTGTACTGGGAGTTGCTACTCCAAGCGTACTCTAACGTTACGGTCACGACCTCTAGATGCAAGTGTATGAAAATCCAAGCAGAATATATTTTATTTTAATTTGAATTTTTATCCTTCCATGGGGAAAAAGCGATGCGAAACTCGACATTTGGGCGCGAGGACACTTGGGCGCAGTGCCATTTGGGCGCGAAATACGTTCAAACGCATTTTTAATGCAGCCATGCCTAGTTAGGGTCACGCAGCCATGCCTAGTCTTTTTGACGGGCATGCCTCAACGATTACCCGTTTTGCTGCGTGTGCCCTTTTCCGCGCTTGGCCAATACTTATTATGAACGTGTGTTTCTAACGTAATGGAGTGCGGAAATAAAAACGAATTGATTGATGATTGATTGATTTAATCAACTTTTCGTTAGTTATTTTTTAAATAATAACTTTTCTGTCTGCAACGATCTTATCCAATATTATACTTAATTTTCTGTTTTCAACGATCTCATAGAAGAAATTAAGATAACAAAAGATCTAAAAGTTGGAACATTTTTGTTGCAACGTTCTCGAACGACGGAAACACGTGAGAATAAGACAATTGCAACGACACGGTAATGCGTGATTAATACGCAGCAAACTTTTTATGAAAACGTAAGAAAAGTAAGTTTTCGCTTAAAAAAATAACTTGATTTTGAAAAGGCACTTGACCAATCTAATATATACGAATGAAATCGATCATAATTAACAGCTGACTCATAATTTATTTTATCAAACATGATTCCATTTCAAAGAATTTACAAATCACCACTGCGTTAAGCATCTTCTTAATTTTTTTTTATTTCGCTGTCCTACATTGCGTGGACATTTTCTTTGATAATCAATCTCTTAGGTTGCTAGACAATCGATCGTAAAAATGAGTCTTTATCTATCGTTAACTTGACCTTTACTTTGCTCCATCTTTTTTGATATACGTTACCGTTAATTAACACATCTTAATTTCTTCTATGAGATCGTTGCAAACAGAAAATTAAGTACTGGATAAGATCGTTGCAGACACAAAATAGTTTTCATTAATTAAAAAAAAAAAACTAACGAAAAGTTGATTAAAAATGGGTTAGAACGTAGTTCGCGCCCATTTGGCACTGCGCCCAAATGTCTGCGCCCAGATGTCTCGCGCCTAAATGTCGTGTACCGAGGCGATAGGGGCGCTATTAACGAGCTCAATCAAAAGATGCATAGAACTTTGCTACAACTCAAAACGTGGTAAATAATGTTACATGGGAACGCCACAAGTAACCTTTTTAATATCATGTAGAGAGCAATGATTACCAATTCACTGGTTTTGCCCGACTTGTAATTGAACGCACGTGTACGGCGCCAGAGGCAGTCGATCTATGCACTTGGCCATTTAAAAAGCTTAAAATTTATAAGAGCTCGTTCACAACCTTTAAATATATGCTTAAACACCTAGTAATTTGAATGCTTAAAACGAGCTGCTAGCGTAATCTGGTGGAAAGCAAGCCTTGTGCTTGGATGCAACTTCAATTGCCAGCACGCAAATAGGAAAAGAAACAATTATTTTAGCAGTGCGTTTAAAAAATCCATATCAGGCTACGTAATAGCCCTGTCCATAAGATGTTTTTGTTCAGAGACAGCCATGTAACATCATGTCGGTCTTTACTGCTTCCACTTTCAGTTTTTTGTAATGAACGATCCTTCAGCAAAGCTTTAGCTGGGAAATCCCGCTTCAAAAGAATAAGGTAACCATAAAGTTTTCCATCAATTTCTTACACCGGGTTCATTTAAGTTGGGAGCAAGCCAGTTCATTTGCACTTTGCATGTGCCATTCACGTGAGCACCTTGGTCATTGCATATGCGTTTCTTTTACAAACAGCTGTTGACAAAATCCACCTCACTGGCACTAAAATGCAAAATAATACGATGTAAGTTTACATCGTAGGCTACAGACATACTTTTGCAGGTAGTTTGGTTCTTTGAAGCAGTAAAGCAATTTCAAAAACAGCATATCTCGCTTTTAGATAAAATCTTTCTTCAGTTTCGAAAATTGTAAGAGAATTACAATCAAGACTTTGCTATAGACTGTTAAAATGTTACAGCTTAGTAGTGGTTACTTAGGGCATATTTATCATCCCATCTTGAGAAAGCAATCAAGATGCTATAACAAGCTTGCTTTGGAGTTGTTGGTTACCTGCTCAGAGGCGGAGAATCCCAATGAGTGTTTTTCCCAACAACACAAGTAAACTTGCGACCTTGTTCAAATCATTATACCTTTCATGCTGTGCGTCAAGCAGAAAAGCTGTCTATACCAGTTTTAATAACATTGCTTTGACCAATTACACCGGAGTACCACAGTCCACTTGGCCGTTAGACGTTCACGAACAAGTAGCTATCAGCTGTCTGCACTCTGTACCTGCTGCAATTTACGACTGAAAATATAGTTTGGTACATTATAGCTGTTGTTGATGATATCGTAGCTCTTGCAGAGTAATACAGTATGTATATATAATTATTATATACTACAACTGCAAAATAGCACAACGTACTGTACATACAGATGTTGTAAAGCCAAACACAACAAAATTGCATTTACCAAGAGTGAAAGTAGCTCTCATGCACAAATATCACAGTTTGCTCAAAAATTTAGTTTACTGATAATTCCATTGGATCAAATCAGCAGCAAATTTCACTCTGCAGTTTGCATGAAGCACATTTACAAGATATTAAGCAAAACTTCATAAAATACTAACCAAGATTTGTTGCATTAATTTTTTTCCTGATAAGAATATAAGACCAACGTTTCAGTCCACTTTTAAAACAAGTGAGGCAAAAACTTCACTTGCTGGCTTCCGTAACATGTTTTCAAGAATTTCAATAAGCAATCAGCAAGTTTTCTGGTTTCTGAAACACACTAGTAGCACCAAATGATCTGAAATTGAAAGATTAAGGAGATAATCTATTTAAATAAATACCATCAATATTGCATATGTGTTAAATTATTTTCCTTTATTTCTGCAATGACATCACGTTGAAAATACCAGCTCTTGACATAAGTAAGGTACCAGTGAGTTTTATTCTTTAATGGTAATGTTTTTGCACAGTGCCTTCCACTGACAAAAATTCAAAATAAAAGCTCTTAACATTGCATAAAATACTAAGCCCTTGGGCAAAAAATATGTCATGAAAATGCAGCGCACGCGCTAACCCAGCGACAAAATGATATACAGTTTTTAGTTGGTGTTTAACTTGTGGCTATTTATGCTATTTGTCAGGGTATGGTCTATTGCTAGCTTGTGTCAGTAATACAAGTGAACAATAACAATTAGAATATTATTTAAGCAAATAAATGCGAGCATCCAGTGTGCATGTTTCAGCATAAAAAGGATAAGAGTCTATAACTAACAGACTAATCAACACTTTTCAACAGACATAATTTTTTGTAATAACATCAAGTTAGGACGTAGCAAATTATGACCATTAAAGAACAAGGCTACCGGTAGTGAATACTAAGTGATATGCCAAAATTGAATAAATGCCACCAATTTTAATACCAGTCATGATTAGACATGGGTAAGGGTACTAGATATCAGGAGTAGCAATGGGCTAAATCACCTACAAGCAAACTTTTAAACATCAAAGTGGCTATTGTTACAGACCCGTACAAATAACGACATAGTTTACTTTATCACTTCGTCATGCTCTCTGGATCGAGGTCAGTGTGAAGGGATAATCTGATAGTAGAATAAACCAAGTGCTTATTTGTACAAGCCTGTACAAATAGCCAGTGCTGCCTTTAAATATTCAACTGTTTAAGGTCATCACAAGCAACTGCAACACCAACAATACTTTTCAAAGTTTAATTGCAATTGAGTAAATATAGTACGGTAGACCTACACAGGTAGCATGCAGTACCGGTGCAAAAACTGCTTGCGTAGCATTACCTATGTCACTCAATGCTGCCGTGCAAAAAAGCCAAAGCTGGCCCAGCGACCACTTAAGTAAGAACAAACCGGTACCACCTACCAGTACCGGTTGTTTTTGCAACTAGACTAGGCAAACAGACTTCAGAACTTGAACAGTGAATTGACTTCACTCTTACCAGTACTTCAGAATAGCAAAACAAGGCTAACTGGCTAATAGGTGAATTCAGTAACGAGCCTAACCAGCTAACTGCCCAAGGCAAGTTGAATTTATCAACAGCTTACTCTAATTTTAACTTTTATGAAGCGAAATTGCCCCAAACCTACATTTATTTGATAATCATACGCCAACTTCTTAAATATCAACAGCCTATGTTACAGTCTAAGCAGTAGACCTCACGCAACAACTTTCTCAAAGCCCACCGTTTTGCAAAAGCCCACGTTCTTAGACCACCTATTTAGATGCGGCCAGCAAAGCCCACGATTTTGCTGAAATTAGCCCACATAAAGCCTGACTCGAACTGACTCGAGCAAAGCCCGCGGGCCAAAAGCCCGCGGGCCAAAAGCCCACGATTTTTGGACATGGAAACAGGCTAAGTTAACACTGATTTAACAGCTCAGATGGCCGAGTGGTATGGAGCGTCTGTCTCTTGAGCTGTACACTCGGGTTTGATTCCGAGTCGGGTCAAACCAATGACTTTAAAATTGGTATTCACAGCTTCCCTGCTTGACGCTTAGCATTAAAATGACAGTGTGGAGAACAAGCCGGCAAGTTTACTGGTTGTGCCGTTGGGAAAGGCACTTAGCGGGATTCCCCCATCTTGGTGTTGGTAGACAGATGGCTGGCAACTCCTATGCGAGCTCGTATAGGGCATTGATCGCTTTCTCGTGATAAGAGGATAAATATGCTACTAACTATCTCGGCAGCGTGGCGCAGTGGTTTGGAGCGTCGTTTTCACGACGACCATGATCGCAAGGTTAATGGTTCTACTCCCAACCTAGTCTCGTTGTTGCGTCCTTGGATAAGATGCTTCACGATGATTATCTCTGCTTGGTGGAATCCGGCAAGCAGCGAATTGAAGAAGTAAAAAAAAAAATTCAACCGGAAAACTTGAAAACAAAGGCAACTCCTAAGCGAGTTTGGATTCGTCGTACGCATAGCGCCTCCACCGCTTTCTTGTAACAAGAGGATAAAGATGAAGAAAGCAAATCTCAATTGCCTGATTTAACATAGTACCGGTAGGCTTTTTGGGGGGAGAGATCTACTGCTTGGATCAGGTGCACCCAGCCAATGAGCTTGCAACCAAAATAAAGATCACTCTTGGTGCCCACAGCTGCTTGGCAAGGTCGTATACCAATTGTCAAGTTCGTCAGCGTCATTGCTCAAACTAAAGATTTTCGCGTCATATATATCATTTTGCCGGGCGTTATTTTTACATCGATGTGACTAATTCCACTCTACTCAGGGGAGTAACTAGAGACCGAGCTAGCTACCTCCCTTAAGAGAACGAATTTCCGATTAAAACAAAAACATATAGTAAGAGAGTGAAAATTTTGGCCAGTTCGTAGAAACGCTTCGCCTAAAACTCATCCCTTTCCGTGACAATTGCAAAAACGTTTTTGAACCGAAGTAGCTGCAACTAGCCATTGCCAACCTATAATTTTAAAGGCTGATCGTCACAAGTCGGCCTATACAAGCCAAAAAATGCAGTCTTTAGCACGATGAACTTCATAGCTGAAAGTAAGCGATGACATAAACGTTATACGTCGTCCAGAAAACAATAAAATTATTTGTTTAACTTGAAGGCTGTCTCAGGTAAGTCTAAGCTCTGGGCGAGGTGCTGCGCATACCGGTATGAAAAATGATGCGCAACAATTTAAAGAATAATATACCACAAGTACATAACTGCTAGAAATGCCTTTAATTTTGCAGCGTCAACCTTTGAGTACCGGTAATAATAACGTGATGAAAATAAATCGGGGCGGCACGAGCAAACGCAAGGAAAAAGCAATAATGTACGTAGTAAATTGTTAGCAACGACTATAGGCATGGGCGTGCCTGGAGGAGGCAAGGGGGTAGCACGCTGTAGGGTTTGAAGATCTTTTTTTAAAAAACCCTTTTGACGTATTTCAGAGGACGCCCTGTGGCAACGTTCTCAAAAACTCGCGCTGCAGAAAAGTTTGGCACGCCCCTGGGTATAAGATCAAGTATGGTCCACAATTATTATGCCAAAATAATAATCAGCAAAATTAACTGGATCATTGCTGACAAAATTTTCTCGGTAATATTATAACCAAAACAATCTCTACGCCAAAGACATTGCATGAATTACTCAAGAAACAAATCCGCAGATTTCATCAAAACAGTTGCACTGGGAGTTGCTACTCCAAGCGTACTCTAACGTCACGGTCACGACCTCTAGATGCAAGTGTATGAAAATCCAAGCAGAATATATTTTATTTTAATTTGAATTTTTATCCTTCCATGGGGAAAAAGCGATGCGAAACTCGACATTTGGGCGCGAGACATCTGGGCGCAGACATTTGAGCGCGAGGACATTTGGGCGCGGTGTCATATGGGCGCAGTGTCATTTGGGCGCGAAATGCGTTCAAACGCATTTTTAATCAACTTTTCGTCAGTTTTTTTTTAAATAATAACTTTTCTGTCAGCAATGATCTTATCCAATATTATCCTTAATTTTCTGTTTTCAACGATCTCATAGAAGAAATTAAGATAACAAAAGATCTAAAAGTTGGAACATTTTTGTTGCAACGTTCTCGAACGACGGAAACACGTGAGAATAAGACAATTGCAACGACACGGTAATGCGTGATTAATACGCAGCAAATTTTTAATGAAAACGTAAGAAAAGAAAGTTTTCGCTTAAAAAAATAAGGTGATTTTGAAAAGGTACTTGACCAATCTAATATATACGAATGAAATCGATCATAATTAACAGCTGACTCATAATTTATTTTATCAAACATGATTCCATTTCAAAGTATTTACAAATCACAACTGCGTAAAGCATCTTCTTAATTTTTTTTATTTCGCTGTCCTACATTGCGTGGACATTTTCTTTGATAATCAATCTCTTAGGTTGCTAGACAATCGATCGTAAAAATGAGTCTTTATCTATCGTTAACTTGACCTTTACTTTGCTCCATCTTTTTTGATATACGTTACCGTTAATTAACACATCTTAATTTCTTCTATGAGATCGTTGCAAACAGCAAATTAAGTACTGGATAAGATCGTTGCAGACACAAAATAGTTTTCATTAATTAAAAAAAAAAAAACTAACGAAAAGTTGATTAAAAATGCGTTAGAACGTACTTCGCGCCCATTTGGCACTGCGCCCAAATACCCTCGCGCCCAAATGTCTGCGCCCAGATGTCTCGCGCCTATATGTCGTGTACCGAGGCGATAGGGGCGCTATTAACGAGCTCAATCAAAAGATGCATAGAACTTTGCTACAACTCAAAACGTGGTAAATAATGTTACATGGGAACGCCACAAGTAACCTTTTTAATATCATGTAGGGAGCAATGATTAACAATTCACTGGTTTTGCCCGACTTGTCATTGAACTTACGTGTAGGGCGTCAGAGGCAGTCGATTTATGCACTTGGCCATTTAAAAAGCTTAAAATTTATAAGAGCTCGTTCACAACCTTTAAATATATGCTTAAACACCTAGTAATTTGAATGCTTGAAACGAGCTGCTTGCGTAATCTGGTGGAAAGTAAGCCTTGTGCTTGGATGCAACTTCAATTGCCAGCACGCAAATAGGAAAAGAAACAATTATTTTAGCATTGCGTTTAAAAAATCCATATCAGGCTACGTAATAGCCCTGTCCATAAGATGTTTTTGTTCAGAGTCAGCCATGTAACATCATGTCGGTCTTTACTGCTTCCACTTTCAGTTTTTTGCAATGAACGATCCTTCAGCAAAGCTTAAGCTGGGAAATTCCGCTTCAAAAGAATAAGGTAACCATAAAGTTTTCCATCAATTTCTTACACCGGGTTCATTTTAGTTGGGAGCAAGCCAGTTCATTTGCACTTTGCATGTGCCATTCACGTGAGCATCTTGGTCATTGCATATGCGTTTCTTTTACAAACAGCTGTTGACAAAATCCATCTCACTGGCACTAAAATGCAAAATAATACGATGTAAGTTTACATCGTAGGCTACAGACATACTTTTGCAGGTAGTTTGGTTCTTTGAAGCAGTAAAGCAATTTCAAAAACAGCATATCTCGCTTTTAGATTAAATCTTTCTTCAGTTTCGAAAATTGAAGAGAATTACAATCAAGACTTTGCTATAGACTGTTAAAATGTTACAGCTTAGTAGTGGTTACTTAGGGCATATTTATCATCCCATCTTGAGAAAGCAATCAAGGTGCTATAACAAGCTTGCTTTGGAGTTTTTGGTCACCTGCTCAGAGGCGGAGAATCCCAATTTTTCCCAACAACACAAGTAAACTTACGACCTTGTTCAATTCATTATTCCTTTCATGCTGTGCGTCAAGCAGAAAAGCTGTCTACATCAGTTTTAATAACATTGCTTTGACCAATTAAACCAGAGTCCCACAGTCCACTTGGCCATTAGACGTTCACGAACAAGTAGCTATCAGCTGTCTGCACTCTGTACCTGCTGCAATTTACGACTGAAAATATAGTTTGGTACATTATAGCTGTTGCTGATGATATCATAGCCCTTGCAGAGTAATACAGTATGTATATACAATTATTATATATATACTACAACTGCAAAATAGCACAACAAACTGTACATACAGATGTTGTAAAGCCAAACACAACAAAATTGCATTTACCAAGAGTGAAAGTAGCTCTCATGCACTAATATCAAAGTCTGCTCAAAAATTTAGTTTACTGATAGTTCCATTGGATCAAATCAGCAGCAAATTTCACTCTGCAGTTTGCATGTAGCACATTTACAAGATATTAAGCAAAGCTTCATAAAATACTAACCAAGATTTGTTGCAATTATTTTTTTCCTGATAAGAATATAAGACCAACGTTTCAATCCACTTTTAAAACAAGTGAGGCAAAAACTTCACTTGCTGGCTTCCGTAACATGTTTTCAAGAATTTCAATAAGCAATCAGCAAGTTTTCTGGTTTCTGAAACACACTAGTAGCACCAAATGATCTGAAATTGAAAGATTAAGGAGATAATCTTTTTAAAAATAAATACCATCAATATTGCATATGCGTTAAATTATTTTCCTTTATTTCTGCAATGACATCATGTTGAAAATACCAGTTCTTGACATAAGTAAGGTACCGGTGAGTTTTATTTTTTAATGTTAATGTTTTTGCACAGTGCCTTCCACCGACAAAAATTCAAAACAAAAGCTCTTAACATTGCATAAAACACTAAGCCCTGGGCAAAAAATATGTCATGAAAATGCAGCGCACGCGCTAATCCAGCGACAAAATGATATACATTTTCTAGTTGGTGATTAACTTGTGGCTATTTATGCTATTTGTCAGGGTATGGTCTATTGCTAGCTTGTGTCAGTAATACAAGAGAACAATAACAATTAGAATATTATTTAAGCAAATAAATGCGAGCATGCAGTGTGCATGTTTCAGCGTAAAAGGGATAAGAGTCTATAACTAACAGACTAATCAACACTTTTCAACAGACATAATTTTTTGTAATAACATCAAGTTAAGACGTAGCAAATTATGACCATTAAAGAACTAGGCTACCGGTAGTGAATACTAAGTGATATGCCAAAATTGAATAAATGCCACCAATTTTAATACCAGTCATGATTAGACATGGGTAAGGGTGCTAGATATCAGGAGTAGCAGTGGGCTAAATCACCTACAAGCAAACTTTTAAACATCAAAGTGGCTATTGTTACAGACGTGTACAAATAACGACTTAGTTTACTTTATCACTTCGTCATGCTCTCTGGATTGAGGTCAGCGTGAAAGGATAATCTGATAGTAGAATAAACCAAGTGCTAATTTGTACGGGCCTGTACAAATAGCCAGTGCTGCCTTTAAATATTCAACTGTTTAAGGTCATCACAAGCAACTGCAACACCAACAATACTTTTCAAAGTTTAATTGCAATTGAGTAAATAAAGTACGGTAGACCTACGCTGGTAGCATGCAGTACCGGTGCGAAAGCTGCTTGCGTACCATTACCTATGTCACTCAATGCTGCGACATGCAAAAAAGCCAAGGCTGACCCAGCGACCATTTAAGAACGAACCGGTACCACCTACCAGTACCGGTTGTTTTTGCAACTAGACTAGGCAAACAGACTTCAGAACTTGAACAGTGAATTGACTTCACTCTTACCAGTACTTCAGAATAGCAAAACAAGACTAACTGGCTAATAGGTGAATTCAGTAACGAGCCTAACCAGCTAACTGCCCAAGGCAAGTTGAATTTATCAACAGCTTACTCTAATTTTAACTTTTATGAAGCGAAATTGCCCCAAACCTACATTTATTTGATAATTATACGCCAACTTCTTAAATATCAACAGCCTATATTACAGTCTAAGCAGTAGACCTCACGCAACAACTTTCTCAAAGCCCACCATTTTGCAAAAGCCCACGTTCTTAGACCACCTATTTAGATGCGGCCAGCAAAGCCCACGATTTTGCTGATATTAGCCCACATAAAGCCTGACTCGAACTGACTCGAGCAAAGCCCGCGGGCCAAAAGCCCACGATTTTTGGACATGGAAACAGGCTAATTGAGGACGAAAAACGGAATGCGCCATGGCGAGTTTGGTAAAGCGCCAATAGAAGTCTCGTCTTGGCGTTAGTTTAGTTTTTTTAGGTGAAATTGACTTAATCTGTTCTTTGCTGACGTGATTGCGAAAGTTTAATCAGGGGTGCAAAAGCTGACGTACTGTCAATGTTGAGACGTCATGGATGACGTCATAATTTAATTAAATAACATTTTGTTAGCAAGTACGTTAAACATGCGCTTAGTTTTTTCTTTGATGCCTTGGTTGTGAAAGTTTCACCTCCGGTGGAAATACTGACGTCATATCAATGTTGTGACGTCATATATGACGTCACATTAAAATTCATTGAACGTTGTATCAGCAACAAATAAGCGCTTCTCACATTAATAAATAGCCTACTCATCACATTGCATTTAAAACGAAAAAATTATATTTTACACAAAGCGCTTGAACAATTTGGGGTGTTTGGCCTCCGAGATATTTTTCAGATACTCCTCATCTGTAATCACCACCGCTCCTACATCAATCTTCCTCCGTCTTGTGGTTTTGGTTGGGCTTTTGGTCTTGTGGTTTTGGTTGGGTTTTGCTTGAGCTTGGGCTGAAACCATTTCGGCAGAGAACTCAAAGACACTCAACTAAGGAGGCCTCGACTGATGGAGACAACTGAAGCCTTCTTCCTAAAGTTGCCTTTGCAAAATCGTTGTCTTTTTTCTTCCGATTCCACAAAGTGGTTTCGGGAATACCGTATTTCATTCCCGCCCCACGAAGTGAAAGTGATCTAGTTTTAATCTAAAGTAAAATCGAGTTGTTATTTCAAAAGAGGACTTGAATAATTATTTCGTCAAATTTTAGAATAAGGCTGTTAGAATAATTTACAACCAAGAAGACTGCTCAAACAACATCCCAATTCACTATGACACAAAGCTGTTTCATATTCAATGCTAAAATAGCGTGATATGTAGTGTAGACCTATGGTATCTAACGTACATTAAGCATATAATTAGTTACCTATTAATTTGTTTTATTTCCTCTATTAAAACCAAGTTTACCTCTTCCAATGCCCTCGCAATCCTAGACTTTCTTTCAGCAGCAGAAGCCATTTTCATAGTTTTCTTATATTCAACTTCCAAGATTCACCTATCTCTACGCGTTTTTCGTAACTGTTAATGTTTCCATTGTTCGGTAACATTACAGACTTCATTAACTTTGGAATTTGTGTTATGCGGTAATAAAATCTATATTTGGACTCTCAGTGCGAGAGTTGCAAAATTCTTCGCATTAAAACTTTTCCACATTGCGGCAGAACTTCTCCTATTGAGTCATTCCTCGCTTTTTACCACCTAACGATAAAATTTTTGGGTTTTTTTACTTACCAGATGGTAGAGTCAGCCGATTCTAACGATATGCTGGTTGTGTTTCTTCACAGAGTACAAAGAAAAATATACAAAACTTACGAAAGGCAGTCGCAAAGTTACGATAAGGAGAAAATGCGCCTAAAAAAGTGGCGCTCGATCGATCCGTGCTTTTTATTGTTGTAAACGAAATTTTAATTGTATTTTTGGCAAAAAGGTCTGAGCACCTTTCTTCAAAATTTCAATTAACTGCTGTTTATTTACTTTATAATTTGCCTAAAAGGTGTGATGTAAAGCAGTCTGAAGAACTGAAAGAAAATGTAGCACCAGCGATGTTCTTTGATGTTTACATCTTCAGTAGCTTTGAATAATTGATTGGCGGTACAGAACTATTGCGAATAACTTTGAAAAAAGCTGTTTTGGCGTTCGACTTCAAGAAACCCTCTGTCATTACTCTCTATAGTAGCTTTGAAAAAAGCTGCTTGTCCGAGAAGCTTTTCGTGACACCCTCGTCCGTGAGAAATTGCATCAAAGTGAGAACGAGAAAGCAAGGTCTGGCGATTCATGAATATCAGTTTTGGACTGCAGCGAAGTGGTAGTTACATTGGCAAATCCAATCGAACACTGAAAAGTCACGCGCAGTTCTGATTGGACAAGTTGTGTGAATCTAAATTCTATTTAAACAGTAAAGAGTTCAGACAAACTCTTTCTGTTTGCATAGATTAGGTAGCAGTACTCTAATGTAGCTGGCTTCGAGCAAACTGAGATGAAAGAGACTGCGCGCAGTGTCCAGAATAGAGAATTCATCATCGTTGTAATTAGCAGCACATTGGTCATTTTCTCATAAGTGTTGTCCAATTGCTGAGTCATATTCTGGGGCGGGTTGTTTTTGCTTGCCAGTTCAGTTCGATTGCACTCGCTGGGAGGCTGTGTGTTGTCGTAGCCATTTCGTAACATGCTGCTTGATGCGGTCTTGAAACCATTGAGATGTTCTTCCTACGTACTGACTGTCACAGTGGCACATATACTCATAGATGACGGAAGTTCGTAAAGCCACAGATCCATAACAGTTTTCAACAGCGATTCGGATGTTCTTTTCTAGTGTTAGTGCCACCTTCCCAGGGTAGGTGACTCAGAAGTAGACTGGACACTTGTCAGGGCCAAACCGCTCGGGGCGTGGAAACTGTGTGATCTTTTTGGATATTTGCTTAAGAACAAAATCCTTAGGGTATCCATTGTCCAGTAAGATTTCCTTGATCCATTTGATTTCTTCTTTCAGCTTGTTTTTGGAGCAGATCTTCAAGGTACGATGAACACTGTGCAACAGTTCCACAAATATTTCTTTTGGAATACAAAGTTGAGAATCAGGGTACGCTGTATAACAACCCTGATTCTCAATCTGTATTCCCAGAGAGGTGCAAGTACGATTGACTTCAGTTTTGACAACACCATTCACAGGGAAATAGATGGAGTGGCTGAGGGGTTGCCGCTAGGCCCCATAATGGTCAACATCTTTGTTGGATATTATGAAAAGCTATTTTCAAAAATATCCAAACCTGCCATGTATTTTAGATATGTCGATGACACTTTTGTCATCTTTCAACACTGAGCTGGATATCAACACAGAGCTAGGGTTCGGTGAAAAAAAATGTTCAAAAAATAGTTAAAATGGGTTTCAACTTACAGAGTTGCGTTGGTCCGATCGCGGAATTCGCTGTGGTTAAGCAGTTATCATAAAAAGAAAGTCCAAAGAATACTGGCTTGTGATTGGTCAATTTATTTGTGACGTAGTTGGGGGCAGGTTTGTTGGTTGAGCTGTTTAATCAGCCAGCTCTAGTCTAGAAGTGATGTAGTTACTGCATGGCATTTACTGGTAAACGGTGCAAGCCTAGCAGAAAATAGTAAACTCTTCTATATAAGCAATGGAAGGTACAAATTACCCTGTCCACTTGTCTAATTTTAATGGGTTTTAGGCCCACGGTTCTTGGTTCTAGCTTCTGCATCATAATCAACTTCCGATTCTTGATGTTAATACTGGTACTCTCTATGTTTATACTCCCTGCGTCATTCAACTTCTCTGTTGTTTTCAAAGTTTATAACTTCTCTGATGTTTGCACTCTCTGCATCATTCAACTTTTTTATACATACCCAAGCCCCTGCAACTGCAGGCTTTGGTATTACGCAGTTAGCCTCGTTGGCATAGGCCTACCGGTACTTGGCCTAGTTGGTTAACTGCTCAAAGCTAAAGCCTGCAGTAGCAGGAGCTTGGGTGTTGTATAGCGAAAATTGCATGTCACTTGCTGCAAGCCCGATTGGTCATGAAGGTGAGATCTCAATCACAAGGTTCTGGACTTAATCCTGAGTCGACCCGATGGAGCTACAGCAGTTGTGATGAATTTACTGCCAGCTACCACTGTCAGTACTTTTACTGCCAGCTGGCAGTAGCTTTAACTGCCAGCTGGCAGTAGCTTTTACTGCCAGCTGGCAGTAGCCTTTGCTGCCAACTGGCAGTAGCTTTTACTGTCAGCTGGCAGTGATTTTAGTACCGGCTGGCAGTGCTTGTAATGACAGCCTAATTTAAATTTCAAACCCTATTTATGTTTTTGAATGTCAATTCTTAAAGAGGTCACGCAGCCCTTCTCTCTCAAGGGCCAGTTCACAAAATTTTCAGAACTAAAAATTGGAAAAAATTTATGTCGCGGCTCTAGATCAAGGTATACCCAAGTACCGCACTAAAGCTTTGGGTATATATACTTAAAGGTTTGGTTTAACTACCTTGAAGAGCGATCGAGGATAATTTTAGGAACTGATAAAATTTGCTCATTTGTTCCTAATTAAAATGGGTAATTATAGGCTGTTACAGATGTACTACTCGTAATTCGTACCAGAATTGTTTTTATTTCTGCATCTTTAACTCGACATATTATAACAAGTTGAAAAGCAATAGCAATACCGAACAATTGAAAAGAAGAGGTAACGAAAGTTGAGAAACTAAACAATCACTGACCACATAAGCGTGATCGCAATTTGCAACACACAAGGATTGCACAAAATACAATGTTTCGTCACTCTACAAAGTGGCTAATACTTTAATTCAAACAGTCACTGTGATTTCACGTCATGGTTTAGCAAGTATCGCCAGCATCACACAATGTTAAAACGTTGAAGTACGTGGAAAACACCCATTCAAAAATCCTTCAAATAGGAATACAGATGAAAAACAATTTTATCATTTTAATACAATGCCAATAGTTAACAAAAAGATAATTACACTCTAAAATTATTTTTGGGAAAACAAGAACGACGTACCATTGCAACAGGTAGGCTACGTAGCAGCCAGGAGAGTAGCAATTAAAGCAGTCATGAAGTGGGGGAAATTGCAATTGGCCGAACGTTGCCAAAATCGCGGTGTTTCATGCGATCTACTTCACATTAATATTCGTCAAAAGGAATGAAGTAGGTCCACCAAGTGCGATTGACTACGCCATTGGCGGCAGCGTACATTATACGTTACATGCGCATAAAGTATAGTCAGCTGCGGAAACTTTCGTATGCACTTTTATTTTGACTACATTCCAAACTTTACACTATAAAAGGTTTGCCGGGTAATCCAATGCAGTTGTGACGAGTAGCTTATGGTGATAACTTGATAACTATATCGACAAGCGAACAGTATTGATTTGAGGTTATCGATTGGTCGATATTCTCTACTTTTTATTTTTGTTTTGAATTAAAGTATTTAAAAGTTTTTCGGGGCTATCAAATATAGTATTATTCTTTACTTTCTCGTTATCGATCTTCAACCGTTTAGTGCCAGCTGGCAGTAGTTTTACTTCCAGCCGGCACTCGGCAGTGATTTTAGTACCGGCTGGCAGACTAGGTGATACATATGACGGCAAGCTAATTTACGTTTAGCTTGTCCAGTCTACAATGTTTAAACAACAAAAACAAAAAAAGTTTTTTTAAAGTAATCTGGCAACTTAATTCATTGTAAAATGACAGGGAATTTTTAGAAATAGCCTGTAGTCTATTAGGCCTAGGGCCAGAGTTGAAAATCCATAATGAAAACGTAAAGAATAACAATATTTATTTGATAGCCCCGAAAAACTTTTAAATACTTTAATTCAAAACAAAAATAAAAAGTAGAGAATATCGACCAATCGATAACCTCAAATCAATAATGTTCTCTTGTCGGTATAGTTATCAAATTATCACCATAAGCTACTTGTCACAACTGCATTGGATTAACCGGCAAACGCTTTCTAGGGTTAAGTTTGGAATGTAGTCAAAATAAAAGTGCATACGAAAGTTTCCGCAGCTGACTATTCTTTATGCGCATGTAACGTATAATATCTACCTGATTTGAAACTAAAAATGAAACAAGATAACGCTACTAAAAATGAAATAAAAGATAAATAAAAAAACGTTATTTTTGATGGCACATTATGTATCGCCACTTCCCGTGAATTCTTTCGTCATCCAGGGACACGCACGACGCATGGTACCATCGTGGGCAGAAATCACATTCAACCTATTCAAACAAAGAAACATCTTTCAAAATTGCTACATAAACATAAAGGAGGTTATACTACACTGCACACTTCCATGCATTTCACGTGAAAATCAATAACTATAGCCATAAACCTAACGCGTCCTGCTACGTACTGGTTATTTAGAATAGAGGAAAAGCTCGGACAATTCATTCTTAATTTTTCAATCAGCCAATGCCAACGGTGCTGCTTTACTTAAAAGGTTCGATTCCCGGGCTGGTTAAAGCTAATTATTATTGTTGCGGTAGACTACTAAATCTAAGTACCACAACAATAATAATTTTAAAACTTGAAAACATGTTATTAACTTACCCAGAAAGTTTCCTTTTCGTCCATAGACGCACAACAAGCAGTGCATTTTTCTGCCATATTTTCTGAAACAAAATACAGCAAAAATATTATTTCCACCAGAGAGAGTAGTGTAATACAGCGTCGATTTTTTATCTATACACGCCTTATAGGCTCTTCAAAGACGGTCATGGCAACCATCTTGGCTTTCCACTGCAGTTCCGTGGCTCTTAGAATTTCGCCAGTACAATCCAGGGGTTCAGGAGGTATCATCTACAACCTAGATATATCACGATTAAGCCTACATGTGAGGTCTCTTGTCATAAGTGCTTACATTTGCGGTGATCCTTCAAGTTAGCCGTCGTGAGTATGCTATAGTATCGCCGATGCTAATCTTCTGATTTTTACGCAATGCATAATTACAGTACCACCTTTAGTGAACGTAACACCTTTGGCCTAGGCCTATTCCAAGTTTTGCAACTTACAGTACGCTACTACTGTTAGTTTCAGTATTTCTCCTTTACCAGAATGCAGCAAAATTTCGGCGGCAATATCCCTCCGAAACTTCATCAAGTCTTTAACTGAAGTACCAAATGTGACAGCATTAAGGTTGACTTTCGGGAAGCGATCTATTAATCTTTCGGCAATCTGCAAAATAGCATTCACAGTCAAATTTTGTGCTCATCCGTTAAAATAGATATGGAAAAACTGGAACATCACAATGGCTAATTTACACTTCGTGAGCACACGAACGCGATTGTGAATACCGGTACCTCCCGTTTTAAATATTTTGACTTTAGTCAATATGAAACATGTTTGTTGATACATTTTTGCGTTATATCTAAATCATGGTGACTGGCGCACTATCAGTTCATTCTTTTAAAAATGATTTTGACGCAGTCAGTTGTAAAAAGCAGGGTTGCCAGGTTTTGCAGAGTAAAATATACCAAGATGTTCCAAATTATATACCAAATATATACCAAAATATGTTATCAAAAATATACCAAATATATACCAAAATTTCGAAAAAAAATCATCAGTTTATCTGTAAAAATGAAAAGTAAGTGTTGCATTTTTGAATGACATAATTAATTTCTTGCTCAATCTCCCAATAGAAGTATTTTTACACTGAACTTGGTGTTGGTGGGCTATTAAATTTTACTACCCTACTAAGTGCTAAGTTGGTAGGCTAATGGGGTCTTGTGAAGATCATACCGTATCACACCATAGGGAAACGTACCGGTACGTCCTTGATGCGCACTAGCGATTCCGGTTACCATATTTTCCATACGGTATGATCTTAACAACGCCCGGCTAATGGAGGTTCATTTCATTGAATCAATTCACTGGTCTCCTTCCTATGCCAAACATTAATACCGATACGTTATCACAGTAGGCCTAATACCGGTACCAGTAGTCCAGTACCCCTCAAACACCCCAAATTCTGATCCTTAACATTCAACCCAAACCCCAATCGTTGCAAATTAGCCTGCTGATAATATAATGTGAACACCAAGCCTTAATCTAAATGCCAAACCCTACAACGCTACAACTTAACACTCAAAACTATAAACTAGCCAATCCATTCTTCACAATTCACATATAACATATTGCTTCACAAAAAGAAAATTCTAGAGCTTTTGCCTCATTGTGCAAAAAAATCGCCACTAGTAGTGTTGCCAATTATATAAAACTGCATTGCTCAAATCCGTAGAAAGGATTTGTTAGGTAATCCGGCAATTAAAGAGCTTTCTAGTAATCTTCAACATATCAGTTATATTAAATTTCTGAAATATACCAAACGCAAAAAAACACTACCAAAAGGCATAAAAATATACCAAATTTAAGGACATATACCAAATCATAATTTCACCTACCAAATGGTCCAAAAAATATACCAGATTTGTGAAATCTGGTATATAAATATACCAGTTGGCAACACTGGTAAAAAGTTTAAAAATCTAAACTGTGCTAGATCTTTTCTGTTGTTACAAATAAGTACTTCGTCAACGGCATTGCTAACAGCACAAACTTCATAAGAAAGTTGAAACCAGAAAAGTAAAATTGATGGGTAAAGAGCTGGCTGCAACTTGATGAGTGAGAGAGAGAAGTGTATTTTTAACCACAAAGGTGCTATATGACTTTCTGGTGAGAGGATGCGAAAAGATCATGTGTCCAGCTACAAGGAGCTGGCGAGGTCGCCGAAAGTAAAATGATGCCATCTATTAGCACTACATTGTAAAACCCCTAAGAATATTCGCCTCTCCTTCACCCCGGCCGGGGGTATAGGGCTGCCTTGACACGGCATTGCACTTATAAAGCATAAATTAGGTGTAATAAGTAAAGTGAATACAAATCTATAATATGGAATTTTATGAAGAGATAAAACGGATATAAAATTTGCATTCCATTTGCCGTAAGTGCGATTAATCGAGACCAAACGATTAATCGAGGCCAAACAGTGAAATTAGTGGCTGTATCTATATTAACTTTTAAGGCATAGCCCTACATCTCATTGTATGATCTACTTTACAGTTTTGCAAGCATTTCAATAGCTTTTATAGCAAAAATATTACTATATGTCATTTTGAATGACTGGGGTAAAATTTTAGTCATGGACATTTATAAGATTGCATAACGTTACGCAAGCTTAGGCTACTTGTGTTGTGCAAACAAATGCATGATTTGCATTTGAAGCACCAGCAGTGTAAGAGTGTTTAGCTCTCTAGTTGGTGACTTGTCATCGATCGAGTGGCGCGGAGTTTTCTTAGATATTGGTAGGCCTACGTACAGTCGTACACTGGTTGCATTCCACGACACAGAACCAAAACCGATTAGAAGTGGCTCTTTACTACCTTTAAAACGTAAATACGTAAATACCGTTTTTCTAATTCCATGAATCTCTCTGAATGGGATGAGATAGATCTGCAGGTTGCCATTCGATGTTCTTCCATAAATTGCTTGTGCCACCAACCTGCGTCTTGAAATATTTTCTATCAAAATAACAAACGATCATTAACGATCCGCAGATGATAATGATTAAAGAATCTGCGATATAGACCTACTTGCGGAATTGTGCCTAAACGAAAACAAGAGGTGGGACCATCTCCGTTCCTTAATCCCCTTGCTACACAGTTTCGAAGTGGAAAGCCTTTAACGACACTATGTTGTGTGGCTGTGTGCTCCATATGACCGGCCCGACGAGAAACGAACCACAGACCTTCCGTTCCGCATCGAGTACCTGGGCTTTGACAATTGAACCAACCTGTCGGTAGGTGATTGCATGCATTGAAAATTAAAGGGAACATACCTAAAAAAAAAAACCTGAATATCTCGCAGGCAGAAGAGGTACGCGCCATGTCCGAACCCGACGGATCGATCAGCAGCAACTTCCTGGACGAAGCGTCCAACCACTACAAGTCAATGATGTAACAATTAGTCGAAATTTGTTAAACGTTTCGCTTAGCTTTTACTGCAATGCAGCAACCTACCATACCAGAAGATTCGAGTGGTTTCCATCCTTGTTGAACGCTCCAACCATAACAGTTTTTTGGCGCAAGTCAACCTGCACAAATTACATGTCAAAGATTTGAAAAATACTTGTGTTATTACTGTTATAGCGTGGCGCAGTGGTTGGGAGCGCCGACAACAAGGATTTGACAAGTCTTGCGAGGAAGCTCAAGTTAGTCAGTACGGAATAACCTAATACAGCAGCCACAGATATCATGTCATTAAATACTGGGATAAAAATAATAATAAGTCTATTGAGCCGCTACTAGCATTTCGTCATAGGCCTATACATTTCTGTCAGCTACAGTGCTACCATTTCGAAAGGTATTACTGTAATCATAATCATAAAATTTACCTTCGATGAAGATCTTGTATTTCGAGTTGACTTATTCAATATAGATGTTAAAAGAAAGGAGTCCATTACCCATACGGACCGTCGATCCCGCGCCATCATTTCCAGTCCGTAATTCATCGTCTATTGGGTAACACATTCATTATTATTTTAGGTTACAAATTCAAAAAAAATCATTCCAGGGAATACCAATATAAAACAATGGTCAATCCAGAACTGTTCGTTTTTTATACCAACCACAGCAATTCGAAACTGCAGTAACTATGCAACCTCATCAATGATTAGTTTGTATGTAGCAACTCACCGAGTCGTCCAACCAGTTGTTGCCATTCAGTGTACAGAAGGACTTATGCGTGAGCAGGCATGAGTCCCCTGATAACGACGCGACGAAGAGGTTATTCGGTGGAGTGTGCCACAAATGTGCCACCTGTATCAAAACATTCTGGATTATACATCAACCACGTATCATAATTGCAATGAAAGTTTCTGGTAACCAATTTTGGCTGATTGACAGAGTTTTCGTACCTCCTGAATGTGTGTCTTAGAACTTTTTGTTGCGTTCGTTATTAGGCGCGTACGTTTTAAATTTGGATCTTTGTGGTTCCTTGGATATTGAGTAAGCTCACCTGTTAAATAAAAATATAAATGTATTAGCTCATTAAAATAAAGCGTGCGATTTCATGCGATTTGACTAAGGGAATCTGCCCTGTCATACAATAGGCTCGTTTCCCCTCCACTATTTTTGGGCGGGAGAACGCATTCCCTTGTTTTTTATAGAGCTCATTACAAAAGACCTACTCCACAGCATTAGAGAAGTAGACTGTTTGTTTCTATTTCTTCTAACATCAGGTCTTCAACGAGCCTTTAAACATTCGGCACGGTATAATGACCCGGACGTGTAATTATAACTAGTCATTCACGCGGCTGCAAAAAATGTTGCGTTTTATTTGATGCAAGAATAACAGTCCAATCAGACTTCAGAATAATACGAAAATCCAATCACATTAAGTGGCGTATATTATTACCTAAAAATGTACCACAGATCTTTCGGAGGTCCTGGATGCTGCCGAATGCCACACCTCTAAGAATATTTTACAGTTAAATATTTGGGAAAATCAAGTTCGGTCTGAGTTGAAATTTTCAAGTACAGCCGAGATTAAATATCGGTATTCAGCTAAATCTTGCAGTTTATTCTAAAATAACTTGAAATATGTACGCGAGCTTTAATCCTACCAGTGAGTATCAGTATCACGATTCAAAAACGCTTTGCGATCACATACCTTTTCGACGCTTGCGGTACATGGGAAAAGCAATTTGCGCCTCGGTATTGATAGACGACTGCAGCATTGTTTGCACGGAATGACTTATCGCATCATCAGTTTGGCGGGGACTTGATGGAGCTGCGGAATGACCTATTGCATCATCAGTTTGGTGGGGACTTGATATAACGGTTTTAGTAACTCGATTGTCTAAAAAAAATCTTTATTTGGCCGGAGCTTGTCAACCCGACCGGAATCACTTGCTCTATTCCAGGGGTCGGCAACCCCTCGCACGCGTGCCAAAGTTGGCACGAGAGACGTTTTTTCATGGCACGCCAAAAAAAATGACGCACAATCAAAATCCTACTATATAAGCATGTTTACAAAAAAAATAAAAAAACTCACTGAAAAAAGTATTTTTAGTCAAAATGAAAACGATGTTATTAAAAAAATAAAGTGCGTTGCATTTTATTTCTGTACAAACGTAATACGGTCGTTGGTTAATAAGATCTTTCTTGAAGTTTATGGAAAAAATTTATTAAGTAGCCCGAGGTAGGTTTGTTATGTCATTAACGGATCTTTGATTTTGCCAATCCTTGATCACGCTCAACTAAAATCATTACTCAAATCAAATCAAATTTTCATTATAGGCCTGCTCGCGGAATTACGCCGAAGCGTGTAACGAGTTGCGCGGCCCATCTCCGCGGCTAAGCGCCTGGGCAACACATTCCGAAGAAATGCAAAACGGTGGCGAACCGTTGGCGACTGTGTCCAATTTGACCGGCCCGGGGATCGAACCCGTGACCTCCCGCACCGGTAGCGATGTCACTAACCACTATGCGAACCGGCCGGCGCACGTGATTATTGATTGTTTATAATAAGAAAACATGTGACGTACGAAACATTAAATAGAATACATTTTTAGCGTTCAACAACGAGCTCTCTGTCTAAAAAGTTCAAAAATTAGCTTTTGGAATTAATGGCCTCTTCTAAAAAACTCAAATTAGACGTAAGATCGTTCCAAGAATCCTGGACATCAGATTTTGAGTTTGTTTCTGGGGATGACCGAGCTCTATGCGCTCTTTGCTGTAGTACTATGTTGCTGCATAATTGTATGTAAAAAAACAATACAATATATAAAGTGGTTGGCACGCGAGTTGCTTTTATGGTTATAATAATTCAAAAAATGGCACGCTACAGTCAAAAAGTTGCCGACCCCTGCTCTATACTATACCGGTTAGCTAGAACGATAAATTAATAACATTAATTAATTTGTTTTCAGGAAATATTTTTAGGTCGATTAGGTGAAATGGGATACTTTTCTACGGCACGGTGATTGAAAAACACTGAGTTAAACATTCTGTTTTATGATGTAAATCTACCTGGGAAGGAATGTCGGAAACAATCACCACAGGTTGTTTGGAAAATGATGCTAAAGCATCAATATAATCCCGAGCACTTTCTTGGCGCAGCAAAACTTTCATGTACACGCACACTCCATGAGGATAGCGCAAATGTACGATGCCACCTAAATGAGTATTTCGTAAGTGGCAAGAAGCATGCAAGAAGCTAATTCTCTTTTTGCGTAATTCACTACAACAAAACGATTTGTTGACGCATTGAAGTTCGAAACATTTATTTGACAAGTATAATTAAAAGAAATCGATGAAAACTCGCAGCATTACCTACGCCGAAGCGTGTAACGAGTGGTGGGCTCCGCTGTTTGGCACCTGGACATTGGGCAACACAGATTCAAAGAAAGGTCGCAGCAGTGGCGAGAAGTTGGCAACATGGTAACCGATTGGATCTGCCTGAAAATCAAACCCAAGGTCTCCCACATTGACATTGATGCCGTTACCATTACGCAAGCCGACCGAAGTACCAATGAAGTACCAATAGAAAACTTAGCCGATATTGAAACGTTACAAACGTGTGGAATTATTTGCCTACCACCACACTTCTTGATGCTACGAAATTCTTTTGGAAAGTGCTCTTTAAACAAGACCAGTTCAGTGATTTGACTGATGGCGTCATCCCTGCTTCCACCTTTCTTCAGACCAAAATCTTGCAAAAAATCTTGCAAAAGATTTTGCAACATTGCGGGTGACAACTGAAACATACAGTGAATGAGAAAGCGCATTGCAATGCAGTTTTTATGCTTACCAGTACCTAAAACTTCATCTTTACGAAAAGTCAACGCAATCACAATAATCAACAATCGCATGCAATAAGGTAAATGTGTTATTTAAACGGCTCATTTTCTGCGCATTCTTTCCTTGCTGTACGGTAGGCCTACTACCGGTACGCTGGTCCTAATTGAAATTGAATCATAAACATTAACAGTTGTAAAAGGAATAATTCACAAACTTCTAACCAAGCAGTTTCATTGGATATTTTTCTACTGTATTCTAATTTAATTTAGTTTAATCTCACGTTCTCCAAATTGAGCAAACGTTGCAGAATGTCGTCATGCGACAAACTTCCACTGTTGTTGCTGGGTTTTGCCTTCGAAATTGCGACACCTTTTTTAAGTTCCGTGTTTAGTAAACGCGGGCTTTTCCTTGAGGCACTCCCCATCCACGTGGCCACAGTGTCATAGGTAATTTCAATTTTCCAGGGGTTGTTGACTGATGCTGCAGATACACATCAGGATAAAATCAACAAAAAATTTATTGTGGTTATTTTGCGACATATGCAATGGACAATTGTGTTGCTGCGAAATTAAACTACTGTCATTCCGTTACTTGCGCAAACGATCAAAATTATTAATGCACTTATCAGCGCAAACTAAGGAAAAGTGAAAGTAACAACTAAATCCTCATATAGAACTTCATCATATTTAAATCAATGCTGCAACGGCAGGACATTAAGCTAGAAAAGTAAGTGCGCTTACAAAACAATCCCCGACCAACAATTTCTTTGATATATGCGCGCCAGAGCATATCCACATCAACATCATCTTCTGGTATTTCTCTCAGCGATTGTTTGTTAACTGCCGACGCTGAAACAAATAATATCGCTTTTTTAGTATTAGTAGAGTAGATAGCAAGAACAATTTGGGTTTAATCGTTTACAGGCGAGGCGACATTACTTGGTCTTAAACAAGCATTCCTCCAATTGCCATCTCCAATAACCTCAGCCGGCTCGACTCCGCACCGATTGCAAGTGAAACTGTAGGTATCTTCACGGAGCGCCAGGTAATGGTATGCAGCATTTCGGATAGAGCAGAATGGCAAGTTTTCCTCAGAAAAAATTATTTTCAACGCTCTCTCCACCGCCACGTGATTCTAAATGTAAATATTAACATCACATTTTTGGAGGGTCCATAAAAGTGTATTATGCTTAGAAGTTTTCTACACAATACGAAAAAGAAAAATTTTCGTCATACTCGCGGTATCAATTTTCAGCAGATAGTGATTGTCGAATAAAATCAGGTCAATAAATTACCTTGATGCTATTAGTGAGATATTCGCACAACTTCAAGGTGAGGAGAATTTCATTGTTGAAGTTGTGCAACCCACTCTTATAGTCTTGAAAGCGTAACTCAAGATGGCAGTTGCTGCACGTTTTCAAGGCTAATTTCACTCCTAGAACGCAATTAATCAAGTTAATAATGTTTCAAAATGAACGATTTAAAAGCAAGGGATTGCAGCCTCTTTTCACTAGTTAAAATAGTTATCAAAACAAGATGACACCATCGTAAGAAATGCATTATTCTACATATTCATTTCGGTGAAGCTGGGGAAAATGCTATCAACGTTTGCAAATAATCGTGCAGTAATATTGGAAAATCGTTTTCCAACCCCCCCAACCTTTCACATTTCGCGTCAAATCGTCCGCGTCAAGTTTGTTCGATCATCAACCTGTCTTTCTCCGTGATGATAATCATGTCCGTTTAACGTCACTAGTAATTACAAAAAAGCATATAACCTTGCCAAGAAATGCCAACGCCAAAGAGAGTTGCCTGTTTCTCTTGCTGTACTTGCAGAGAAGAACCGAACTGTGGACACTTCTCTTCTCTTGCCTGAAGAATGTGTGACGGCTTCTTCTCTGACTGCAAGTGGGTTGGAAGCCGAGTTGGTATCGTTTTAGTTTCAAGAAAGTACTCCATCAAAAATATGTCGTTGTCACTAAGATCAATGGAGCTGAATTTAAAGCATAAGCGCAAGTGAGTATGAATTTAAGGATGGCGATTCCTAGAACGCTAAGGATGTGGTTTCACTTTGACCTTTCATTTTTTAGAAAGTTGGCTTTCTCACTGAGCAATGCAGAAGTGAAAAAGAATGGTAACTTGAGGAATTAGTAAAATTAGAGCGAAATACTGGCACGCTTAGATTTTTTGTATTAATCAAAAAAGATAAGTTGCAAAATAGTTCTCTGCCTTTTCTCAGTGATGCATGTTGAATTGGTATCGAGGCTTAATTACTGCGTTCTTGATTTACACGACGGGAAGGATGATTGTCTGTTATGTTGCATAGTATACTATCAACTCTACAAATAGCTTCAATAAAATTAAAAATTCGCAAATACTCGCGGTATTACGTCAAAGCGAGTAACGAGCGGTGGGTCCGTTTAGCTTCAGCGCCTGGGCTCTAAAATTTAGTTTCATTGATTTTGCAAACTTCAATGCGTGGCCTTGGAATGAAGGAGAACTTATTTATACTTATTTCCGGCTGTGTAAGTTAGGTTAAAAATGTTCAGATGTACTACCTATGACAAAGTTTTTGTGGTTGGTGATCAGGGCGAACATTTTTTGTAGATCCCAAAAATACGTTTTGCTAAAATGGTGTCATAAAAGTGATAAAACTTGAATACTGGGCAGAACAAATGAATTTCAACCCTTTCGTGTCACAGCTGAGTATCAATGAATACCGGTACGCAAAAATTTTTTATACAAGATAAAGAAATAACTTTCCATTCACCGAAGTTTTTAGTCTGACAATCAATGTTATGGATCGTCGAAAATGCGAAACTTTTTTCTCGGCCTTTCCTTCATATACTGTTGCCTTTCTAATTTTCGCATTTCTGACGATCCATAACATTGATTGTCAGACAAAAAGCTTCGAGGAATGGAAAGTTATTTCTTTATCTTGTCATTATTAAGTTCAGTACAGTAAAACAACGATAGGGTTAATTGATAATATAGACCTGCGTTTGTTTTCTTGGAAGAATTGCGGCTGAGCTCCAGCATGTACCACTTGCTGACTGCTTCGTGTAGTCAACTTCTTTGGGAAGTTGATATCGGACACATACACGACCATTCTCCCGTTATGGAATCAAAAGTGACTCTCACTCGATTGAGTCGGGAGTTATACTTGTTTTGGGGTGTATAGACAGAGTAGCACTTCTGCCTGGAGTTATAGCCCAGCTCTTGGAACGGAGCGCAAACAACCAACGGATGTTGTTCTTTAAGGCTATCGGCCCACAACTCCTCGCACGCTGACTTGTGACTTGGATGAACTTGACACCAAGTTCAGGTCGCTCAGTTTATCCAAGCCAGCTAACGACAGTTGGTTTTCGTCGAAGTTATGGGCACTTGACACCGCCTGGAGGTGCTCGCGCTCTACGCTCGGGTTCACAAGCACAGTCGACTTCATTATATCCTGGCAGTCCTTGTTTTCGCAGAAGATGAGCTGCTTGGTAGTGTGCTACTGCACAAGTGCACATGCACAGGAGCGATAGGGCCTGACTGAGCTACCGCCACCATAAATACTCCCCGCTGCACATCAATACACACACTGGGGTAGCTCAGGTCTTTTTTTAAATGAACATCCTGGGTATGTCGGCGCAGTGCACTTATGTCTTGGAACTTTTTCGGACAGTACCAACAACTCTGCTTGCTTTCAGAACCTAAATAATGTTTCAAAATTAGCAAGTTTACGATTAGTATCGCGTTTTGATAATTCATTAACATGTCGCGAAAAACACGAAATTTTTTGTTTTCACCTGTTTTTGGGGCCACTATTATTATGCAATGCGTAACTGCTATACTGATAAGGCTTAGATACCTAATATTTTCTCAAACTTAACGGCGCACACCGATTACTGAGCTGTAAAAATTGATATTGGAAAGGTGAGGGACCGCATGTCCAATGTAGTGCATAAAAACGCAACTTTTGGTGTATCGCTGCATCGCAACTCCAAACGTTTAATGTTGAATAAAAATAACCTGATAGAGGAATTGTTTCTTTTCGCCCTCGTCCGTTTCTTTTTTAAACGTCTGAGCATGTTCGTCTGTAGTAAATAAAAACAAATCAATTAGAACCACACTTTTAGAGAGTATGATTTAGCTCTTCATGATTGATGTCCCATAGAGTACATGGACGTATTGCATAATTGCCAGCATACTACGTCAATTGCGCTGAAAATTTCAATGCGATGACGTTTGTTTCTGTGCTTGGAAGCATACATTCTCTCGATCTCGTGGCTAGAGTTCAATGTTAACATGTTTTGTGCCTGTGATATGGAGTGAAAGATTTTACTATGAAAGAGGGGGGGTGGCAAAAATCCTAAAGATTGTGCGTGGTATGTTTTGGGGCGGTATACTCCTCAACTTTCCTGCACTTACAGTAATTAACGCAATGCGTTAAATTAACTTAATAAAAAAAGCAAGTTAACGCATTGCTTTAAGTGCAACAAAAGTTGAGCAGCATACCGCCCTTGAATTAACTTTGATTAAAAGAACGGGTAGGGTAGGCCTAGGCCCATTTAGCAAACACGACAATGAAGAACTTACCAGATTTTTTTTGGCTGAAACCGCTGATTGAGCTTGTGCAGAGCAACTGCCTTTATCTATGTGTTTAAAAAATTAGTTTGGTAAGAATATTATTAAGGGCTGGATATTATGGTAACAATAATATGAAAAATACGACTTTACAATGTTTTTAACATGCAGCCAACACGAATAGTCTTACGCTACGTGATGGAATGGAATCAATGCAATGGAAAGCGATATTAGCAGAAAATCGCAGAAACGAAACACGGTTTAGCTTACATGAGTCAATGTGTTTTCTCAATGATTCGCTTCTGGTGAGATGCTTGAAGCAGCAAGGGCAGTGGTTGTGAGACCGCTGGCTTTTTTGAATCGATATGCCTGTGCAATTTCTTTTACAAGGTAAAGCTTGAACTGCAAAGCAAAAAAAGAGATAGCCTACCACTCGTCAATGAAGCTCGCTGAACGAAACAAAACACCCACCTGATTTGTCGTTAAAATTACATTCCACCGCGAACGTGAAATGTTTTCGAAGAATGTGCTTCTCTAACGCTTCAACATCTTTACCATTCCAACTTAAACATAAGGGGCAATTGGTGCCAGAGCTCAAAACTGCTTCCAGATACTCAGCCTTTGATTTTATTTTGCAAAATAAAAACTGTTTTTTTTGGCACCTCCAAGTCCTCATCAGGGGAATCACACATCTTTTGGGTCTTGGAATGTGCAATACCGGTGCAGTGTAATAAAATGATATTAAAAAGCTTATATAAGTAATATTATCGCTGCATATACCAGATTGAAAAAGTTTTACTAATGTAAATATTTCCTTGTTCTTATCTTTGCAATTTTCTTCGCTAACTCAAGCTATGCGTTTATTAGAATGACAAGAAACCGAGCGAGAAAGACGAAGCACCATAATCACATATATTAATAAACCCAGTTGGTGTTCATTAACCAATAGGTCAGGCGGGTCAACCCTGCTGAGTATAGGAAGCTGGTAACACGGTACCGATCTGGGGCCCGAATAAAATTTATGATTAAACGAATCAGCATCATATATCACCCCCTCTCTTCGAGCCTAGCTCATTACTTTATTGACGATTTTGTTTTATTGACGATTTTGTTTATTCTCACCACATAACGCAGAATATCCGGGTCAGGTTTATTGCAACGAGTGGTGTTGGTTGATGAACATCATGTGGTACCAATAGTGAAGTCAAGCAGACGGATTATTTTATCGTAAGACTGAAGAGGCAACGATAGGCGCATCTAAGATTTTTAATCGGGGTGGAGGAAAGATAAAATGTAAAAATTATATTCAACAAAGGTAAATTATATATCAACGAAGTTAAAATCCGATAAAAATGTAGATCTGTTATTGCTTTTTTAAACAAATGCGATTAAAAACTCTAAAAAGGTATTGATCTCAGGATCTAAGCATAAGCATAATTATCAAAAGAGACACTTCATGAATAAGCATTAAGCAATTTGCTGGCCTATTAATTCCAAATATCGTTTTTGGTAATCCTTCAGTTAAACAGCGTAAAACCTTCAGAAAATATTTTTGGTTGGTTAGGTGCGAGGAAACGGAAAGTCGTTTTATGTTTGCTTGTAATCACAGTATATATCGATAAAAGTTTTTATTCTCATAAACGTAACGCACTGAAGAACGAAAGTTTTTCAAAGTGAAATTCAAAAAGAAGTACGACAAAACAACAAAGACGTTAAGGTAGATACACACTTACACAGCATTACCCGCTATCTTCTTGCAAAAGCCAATCCAGAAAAAACTTTGGGGAGGGGGTGGCTAAGAATCGGGAAAAGAAAGCTTATCTCGCAGTTTTGTGGATAAAGAATAACCAACACATATAATACCAATTTCGCTTTTTAGTTTGTATTTCATGAAGTTTCATATTGTATTGTGAAAAACAAACTAAGAGTATAAAAAAATTCAAAGCTCAGTTCAACGAATGAAACTTGTGGTATATGCATCTGTGTTATAAATCGTGATGTGTTGTGTTATGTAGCAGTAGCACCATGGCTTTATATAAATACAAGATAAGACCTGAGCCATCCTGTTTCGGGATTATGTCCCTCATCGGTGATAACAATCAGGGAGGACCAATATCAAAATCCACACAGCAAAATTACTCAATCTCGCGTTTGGGCATGCAGTACAGTGAAAAAGATAGACAAACATGCTTATGACAAGAGAAACAGAGACATCATCATATTACACAAATATATTAAATATTACAAAAACAAGACAGCAATTAAAAAAGCAACACTATTTATTCAAAGCAAAATGCCAGGGAGCAAAGCATTTAAACACACACACACCAATTAGTATGCATTTAGGATTCTTGCAACCCAGAGTTAATAGCCTAAGAAAAAGCTGGCAAGGTAAAAAAGCACAAAAATCTTAAAGAATTAATAGGAAAAAGTTAGAAAACTATTAGCCACAAAGTATTGAATCAATAATCCTAATTTAGGAGAGCATGCACAATATTGCACATAAATCGACAAAAAACAACAAAGATATGAAGTTGCCAACTTATCGTTTTAAAGCCATACTAAGTTTGGCTTATCAAAGAATTTTGAAAACTTCAAATGAGAAAATAAGAAACACCACATGAAACAAACATAAAAGCAAGAAGGCAGCGGTGATAGGTTGCAAACACTGTAAGCCAAAAAAGTTCAATTGGGAAATAGCTTACACAATAGGGCCATTCAAAAGCTGCACTTTGGGATTAGTACAGCTCTTGAACTAAGTTTAAGAACCTTGAACAAGGTTATGCGTTTGCAATAACCACTTTGCTTAGGGTACCAAAACAGATCTATTGAACATCATTCTTTCCATGTAAAACTGGGCTGAAGATCAAACTTCCAGACTGCCAGCAGGGTCGTAAGATGAAGCATAAACAGACAGGTGGTTTGGGATCAATTTTTTATATTTGGGTTTACCCTGACAGTTGGTAATGGATGAGAATTAGCGATGTACTCGATCTCTGAAAATATAAAAACATCATCATGAAAAGTTAGGGATTTTGGTTTGCAATCGAAAGTTGAACAATTAATACGTTTATAGCTATGCTTCGGGGTAAACAATAGTTCCGGCAGCTATACATTATATTTGAAAATAAGAAAAAGTGAGATAGCAATGAGTTCCAAATTTGGTAGGCTACACTTCTGAGATAGACTATCTTGCATAAAATTGGTGATAAAACTTGACAAACTAATCCTTCCAGCGAGAATATCTTGTCGTCACATGGGTTACGATGCAAAGTATTTGTTATCACATATAAAATACCAAGAGATCCAGGTGGTTCTCTCTCTTGTGCATGCTCCAACGCTAACACTTTTTCTCACAGGATAACCTGCAAATATTTAAGAAATAATCTTATAGACTGCAAGTACTGGCATAGTAGTATTACGGTACTATTTAGTAACACCCCACTTGATCAACAGACAAAATAATAAACTCATATGTATGGTAGTATTGGTATTCCCAAACTGCACAATTTTTGAAAGTTGAAACTATTTTAACTTTTGACGTTTGCTTTTTAGGCATCAACATTAAGGTCTTGACTTTAAAGGCATTAATCTGTTAATGTCCTGACTTAAAAAAACTTACGATATAAAGGCCTTTTGGTTGCACTTTTCCTGAATCTGTGAATTGCCAAAGTACAGCTACCATAAACCGACTTTTAGAATTAGTCTTTTGCTCTATTCCTAATTAGCCCAGAGCCTAACCAGTTACAGGTAACACTTTTATTATGCAGACACTGCCACAACTTTTTATCAAAATCCTAGCACTGAGCAATGAGCATGTATACATGAAAATAAGCGCAATCGGGCTATGATCTGATCATTCCTTAGTTTATATACGCAGTTACATATTACAGTTTAGGATAACAGGTACCACAAACAACTTACCGGTATACTGCGTAGAATTGATACAAAACTTGTTGGCTGGTTACAGGGTTATGCTTTGTTAAAACTATCATTGCAAATTTAGCTTGCATTCCGCACTGCCAGACTGCACAGCTTGTTACAGACTAAAGTAACTTTACACAGTTACAAACTTCTTTTAAGTTCTGCAAAACATTCCAGTTCTTTGGTAGAAGTGTTAAATGACTAGGCCTAACAGTGCATAGCAGAACACCAATATTTATAGTAGTACTGGTACTGCACAACTGCAGAGCTTTACCTGCTCTGCATATTCTGCTGGCAGTAAAAAATTCTACTGTCAGCTGGGTCACGTGACTCAGCTGGCAGTAAAAACTCTTGAAGTTATGAAAGTTGGCTCTAATGACTAACAATATTTTATTAATGATGATTTTAATTTTAATCGCTTACAAAACAACAGGAATAAAACAGCATATGATTTGTGTATGCAAAAAATGATCTTGCAAGGTACTGGTAATGTTCAATCTCAGTGTATTTTTTGGATTAAAGTGTTTGTCTTCGGACAAGAGCTTCCCCAGTCCCCATCAAAGAAAAGCTTCTCTCCACAGAGTCAGAGGTAAACTGGCAATTTAAATTATTATGGTATTGATAATGTCACAATGCTTGCTTCGTGCTAAGTACTAAGCTGAAACTACAGAAATCAGTTTGAATCAGGTGCAACGTTCTACACCGGTAACACAAAAGCGGATAGAGTCTCAGGGTATCGGTACCAATACTTTAAACAAATGACTTGTATAGTCTATGCTCACAAAACAAGACTACAACTTTTTATCTGTTTTGAATTTATCTATAATTTCATAATGGGATATAGGCCTACATAAGTGATAAGTTTTGATGCAGAATGGGAGAAATACTGACTGCCAAGCTGTTAGATACCAGTACTGGTACGGTCTTGCAGCTAACGTTCAGCGTTACGGTAATATTGCATTAGTCAAACACTGCTAATCTGCAGTTTGATCGCATCTAAACAGCTAAAGAGTTAATGCAACTGTAATGTACTGTAAACTTGTATCCCATTAATCTGTTAATTATCGTATCATTCCAGCATTGTTTCAAGTTTGATCATGAACAAATGGTATATGGTATTATATACCCATAAAAGGCGGTAATTTATTTACACAGCCTACAATATTCATCATTTAGAAAAGCTGACCACTATTCCCTATGACAGTCTGAGGTGAGGGAACAGTAAGTAACTCTTTTACCAGTTTACTGCTTTCTAAATACCGGTACACACAAATTCCCCACAATTTTGGGTTTTAGGTGAGGCTAACAGAAGTGTGATATTGAAACTTCAAACGTTTTATTAAGAGTTCAATCACATTTTGTCATAAACTGATAAATGCACATTTAAGTTTGGCAATAAGCAAAAGATATCTTTCTTTTTCTTTTAGATGATTTGCTTTGATACAGAAAAAGATTCATGCTTGATGTTTGACTTTGTTTTGAACTATGGTTTGTTTGCAGTTTGTTTTTTCGTCTGAATTGCTTTTTCTTTGAAGTTGATTTGTCCTTTTGTATTAAAATTTCAATAATATTTATATGCTTGGTGTTGCAGTTTCCTATTAAATTATGGAGAACGTAGGGGACTTTTTGTAAATGCTTTTTTGCTTTTATTAACCCAGGAATGGAACCCAAGACCTCTATAGTGCTGTTATCATTGATGCCTCTAGCCACTATGCCAACCAGCGAGTATAATAAAATAATAACTTTGCTTCATTAGCATTCATCACCAACTCAGAACTTGAAGTTAAACACCATCTGTTACGGTGAGATATTGTTTATTGCCTTCACTTTGTCTTCGTAGCTGCTTCGCTTTGATGTACTAGCCTTTGTGACGCCGCTTTGACGTACTAGCCTTTGTGACGCAACAGCGGTAGCATTTTGTGTTGAAAATCTTCTTTCTGTGTTGCATTTTAGTTGATTCAGATGGCAGGCTGGCAGCTAGTCTTAAAAGCCCTTTGTACTGTGTTAATGGGCTGTTAGTGTGAGCGTTGTTGTAACATTGATCGTTGAGCATGCAGAGTAGGCTATGCAGTTTCGTGAGTTGGAGGCGCTCATTTTATGTCGCATTGATGCCGAGCGATTCTGTAGCAATTGTTATTGCCTTAACCTGTTAGTCTAGCTAGTTAGCTATATTTCAGATTTGACCAGACTGGCATAACTGGTTTGGGTCAGGTACTGTAGTATTTACTTAGGCTTAAAATTGTCTTTTCATATTTCTCCTTGCTTATCTTTTGCAGGATAACGCACGAGTTGTATTTTAACGTTTCTTAAGTTCGAACGTTTTCGTAGTAGTTCTTTGGTTCCGTGCGAATTTAAGTTAACTGACGCGCTGTGCCTGACTGACTCGGGGCCGCAATAAAACGTCGAGGTTGTAGGATTGTGGTTGAGGTGCAGACTCAGGTACGAGTAGCGTCGGGCGTTAAAGCAATAGTCGTTCAAGCTGCAGACAGAGTGGAACCCCTTGACTCTGAATGCACCACCATCTATCTGCTGACAGCTGTAACCTGAGAACTACAGCCAGCTGTCATTAAATTTACTGCCAGCTGGCAGTAAAGGCTACCGCCAGCTGGCAGTAAAAGTACTGACAGTGGTAGCTGGCAGTAAATTCATCACAACCCCTGCTCCGATGGAGTGGTCCAAATCTAAACACTAGCCGTAGAACTGGTGGTAATAACGGGTCCTACTAAAACCTGCAGGAGCACAAGGAACACAAGGATCACAAGGAGCACAAGGATCACAAGGAACACAAGGATCACAAGGAACACAAGGATCACAAGGAGCGCAAGGAACACAAGGATCACAAGGAACACAAGGATCACTAGGAACGCAAGGAGCACAAGGACCGCTAGGAGCGCAAGTGAGTTATTACTAAAATCTGCAGGAGCACAAGGACCGCTAGAAGCGCAAGTAAGTTATTACTAAAACCTGCTGGAGCACAAGGATCACAAGAAACACAAGAAGCACAAGGACCACTTGGGGCGCAAATGAGTTATTACTAAAAGCTGCAGAAACATGCCGGAGCACAAGGATTGCAAGGACCGCTAGAGGCGCAATTGCAATTTAGTAAAAGCTGCAGGAACAAAGGAGCATTTGTTTTTTGTAGCTTTTAGTGTCATCAGAGTTTTCTTTATCAGAGTTGCCCGACTCTTTCTCATTTTTGTTTCTTTATTATAATGGTCACGCTTCAATACTAATAGATCAATTGTCTTAAAGAAACGTTACAGTGCATAAATTACAGTAACAGCAGCAGCGGAAAAATGCAGCAATGCAGTCTTGTAGCTTGCAGCAGCATCAATTTTTTTTATTTGGTTTGAAATCATGATACCAGAGTTTTACTCTGATGACATAAAATGCACGAATTTGTTTTCAAAAACTTAGTGCTAACCTACTACCAAAGCTCTGCTACTACGCTAAAGAAAAGGTAACTTGTAGCCTACTTTGATATTTCACCACTACTTTTAGCATATTTAGCAAAAAATGCTTTGCGCAGGCAGGCTTATTATAGACAGTGGTGTAAAAGAAAGTACCGATAGACTTTTACACGAAAAGCTTTTTCGAAAACGAGTAGGCCTAGCACTTTCGATAACGAGTATATTTAGCATAAAGTAACGCTAACCGAGCAGTTTTTACTGCAAAAAGCTAAAAAGTAGTTTAGTTTCAAATTTTTAGCCGCAATGTCGATTTTCTTGGCTAAAAAAAAAAAAAATTATGCTGGATAATTTTGAGATTTTAGAAAGCTTGCGCAGCACACAATATTAATATTTAAGAGCGCGTCACGAAAATATAAATTTTTCCACATGCGAAGACCAGAGAGTCGAACCGGAGTTTTACAAAACGGTTTTACGCTAATTTTGTCCAACCTTACCGTATTTTTCAAAATCGCAAAGAGTGAACCGGAACTGAACCGAATAATTGGAGTACTTGCGAACCTTAACCGAACCGATTGAAAAAGCGGCTCGCTCCGTGAGGTCACACGCGTCACTTTGATTGGCGCAACCGATGGCGATTGACACTTTGAAGGTGGCTTATATTCAAAGAAATACGGTACTTGCACATCACTACAAGCTGTACATTGGCCCGTCAATGTGAAGATATGTTTCTTTATCAAAGATTAGGCCGCTGGTGTCGGAGCATAGTAGCAATTTAATTATCTCGAAATTGGCTTTACTACAAGTAGGCCATTTTATGCATTATATTGGCCTGTCAATGCGAAGAAAAACTGCTTTGTACGTTTCATTTTTTAAATTGTGTTACTAGAATTATACCATTTTTCACTGCGAACCTGAACCGGAATTTTATAAACCGGTTTTGAAATATTTTTTACTGGAGCGAACCCAAACCGGAGCGTTTCAATTTATCCGAACCTTAACCGGAACTGAACCGAAATTTGAAACCGCTGTTGAACCCAAACCGAACCTGAACCGTAAAAATTAAATGGTTCGATTCCCTGGCGAAAACAGCTTTTTCAAAGCTATTTTGATGTTCTGCACCGATAACCTATTGTTAAAATACTAGGCTAATTTTTCATTTGCACTGGCAGTGATGGGCACGATAACATTTTCTGTACTTAAGCAATAACGATAACCGATAATTTCAAAACATCCCTGGGCGATACCGATTATAATCGGTAAATTTCAATTCCTTAAGGTGATATCGGTAATCGATAAATTTTTCCGATATATGTTGCGTTAAATTTTCGATGTGTTTGACGAAGCTTTTTTGGAAGTCAAATTGCAAAAATATTTTTCTAGGTTTTTAAGGAAAGAGAGCAGTTCACGGATTCAGCCGTGGCAACAAAACAAACAGACATTTTTAAAAATTGCTACAAGACTTTATGGACACTGTGTATTTTTTCATAGCGCCAACTCTCTGACTTTGAACCCTGCGTGCATGAAGAATCGTTTATCTCGATAATTTATCGGCGATGACAAAATGTATTACAAAAGCGATGTCGGTAATCAACAAATCAAAACTATATCACCGATAAATGCCCATCTCTGTGCACTGGTGGTTAAGCGCGTCTACTATTAAGATTTTAACATTCGTTTCACATGAATAAAACATTCGTTCGTTTTCCGATTGCAGCAACAATTTTTAAGAGACATTAGCAATTACTTTAAATCGCTTAGGTGGAAAGCGGTCGGAAGGTCACGACTTTATTGACAAAAGGTCCCCGGGGGATGTTTGAGTGACATTTTTTAACTGCAAATAAATTTACAGTGAACATTTCGAATTTTTTTCGTTTTGGTACAGAAGAGTTTTATCACAAAATAAAGTCCAAAAAAATCAAGCCATCACTATACTCGCGGTATTCCGCCAAAGCGTGTAATGAGTAACGGGGCCCGTTTCCGCTGCTGAGCGCCCAGGCAACTCAGCTTCCAAGTTCGAAGATAACAGCCGCGGTGACGAGTACCTGGCGATACTGTGTCTGATTTGACCGGCCCAAGGCGCGAACCCCAGACCTTCCGCACCGATAGCGATGTCGTTACAACTAAGTCCAACAAACTAAAAAGTATTTGACCTAATGTATTGTCCAACCAGTTGGGACAAAAAATTGAATTCAGTAAAACTTGTGCGATATGTCCCCTACTTTCCCTGCTTTTAATGAGATCCAAAAGTTTTAATAGCTATTTTGACAGCTAAGGTCTAATGAAAAATCAAAGAATAATTAATGTAAAATACCGGTGGTATTTTGCATTCAAGAAAATGTCGAATTCAATTTGGATCAAATTCCTGAAAATATTACTCCAAAACTTTTTATGATAGAAATTAGTTTCGATTTGAAATGACATTTAGACTGGAACTCTAGTCTATCACTAAATGCAGTTTGTGTCCAACAAAGGGTGTCTCAGTAACCCATGCCACATACATAGCTTATAGACTACCTAATCACTAATACTATCCTTCACGTTATTGAAATCAGTTTTTGCTAACTAGGCTACATAATCACTAAAAGTTCTCTAGCAAATGTTTTTAAAACTATCCTTCACGTAATTGAGATCAGTTTTAGCTAATTCGTTAGACTATCACCAGCATTTGAAAGCTAGGTCACTTTTCACAATGCAATCTGATTGTAGTCCGCTGAAATCGATCTATAATGCGTAAAAACGAAATCACGTGATAGAGTCGGACAACTCTTATAAAGAAAACTCTGGTGTCATACTAAAATGCGTAAAAAAGAAATCACGTGATAAAGTCGGACAACTCTAATAAAGAAAACTCTGGTATCATACTAAAATTACAGGAGCACAAGGAACATTCCTTGTTTTCCTGCACATGTCGCAGCATATTTTGGTTAGGGTAATAACGTGTGGGGGCAGGATGAATGACGAGTACATTCACTAACCAGGGAAACGACCCACGAGGGCTGAATAAGCCTGTTTCCATGTTCAAAAATCGTAGGCTTTTGGCCCGCTAGCTTTGCTGGAGTCAATTCAAGTCAGGTTTAATCGTATGTGGGCTAATTTCAGCAAAATCGAGAGCTTTGCTGGCTGAATCTGAATAGGTCATCCAAGAACGTGGGCTTTTGCAAAAAAGTGGGCTTTGAGAAAGTTGTTGCGTTAGATCTACTGCTTACGCTGTGGTATAAGTTGTTGATATTTAAGAACTGAAGAAGTTGGCACATCTATATTTGATAAATGTAGGTTTGGGACAATTTTACTTCGTGAAAGTTAAAATTAGAGTACCGGTAAGCTGTTGATAAAATCAATGTGCCTTGGGCAGTTAGCTGGTTAGGTTGATTACCGGTATTGAATTTAGGTACCGTACCGGTACGATAATAGCCTGTTAGCCTTTTACAGTTTTTGTGCACAGTACCGGTAAGTTTTTGTGCACAGCACCTGTAAGTTTTTGTGTACAGTAGCGGTACCAAATATAGGGTTAGATCTAGTATCAGCCCCCAGGTTTCATCAGTAGGTTTGGTTGGTATTAGGTTCGGTTAGGGTTAAATTTAGTTAGGGTTAGGTTCGGTTTGGGCTAGATTTGGTTAAGGTCAGGTTATATATAGATTAGTGTAACATCATAGATTAAGTCAAGGTTGGCACACAGAAAAAGCGTGGGGCTTATTCTAGATGAGACCCCCAAACTGTCAAATGTATTGGTTACCTGGTTACTGTGTCAATTGATTTACTTTACGCTGTAGTAGCATAGTACCGGTATAATGTGTTTACCTTAGTGGCCTATTTGATAATTGCACGTATTTATTACCGCTAGGTCTACCAGCAGTTTATTTTTGAAACCTTGCGTGTATAGCCTACATTCAACAATTTTTCACGTAGTTTGGAATTAATTCTAGAAGTGTTTGGCAATTCCCAATTGTAATGTTTTTCGGTGCTAAAGCACATTATGCTGTAACACTGTAATTACCGGAACTATTATTATTATCAGATTATAGATAATTGTTATTCAGATGATTATCTGGAAGTGCTTTGCTGTTCTGAAATACTGGTGAGAGTGCAGTCCTACTAAACACTGCAAGGAACTACAAGGTACTGAAACCAGTGGAAAAAATTACGAGGTACTTTTAAACCAACTAGAAGATAGTTGAAAGCATTAAAAAGTACCTTGTAGTGTTTTCAACTACAGGTTTAAAAGTAGCTTGTAGTTTCTTGTAGTGTTTTCAACTACCTTGTAGTTGCTATAAAAGTGCTTTGTAGTTCCTTGCAATGTTTACTAGGACCCGTAAGAGTGAAGTCAAATGTCTGTTCAAGCTCTGTTTGCCTAGTTGCAAAAAAAAAAAAAAAATACTGGTTCTTGTTTAGGGTTCCGCCTTGGCGGTTTTGCATATCCAGCTCATTAAGTGACATCGGCTACCAGTACAGATACACAAGCAGCTTTGCACTGCATGCTATGGTACCACTATCAGCATACGCCTACCGAACTTTATTCACTCAATTGCAATTAAACTTTGAGAAGTATTGTTAATGTTGCAGTTGCTGTTGATGACCTTAAACCAGGGGTGCACAACATTTCTCATCGGTGGGCCATATAATCAACTTAAAAATCCAGCTGGGCCACACCAAAAATTTAGTTTTTCCATTTACGCAACAAACTAAAAATTTCTCACAATGCAAAATACTAATTGTGTAACATTTTAGCGGGGCTTTTAGAATTTAATGTTCTTGCTTAGTTTGTTAACATCGGCTTTGACAGAGGTTGTAGCAATCCGTTTTTAATTTTTCCCAACGACACTAGTAAACTTGCCTGCTTGTTCTCCACACTGTTCATTTATTGCTGAGCATCAAACAGGGAAGCTGTGAAAATCTATATTAAAGTCTCTGATTGACTGGACTTGGAATCAAACCCGAGTCCACAGAGACACCTTGTATCGGCCATCTGAGACAAAACACGAATAACAATCGGATTGAAAAAACGATGGTGGCTAACACCACTTCCTTTCTATTGCAAGTAACTCATTGTATCTAACGTAAATTTTCCAAACACAGCTGATAAGTGAACCAATCTAAACCACAGAGCAAAAGAATGCTTACTTTACTCACTATTGTAATCAAATTACTGCGCTTAGCTATGAAAAAAAATGCATGAAGTGTAAATCGTCACTCCAATTAAACTGTCGCATTATGATTTCATGCTCTGATAAGGAAAAATAAGAGTGTTGATGAGGGCCACACTAAATGTCTTTATGGGCCAGGTAGTAGCCCGCAGGCTGCTTTGGGGTTAAGGCTCAAATTGGGTTTTGCGTTTCGGGCTATAGGCCCTAACCCCTACTAATAACTCACTAGCAGTCCTTGTGCTTGTGATATATCTGCCTGTTATAACATGCAGCTTAATTCAAACAAGCTCCGTCTACCCTTACCCATGTCTAATCTGTAATATTGACCTGGACCCGTGTTAAAAATGATGGCATTTATTCAATTTAGGCATGTAGATCATCGAGCATTCCCTACCAGTAGTTTTCTGATGTCAATTTCCTACCGATACGTTTTAACTTGATGTTATTACAAAAAATTATGTCTGGTAAAAAGTGTTAATTAGTCACGGGTCATAGACCCTTATTCCTTTCATGCTGCATGCTGAAACCAGAAAATAATTTTTTTGTTCAAGGGTAGCCACATTTTGTGCAATTTTAGGGCTTTTGTTTTGAATTTTTGTCAGTGGAAGGTACTATGCAAAGGCATTATTATTATCATTAAACTCACTGGTACCTTATGTTAAGAATTGGAATTTTCAACATGATGTCATTGCAGAAATAAATGAAAATCATTCAATGCATACCGTACACAATATTGATGGTAATTATGTAGATTTTCTTCTTAATCTTTCAGTTTTAGTTAATTTGGGGCCTCTATTATGTTTCAGAAATATGAAAAATTGCTGATTGTATATGATACTTATTGAAATTCTTGAAAACATGTTACGGAAGCCAGCAAGTGAGGCTTTTGACTTGCTTGTTTTAAAAGTGGATTGAAATGTTGGTCCTATTTTTTTATTCTTATCAGGATAAAGAAATAGCGACAAATCTTGGTTAGTACTGGTATTTTATCAAGCTTTGCTTAATGTCTTGTAAATGTGTTACCACTACATGTTCAAAGTAACTGCAGTGTCAAATCTGCTATTGGTTTGATCCATTAAATTATCAGTGAAATAAATTTTCAAGCAGACTTTGATATTTGTGCATAACAGCTACTTTCACTCATGGTAAATGAAATTTTGTTGTGTTTTGCTTGACAGCACCCTTCTGTAAGTTGTGCTATTTTGCAGTCGTAGTAAATAATAAAAGTACACGCTGTATTACTCTGCAAAAGCTATGATACATCGAACTATATTTAAGTCATAAATTGCAGAAGAAGCAGACAGCTGATAGCTACTTGTTTGTGAAATTCTGATGGCCGAGTGGGTTATTAGACTCTGGTTTGATTGGTCAAAATAATGTTATTAAAACTGGTATTGTTCAGCTTTTCTGCTTAATGCACTGCATCAAAAGAATAGTGATTTGAACAAGTTAGCGAGTTTACTTATGTCGTTGGGTAAACACTTATTGGAACTCTCCGTCTCTTAACAGGTGATCAGCAACTCCAAAACGAGCTTGTTATAGCACCTTGATTGCTTTTCCAGGATGGGATGGTAAATATAATAATAGATGATAAACACTCAAAGACGTGTCTCGGTCTCGAGACACGTTTTTGAGTGTCTCGGTCTCGCTATGCCAATGTGTCGTCTCGGTCTCGGACCTGGAAAGTCTCGGAAAATGGTCATGTCTCGATCGAGACATGAAAAAATTTTGGATTTGAAACAGCATTCAGGTCTTTGATACGGAAGTAACAATGGTACTTACCCGATGTATTCAAAGTAAAACATTGTGCATGATTTCTCACTTTGCAAAAACAGTAGGCCACATTTTGTTTAGACCATTTTGCTTTGTTGTTCAGACCTGCAGAATTGCAGGCTTTTGCTTTCTTTTTGTGAGCAGCATATATGAAAACTGGTCTATTTCAACCACTAAGCACATGCATTCGATGGTAATCTACTCTAGACCAGGGATGTCTAACCTTTTAATTTATTAGGGGCCCATTGCAAAATTAAATATTTAACTGGGCCGCAAAGCGACAAAAATTCCAATATTTCATATTATAGTTCTAAGAAAAAAAAATTAATCATCGATAGGTAAGCCTGGTACTGAGCCGCATTTTGCTGAAAATGCATCTTTTTTAACAACAAAGAAAATTTAAAAATCCGTTAATATAATTAATTAATTAATGTAATAATTAATCCAATAATGTTTCGACTATAACCATAGTCTCATCAGCCTTGCTACGCACAGCCAATCCAGGCTAAACTCATGCCAGACTGTAAAGACTCTTTTTTGCATTGCTTTACCTGGACATCTCGAATTCACCTCTTTTCTAGGTTGTGCCCTATTTTTGGCAGGCGACTGGCCCCAAACAACGATACCCAATGAAAGAACCTATAACCACTAACCCACAAGTAAGTTACCGGTAGCCTAACTAGCCCACATCACTAGAAGCCCCCATGGCAACCCACTCATTTGCAGCTGCAGACGCGTTTCGACCTTATTATGGTCTCATCAGTGCAGCATAGCAACCTCCCACCTTCATAAAAAAAAAAAAATTCTAACCTTCAAAAGAACTACACACCCCAAATCTAAGCCTCTACTCGTTCTGCTCAAGGTAGAAAATTTGAAATAAAACCTTCAAGAAAATAATACAGGCTGGATTATGATGTCACAGATTCCCTGTAAACAATCGATAAGAATAGAAATGACCGGTTGGTTTAAAGATTATTTTCCCGGTAATCTGAGAAGTACCATTTTGTATGTATGGGGGAGTACCATTTTCCATTCCATTAAAAGACTGTATTCTTATTGTTGGACCTATTCTTACCCTGACACTTTGGGCTTTGTTGTTGGCTGACTTTGGGGGTGCCTATCGGAGAAGTGTAGGATAGAAGAATTCTATTTGACTTACATATCCTTCTTTGTATCATCTTGCTGGATCCTGTAACTGTACATGCGATTCGACAAACGTACCGGGATATTGATGTTTAAACCACCGATAAGCGCTGACGTTCACTGTGTTTTCTGGGCTGCATGCGCAGGCACAGTGCCTGCCTTGTCCCCCGCTTTTTCACGGGCGAACGGGTTGGGCAAAGAGGTTTTTTGCAGGTTTTGGTAACTGGTATAGTTACGAACCTCAAACAAAAAATTCCTTCTCAGATTACCGAGAAAATAATCTTTAAACCAACCGGTCATTTCTATTCTTATCGATTGTTTACAGGGAATCTGTGACATCATAATCCAGCCTGTATTATTTTCTTGAAGGTTTTATTTCAAATTTTCTACCTTGAGCAGAACGAGTAGAGGCTTAGATTTGGGATGTGTAGTTCTTTTGAAGGTTAGAATTTTTTTTTTTTTATGAAGGTGGGAGGTTGCTATGCTGCACTGATGAGACCATAATAAGGTCGAAACGCGTCTGCAGCTGCAAATGAGTGGGTTGCCATGGGGGCTTCTAGTGATGTGGGCTAGTTAGGCTACCGGTAACTTACTTGTGGGTTAGTGGTTATAGGTTCTTTCATTGGGTATCGTTGTTTAGGGCCAGTTGCCTGCCAAAAATAGGGCACAACCTAGAAAAGAGGTGAATTCGAGATGTCCAGGTAAAGCAATGCAAAAAAGAGTCTTTACAGTCTGGCATGAGTTTAGCCTGGATTGGCTGTGCGTAGCAAGGCTGATGAGACTTTGGTTATAGTCGAAACATTAACTTGTCCCTTGCAAATTTCTAATTCAATGATGTTAATTTAGTTTTAACTTTTAACAATATGGCCTTCACTCAAAGACATAACGACCGCTAGCCACGTCTAAAAAATTGATATAGGCCTATTTTTTATGGACAAACGGTGTGTCAAATCAAAAAATTTTCAAGAGAGTAACGTGTCATATGTCTTAAAATTAAGATTTCTACAAATTTGTTCCCTATGAAAGATGCTATTCTCGTCTGGTTTGCAACAGCTCTCAAAAGATTATTCAAAGTAGTCCAGGCCCAAAAAGGCTTCAAATCGAAAAAAGAGCAGGGATTACAATTGCAGGAAATTTGGTTATCGACATGGAAAGTGCTTCTAGATTTGAGCTAGCTTTTTTTATGAGAAAGTTATTAACCAGATAGATTTTCAAAAATGCATGGTGTCACAATGACTTTAAAATGTTCATGTTAATTAATTTATTATTTATCAAATATAAAGTGTTTTGATAAAATTTCATGAACACTCTCGCGCTCAATACTTGATAAACTTGCTAAAAAATTGTTTTAACAAAGGATAGTGGACTGCAATGCCGACATCCCTGGTCTAGACCAACATAGCCTACCGATGACTTTTTGTTTAAAGTTTTCTTGACATCTTTTTCGTTAGATTAAAAAAGAATATTGGGCCGTGTAATCGTCTGCGAGAGGTATTGCTTGCCTTGCAAGCTACAAGGACTTAAATCTTCTGTGATAATAAGCTGTTTCGTTGTTATTATGGTGAACTCGTTAAATCATTAATTGTAATCGTTAAAAAGATATGACCAATAGCACATTTATAATAGGCTACATCAGTTCATAACCGCTACGGCTTCATTGCTTCATTTGTTTTTGCTATAAAGTTATTTCAATAACTTGGCTTAGTAGAGCCCATACTTCAGAGTATTACTATCGTTTTTATATTTTCTAATTTTTGGTTTATGAAGTCTCGTGTCTTGTCTCGTGTCTCGTAACTTTAAAGTCTCGTCTCGGTCGCGAAGCTATGATGTCTCGTCTCGGTCTCGAAGTTATGATGTCTCGTCTCGGTTTCGGTAGGTTCGGTCCTCGTTCCAGCTCTGATCCTAAGTAACAATTACTAAGCAGTAACATTTCAACAACCTATCGCAAAGTCTTGATTGCAATTCTCTTCTTTAATTTTCAAAACTGAAAAAAGATTTTTTCTAAAACCGAGATATGCTATTTTTGAAGTTGCTTTGCTGCTTCAAAGAACCAAACTACCAGTAAAAGTATGCTTGGATTATTTACATCTTATTATTTTACATTTTAGTGCCAGTGAAATGGATTTTGTCAACAGTTGCTTGTAAAAAGAAACGCGTATGCCATGACCTAGGTGGCCACGCGAATTGCTCATGCAAAGTGCTTATGAACTGGCTTGCTCCCAACTAAAATTAACCCAAAGAAAGAGCGCAGAAGCTGCTGGAACTGGCAAGTGAACTGGCTTTGCTCCCAACTAAAATGAACTCCCTAAGTAAGATGAAAATTTGTGGAAAATTTCATGGTTACTTCATTTTTTTGAACCTGGAATTCCCAGCATAAGCTTTGATGAAGCATCGTTCGTTACGAAAAGCTGGAAGTGGAAGCAGTAAAGACCGTCTTGATTTTACATGGCTGACTCTGAACAAAAACATCTTCTACACTGGGCTGTTACGTGGCCTAATATGGGTTTTTGAAACGCAATGCTAGAATCATTCTTTCTGTTCTGATTTGCTTGCTGGCAATTGAAGTTGCAGCTAAGCGCAAGGCTTGCTTTCCACCAAATTACGCAAGCAGCTCGTTTTAAGCATTCAAGTTACTACGCGTTAAAGTATTTAAAGGTTGTGACTTGTGAACGAGTTCGTATAAATTTTAAGCTTTTTAGATAGCCAACTGCATAGATCGACTGCCTTTTGCACCGTTCGCGTAAGTTTAATTACAAGTCGGGCAAAACCAAAAATTTTGTATTCATTGCTTCCTACATAATATTAGAAAGGTTACTTGTGGCGTTCCCATTTAACAATATTTCCCGCGTTTTGAGTTGTAACAAAGTTCCATGCATCTTTTCACTGAGCTCGTTAATTGTGCCCCCATCGCTTTTTCACAATGAAAGGATAAAAGTTTAAATAAAACATATTTTGCTTACATTGTCGTATACTTCCAACTCGAGGTCGTGACCACAACGTTGGAGTACGGTTGGAGTAGTTACTCCCAGTGCAACTGTTTTTTTTAGTATTTTGTTGCATATTTATCCTATCACGAGAAAGTGATCAATGTGCTATACGAGCTCGTTTTATAGTTGCCAGCCATCTGTCTATCACACCAAGATGGGGGAATCGCGCTATGTACTTTTCCCTACGGCACAAGTAAACTTGCCGGCTTGTTTTCCACACTGTCCCTTTGGTGTTGAGCGTCAAGTAGGGAAGCTGTGAATACCAATTTTAAAGTCATTGGTTTGACCCCACTCGAAATCAAACCCAAGTCTACAGCTCCCGAGGTGGACGCTCTCATCACTCGGCCATCTAAGCTGTTTTGATGTAATTTGCAGATTTGTTTCTTGAGTAATTAAAGCAATATCTTTGGCCTAGAGATTGTTTTGGTCAAAATATTGGCGAGAAAATTTTAATGGCATATCCATTTGAATTGGCTGCTTGTTTTGGCGTAATAATTGTGGTCCATACTTAATCGCACACCCAGGGGAGTAACAAACTTTTCTGCAGCGCGAATTTTTGAGAACGTTGCCTCAAGGCGTCTTCTGAAAATCGTCTTCAGGAGGCGTTCTTAAAAATTAAAAGAATCTTCCAACCCTGCAGCATGCTGCACCCTTGCCTCGTCCAGGCACGCCTTGCTTACGGTCTCTGCTAACAATTTACTACATATATTATTGCTTTTTCCTTGCGTTTGCTCGTGCCGCCTCGATTTGTTTTTATCTCATTGTTATTACCGGTACTCCTAGGTTGACGCCGCAAAATAAAAGGCATTCCTATGCAGTTACGTACTTGTGTTTTTCTATTCTTTAAATTGTTGCATCTCATTTTTCATACCGGTATGAGCAGCACCTCGCCCGGAGCTCAGACTTACCTGAGACAGCCTTCAAATTAAATAAATCATCTTATTGTTTTTTGGACGACGTATAACGTTTATGTCATATAACAAGTGCTTTTCCACCAACCAGGGAAAAAACCCACGGGGGTTGACCGTTTTTCTGGTAAAAAAATTCATGCAAAATCAGCCATTTTTACCAAAAAAAAAGCCAAAGCAAACAATTCAAATCCCCATGACCCCTTGGCCGAAAGGCCATGACTTTTCCCATTCTCTTTCTGTGCCATCATTTTCAACGTCTTATAAGCTCAATTTGGTGGGTTTGTACTAAGGCTGCAAACTCCAACTCGATCATTTTGCCGAACTCGAAAAAAATTTTTTTCTGAACTCGAATAAAACTGTACGAGTTCATTAGAAAGATATCTGAATTATTGAAAAGAAAGAAAAGATCACTTATAAAAATAATTTGTTGTCCAATTATAACCGCAACACTGACAATTTCCATGGTACTAAACAGCTGAGGTATAGTCTTGAACCTACTGCACGAGCAAAATATTTATATCTTTTTAATTGCATGAGCACCGGCTGTGAAAATCAATTTTATTTACCAAGTAACTTGAAATTAACAATGCGTAACGTAGGAAATTGTTATACCAAAACGTTTACTCGGCAAGAAACAGCAAAAAGACCTGGAATTCATCTGGTCAGCTGCCTCCTTACTTGGCAATACGCAAACGAAAAGAAAACAACAAGTAGAAACACCCCCTACCCCTCCAAAAAAAAAAAAATTGGCAAAAACATATTAGTATTCAAAATCAAATCAAATTTGGATGCGTAGTCAATTTTTTTTCTAATTGGCTAATTTTCATAACAAATTTTGCAAACCAAACAAGAGCATAATAATTTGAATAAGCAGTAAAAAAAATGAATGAAAAGTAAGCGTGAAAAGCTAAAGAAATAAGCCATCACAAAAGCAGTGAATTGCGGCAAAATTGCGAAATTGTGATTCCCTTTACAATGAAAAAAAAAAACAACATAGGCTACATATAAAGCATTACAAGTATACATTAGGGCAGGGGTCAGCAATCCCTGGCACGCGTGCCAAAAGTGGCACGCCGGAAGGTTTTGCATGGCACGAGAAGCAAATCCATGCGCCTGCAAATTTTAAGCTCTTTAGATTTAACAAATTTACTTTTGAATCTATGAGCGATTGCCAGTGCTGTGGGCTCAAAAATCACTCAATTAAGATATTTCTTGACTAATTGGACATCTAGTAACGTGAAGACCTTTTTTTGGTCTGCGCTGATATTATCAGAGAAAAGTGGGAACATGGGTACATCTACAGAGGTGTAGACCTTTTTTTGCTCTTCACTGATATTTTCAGAGGAAAATAGGACAAAACGGCAATATCTACTCAATCAATCAATTTATTCCATGACGCAAAAGCGCAGGGGGAAGCGGTGAAAGACCATATGGTCACCTTAGTCTACCGCACCCAAAGTCTATTGCACATCAAGTAAGTCACCTTAGTCTAATGCACTTCAAGTAAGGAAACGAAACCGTTTGGCTTGCGAAGAAGTTTCTATTTTGACACTACCAAAACATGGCACGCTGCGCTCAAAAGGTTGCCGACCCCTGCATTAGGGTGATGCAAACCAGGGATATCTAGAGCAATGGGATCGCTTACTTCAATATCGCACTGACAACAGTAGTGCTAAGAGCCATTGTAGAACAGGTTGTTTGAAGTTGATGTAAACTATCCAAAAATGATGATATGAAAAATTACTGCCGTTATCGTTTTTAAACCATTATTATGGTAGCATAAAAATTAATCTGGGTTCGATTCCTGCCGGCGGCAAAAAGAAAAGTAAACAATGTAGTGAGTCAAAGTAAGAATGCAATATTCAAAATTATCATATGCGTATTAAAATCCCAATTTTTAAGTTAATTCTAACTTAACTCGCTGAATTCTAATGTCATTTTTACGAAAGTCAGAAAATCTGCGATGTTTGCTATTCTTTTTTGCTGAAAAAATAGTGAAGTCGAGGCGAGCTAAGTTACATATCTTGATGCAAACAAGAACAAAAACTTTTCAATGCAACGATATTTCAGAAAACCGGCATCGTAATTGTATTTTAGCATGCATTCAAATGAGCGTTGGGCAAAAAACAATTGGCCTATACTCAGTATACGAGAGTCAAAAACACGAAAAAAGAGCAATAATCGAATTAATGTTTCGGTCTAGATTTTGAAGATAACTTGTGTAAGCCTCGGCACATTGTTGCAGGGTGATTCACGGCGCATTGATTAATTCGCTTGAGTTGATTTTTAGCAAAACAGTTAAACAGTGATTGCACAATAGGAATAAAATTGTAATGTTCATGTACACAAATTTGCTTATCCAAGAATGTATGCTCATTATTTTTATTTACAATCTCTTCAAACATGGCGACAAATGCTGCTCTTGGCTAGTATTTAAATTAGCTAAAGTGGGGAGAGCTTTTTGTCGCAGCAGGCTCAGGCAACGAATTTTTTTTGGTTGAAAAAGTTGCAGAATTGACATACAAAAATTACCGCCATAGGCCTGGCGGTACTAGCCAAAACGTCCTTAAATTGGATCGCTGATAAAATTTTCCCGGAAGCACGAAGCTAGCTGAACCCATGTTTGGAAATCAGGTGAGAAGCCAATTTGGCTTACAGCTTTTATAAATTGAATACACGCAGTAAAGGTTTCATTAGCTCAACCCGACTGCCCTGATGCTTTCCACTGCTTAAATATTTCAGTTGCTCGATGCAAAAATGTGAGAGAGAAGCTGGCAGACTCTTGTGCATTTACGGTAAGAGGCTTGCACATCTCATTATTTTTTCTCGATCCTAAAACGAAAAACTAAAATATTATATAGAAATTTCTAAAATATAAGCCGGGGGCACATTGCACGGCAATGCATCAGTGAAAAAGGAAAAATACGTTCTTTCACACTTGATATATAAATTTTTAGCAGGCCTAGGCCTACAGCATAACGGTAAAAACCACAAGAACTTTAACTGAACGTTATTTCTTCACAAAGTGCTAACCAATTTCTCGTCAATATCGGTAACAACAGTAATACCTTTTAATGGTGATGTCAAAGACATCACTTTCCAAACGTTGTTAATAAAAGTAATGAAATTTCAGGTAGGAGTAAAGTTGGGATAACTGGAACTATAATGCTTTGTGATGGATGATAAAAACCAGAGCAAAATCAGTAGCATTAAAATCAGAATTAAAATTGAAAAACACAACAGCCTGTTTAGTCGGTAACGACTCATCAGGTGTCAGATTCAAATAATCTGTGACACCTGATGAGTTGTTACTGACAAAATAAACTGTTGTGTTTTTAAATTTTGACTGTAATTTTAATTAAAAAAATTTTAAAGAGCCAAGAAACACGACGAATGACAGATTCAGATTATTATATTTGTCCACTAAAACAACAGAAAATAATATAGCAGCGAAAATAAAATACCATAAGGTACGACGCAATGTGGACCAGGAAGCAGCGAAGAACCCACGCGGTTAAATACAGCTATATTCACATAATGAAAGCTATTTCGTTCAGCTTAAAGTTACCCAGTTCAATCTTCACCCAGTAACAGGCTTGCATTTGAAAGAACTACAGCTGCACATCTTGAGTATAGTAGCAGAATGCGCAAATGGCAATTGACTAATCAATATTCAAGTTATAACGCTAAAAATAAACCAATAATCCAACTTACTCATGGTATGTTGAGTGTATGTTTTTGCCATATTGCTTGGATTCAAGGATGCCTTTTTCAGTGAATGGGCAACTGTTAAGCTCTTGTGTTCTTCTAAAGCGTACAGATGGTTTACATTACCAAACAAACCCAGGCAACTGGACCCAATATATTCTCAAAACCAACAACTGGAATGAGCATTCAGCCTTTTAACAAAAATTTATTGAAAATATTTTTTAGATTGTGAGTGCAATCCAATAACTAAAAAGTAGCTCTCCAGTCTTCGTAGGATGCGTACAGTATGATTTCAAATTATCAACACAGAGATCCATAAATATTTTTCTACAAAACAAGAAACATAGAAACAGCACAATTTTTTAGTAAAATTACATCTGTTACATCAATCGCTGCATTGAGAAAATTATAAGGTGGATTTTAAGAAAAAGCAAAATACCCAAGATGAGCTGTTGAGCCTATGTAAATGCAGTAAGCAAGTATAATATTACTACAGGTATTACAATATACGAGCTGCTACAGCATCTGATACTGACAACATTGATCATACATATACAAACAGCAAAAATTTTATCTATGAGGCCAAAGTTGTCAGAAGGCTTATTGTTATTCACACATACAATTTTCTGTTTTTACATGGAAGTTACTAAATAATGAGATTTCATAACTACACTAATGCACATTCTCACCTGTTGCATATAGACTATGATTGTCCACGGAAACAGCCAGAATGAAAAACATATCTTTTAAAGATTTCATAACTGTATTAAACCATTATCTCAACTGATCCGAGTCTATTTTGTGCATTAGGACAAGGCACACATCTATCCATTTGTACTCTTCATATCTGCATCTACCAGAACAGAAAAAGCGAAACATGGACATTTATCAACACAAAATCGGTATCCAAAGTTGCACTGGGGTACACAACAAGTGTGTGGTATAGGCCTAATGATAGAATTACTGTAGTGATTGTTTTTACTTTTAGAAGCCTCTTTTTATAACTAAAATATATGTAACTCTTAAAAAAGATACTTAGTTAGTTAGTGCAGTCAATGGTCAACTAGTCAAGGCAAAATACAGATATATGCGTGGTAATGTCAATATTTTTGTTTTATGTGTTTTTGTTTTTTGGACTGGCACATTAACAGTATGACTGTATGAGTAGTTATTAACTACAAATGTAATAGCCAGAACATTTTGAAACATATTTAAATGAAATATCTCGGTTGAGTTACATTTAATGTAATAGTCAAATTTAACTGAAAAGTATCATTTGAATGTGTTCAATTTGTCCTAGCTACAATGTCTCAGGCCTATTAGTCTATTAATAATGAAACTAGGCCTTGTCTTAAATATCCATCAATCATACTACTAAGTTTTTACTGAACAACACAGCTAATCTTTTTTAATTGAATTGTTTTTGCATGGGCTACACTAATCAACTCTAACTATTAACTAGTTTACTTCACTAAGCTTAGACAATAGGCACATAACCCTAACTTTACCCCCTCTTACCTACAGACCTACCCCTAACCAATGATTTATGGCAGCAGGGTTTTGATATATAATAGAAAATATACATCCCCTAAACACTGCCAAATAAATATAGTTCAATCATTTTAAAACAGTTGAAAATCAAGTCTAGTTAACAGGTACCAGTAAATGCGGCTAGTCTACGGCATCTCTTGTTCAGTCTAGTCTTATCATCTTCTGATAAGCAAGGCCTACTAAGCTTCTATTTACTAAACAAAACTGTTTTGCTCTTCTAAGACTGACATTCTATCCTACAAGTGACGTTTGACTGCACCTTAACGCCACGGTCGAACTTAACCTAACCGGCCACCGGTCCAGTCACTTGAGGCTCAGAACTCAGCAGCCAGCCCTACTGTTGTCAAGCACAAAAGACAAAAAAAGCGGAGTAAGCGATCCCGATGTTCTAGATATCCCTGGATGCAAACGCTCCTCAAAAATGAAAAACTGTGCTGATCACAAATTACTTTGAATATTCATCTGCCTGAACTCACAAAAGTTTATTTTGGTCGAATTCGAACTAGTTAATAATTACTACCGGATGTCCATTACGATCAATTTACCATAATTGAGGAAATTTATTCACACGATACCAGACAAGTCAAGAAAGCACTGTACTTTTTACCTCGGGTAGCAAAATCTGTTGGAAAACTTCAAATTGCCTATTGGGGTACGAAATTATGGAGTGAAATAGATGATGACACAAAAAGCATGCATTGGGTTTCGTTGAAAACCCTTTATAAAAATATTTTATTGAGTTGAAAACGTTTGGTAAATTTTATAGGCTTGCATTACTCGCGATGTGTCTGTCTTCCCCAGTTACTTGCTTTTTCACTACTGCACTTTCTTTTTTCCCGCTGTTTTGTTTTTCATTTGTAAATGTTGTACTATCTTATGCTTGAGTTAGTTTACTAATAATACCTATAAAACAATACCTTTACCTCTTTTCACACAACAGGGAGCCTCTTGACTTGAAAACCTTACGGTTATTCGATGCTCCCTGCAGGCCTCAAGATTGTCGATTATTAATATGGGTATTTGACGCTTATGTAACTTTTATTAAAGCGAGCTAAAAAGATAATAAACTCAAACTCATAGTCCTCATGCACGATACATGCTTTGGGAATTTTTTTTGTTTGCATTTTTATTGTCCTATCACGAGAAAGCGACGGTGCGTTATACAAACTCGCTTAAGAAGTTGCCGGTCAACTGTGCACCACACTAAGATGGAGGAATCTCGTTAGGTGCCTTTTGTACTTTTTTTTAGAAGCATATTTATTCTCTTATCACGAGAAAGCGATCAATGCGCTATACGAGCTCGCCTAGGAGTTGCCAGCCATCTTTCTACCACACCAAGATGGGGGAATCCCGCTAAGTGCCTTTTGCATTTTTTAAGTAGCATATTTATTATCCTATCACGAGAAAGCGATCAATGCGCTATGTGAGCTCGCTTAGGAGTTGCCAGCCATCTGTCTACCACACCAACATGGGCCAATACTGCTAAGTGCCTTTCCCAACGACACAAGTAAACTTGCCGGCTTGTTCTCCACACTGTCCCGTTAATGCAGAGCGTCAGTCATGGTCATGGATGTTATACTGCATGGTCTGGCAAGCAGGGCAATCCTTGCAAGAGTAAAAATTGCATTCGTCAGTACTACTGCTTAAAAGCCTAAATTTTCGTGCTTGATAATGAGGTAAATGCGTCAATTTATAATCTGAGGTTCGTAATTAACAATTATCTTTTTATTTACGTTGATTAGGATGCATGTAATTGTACGGCAGATAATATCAGAACTGTCAAATGCGCAAAAACATTTACTAAAAAATTGCTTTATAAAACTTTACCGGTGTAATTTTAAACACTTAATGGGGAACACTTTTTATAACCTCTGTAATGTCAAATATGGTATTGCTGAGCGTATCCTAATCATTTGTCCCTTCGATGTATTAAGCTTGAAATTTTTTCCGTATTAGCATCGCCTTCGGTATGGGTGGTCTGGGGTTTGATTACCGGGCTATTGAAATTGGCCACAGTGTCGCCTACGGCTTGCCACCTCTGCAACGTTTCTCCTCTGTGGTTCGAAGCTGTGATGGCCAGGCGCTTAGCCGCGGAGTTGAGCCCCGCAACTCGTAATATTTTTTGAAAACTTATTGGCGCTTCCTAATGACGCTAGAACGTTGATACAAATAGAGCTGGCGCCTAACCGCTCGCGATTAATCGTCCGCGCCTAAAAGTGGTGATCCGGTATAAAGCTACGGTGTTTGCTGAATAAAAACGTATAAAGTAGGTTGTACATGCAATGCTGATTGTATCAAGTTAAGTACACACACAGCAAGCGTTTTTCAAGATATTTTCAGTTTCCATTTCATAAAATCTGTGTTTGCCTCGTAAAGCAACATGAAGCTTTCAAACTCTGAAAAATAGATCAGTCCTTAACAATTGTTCCAGATAATTTAAAATGTTGCACCAAAACAATATGTCAGTCACAAACATTCCAGTTCGTAGAATCTGCGTTCGCCTCGCAAAGCAATACAAAACTTTCCCACTCTGAAAAAATAGATCAGTTCTTAAGAATTGTTCCGGATAAATCAAGATGTTGCACCAAAACCATGAATCAGTCATCAAAGAAGCCTTAGTAAAGAAGCAAAACCTCTCTTTCATATTTTTCCACTCAGTGATTTCATAATCTTTAAATGTAAACTTGGCCGAAGGTAATTTGTAGTTTTTCATCGCAGCATCGATCACAACTTCACATTAGGCAGCAGGAATACTGGTATGCAAAAAATCTACAAACAAGTGTAAAGGTTTCTGCAATTTCACATCATATTAATTCTGAACTGGCTCTCTTTGCAGCTTACTAGAATTTGAAATAAAACTTTGAACAAAAATTAGAAATAGAGCTACATAGAATGCAAAATTTGAAATATATTCTGCATTTCTAAGGAAAACTCCTAAAAAAAATAGACAAAAATGTTGGTTTTATTCATAATGCAAAAGTGTACTTAATGCGCAGGTAGGAGACAAATTCTCCGACTCTGCTAAAAGCTATATTGATTGGTGGTACAGAATTTCAAAATAGCTTTGAAAAAAGCTGTTTTCACATTCGGCTTGAGTAAATACTCTATCGTAACTCTTTTGAGTTACAGCTAGCTTTGAAAAAAACTGTTTATCCCATAAGCTTTTCGTGACGCACTCATCAGTGGGTAATTGCATCAAACTGAGAACTCGAGCAAGCTGTGGTATTTATCTGCAATTTCTAACGTCCGCGAAGCGATAGAGCGCTGGCCAATCAAATGCGAGATCGTTACGCGACTTTTGATTGAACTCGTGGCGACTTTTGACGAACAAATTGAGAGTGTAAACAAACTCTTTCTGTTTGCATAGATTAGGTCGCCGTACTCTGATGTAGCTGGCTTCGAGCAAAGTAAGATGGAAACGACTGCGCGCAGTGTTCAGAATGAAAAATTGGTCTGCATTGTAGTTGGCAGCGCATTGCTCGTTCTCTAATAGATGCTGTCCAATGACTGAATCGCATTCTGGAGTGGATTGTTTTTTCTTGCACGCTCGGTCCAGTTGTATTCTTTGGGAGCCTGTGTGTTGTCGAAGCCATTTCGGAACATGCTGTTTAACGCGATCTTGAAGTCGCTGGTATTTCCTTCATACGCACCGACTACAAACAGAAAGAGTTTGTTTACACTTTCAATTTGTTCAAGTAGACTTCAGGCGGTCGCGACGTGTCCAATCAAAAGTCGCGTAACGATCTCGCATTTGATTGACCAGCGCTCTATCGCTTCGCGGACGTTCAAAATTGCAGACAAATACCACAGCTTGCTCTAGAGTTCCCACTTTGACGCGATTACCCACTGATGAGTGCATCACGATAAGCTTATGAGATAAACAGGTTTTTTCAAAGCTAGCTATAACTTAAAAGAGTTATGATAGAGTATTTCCTCAAGACGAATGTAAAAACAGCTTTTTTCAAAGCTATTTTGGAACATTGGTAATTGGTAAAGTGAACAAAAAACTCGTTAAAGAAATTAAAAACGTTGATACGAAAACTATAACACAATATCTAAAAAAAATCAGTACAAAGAACTTATCTCGCAACAAAAATTAAACGACGCAAAGCTTTAATTTTACAGAAAGCGCTTCGCTACCGACTAATCATTTACATATATACAAGGATAGGGTGTGTTAAAAATGGAAATATGCTTTTACAATTGATTAACTCGGCCACTTCCTGTTCAAAGTAACTTTTCGTTTGCACAACATGCGTAGAAACAAGTAAGATATTGCGCTTGACGTTTGGTATGTTTATCTTTTCAGGTGTTGAAATTTTGGACCATTAAATCATACCGGCGTTCATACAGTATTCACCAATCGATAAAAGCGTTTTTTGTGTTGGAGCAAAGTCTTTTCCCTCTAGATATACCATTCTCCATTTCTGGGGCGTTTTTTCTTCATTTGGCACATCTTAGGGGAGTGGGAGGTGGTGCATTCTTTTCCTTGTAGATGTGCCAAGGGGGAAAAGACTGCATAATTTACCATTCCCTTACATGTGCCCATGACACCAAAACTAGGCAAATGGCGCGTTTAGAGAGGAAGACCACACTACATCTCGTTCCCCCCTAGATGTGTGTCATTGGTAAGATCGCACCTCCTCTTATTACCCTGAGATGTGTCAATAGGAGGAAAAGATCTAGCACCAATACACAGAACGCCTTTTTTTGGTTAATCAACCCAATTTAAAAACGGGTATAATCTACTAGTTGCAAATTTCTACACCATCAAAGATAAACATACTAAAAGTGAAGCACAATATTTTGAATTATTTCTACGGATAGGCCTTACTACGCAAATTTAAAGTGATTTCAAAAAAACTGGCAAACGTATTTTATCGCAACGTCATATCAAATGTTTAATTCACACTGTATATTTCAGCCGCAATGCTACACAACTTTTTGAAAGCAACATTTCAGATTAGCAGATTGAGAGAATCCCTGTTGGGAGAGTCACAAAATGAAGCATCAGGCTAATGACCGCAAAAGTATATTCTGTACTAGTTTCCGAAAAGGCACGTTAGACTTAGTATAGAAAGTTCCATTCTTCCAACAAAAGCAATTGTTTCTCCACCAGAGCCGCGATTAGTTATCAACTTTGCAACAATTACTTATCAACAACGGCTAGACGCTTCAAACTTCCAGTCCTTTTAGCACGGTATCTTCGCTTTTGTCCAATCTTTTTACCTGCACTTTTTGACGGATTTACCGTTATAACTTACAGTTTGTTGACAGGCCAGGTATTAGCTGAATTGGTTTATATTTCATAAATTTACGAAAATGTGAATCCCGTTCAATCTTACTTTTCTCATAGTATGCTTTTGTAGAAAGTTTGAATTGCTGATAGCGTTTGTTCAAACAATAGGGACCAATGTTCAACAGCGCTTTTTCAACGTCAGTGTAATGTGACATGATCAACTGATATATAAGGTCAATCAATGCTGGCAATTTTTTTAGTTTCCATTCAGTTTTTATTTTAAGAATGTGATTGACCGATTCGCTGTTGTTGTTTGTCCAGCGGTTGCCAGTAGCAAAATTGGGTCGCATCTGCCATACTTTATCTCTAAGCAATTGAAACATCCGTGAGTTCAGATACGCAGTTAAAGCTGGAAAAAATTTATTCCACTGTTTTGTAACATTTGAACACGCTACCTCAAATTCAGTTCTGTCAACATATTCTACTGTAGCAAATACCTGGTCTACTATGCTTTTTCGAACTGCTTGCTTAATTCCAATTTTGTGCTGCATATATTCAGTTAGATTTTGCTTTAAATGTTTGGTACAGAGAATGTGGTTCGATTCAGGAAAAGCTGTTGTAATAGGATTATTTTGCACCAGACGGAATACGTTTCGACTATTAAATCAAGTCTCTTCAGTGGTGCTATGAGCTTCAAATCCATGAAGTACATCCATCAACCTACAATGCATTCTTCCAGATAACCTTTATTCTACCTAATACCTATAACGGTTAATTCGCGTTTCTTGTTTCTCGATTTCATTGGGAGACATGATGTTAATGGTCCTGCATGGCAATGACGGTGTGCATACACACAACAGAGGTAGCAAAGACATATTAGGTGCTACTACACACTACACCCCCGTGATGACTATAAAGTATGGGACTGCTCTCAAGTCTAAGACTGACTATAAGCTTGATTTGATGGCTAGGACTGACTATGAGTCTAAAGTCTAGGACTAAAGTCTAGGACTGACTATAAGCTTGATCTGATGGCCTATGGTCAAACTTAGAAAATGAAATTACTCCGCGGGGAAATAGCAACTCCACACCATGAAAACCCTTTTGACCCAACCTATAGCTAATCTCCCAACCAATTTCTGCACTTAAACCAACCCGTTTTTTGCAGCTGCAGACGCGTTTTGACCTTATTAGATCTCATCAGTGCAGCATAGCATCCCCCACCCCCTAAATAAAACTCAGAATAATCGCTAAATCTCCAGCTTTACACCTCTATAGAACAATATATCTCAAAGCTAACCTTCTCCTTGACATACTCAAGGCTTAAAAGAAATTTTGAATACGGGTGAAAAACAGACAGAATTGTTGCCAATTGTTAGCACATAGAGGTATTGTGATTACATAAGATGTCTTCTATTTTTATGGATCCTCAATAAATATATTCCTTCTTAATGTAAAAACCGTATGGTCCCTAACAAGCAGTGAAAAAATCAACAATACGCTTGAATTTACGACGTCTGCGAGATGAAGTGATTGTTGTTCAATTATGACGTAATCCTTTTGTGGATAGGCATGTGGACCAATTCTACTCTACCTACCTACAATTACCAGCATAGTGTTAGCTACTCAGAGTAATCGCTAAATCTCCTCGACGTTGGCTGGTTTATTTGCCTGTCTTGGTCCACATGCCTAATCAAAGTCGTTGAAGTAGAAGGTGAGGCTCCGACATGACGGGAATAATGCCGAGATAATGAAGAAATGACATCCAATTTGGAGAAAGCATAGTGTAAGCGCCTATGACGATGGCTGGCTTTGCAAGTGCTTGTCTTGGTCCACATGCCTATCCACAAAAGGATTACGTCATAATTGAACAACAATCACTTCATCTCGCAGACGTCGTAAATTCAAGCGTATATGTTGATTTTTTCACTGCTTGTTAGGGACCATACGGTTTTTACATTAAGAAGGAATATATTTATTGAGGATCCATAAAAATAGAAGACATCTTATGTAATCACAATACCTCTATGTGCTAACAATTGGCAACAATTCTGTCTGTTTTTCACCCGTATTCAAAATTTCTTTTAAGCCTTGAGTATGTCAAGGAGAAGGTTAGCTTTGAGCATAGACTACTATAATATGGACTGGAAACTGATGACGTCACATTTTTATTTATTGGCTATTACTCGGTATCGCGTGCGAGTTTTCTTTCCAAATTTGGAACATTTATCAATTGAATTTTTTGACATTTTTTGGTATTTTTTTCTTGACAATAATAGACTTTAATAAAATTATTGCAAATTAGCATTGCAAGAAATGCTTTCAGACACGTCACGCTTGACTGCATGTAGTCGATTTTCAGTTTTCACCATGTTCTCGCAGCTTAAAGCATAGGGTTTGAAGTTGGTCTGCTTGGATTTACCCTCATTTGGGTACGTTTTCGACTGAATAGCTGTTTGAAAAGTTTTTTGGGGGGAATATTAGGCTTTGTTAACTCTTTAGGATAGTGAGTAGGTAGATTTAGTTAAGTATTTTGATGCACCGGCTACTTTGTTTTCACCTTAAATGTAGGCTAGATCTGTGCAAGCTAGACTTTTTGTTTAGAAACAACTGTAGACTGTAGGACTGATAATGTCTAATTGTTGCATTCCTGGGTGCTTCTATTCACGAAAAACTAAGAGTACTGGTATTAAGAAGCGCTCTTTATTTACAATAAGAAATCCAGGCTTTGCCAGAAATGCTAAGGAGAGAGAACACAGAACAGCATTGACAAATGTTATCCTGTCTCTTCGGGACTCATCCAAAGGTGACAGGATTAAAGAGTTACTTCACAAAGAAGTGTAAGTACCGCAAGAACTTTTCTGTGAGTAGGGTCAATTATTTTTTGAAATTTATTTTGATTTTTCTAGCTTTATTTGAATTAGGAATAGCCTTTTTATAATTCATTACCAGTAACTACTGGTATCGTACCAGTAGCATACCGGTAAGATACTGTTGTTGTTCACCAATACAGTTTGCTGCTATTTGATAGTTCTGCTAGAAGGATGTAATTTTTGAGACAATTTCTATTGGTACCGGTACTGTATATTGTCCTATCAACTTTTGCAAGTATGTATCGTATCGGTACTTTTATCGGGTCTTGTTGAAAGCAAGCTGTAGGTAGGTCACGTGAAGCGCTCTTTTTCTCCTCCTGCACACTCTTATGAGCTCTTTTTTCTCACGGCGCCACCTTTTTTTTTTACTGCCCACTCTTTTTCTCCCAACGGCTTTATCTCAGCAAGACCCCTTTTATCATCCTGGTAGCATAGACTAGTAGTCTATGCTGGTAGACTAGGCCTACTGAAACTAGGGTAACAGTAGGTTATACAAATACCTTACTGCATTTGTATGAAATTTGTGAGGTTGTGCTTCTTTGATCTTATACTCGTATATAGATTGCATTAAATATGTTTAGACACTTTCCAAATAAGTTAGCTACCGGTAACCTTTTTTACTGTGAGGATTTTTTGTTTATAGTGCTCGAATATGTGAAATACATTTCAATGCTGATGATATAATTCAAAATGGTAGTCGTAAAGAGTTGCGTTGTGGTGCACTTCCTCTCCACCATTTACCTAAAAAAGATTTAAGAGAGGTACCTGGTAATTTGTTTTGTAGCCTATTAGCAAATAATTTTATGTTAAAAGTTATGCAAGTGATATATTTTATACAACTATAGTTAAGTCTGTTTAATATCCAGTTGATTTCAACTTTGGTGAAGAGTAAAATTGCTTTGCCAAACCTGTAGCTCTATATTTGGCAATGTGCATGCACTTACCCTTCCGTATAGGTTTAGTTGCTCATGTAAATTTTTTTTTATTAACTTTTCTGGCAGAAAAAGTCAAGAGCTCCACCTAAGGAAAGGCAACCTTTACCTTCTAAAATATACCACACATCAGCAAATAAAGTGCAGAGATCTTTTAATAAATTGTCAAAACATAAAAAAGGTAAGAGTAGTTCTGTACAAATTTGAATTTTTATGTAAGAAACAAATTAACCTACTTCTTGTGTAAAACTTACTACATACAATTATAGATACCATATTGTGTAGGCTTAATTTTTTATTACTTTAGTATAGTATTGATATTGTAACAGATTTCTGGTCGATGTTGTGGAGAAAAGAAAAACTGTTTTTCGAATATTATGCTGCGGAAGAGGAAGTAGTACCAACAATAAGGTTTTTATTTCAAGTGTAATGTATTATTTTTTTTCCATAGTGCCATAAAATAGTATCCTGAATTTTCATGATTAATATTTTTTTATAGTGTCTGCGTTGATGAAAATTGCAACGTTCAACTTCTGGCTTATTCTGGTTGGAGAGTGAATCTATCTGATTTCAGCTTTACTAGTTTGCGATCTTCGACCCTTGCTGCATTTTTAGGTATCTACACTTCACAGAAAAGTGTGTAGGCCTAATAATTGAGAGAGATATGGCATGCAAATAAGCTTGTTAGTTCATTGCAGTACGGTGTTAATAACAGTTGCTTTTATGCTGTTACATCAAATAATTGTCTATTCTTTGCACTAGCTGCTGTTGTTTTAGAGAACTTTGAACAGTTCAAGCTTTGCGATGGAGTTGCAGTAGCTACTGCGAATATCAATGTGCACCACTTGCAACGTTGGGATGAGAAAAGTTTGCATTGCAGGACAATTATGCGTTCGCCAAACTGCAAATGTATCGGTATGTAATCTAGCATTTATCTCAACAAATTAGTAGACTTCAATTTATTCAATGGCATTTTTTCAGTATCTGTGGATGGTCCTAACAATTGTTTCACGTGTCATGCATATGAAGTGAAAACAAAGTACAATAAGCAGTACTATGAAGCATCAAGTGCAGCAGAAGATTGTGATGCAGTAACAGTTGATGAAAGTTTCCACGAAGATATCATAGTAATGTCAAGTTATCTTTGCTTAATTGTGATTAAAACAGTTATAAAGACAGGTTTTGCAATACAGCTATTTAGACTAAAACTTAGTTTATTATGAATGAGTGTGTACAAAAAAATTCTTGGGCAAAGTTACAATGAGCGTTAAGTCATGCATTGTGGTATTAGAGAAATTAAAGTAATGGCGACCAGTTCGACCATTGATGCAGGATAAGTATGATAGAGAAAGTGAATAAGTTTTGCGATAGCGAAGGGATGAAACGGAGAACCAATCAATCTTGTTCAACACTACATCATGGGTATGTGAATATTTTACGTTTTCGACTAGTTATAGAAATTGTTACTCCTACAACAGAAGCTGTTTGATGAACACCAAGATGGAATGAACGATTGGATGAAGCTGTTTTTTAAAAATCAATGTGATCTTGCAAAGTCGTCACTTAATTCTCGTCGATATCATCCTGACGTGATTCGGTGGGCGATTGAATTATATGCACGGTCACCTGCAGCTTATGACCATTTGAGAACTTCTGGTGTGCTAATCCTACCCTCTTCCCGAACTCTTCGTACTTTCAGGTAAAAAATTAACAAAACAATTGTCTTGTTTTGCATTTTCCTTGGCATTTGTGTAGTTGCATACCACCATCTTATGTAAAACTTCGGTTTATATTTTGCACAGAAATGCATTACATTCGCATCCTGGTGTGAATCCTTTAGCTATTGCGGAAATTGAAAGTTTACCTGCTGCCGTTGATGGGTATGTTACTGTCGACGAAATGAAAAGTAAGATTCTTTTCTATAATTGGATAAAATTACTAATTTTCCGTAACATCGTTTGATTTTTTCAGTCAAAGAAAACTTGGTGTTAAAAGATGGGAAATTAATGGGGTTTGTTGATTTCTGTGGAAGAGAAATTGAGGAAAAACTGGCAACACACGTATGCAGTAAGTAATCCCTACTTTTTCTCGTTGAATTTTGGCTGTGACTGCAATTTTGTTTTTTAGTGTTTTACGCCAGATCATTTAAAAAGGAAATATCTATTCCAATTTCTTGGTGGCCGACCACAGCTACAGCACCACATATATTGGCTTCCCTCTTTTGGGAAGTTGTTGCTGTTTGCGAAAGAAGAAACTTTCACATTCATGCTATTGTTGCTGATGGGTCTGCTACAAATAGAAAATTTTTCAACATCATCCATGGCAGTCCTTTTACATTGTCGGCACCAAGCTCGTACACTTGTCCAAACCCCTACCGGAAGACCATGCCGATTTTTATATGTTCTGACACGAGTCATTTGCTGAAGGTAAAAACAGATCGATGACTAACATCTTAGCTTGTCACTGTGTATACCAAAATACTTTATTTTTGCAGACAGCGCGAAATGCACTTTACAGCTCCAAACCTGGTGGGACTAAGTACCTGCATTTCAACGGCAACGACATTGTTTGGACCCATGTTCTGCAATTGCGAAGTATAGAAAGGAGAAGTCAATTGCAGAAAACGCGATTGACCAATACTCATGTTGAGCTGAATTCTTATAGCAAGGTTTGTTTTATGAGCTCTATTTACATAAATTTGCAATTGCAACTATTCAAAGTTTTGATTTTGTGATTCCAGCGAGAGTAATCTGAGGCTCTAGCTTCACATTCTTGTAACGTTGCTATCAACGTACAGTTCTACAACTTTTTAACAGTGGTCTTATTTAACCCATTATATTGTGCTGTAAATGGTTGACTCAGCTATACCGTAATTCAGAAAATTGTTTGACAGATGCGAGTTTCCCTGGCTCGTGATACTCTAAGCTGGGAAGTTGCAACCGCTTTGAGCCAGGATGTTGCCGAATCAAAAGGAACCGCAGACTATATTCTTCATATAAATAAGTAAGAGTGTTAATGTTTCGTTGTGTGCGAAGCTGTTAACATTGTTAACAGTAATGTTCCTGATTTTGGTGAAGTTATTACACTAATATTGGAGTAAAGATGGTTTGCCACAGTAGGTCATAGTTAATTAAGTTTTAACCACAGAAGATAGGCTTCATGATTTCAATCTGTCGTTTGCGTAAATATCGCCTGCTTTGTGTCCATTGTCATTAGCACTGCATTTTCGATTAATCTTTGATTTTATATACATCGTAGATGGTTTGAAATCGTCAATTGCGGAGTTCCAAATGCGATTCGTTCTTGCGACGATGAACGTTTGCATTGGCTTGAGAAGGACTTCGTCGACTATTTTGTAAAATGGCGGGTAAGCTTGAGAATGCGGAGAAGTTATTTTATGGAAAACAATATTTTGTGAAAAAAAAAAAAACAAGTAAGGTCCCTCTCAGACTTAAGTATGCTGAAAATGGAGAAGTTTGTTTTGCATTCTACCTATTAAATCCAAAGCAATTCACGTTAGCTGACCACGTGACCATATTTGTTATTCGTTAAGCTCACGGTTGGTTTACGTCCATTGTTCAGCCATGCCAATTTAGCTCTAGGACTATCCGACCACTGCAATTTAGGGATGTTCCAAACTTCAGCGGAGTAGCTTTGTCCATCTCACTTTCATTGTACATGTGCTAGAAATATACATAGTAATTGCGAAATAACTTGTGAAGGTCCTTGTTTTGTTGAACTTGATACCATTTATACTCTTTTCCAAACTATCATTATGCAAATTAATTTTAGAATGAAGTGGATACATGTCATAAAGGTGAAGAAAAGCGAATAATTGCTAAGCCTACATTGGAGGGACTTATTTTCACTTCTATGAATCTTGTTTCGTTGACTAGACGTATGTTACGTGAGGGTATGGAATACGTTTGCCTCCGTACAATCACCCAAGATGTACTTGAGGCATTATTTGGGAACCTGGTAAGTTTTTCGCTGATAGAAATGCTTTCTTATCCGCTGTTTTTACTCTTTATTTTGTGCAGAGATCTCTAGGCCATCGCAGCTCTAACCCTGACGTTAAAGCGGTTTCTTATGGTGTTACCGCGATCAGCCGAAGGAAGATAATTAAACGCGTGAAGGGCGGCAACACAACTTTTGGAAAGAAGAACCCGTGGATTTCTGTCTGCGAAAAACCTCTTATGAAATGACTGGCGACTGAAGACAAGGTAAGAAGAGAAACACTAAGCTGTACTACGCAATTGCTAATCCAAATGATAGTTCGGTTAGTGGCTTCATTGCAGCCAAAGTTTATATAAAACTAAATGCACCCAACCTTGCGCATGCGTGTGAAATTTTTTCTCTATATGGTCTCTCAAGATTCACAAATTTCTGATTTGCGCACCACGAGTCAATTGCTACGTTTTTCATTATTATGCAGCGCTTAATTGTCACACAAACGAAAAAGACATTCAAACGTAACATTTAACAAGTATGTGCTTTCAGGTCACCTCTCAGACCTTTGGAGTATTTTGTTGACTTTTGCTGAATCTGTTGGAGTCGATACTTCGCATAATTATGAGATAAAATTTTAACAAGAAGTGTCGTCATGTAGTGACAGACTCCCAAGATGATATCTTCACTGTCATCACTTTCACTCTTTAAATAATCGACGAAAACCTGAAAGCGCCAATCTGAAGCAACATCTAGAATAAGGTTTTTGAAGTCAATTTCTTTCATTTGTTTACTGGTCTCACGACTGTGCAGCATGTAAACGCTGTTAAAAAATTCTTGAAGTTTTGGTACGGGATAGTAAAGTCTGTTTGGTAGCCTTGCCATTTTTTTCGCGAAATCACCTTCCGGTTGATCCATGTGTAAAAGTTTGATTGTGCGCTCTGCTTCAACATATTTTTTTGCTGTCTTTTTTAGAATATATCCACCAATATACTCCAGGATCTCTGTAAACATACTGGTTAGCCTATATCATAAAATTGTCTCGCGTGTATTTTCTATTTGCGAATCTAACCTGATATCCTGCAGACCGTAAACATAGCTCATTAATCATATAGGAAACTCTCTACAGTAATTTTAACGCTAATTCTACTGCGGAATCCGCTTAACTGGTTCACGGATAACTGGATCATTCGGTTATCTGAATCATTTCGTTAGCTCCCCTGGCTACAGCTGCAAGCTGTTATCTGAAGTAAATAAGTTACAATGTATTTGCTATTATATGTCGTTTAATTTGTTTTTTGGTTGTTTCGTTGTAGTTATTTAATTTAAGTGTAATCTAATGCTACGGGTAACGCAGCCATGCCAAGTCGGTCTCGACTGGCATACCTCAACACTTGCCCGTTTTGCTGCATGTTTCGTTTTCCATGCCGACGTTGTTTGACTTGGTGTGTTCCTGTGTTTTTGGCGTGAGGAATTAAAAATTGATTTATTACGTAAAAGTTGTTTTGTGGGTGAGCCAGTATCGTACCTATGATCGTACAATCCTTTCAACGGTAGTGTTGGAAGGAAACGCATGTTTTCAAGCTTTTGTCAATAACCGATTTTTGAAATGAGTAGGCTATATAAATTAAAACGTTGCGGAAATTCCATTCTCACTCTTATCATAAATCTTAATATAGCCTACAGGGTGAGTCACGGGAAACGGATATTTCTAGAACGCTCCTTGCTCTTCTAGAGTGAGTGGTTAGAGGGCGAGGAAGGTAGTCTTTAACCTGCTTAAAATGCCGTTTAGTTTGTTGTTATTTTTCTTTTGCGCTACTTAAAATATCAGCAGAGTTTTGTCTTCCTTAATAACATCCGTTTCCCGTGACTCACCCTGTAGATCGAACTATGCTTAAATTTAGTTGCAGTAGGTTTATCCTAATACGCCTAGCAATTAATGAAAGCTATTAAAAAGGTTAATTTCATCTAAGGTTAAGAACACCAAGAAATTTGGCGTTTTATTGCTGTTTGGGTACGTACCTAGAAAGAAGTAAACAAAAAAGGACCTACCAGATTCTCGTTGCTCTAACCCCGCTCTGTTGACTTCAAATTGATTCGCAGAGTTTGCTTTGACTATAGCATCCATTACTTTTATGAGCACGACGGCAGCATCTTCCTGTGGTAGGTTGAGTATTTTGTATGCTTCATGACACATCGATGAGTAACCACTATAAAAACTGTTTGGATCCGGTTTTCTTCTATATGACATGATCAATTCGCTGATAGACTTTGTGTTCTCTTTTAAAAAATTTTCTGGTAAATCAATACCGATATTTTTTAAAAATTCACTGGCCAACTTTTCCACTAACTGAAGATCTTCTGGGCTGACATTAATTTTGTGTCTAGGCTTATTGGAATGCATCTTTTGATGTGACTTTAGTTGTTGAGATGATTGAAAAGACATAGTACAATGCTCATGATCACATTGGAAGGTCAATTCTTCACAGCTAAGTGATATCGAATCTAAAATTTCCAAGTCTGCAGCAATCCAGTCATCATCCATTGCTTCTCAAAAAAATTTTAAGTCAAAATTAGCAAAAATCCAACCTGTATTGCCTCCGAGAGTCAATACCCAGCATCCTTTTTGCTGTAAAACTTTCCAAATCGACTACATGCATTGAAGCGTATCGTGTCTGAATACGTCACAATGAGTTTCCAGTCCATATTATAGTAGTCTATGCTTTGAGATATATTGTTCTATAGAGGTGTAAAGCTGGAGATTTAGCGATTATTCTGAGTTTTATTTAGGGGGTGGGGGATGCTATGCTGCACTGATGAGATCTAATAAGGTCAAAACGCGTCTGCAGCTGCAAAAAACGGGTTGGTTTAAGTGCAGAAATTGGTTGGGAGATTAGCTATAGGTTGGGTCAAAAGGGTTTTCATGGTGTGGAGTTGCTATTTCCCCGCGGAGTAATTTCATTTTCTAAGTTTGACCATAGGCCATCAGATCAAGCTTATAGTCAGTCCTAGACTTTAGTCCTAGACTTTAGACTCATAGTCAGTCCTAGCCATCAAATCAAGCTTATAGTCAGTCTTAGACTTGAGAGCAGTCCCATACTTTATAGTCATCACGGGGGTGTAGTGTGTAGTAGCACCTAATATGTCTTTGCTACCTCTGTTGTGTGTATGCACACCGTCATTGCCATGCAGGACCATTAACATCATGTCTCCCAATGAAATCGAGAAACAAGAAACGCGAATTAACCGTTATAGGTATTAGGTAGAATAAAGGTTATCTGGAAGAATGCATTGTAGGTTGATGGATGTACTTCATGGATTTGAAGCTCATAGCACAACTGAAGAGACCTGTTGTAATAGCTTTGATTAGACCCTTTTCATCATCTGAGCCAATTATTAGGTTACTATGGTTTGGTAAAATACTGCTCAGATAACTAAAAAACAAAGAAAATGTTTGGAGATCTGACGTGGCATGGAGAAAAATTGGACCTAAAGATAAAGGATGATCATAATTTTGACTGTTGGTAACTGACAAGTTTTTGAACGTTGAAATTGTTGCGAATACACGACCAAGATTGTATGTTTTATCAACCCCAAGAACCGTGAGCCCAGACAAGCAAAAGCGTTTAACGTCGGTGATTTGGTTTTCACAAAATAAAATAATACTTGGAGGAGAGTTTTTTCCGTGAAATATTTTCTGTACAAACGGATGAGTTTGAGTCATCGAAATAAGCTTTAACAGTTCATCTGCAAATGTTTGATTGTACACATTTTTACCATTATCCGATCCGCTCTTGTTGCGCTTTACATTATATTTCTTATTGTACAGTTGCTTCAAGTTGCGTGGCTTCTGCAGTAAATTTGTAGACGATACCTGCATCTCATTATAAAGGTTTCGGCTACTAGTAGTCAGCACGTCTGCGCCAATCTCCTCCATTGTCTCCTTACTAGTTCTAATGTAAACATTTTCGGAATTACGTGAATTTCCATGCTTCAAGTTCCCAGGAAATTTTCCCTTACATTCTACCCGTGCGATAGATGAAGTTGCTTTCGGACACCATGATATTCGTCGCGAGAATTCTTCGTCGGCCTTTAGCTTGCAGTAATAGCGAGATACCGTAACAATACTTTCCTCCGCCGGTTGAGGCTCAATTGGAGTGTAGGTTCTATTTCTCGGATTTCTAGAGTTTGGTGTTTTCAAGTATAAACAAGTGCAATTAGAAAATTTTACCCACGCACCGCAGTCATCGTGAAACTTTGGCAATTTCGCCTCAGCTCGTTTTGTATTGTTACTATTATCAACAACTATATAAACGTCTTCTTTGATCCCTATAGGTATGAAGGGCGCAGACTCATACTTGTTGCCCAACAGTATATCAATAACCTGCTTCGTAGGCAAAAACTCCCCAAAAGGTAACTTCTTACTCATTTTGTCATCACGAACTTTAGGAGAGCTCGCATCATTTTCATAGTCTGTTTTTGAGTTGCTGTGCTCCTCATGTAGACTTTCACTTTTGTATACACTTGTGGTCTCAGTGTTTTGGTACAATTTGTTTACAGCTGGAGACTTTTCAAACTCAACACGGGACAGATATTCATCACCATTAACTGATTGCCCAATATGGTGTAAAACTTCATCGGGATTTTTTATGGAACGAATATCATCAAAGGGCGTACTTTTTTGGGGGGCTTGGAATAAAACGTTACCTGAAGGTGATTCAAACCATTTTGAATTATGGGGCGAAGAGACATCTTCACACAAATTCTGGCGAGAAGGTGACAAAGCATCCCGTGATTGTTTATAAATTGTTGAAACGTTGTTTGAAAGAAAATTGAAATGAATTTCATTGAATTCTTTCTCGGCAAAAACAACGTTGCTTGGGAAAAGCTTGGAACACTACGTACCATCAGGTGAACCAGTACTGCCATTCGGTGATTGATTTTGACTTACATGCGAGCCAGCATTGCCATTTTGTGATTGTTTTGGATCACTAGACAAACCAACATTGCCACTCGGTAATAGTTGTAGATTATCAGGCGAAGTAACACTAACGTTTGGTGATTGTTGTGCATCAACACGCGAAGCAGCATTGCCATTCGGTGATTGTTTTAGATCATCAGGCGAAGTAGCATTAACGTTTGGTGATTGTGTTGGATCATCAGGCGAACTAGCATTGCCATTCCAGACTTTGCATTTTGACAATACTCGATTCCTACGAGAATTCAAAGCAGGAAGTTCAACAGATGAATCCATAAGTTTGCTATTCAAAGGTGTGCTATGACAGTCTGCTAATATTTCGTCATCATCAAAAGGGACAATTGAAGAAGATGAACCTAATTCAGGCCATTCCAACCGAAAACGCGAGGTTCCATTCAAAATCGCGATGGACTGCTCACTATCAGAGAGGACAATTACATTTGATTGCGTCTTACACATATCTGTTTGTAGGCTTCGATCAGAGCTACAACTCTCATCCTTTTCAGCTGCATTCACCGAAAATACGTGATAACTGTTCTCTTTATTCAAAACTTTTTTCTTGCGTTTGATCATCTTTTTTTCTTTTACACAACAGCTTTCAAGTTTCGTCCGTCGAATCAAAGGCACAAAATGGTTAGCTCGCCATGGCTTAGTTTGGCTTATATTTTTTACATCAAATAAAACTGAACTCCACAGTGTATAAATATCATCGCCTATTAATTCGCTTAGTGTAGATGAGGAGGGTATAAAGACTTGGTTACAGTTATTATAGGAGCCACCTGCATGGCATCCTGGCAGTGGTGGATATATTGTAAAAATCATTCGTTGTAAGATATTGGCAGCAGCGAGAGCTGCCCAGTTGGATTGCCACTCACCGGGTATAGCTGCTTGAGTGCAGGCTTCTTCGTAGGTGACCCCCGTCAAAAAAACGTTTTAGAGGCTTTTGACCGATACTCTTTTTCATTTTTTAGTAGATCAACGCAGCACGCAAGTCTAAGCTTGCTGTTGAGCTTTTCATTGCCACAAATGTGTAACGACAAAGCATTAAAAAAGCAGTTACCATCTCTAGAAGAATATATGGGAACTTTGTCTAATTGAATTCCAGTTTCCTTTTAAATCTGCGATGCTTCAAAATCAATATGCACATCATCGAAAGTTAAATTTGATGCTTCCAATGCAAAATCATTTTCAAAACTGTAATTACCGGCATTTAATTTCTCTACAAACTTTAGAAGACGGTCAAAGCCAACGTGAGCCACGCAAGCTATCATGGCTAATAAACCCCCAAACATAGCAAAGTTCCCCTCACATGCATCACAATAGAATTTAAGATGAGGCTGGCTTAAATTGCTCAACTGTTGATCAGTTAACTTTTGGCAAGTTGCATCAAACCAATTCTGACAACCATCACATGCTATTGACCGTTCCTCCAATACACATTTACAAGTGCCACAGATAAACTTTGAACTTTCAACTAATTTCTTGCTGCTGGTCGACTTTTCTTGCAACTTTTTGTTCTTCCCAATCAACTTTTCATTCTGTGCTTTTCTCGAATAAGCAAATTTTCTCTTTTTTGGCTGTTAAATAAATAAAAGTACAGTATAAAAATCTTTGCAAATAATGGAACAAACTCTGCCTAACACTTCAAGTATTTTTGCTTGGAAATTTTTGTGACAAATTTTAGTCCAACCACGAAATGCAGTATTACAACACATAGACTATTTAAGGAGCAAAATAGCAAGCAATTGAATTTTGTTTCAATTCGCTCTGTGATATTGCTACAACCATCAATCCACCATTCACTACAACCGAATGAAATTGTACCATCTCTACCATTACAACAGAGATTTTAAAAGAACTGGGGTACTACTAAAAGCTGCAGAAGCATAAGGTTGCAATAATAATTTTACTCGTTTATTTTGAGTGCAAAACACAACTATAGTTTTTGCTGCATTTTAAATTTATTTGGGGAGCCATTTGATTGCAGTGGTTAGCTAAAATGAGTCGCGATACAAAAAGGTTGAGTTTTGGTCCATTCTCGAGAAGCTGGCTGGGATAGAAAGTTGCTGTAGTTAGTCTAATTGTTATTGAAACATGAGTTCTTGCCCAAATTGCAGCTTTTGCAAGGTTGTATTTTGACAAAATTCACGAGCTTGTTGTTTTGTTAGTATAAAAAACACACATCTGGATTTTGAATACATTACAAAGTTATATTCAAGTTTCAAGTTTCTGCGGAATTGAGAAATTGTTTCCATTTTAATTTGAAAAAAGGCAGTTAATGCGATAGAATTTTGGAAAAAGAAATAGCGATACTCAAAGAAGTAATTGCACTATTGAAAAATAACGCCAAATTTTGATTCAGCAATCAATCAATCAATCAATTCGTTTTTATTTCCGCACTCCATTACGTTATAAACACACGTTCATAATAAGTATTGGAAAAGCGTGGAAAAGGGCACACGCAGCAAAACGGGTAATCGTTGAAGCATGCCCGTCAAAAAGACTAGGCATGGCTGCGCGACCCTAACAAACATAAATAAATAAAAACAACAAAAAAACAAATGGATTTAACAACAAAAACACACGCACAAAACGAACCAACGCAGAAACAAAATTAATTAATTAATTAGTTAATTAAGCAACATGCCATAGCAAACAAGATCAATTTTGCAAATAAACTGTATTAGCACCAAGATTTCAGCCTGTGACCCTAGCTATTGGGGGGCTAACAGGTTCTAAACCTTGCCCAAGGGTTACCTGGAGGGAGTTGTGAATGGGTACCCTCATTCATCCGCACTTGTTTAAAAGACAAGTTCACAACCGGGTACAGTTTTTACTCATGTCCAGGAGTGTATTGGTATCAGATTAACGATAGATTAGAAATATATGCCAGTTTTTTGATAGGGTATTTAACAGTAGCCTACGAATGACTGCAGTTTTGTGTATAATTTATATGTGTAATCACAAAAAGGTATTTTTTAAAAACTGAGTTGTGATAATAATAATTAACCATCTCTTCAGAAATAGGCACTGTTCATCAATCAAATTAAAGTGAAATATTGCTTCTGCATTGTGGTTCTTGATTTAGTATTAGATGGAGTTGCTAGTCGACATCTTTTTGGATTTCCAACTTCATGATTCCATTCGTTCTTTGAGCATCTGCAAATAAAAATCAACAGCAGCACCAGAACAGATCAATTCATAAATCAATTACTGTAAATATACAATGACCCAACAGAGGTAGCGGTAATCGACAGAGCTTGTTAACGACATAATAATTAGTCTGTGCTCAAAAAATGTGCTTTAACTTTGTCTGAAAATGATTTTAAACTCTTGCTCTTCTTAATCGCAGTTGGCAATTTACTCCATATTTTAGGTCCTGAAAATTTTATAGACTGTTGGCACATAGTTAATCTATACGATGGGGAAATATAAAGACTATTACTTCTAGTTGATACCAGACTTGATTTTAATTGAAATAAGTTTAGTATTGCGACTGGGTGAAGTTTTTTAACGGTTTTATACATGAAAATAGCTAGCTCAACATGATATACTTGTTTAATAGTCAATAATCCATTTTGTTTCATGACACTTTTTACACTGTCACGTTTCTTTAAGCCAAAAACTAATCTGATAAATTTATTACAGATGCGTTGTAATTGATAAATTCTGGTTTCATTGCCAAAACACCAGTTGGTTATACAATAGCGAACATGGCTAAGTAGCAATGAGTGGTAAAGACAAAGCATAGCTTTAGAACAGTGGTTCTTAACCTTTTCATTTGCTGGCACCTCTTCTAAATCAAAAACCAATTCTCGCACCCCCATTTAGAGTTAAAAAATTTCGATGAAGACCAAAAAAAAGGTCATCACGTCCGCAGACAGTGGCGTAGCGAGAAATTTTAAAATGAAAGGGCATAATTTTCACAATTTTTTCAAGCGTATTTTTTCTGCAGAACTAATTTGAAGCTGATTATGAAACAAGGCTCTAGGGTAGTCCGGGGGCATGCTCCCATAGAAAATTTTTGAAATTTACATGCTGCAATGGCTATTTTAGTGCTTTTTGAATAATTTTCAGCCAGATTTTGCTTAAATTTTTTGACCCTAATTCTGAGTGCTTCGCCAAATATGATGCATTTTGTTCGCACATTTTCCATTACCGTGCTTAACGCGCAAGGCTGATTGCTATCAAAAAGGTTAAAAGTTATGGAAAAATTGTATAGGCCTACATCTAAACATTTTTGAAAATGGCTGGTTGGAGAATGCATACCTCTCATCCTACTTTCCTCAGCCCCTGGATCCGCCCCTGGCCATGAACTACAGAAACCATCAAAAGAATCTGGCATATTTCAGTTACTTGGCACCGTTAATTTTGTTCTTTTTACTAAAAGGCAGAGTCAAAAGGGGGGGCATGATGGAACAACACCCCCCCAAATACGCTCCTGTACGTAAATGTCTAATTTTCCGCACAAAATCTAGTAGAAAGCAAAAAATATTTAACTGTTCAATAAAAGAGCAATGTTCATCAACCCGGCACCCCCTAGGAACGTTTCTCGCACCCCCGAAACTCTGCTTTAGAAGATAAATACACACGAATGCGCATAACAGCACCAAGAGCAGCTCTCATTTTTTTCTTTATCATATCTACGTGGTTCTTCCATGATAAGTTTTCATCTATTAACACTCCAAGAAATCGAGTTGACGACACTCTATCTATCGCATTATTTCTTAGTTTCAGCTGAAAAATTTTCACGGTTTTTGTTAATCGTGATTTTGGTGTTTGAAACAGAATATAATTTGTTTTATTGGTGTTTACAGATAGTTTATTTGCTATCATCCAGTTATCAATGTTTTCAAGTTCGATGTTTCCTTTTTCATGAAGTGCTTGAAGATTTTTATCAACAATAAAAACATTCGTGTCATCAGCGAAAGATATATCTGTGCTATACTGCAGGCAATTTTTAAAGTCGTTTACATAGATGATAAATAATAAAGGTGCGAGGATAGAGCCTTTGTGGCACCGAACAAAAGGTATTCATTTGGTTAGAAGAAGTAACGCCAGCATATTCCACAATTTGAGAACGATTGGAGAGGTAACTTTTGAACCAATTCAACGATATACCTCTTACACCATAGTTATTCAATTTATGCAGTAAAATTGCGTGGTCAATTGTGTCAAATGCCTTTGAGATATCAAGAAAAATTCTCATTACCAATTGTTTTTTTTTCAAAAGCATCTACAATGTTACTAATAAGCAGAGTTGTTGCATGATTGGTCGAATGTTTATTTCTGAATCCAAATTGCTGATGCGAGAGATTATTATCCATGTTAATAAACGAATGCAATCTAGCGTAAACAATTTTTTCCAGAATTTTTGACACAGAAGAGAGCAAACTAATAGGTCTATAATTCAAAACATTCTTTGGATTTCCTTTTTTATATACTGCTATAATTTTAGCTAGCTTAAACACAGATATAAATTTTCCTTCGCATAAAGACTGATTGAATATGTAAGTTAGGGCGTGTAGTACATTATCAGGAAGATATCTCAAAACGATTGGAGGGATTTGATCAACACCAGCACTCAGCTTAGGTTTAAGTTCACATATAAATCTGTTGATTTCAACTATATTTGTAGGGGTCACGAACATGGAAGAGGGATTTGGTGGTGGTAAATCATCAGTGAATTTAGAGGCAGGCAAAGGTAGTTTATCAGTTAGTTTTTTAGCTATTGTAGAAAAATGATGGTTAAAACAGTTAGCTATTTCGACAGGTTTATTGACGTGAGCACCCTCATAGCTGATAGATGTAGAACTAGACTTATCGCGAACTTTACCAAGAAGATTTTTCATCAGTTGCCAAGTTTTCCGAATATTATTTTGATGCTTTTTAAATTGATTTTGTACATGCTCTTTCTTTTTTTGAGTAATCGCGTGGAAATAAAAATTTTTAAATTTATGATATTTTTCTTTCGCGCTTGAAGTTTTCTTTTTAAGATAGATTTCGTACAGTCTGTCTTTTTTTCGAACTCGAATAACATCACTAACAAATAACTCAAATAACAAATAACAATAACAAATCAAATAACAAATAACACAAATAACAAATAACTCAAGAACTCAAATAACTCAAAAGCACCCCAAATAACATCTAAAAACACTCTTGCATTGGTTGTTATCTTATATTGTATAGATTGGCTAAAAATAAAACAATTTTCATTGTCTAAAAATGCAAAATTCACCTTTTTTGCTCCAGGCTCTTATTATTAAAAGACTGCTGTGAGCAAACCAAATAAGATATTGATATCAACAAAAAACTTCAGTTTCAACTTTCCAGGTCACAGGGTCAGGAATGATGGCAGAAACTCAGTGCTACGCAACATACTTGATCAAAAAATCAAGATATCAACAAAAAAACACTTCAGTTTTAAGGTAAGGAATGATGGCAGAAACTGCTAATAATTAACCTCTGTGCCAAACAACATACTTGATCAAAAAATTATTAAATCCTGCAGCTTTTCTATAGACCTTGCTCAAGCAAAAAAAATATAGGGATGACTGAAAAGATATTTGTGCAACAGAAAAATTTTGAACCATTTCAGAAACAGTACAAGTATCATACTATACCAAAAGAGTTTGTTATCACAATCACATAAAATTTAATTTTGAGTAGAGAATGACCATGATCAAAGGCAGCATACTATGCTCTTTGTACGAACACAAATATTTGTTGTTCATCAACCATTTGTGTTTCGATTTTCTGTCCGTGGATGTTTTTAGAGCCTTAAAAAATGTTGAAGGAAAAAATTTTCTTCGCGATTTGTAAAATCGGTTCACTAGTTCATAAATTCGAAATATTTTTCTTCGTAAAATTTGCTTTGAATTTTTTTTCGTAAATACAACTTTCTTGAAAAATGTCTGAAATCTTCGCAAAACATAACACTAAAAAATCTTCGTGAGTTTGCAAACAAAATCTTCGTATTCTCAATTTCCAGATAAATCAGCCATGAACATAATTAAATCATGATTTTTTTTAGTGTTTAACAAACAATGCACCAATCAATTCTGGATGTCATTTCACTTTAATCAGCCTATTTAGCCTATACTAAAATATTATAAGCACACTGAATATCCGCTAGTTTAAACTAATCGTTACGGCTCGAAGATGGATTCAAGAGGAAGTTAACGTTTTAGTAGAGAAAGTAAGAGAAAACCGCGACTTCTTAACCTCCGCTTTATCTGCAACTCTGTTTTTTTTCCAAAATGTCGCACTAGCCACTCTCATTTCTTCTTTCGTTTTCAATAAAAAACTCACCAATGACGTATTCATTATAGTCAAATACTGTAGGCTACTTTTTTATTCGCAACTTGCTTTAATTTCAACTCAAGTGGTCTACTATAAGGCGAGTTTTTCTATTTTAACTAAAAAATCTTCACGAAATTCACAAATGGTCTCTACCTATCGTGAATATTCACGAATATTTTGCAAAATTTACGAAGATTTTTGGCAAATTTTGAAAACATTTGCATTAACAAAAAATGTTTGTATAATACTAACAGAATTTTACTCGAACAAACAAAAATAATATTCGTACGAACAAAAAAACCTTTGCCTGAACAAAAAAATATTTATACGAATAAAAAAATCTTGGCTAAAAACGTTTTTTTCGTACGAAGATTCTAAAATCTTCATCTTTTTTACAAAATCTGCGCCCGATTAAAAGTCTATTCACACAAATATTCACAGTTCAGGAATTTTATTCGTTCCAAAGAGCATAGTATACCAAATTCAGGAACTACCAATATTTGTGTTTATACGAAGAGCATGGCATGCTGCCCCAGAACACTCAAAACAGGTTGTATTACTGAATACATATTTTAGTCCACTTGCTGTAGCCAAGACTCATCTTTGAAAAGAAGGAAGAAGTAGATTGCCTCAATACAGCATAACCATTCAAAAAAATCAATAAAATAACAACAACACGCTAACTTTAGTCTATTCAATGCAATAATATACAGTATTTAAGCGCAATCTTATAGTGTGTAGGATAGTCCTACACGTAATTTATAATTCTGAAATCTACTGTCAGAAACACCAGCATGTCTCAATTCAAGCTCTTTGTTTTACGTATAATATTCACAATACCATCTACTTAAGCTTGAAGTTACTAGTATGCAATGTCATATTTCACAACATTGATGACAAGATTAGCATTACAGATTGGCTACCACTACCATTCTATCAACATCCAACTGGACTTGCCCATATAGGCCTAGTACCGGTAAGCAAGTACCGGTAAGGTAAGGAACTTTTTACATTCGATATTACAATAATCAGCAGTTCTATTTGCAAAATCTAGCTGGCTTTTATATACGTACACTTTTGAAATGACTGAATGAAGTTTATTGCTTTAATGAGCTTATTTAAAATTACAGTCAGGAGCACATGATTACCCTACTGTTTGCAATTTGGAAGCCTTTCTTCCCCCACTAAATCAGTAAAACCTACAGAACAATTTTTACACTCTTGCTGCTATATTTTATGCTACCTTATATAGTACGTATGGTACGACATGCAGTTAAAAGCTGCAGGAAACTAGTACTCCTTTACCAATTTACCATCTTTCCATGTCCACTAAAAACGAGGGTTTTCTAGTTTAAACATCGGCCGAGTTCAAAATGGGCTTTTTCAGCCCACTTTTTTCAGAAGCCCTGGCTTATTAAAACCAACTCTTTACTTGCGTCCAAGAAAGCCTAGTATTTGCTGAAATTAGTCCCTATAAACAGATAAAGCTTCAGTTCAATTAAGTACGGTAGAACTGAGAACAAAGCTTGCCGGTCATAAGCCCACGATTTTTGGACATGGAAACAGGCTACTTGTGTTCCTCTAGGTTTTATTACTACCTAACCGAAGCTAACTTTAACCAAATTTAACCCTAATCGAACCCAATTCTAACCAAACCTAACCCCATGTGAACCTGGGGGCTGATATCTTACACTAGACCTAACCCCAGATACTTGGTGCTCCTTATGTTCCTGTACCGGTAGCTTATCGTAGTACAGTCTACTACTAAAAGACTTACCGGTATCTAACTATAGCTTTTGGTAGCTTACTGTAGTACAGTCTACTACTAAAAGACATAGAAACCTCGTCAACCTTGAAGCCCGTATTGGTGTTCGCTCTCCTTCTGTTTCTGCAGGTTCCAATAGGACCCTTAATAGTAATGCCACGCTTTAATAATGTTGCGTCTCTAGCTGTCCTTGTGCTCCTGCAGCTTTTAGTCATAATTCACTTGCGCCTCTAGCGGTCCTTACGCTCCTGCAAATTTTAGTAATAACTCACTTGCGCCTCTAACGGTCCTTGTGATCCTTTTGATCCTTGTGGTCCTTGTGATCCTTTTGATCCTAGTGGTCCTTGTGATCCTTGTGGTCCTTGTGATCCTTGTGCTCCATGTGATCCTTGTGTTCCTTGTGATCCTTGTGGTCCTTGTGATCCTTGTAGTCCTTGTGATCCTTGTGATCCATGTGATCCATGTACCCCTCGGTCCTTGTGATCCTTGTTCACCTTGTGATCCTTGTGCACCTGCAGGTTTTAGCAATACCGGTAATAACAACGTTTATTTTGCACGTCTTTTGGCCTACAATAATATTTATTTATATTTCATATATAAACTTACATCGGCCACACAAATTGCAACACTAGTAAAATCAGGCTTGCCATTGTCGACATATGCCAACCACATATCTGCTCAGTGCTAAAGCCTGCAGTGTTGCAGGGACTGGGGTATGTACAGCCAAAAATTGAACCGCCTATGATGTAAGCCCGGTGGCTGAATGAAGCGAGGAGTAAACATTCACTCACACGGTCCCAAGTTCGAATCTGAAGAGTGTTGAAACCGCGAAACTAGTCGGAGAATTGCTTTCTACAGCATTTTTATAGCAAGTCTTTCTGGCCTACCATGATATCTGTTTAGGTTACCCTTTTTTTAATTATGACATAAAGAAATTAGTTATGATGCAGAAAAGCCTGTTAGTTAATTGGTTATTACTACCGGTAGTCTACCAAAATGGTTCATTTTTGTATGGCACCTGGTTGTAACTTGATGTTATATCTATCTTTGCTCATTGCTAGAATTGGGTCCTACTAAAACCTGCAGAAGCACAAGGATCACAAGGAACACAAGGATCACAAGGATCACAAGGATCACAAGGAGCACAAGGAACACAAGGAACACAAGGATCACAAGGAACACAAGGAGCACAAGGAGCACAAGGAACACAAGGATCACAAGGAACACAAGGATCACAAGGAGCACAAGGAACACAAGGATCACAAGGACCGCTAGGAGCGCAAGTGAGTTATTACTAAAAGATGCAGGAGCACAAGGAACACAAGAAGCACAAGGACCGCTTGGGGCACAAGTGAGTTATTACTAAAAGCTGCAGGAGCACAAGGAACACAAGCATTGCAAAAACCGCTAGAGGCGCAATTAAGTTTTTATTGAAATATGCGGGAGCACAAGGATTGCAAGGACCGTTAGAGGTGCAATTGCAATTTAGTAAAAGCTGCAGGAACAAAGGAGCATTTGTTTCTTGTAGCTTTTAGTGTCATACTAAAATTACAGGAGCACAAGGAACATTCCTTGTTCTCCTGCACATATCGCAGCATATTTTGGTTAGGGTAATAACGTGTGGGGGGAGGATGAATAACGAGTGCATTCACTAACCAGGAAAACGACCCACGAGGGCTGAATTAGCCTGTTTCCATGTCCAAAAATCGTGGGCTTTTGGCCCGCTAGCTTTGCTCGAGTCAGTTCAAGCATTGACTTCTTACTATAATAGACTCACAACTACGATTTTGCGCTAGCATTTCACGCTTGATTGAACAGCCTCTAAGCGCGTCGTATCAACCGTGTGCAGCGGGAGATTGCAGTAGCCAGACGGTTAGCTCAATTATCTTTGTGGCTTTATCTAAATTTTGACCGATGTATCCATATATCCAGCTCAGTGTTTTTTAAACTTGGGCTTGTGAAATTATTAAGCAATTTTGAAAGACCGCCAATTGAATTTATAACGTAGAACATGGCTTTGTACACTATTGCATAAGCAGATTTTGCAAGACCGCGCGACAATTGTGGGAGACCATTTCGGTTCCTCAAAACGCCTAAAAAAACACTAGCTGATCTAGCTGCTTTTTCTATCCATCCAACCAATGACAATGACATACATACCAGATACCAGGAGATCTCTTCAAGTCGAAAGATTTCCTGAGAAGAGTGTTTCTCCGCTCTGCATCGATATCGAGCTACAGTAGACTACAGTGAGCAGTGCTTACTGTAGTCGCCGTTGTGCGAAGCTGGATGTGTTTGCTCTTGTTTTTTATACAATAACAATATCTGTAGTTTCGGTGTGATTCTGGTAACTTGCTCGAAACCAACAGTGTTGGGCAGAATAAACCTTTCTGCACTGAAGCGATAATGATAATCGATAGTTTTAAAAAAGCCACGGGCGATATCGATGATCGATAAATCTCAATTTCTTGAAGCGATATCGGTAATCGATAAACTATCGCCGATAAATTTTTCCGATAAATGTTGCGGTAAATTTTCATGTGTTTGACGAAGTTTGTTTTTTTATAAGTCAAATTGCAAAAACGTTTTTCTAGATTTTTCAAGAAAAGAGAGCGGTTCACGGATTCTGCCGTAGAAATGGCATGGGCGGCTAAGAGACCCGTCAACGAGCCGTTAACCGGTATTTTCAAAGGTCCGCTAACGGCCCAGTTCTATCTTTTGTTTCTAATTGGGCCGTTGATGAGCCGCTAACAATTTTTGAACTCCCTTTCAACTTTCAGTTTTCTTTTAAATGTGGCTGAAGGTTCATAAAAGCATGGGCTTTGGGCGGACCGGACTTTATTTTGGGGATAATTAGCTGAGCCGAAATTATCGCTATTGGGCAGGAGGTTCCGGGCCATGAGCGGTCCGGGCTGCAAAAAAGTCAGCCCGTGCCATCTCTACTCTGCCGTGGCATTAAACAAAACGAAGAGCAATTTTTTAAATTGCAAGAAGAATTTATGGACACCGTGTATTTTGCCTTAACGCTAACTCACTAATTTTGAACACTGTGTGCATAAAGAATTATTGCTATAATTTATCGGCGATAACAAAATATATTTCAAAAGCTATATCGGTAATCGATAAATCAAAAGTATTTTGAGCGATAATCGATAATAAATCATCGTCGAAAAATTATCTCGATAAATGCCCATCTCTACTCGAGACAACTGGTATTGCATAATTAGGCCTATAGTTGACCAGACTTTTTATGTATGATAGTCCATAAGTTAAGCAACTTGTGAAAGATAAGTCAAGCAACTTGTGACCATAAGTTAAACAACTTGTGAACAAGAAATCAGACTTTGTAAAATTACATGAAGTGTACAAATTAGAGCTTGCTAAATTCATGCATAAGCTTTTCAAAAACAAGCTATCTAATTCATGCAATTATGATTTCTCAACGATTGAAAGAACTCATGATTATGAAACCAGGATACTAAGCAAATGTAATTATTTTTTACCTCCTGTTTCTGAATCTACTGGGCAAAAGAAGGTTGAATTTCGGGGTGTTAAACTGTGGAACGAAATTAGCGAAAACTTAAAAAATAAACCCTTCAATTCGTTTGAAAAGCAGTTTAAAGAAAATTTGATAAGAGAGTGCTGACTATATTGTTAACGCTGATCAACATTGTTTGTACTGTGCGCTATGTTTATATGAGTGCAAATTATTTTACAGCTATTAGTAGGCCTTTGTGTTAACGCTTTGTGTCTTTAAACAAGGGGCATCTCGATTAGAAAATCTCAGGGTTATTCGATGTTCCTTGTTTCTTTCCGAATGTAAGGATTCGTTTTTTGTGCGTTACTTTGTGCAAAGAAAAACTAAACTGCTACTACTACTAGTAACCCGATTTGTTTCAACATTAGGCGAGCTCTTGTGGGAAGTAGTGACGGAGTTTTTGAGACAAGTCTCGGGTCTCCAGACACAAGTCTCGTCTCGGTCTTGAACTACAAGTCTAGATCTCGAGTCTCGTAAAATTATGGTCTTGAAATGCGAGAAGTCTGGAGATTCAACATTTTAGGTTGTGTAGGACTAAAAAAACTTTGAATTTATTGGATGTGAGCATAAAATTAAAACATTGTCGGAGACATCTTACAACATTGCCATACGTTCTCTGCCATATAAACCCCCATTAAAAAAAATTAATGAAAATCGGGCAAACTTTCATGCTCGCACACGTTACGTTTTTATAATGGAGGGGTTCGGACCTCCCGAAAATACAAATTTTTACATATTTCATGTTCTAAATGTGTTAAAAAGATGAGTGATGCTTCAAAAGTTTCAGAATTTTTGAAACAGTAACTGTTGTATTCTTTACCACATTGATAACTCGTGGCAAATTGAGTGGATTTTAAGAATAGTCCGAAAAAGAGAGTTTTTTGATTTGGTATCTCATTCCGTCAGCTTTCCACTGATTTTTTTATTGGCAAAGAAAATCTGCTGTAGTACGCTACGGATGAGATTGCAGACTCAGAGCAATGAATTTTTTCCTACCAACACCTGTCTTTGAAACTTATTTTAAAAACATCTAAGAGTACCGGCAACAATAACAATAAGAGTCAGCGCAGATTTAAATCGCATGAAGTATGAACCAAAAATCAAATCTTCATTATATTCGCGCTATTACGCAGAAGCGTGAAACGAGTGGTGAGCCCCATCTCTGCGGCTTAGCGCCAGGGCAACACCCTCTGAAAAACGTCGCAGTGGTGGCTAACCGTTGGTGGCACTGTGTCCAATTTGATCGGCCCGGGAATTGATTCCCAAACATGAGCGACGAATTCGGGAGGACGCGAAGATTTTCTGGGGTGATTGGAAGAAGCTTTTTAGGCGAAAAAGACCATGAAAGTTGTTAGGTGTTAACATACGAATAAATTTTCTTAAAAGTTTTGGTCTCGAAAATTTTTTCAAGTCTCGGTCTTGGTTCCGAACATTAGGACTTAACTCCATCACTTATTTTAAAAACAGCCCAGCAACAGCAGGCTTGTTGATCAACACATGCAGATGCCGCAGTTAAATCATTAAAAATAACCAGCAGAAATTTACAGCGCAAGAAGTTGAGAGACTGTTTAGTCATGCGGAACGACCTAATCGAACTAAATTGAGCAAGTTTATAAATATATTCGTAATCACAAAATGTTAGAGTAAAAAAAGTTATTCAAACAGGAAATACTTCAAAGTTAACCACGTACACCAATTTTCACACAAAACTAAACAGCGATTGTAGCGCAATAAACAACAAATAGTTCAAGCGGATTAATATTGGTTATTCGCGGAGCATTATTAATGTGTCTCCCTATGAGAAGTCACTGGCTAGACCAAAATAAAAAATATAGGAAGTGTCTTTTGCCATTAGCGGTAAGATACTGATTGGGTAATATTTTTAAAACGGGTTGTGGTAATGGATGCAAGCCTAATAACAGTCATGCATATGATGTATACACCCCGGTTAACCTAAAAACCTAAATTTTTTGGCCAGTCAGTGTTTTGGCGTGATTGGCAAAATAGACACTGCCCAGTGCCAAAAATATATGGAGCTTGTTTGAATTAAGCCAGGGTTAGGGTTTGGGTTCAGGGGGTTAGGGTTTGGGGTTGAGGTTAGGCCCTAATTCCTACTAATAACTCACTAGCGGTCCTTGTGCTAGTAGTAGTACCGTATGTTTTATTCAACGACCAACAAAGTACATAAAAACAACGCATATCACGACATACGGCCGAAAAAAAGGTAACAGTGACAGAACGTTAACCGTTAAAGCATGCAATATACAACCCCACAATAAATTTAAAAACTATAAAAAGCATGGTCACTGCACCTAATTTTTTTTTTGTTTGTTTTATATCTGCCTGTTATAAGATGCGGCTTGATTCAAACAAGCTCCAAACATAGTTAGTAAGAGTTACCGGTATCACAGTCAGCAAAACATGGTCTACAGTATAGGACTGTAGAACCTAACCTAGTCAGCTTTAATATCATTTTTATAGGCAACCAGAGTACTGGTTCAGTTGATTGATTGTTTCTTCATTTTTATCCTCTAGTTCTACAGCTATTAGCCTAGATTCGATCATAAAAATAAGCAAATTGGAAACCTTGTTGCTTGGTGTAGCAAATGGCAATGGCAGACTAGTATCGGTATGATTCAAGAGACTTGTAGCTATAAATTCTTCACTTGCGGCAAACAATATTTGCATGTAAGCAATCATAGTTCATAGGATACTTGTTATTTTTTCTTTTAAGGCATTGGCTATTATGCCGCATGTGGCAGGGGTTAACGTCTAGTATCAGCCCCCAGGTTTGGTTAGGATTAGGTTTGCTTAAGGGTTAAATTTAGTTAGGGTTTGGTTCAGTTACAACCGTAACCCTAACCCCCTAACCCGAATCTAATCCTTACCAAATCTAACCCTAACCAAACCCGGGGGCTGATACTAGACGTTATCTTGTGGCAAGATAAACCTAAATGTCATTTTGCCCTGTTACGCCACGTAGGCCTATGATCAGACGATGAAACAAAATTGTAAAAACTTTCTGAATCCAAAACCTGAATCTGTGAGTTCTAAATGCAAACCTCAATTCCAAACCCAAATAGCCCAAAGAATTGGAAGTGGCTATTTTTACGGGCCGTAACATATTTTGTCTCTTTGGCTTATTTTATTACTTCGTCACGCTCTTGGACAGTTGGGAAGAGCGCGAGGAAAAATATAAGAAAACAAAGAGCTTATTTGTATGGGTCCATAAAAATAGCGCTTGCCAAAAAAATTACTTGCAAAAAAATCAAAAAAAAGAGAATGAACCTGATATACCAAAATAACAACTGAATAAATAACCTTCCTCAATGGCCTTAGTTATATCTTCAGCAAAATCTTCTTCGTTCTCAAGCTTAGAGTTTTCAATGACAGTGATATTTTGAATTTTATATAGTTTTAGTTTAAAATTGCTATTGTCAAAGTAGTTGGTTATGGCATGCGTTGAATGTTTTGTTTAGTGTTATTTGCCACAGTGCCGGGTAACTTTTTACAGGAATGTTTATGCAACCCAAGATTTCAAACCTGATAGTACAATTGAAATAATTATATAGCAATATTCAAACACATATGTAAGCAGTGGTGGGATTAATTTTTTTTCTCAGGTGGTTCCATAACCTAGGTTATGTTTTCAGCTGGTTCTGTTTCAACTAATGGCACAAGTATAAACAGCAATGCTGGCCGGTTCGCTGATCTAGTAAAATTTTGTGAAACGATTCTATAGAACCAGTGTCAATCCCACCATTGTATGTAGGTCTGAGTTGCAACGATGCTTAGTCTTGCTTTTTATCATTTTCAAATTTTTTGTATATATCTGCTTGTTACAAAGTTTGTCACTATTTTGCTTCTCTTGTACCATTTTTAATGTCTTCCTGTGTTTAATATCTTACTGTATTTCTTGATGCATTGACGCTTTTGACGGTGTGGAATAACTGTATAAGGCACTGCTACTACTAACTTGATTTGTTGTTAATTGCAGAATACTATTATAATAAAGTATTATACATGTGTGTGTTCTTAATTCGGAAAATGGAAACTTTAATTTTCTCATTGTTAGAAAATACTTTTTTAAATCATTCATTTGATGAAAAACAAAAAATTGCCAGAAAAGGAAAGTGCTGTGAAAAACCTTGCTAATGTCTGCACACAGTGGAACAAAAGCAGTTACGCACAAATTTTCTTGCTCTTAAGTTTGATGAGATACTTTGGCCCAAAAATTTTGTTCTATGCGATTTGGAATAAAGGTTTCTTGGATCATGCTCATTTGACTGTGGTATGCAATGGTAGAAGAAGTCTAAGAAGCATATATATATATATTGATGCATTTTATATTTTGGATTTTTTCTGTGGGGGTGAATGCAGCTCTAGATAGTCAAAGGTTGGAAAGAGATTTGTAATTGCAATGGGAATGTAATGAGAAAATACAGAAGTTTGTAGAACTTTAATCCATGCAACTTGCTTTTTATGCAGCGCAAGAGTTGCCTTTTAAAAGATATGATAAATCACCATCATCCTTCAATCGAATTAATTATATTGAGCTTCTTGAATACCGGTACACAAAAAATTATGACACAGTTTCAAATGCTCATCTTCAAGCAGCTACAACATTCATAGAAACTTCTATCAGCTTAAATAATTTAATGAAAGCTTTACAGATCTTATGCTGGATGCAGTTGCAAAAAAATTGAAGAATCTGAACTTGTGGCTATTATTAAAGATGAGACTCAATTGCAGTTGCATAAAAGGTATAAGATGAGACACTAAATATTACTGCAAAATCTCAGCTTTCCTCAGTTGTCGTCTCGCGATAAAGTCACAAAGTCACTGCAGGCTACCAGCCTGCCGTATCACCGCAAGGCCTGGTGACCGCGCCATGCGAATTATCTTAAAAGAATTTTCCTTTATGCAAGGTCTGGACATGATGTTGATCCAAAATGCTGTCTTTGTTAACTTTACTAATTACTCGCAGCTTTTTTACAATCTAAGTTATAAGTAGTTAATAAATGTCTTTTAACTGAAAGTACAAGTAAACCTTTGATTGATTGATAATCAAATTGCTTTTCTCACACTGGTCATAAAAGTCATGGTGAAACCTAGCGGGTTTAACGCTACAGAGACAAACGCTGTATATCCACTCGGACATCTCATCGGTAATTTTGAAATAAATCAAGGGCTATTGAATTTTAAATATCAAGTTGATATACTTATGTTTTGTACATTGTTTGATATTGTACTACTCCAACCATTGAATGACGAGCTTTTCATTTCTTTTTTGAAAAACGATGCCTTAGGACAAAACGATTTGTGTTTACTGTTTAATATATGCTTGCTTTCACTCATATTAATGGCATAAAAATCAAATGTGGTTACTAGTTGCCCCACAATTTGCAGTTGTATCCCCACATTATAAATCTTCATTAGTGATAGTCGATGGGGCAGCCAACATTGCAGCGACAAACGGGGGGTCTAATAGCTATTTTTAAAGAGTGAACACCCAACCAAAAAGGTCACCGTACGCCACTGATTAAGATTTGCGTGAGACTACAACTCAGACTTTGCACTAGCACCAAAAAAGCTTGATGAGGCTTTAATTTCGTTGCTTTGCAAGACGAAAACCAAAACAGAAATTACTTTTCAAGAAAAAAATTTTCGCTTCAAAAGCACCGAAAATCGTTACCGAGTAACAATATCGTCGTTACGTTTTAAAAATTGTATCGTTATCGGTACCGACGGTACTTTTTTGGCAAAGTATCGGTACCGATATCGCCGTTACTTTTAAAGTACCGAGTGCCCAGCTCTGCTAATAGGACTGCTAAGACAAATAGGACTAATAACACTGATAGGACTAACAGCATTAATAGGACTGATAGCATTGATAGGACTGATAGCACTAATAGGACTAATAGGACTGATAGCCCTGATAGGACTGATAAGACAAATAGAACTAATAGCACCAATAGGACTAGGGAGGGTCGGGGGTTGGGGTGGGAAGTTTGGGTCGGAGAATTGGGTTTGAGGGAGTTGGGGTTTGAGGTTGAGGTCAGAGGAGTTGGGAGGGGTCGGGATGTTGGGGTCAGAGGGGTTGGGTCGGGAGGGGGTGGGGTCAGGGGGGTTGGGGTCGAGGGAGTTGGGTTTAGGAGAGTTGGGATCGAGTGAGTTGGGGTAGGAGGAGTTGGGGTCCGGGAGTTAGGGTTGGGGGGTTCGAAGAGTTGGGGTCAAAAGGTTAGGGGAGTTGGAGTCGGGGGGTTGGGGTTATAGCGCGCAGATATTCTGACTCCAGCGACCACATCCTTTAATGGTGATATGCTTCACTTATTAGTCACGTCGAATATATCACGTCGAATATAATCACGTCGAATACAATATTCCTCGAATAGTAACAGCGTTGAATAAAAATAAATAATGATGGAACAATTATAACTTCGAGATGAAATTGAATGAATTCTCGAATAATAATCACTTCAACTTAAATCATATGAATATCTATCTTTCATCACACTCCCACTTCTATATCAAAATCCGATCTGTACGACCTTGTGCTAGTAATTTGAATGAATCAGTAGCTATGTCCCACTAGCACCAAAATCTCATGTAAGTTGTTACCGACAGTGTTCCCACAACTTCTTGTATGGTTGCGAAATGCGAAAGTACTACTGGTATTAAAGCGACCAGCAATCAATCAGACCTTGAAATTCAGTTTCACTTAGCCTGGCAGGTAACTGGCTTTCTTCTGGCTGCAGCTTAATAACTCAGTGGGCCGAGGCAGAAGCCCAACCTCACCTCCGAGTGGTGCCCGGCGGAAACAACATGGTTATGTTGGCAAACGAGGCTCTGGCATTTTTTCTTTTTTTTTTTTTTTTTTCTTCGAATCGGACATCACTACGAAGGACACCGAGGAAAGTAGGAAAGGGCAAGCCTAAGCGACGGCCAAGCTTCATAACTTCGCTCCTTCGAAGCTTCCCGATTTATCTATCCTAACGGATAGGAGATCGGGAGGTGGTTAAGGAAGTGGATGATGCAGGCTTGGCATTAGCTAAGACAAGCATTACTCCACAAGATCCGATGTTCCTGAAGTTGGTGGTCATTTTCAAGTCTGTAATTTAAATGGACATGTCAAGATTGAAAACTGTATTCAGACGACTGCCATGGAATCTCATAGATGTAGAGGGTACAGGTCTAAAACGCGCTCCGTACCGCGGCCGCAAGATAATTCAGAGGCCCGCCCCTGATCTAGCCAATTGGGGGGGCTGCTTCCGTCAACTAGTGGAAATCTCCTTGCATATGTAGCTACAGTTGGCGACTGGGTGGGGGCCTGCAGTTGTATTGGGGGGGGCATTCCCGAGGCCACTGCGCAGAATGACAAGTTCATGGCATATAGTCGTCTGAATTCGGTTAGGATAAATTAACGTGGCCATATACCTCCTTTTTTTTTTTCCATAACTCTTGTCTTTAGGTTTTTTCCAGCTAAAATGAAAAACCAAACTTATGAATGAACAAGGAAAATGAAAAAAAGGGAAAAGTACGGCTTGTACCCCTGTCAAGTGACGCAACACTGTCGCAGCAAACAGTCATTGAAATGTTCAGCGGCAGTGGGAGTACTCCTGGTAAAGCCTCTACTCCGGTTGGAGTGGGGGATGAAGGGAGTACTAAAGAATCGGCCTCTGCATGGTCTTCTCCGCTCGTGGTGAAACCTACTAGTGCAGAGGAAACAGTAAAAACGGCTTCGTCGACTGAAAAGTCGAATACCGCTCCCGGTACACCTTCTCAGAATCCACCAAAATCTTCGGACAATGGTAGCACGTCTGAGTGGCGTCCGGGAAAGAATTGCGAAAGAAACCAGAGGCGGAAGCAGCGGAAGAAGCTGTTGAAGGGGTTGAAAGGTTTAGACCTTAACAACCCTGGAGGTGACTTTCAAGCTTCCAACTTTGGGTCAGCAAAAAGGCCGAGGGAGTCTTCTGGCTCTCTAACGACCCCAACAACCCCCAAGCAAAAGCGTGGTCGGATTGAGTCCGAACATGTAGAGCAGAGGGGAACAAAGCGGGTAGAGGAAGCTGGGCCTAGCAATCTAGCATCGTATGCTAGAGCTGTTAAAACCAGCAACCAGAAGCTCGTAATAACGAGAAAAGGAGCAAAAGAGGAAGCTCCTATGGTAGAATCCGATTTACGGGTAATCCAAGGGGCCATCAACCAGATGATCCTGAAGACAAAATTGGATTTCTCGGTACGTATCGAGAGAACTTTTATCCACTCGGGTAGAGTTCTTATGATATGTTACGATGAAAAATCCCTGGAATGGGCACAAGGGATTGTGCGGGTTAGGATCATCAGGGATACGAAGCAAGAGGCCCAAAAGATGCAATAAAGTCGGAAACCTTCGGTATCTGGCTTCCAGATAACGAAGGCCTCGAAATCAAAAATGTCCTTGAACTGGTGGATCGATGTAACCCAGAGATCCATCGTAAGGACATCAGAAACAAATATAAGTCGAAAGGTTCTGGCGGAATGTTACATGTTGTAGCAGTCCAAGAACCTTCGCTACAAGCATTGGAAGAATTGGAGTGGGGCCCCTTCGCTGGCTTTAGAAGGGTGCAGTTCCAAAAACAGATCAACAAAAGAAGGACTACATGTCCAGAAGCACTCAAAGAAGTACAGATGGATACTGAAGTGCCTGAAAACACAGGAGGAGGAAGCGTCAGTGATGCTTCTGATGGAGCTGAGAAGCCTAAGAACCCAAATGAGAGTTCAAAGGCAACCAGCCCCAAATAAAGTAGCCTGGCAGTCACCTTCTTAGAGCAAAATTGTTGTATTCCTCAAGTTTATACCTTGTATGAACAACAGAATAACAACAAACAATATAATTAATCATAAAAAAATCCCAGCACAAAAAACCAAGTTGAATGATTTTGAATGCTGGCAGATTAACCTTTACAGGAGTAAGGAAGCTAGCTATAACTTGTGTGAAGTAACAAAAAACATTGGTTCTGGAATAATCCTAGAGCAGGAACCTTGGACCTATGGAGGCGCAATCTGAAGTAAACCACGGGGATGGAAACTTTTTCAAGGTAATGAAAAAGATAAACGTCCTCGAGCTTGCATTTATGTTACTTCTGATATGACATGCTCTCTCATACCACAATTTTCTAGCGAAGATGTGGTAGCAGTGAGGGTCAAAAGTGTAAGACGAGAAGGGGATAATTTTATCTTTGTATCGGCTTACATGGCTATGGAAGAACCAGCTCCGCCAGAAATACTGAAAGAGCTGCTGTCATTCAGTGACAGAGATAACATTCCTACTGTGATAGAAACAGATACAAACGCACATCACACAGTATGGGGCTCCTCCAACGTCAATTCAAGAGGTATTGATTTACTCACGTACTGTGCTAGTTCGAACTTGTACTTCTGTAACGTAGGCAATAAGCCCACGTTCAGAACAAGAAAAAGAGAAGAAGTGCTAGATCTGACTCTCATGAATCGAAATGCAGTGAACTGTATAAGAGATTGGCATGTCAGTGATGTGCCTTCCTTTTCAGACCACATGTATATTAGATTCAGAATTCAGATGAGCACCAAAAAAGCAAAAATGATCAGAAACGTTAGACGTACTTGCTGGAGCAAGTACGCAAGTGAACTTGATCAGAGATTACATGATTTGAATAGTAAACCAGTCAACATATCGTCAGTAGAGGATATAGAAAGATTGGCATCGACTGTTCAATCACAGATAATCAAATCCTACAATGCATCTTGGCCTCAGCGTAAGATCCGACGTAAGACGCAGAATACTTGGTGGAATACGGAGGTGAACGGTCTCCGCAGAGAGGCTCGTAGAGCTCATCGTAAAGCCAGCAAATCTAAACTTGAAAAAGATTGGGAAGCGTTCAGGCAAGCCCAGACAATTTTTAAAAAAGCCGTTAGGAAAGCCAAGAGAGATTCTTGGCGTCTCTTTACGGAATCAATGAAAAGCCAAAGTGCAATTGCACGGTTGACTAAAGTTATGGGTCGTAACGAAACGGTGCAAATAAGCAACGTTTTAAGACCCGATGGAAAATTTACAGAATCTGCTGGTGAAACTATAAATTGCCTCTTAGACATCTTAGCTCCAGGAAGTCGAGAGGTACGCTGTAGTAAAACAGCAAACGAACCAAATAAAAACACTGTTTCAATAACAGATGTTGAAATTGTTAATTCCATTTGCTCCCTTGAAAAGATGGAAAAGGCAATAAACGAATTTTAGCCTTTCAAGGCGCCCAGACCAGATGGTATTTACCCAGTGCTTCTTCAGAAAGGTTGGAACAGTATAAAAAACATATACCAAACCATTTTCTTAACATGCTTGAAGTACAGTTATGTGCCGAAAGCATGTAAAGAAGGTAGTGATATTTTTATTCCTAAACCCGGTAAAGAAAACTATCATGAAGTTAAGTCTTTCCGGATGATCACTTTAACTTGTTTTCAACTTAAATGGTTGGAAAGATTAATACTTTATCATCTCAACGATGATTCTAATTTGCAGGCAAGGTTCTCTGCGTTTCAGTATGGATTTAAAACAGAAGTTTCAACTGAAACTGCACTGCACGAATTTGTACGACGCATTGAGCTTAGCTTGGCAAAGAAAAAAGCGGCACTAGGGATATTTTTGGATATCGTTGGTGCCTTTGATAACATAACTCATAGCGGCATTGCCGATGCTCTTCGAGAACTGGGGGTGTCCCCTTTTCTAATCCATTGGATTGAGAATTTATTGGGACACCGCACAGTTCACGTAGAGCTAAATGGTGAAAAGTTTAAAAGGGAAGTGGTGAAAGGGAATCCACAAGGTGGTATTTTGTCCCCTTTTCAATGGAACTGTGTGCTAAACTCCTTGTTGATAGATCTACGCAACAGGGGCTTTCATGTACAAGCCTATGCCGATAACATAGCAATTTTGGTCACTGGAACCAATATGCTGTGGATCAAAGGTAGGGCTCAAAAAGCACTAAATATTGCGAATACTTGGGCACATAATCAAGAGCTTCAATTCAGCAGTAAGAAAACCGAAATAGTCCTGTTTACCAACAAAAGGAAGCCGGCTTTCGGAACCTTGCGTTTAAACGGACACCAGCGAGTAATTTCCAAAGAAGCAAAACCACTAGGTATAACCCTTGATAGTAAGCTTACCTGGAAACCTCACATAACACGTATTGATCGCAAGGCGACTGTGGCGTTATTACAATGCAAAGCGTGGGGATTAAATCCCACCAACATGCGATGGATATACATTGCAATGATACGACCTGTTATCACATATGCGTGTACATCCTGGATTGGTGGACTAAATAAAAAATATCTAGTGAAAAAGCTTGCTAGAATACAAAGACTAGCCTGTCTTATGATTTCTTCAGCATTCCCCAGTACCCCCACAGGTGCTCTGGAAATGCTGTTGAATATCATGCCAATTAATGAATTCATATTGTCAGAGGTGCTAAAAGGTTCATACAGGTTATCCCGTGGGGGCCTTTGGTCAAACATGACAATCGATTCAACAGGGAAAACTAAAAGTCATGTTGACGCATGCAATGAAGCAAAGGAAAACTTGTCTTTGTTGAGCATGCCCGCAGACCTGATAAACAAAACAAAGGTATTTGGAAAACAGTACAATTGCCTTGTTTTAGAACGTAAGGACGCAGTGCAGTTTGAACGTGCTTTAGAACAAAGCATAATCAGATGCTACACTGACGGGTCCAAATTGAATGGAAGAGCCGGTGCGAGTTTTTATATAGAATACCCATCAGGATCTCACACAGACCAAAGTTTTTTCCATTTGGGAAGATATAGCACAGTCTTTCAGGCAGAGGTCTTCGCTATAGCTGAAGTAGCGAAGAAACTGACCATGGAAAAAACTCTAAATGAAGAAATAATAATTTCAGTGGATAGCCAAGCAGCGATACTGGCTATCCAAAATAATACTGTAAAATGTAATACAGTATTATCATGTATTAAACACCTAAATAAATTGGGTGAAGACAATCACGTCACTGTTGCATAGACGCCGGGCCACACCGGCATCCACGGTAATGAGAAGGCGAATACACTAGCTAAATCAGGATCAGCATTTAATTGCTTCGGCCCTGAGCCTTTTGTTCCAATCCCATATGCGAGCTGTCGCGCTGCAATAAAGAATTGGAGTGTTGAAAGATGGAAAACATCTTGGATAGAACGAAAGGACAGCATGAGCACAAAAGAAAACGTGGAGTGGGCCTCGCTCCAATTAACTCGTCGACTTTTGAGTCTCAACAGATCTAGATTAAATGAAGTATTGCAAGTCCTCACTGGTCACTGCAACTTACAGAAACACAGGAAGACCACTGGACGTGACGAGTCACCGACATGTCCAAAATGTAACCTGGAAGAAGAAACTCTAAATTACCATATTGGAGCATGCACTTATTACCAAACCCTTCGAAGAAAGGTGTTTGGTAAAGAAAAAACCACAATAAAATCTGTGGTACAAAAGCTAAATACAAATCTACTGGCTAAGTATTTGCAGCAGGCCGGAAGGCTTGCTGAATACAGCCAGTAGACTAATCTGAATAAAAGAAAAGCGGTGAAAAATTGTAATGGGCCTAATTGATGGCCCACACAATATGCCAGAGAGGTTTAAACCTTGTTGTTCCTCTTTGGCACCACTACCCACTAATAATAATAATAATAATAATAATAACTCAGTGGGGTCGGCTCGTCGCAAACAGTCAGGTTCAGCTTTAGAAACTTGATATTACCAAACTAGGAATAACACAGAATAAACGATTCAAAGGTCCGATAATTGGCTGAGGACCACCAGGCTTCCTTGTAGCAAAGTCGACACAACTTGCAAACCAAGAACGAAAATAACGAGGCAGCAATTAGCATATTAATGCGGCGAAATCTGTCAATTAAAAAATAACACGTTTGATACGTCACACGCAACTATCTTTTGCCATAAAACGTCAAAACACAAAAAGAAAACAGGACTGCCGCATTAAATCAATTGTTAGTTAAAAAAACATTACGGTGTTTTTCGAACCATACTGTTACAGAACCGTACTGTTCGAGCCATACGATACTGTTGTTCGAACCATACTGTTGGTTCGAACCATACGGTTCGAACCATGCGATACTGTTGTTCAAACCATACTGTTCAGCTTAAAAGCAAAAGGTCGCTTTTAAGCTGAAAAATGTACCAGTCACCAAAACCGTATTTAATGAGGGCCAAGCTTGTACTTTTCTGCCTTCAAAAAAGGATAGTGAACAAGCTGTAGCTGCATTAAAAATCGATTTTAAGGTGACAGCTACCAACAGGAAAACGAGGAAGATGCTTCCAAAACTAAAGATATGTAATATGGATGAAATTTCAAGAACTTTTCAACATACACAACCCTAATAAGCTATCACAACATCATAGGAATATCTTAGTTGTGAATGTGACTGATGCATGTCTCACCTTATTTTCTTTACCTAACCCGTATTAACCAAAAGGGAGCAGAATCACTCTTCCACAGGCGAGGATGTAAGAAACCCAAACATTTGATGCATAAACTTACTCAGCACAATCACTGTAAAATACCAGCAAACAGCAACACAAAATAATGCACGACAAAGCGCAATGTTTCGACCTTATGGGTCTCATCAGGTGCATGACAACCAAAACAAATCACATCAAAGCAAATCTACTTTGATGTACTTTGCTTTGATGTGATTTGTTTTGGTTGTCATGCACCTGATGAGACCCATAAGGTCGAAACATTGCGCTTTGTCGTGCATTATTTTGTGTTGCTGTTTGCTGGTATTTTACAGTGATTGTGCTGAGTAAGTTTATGCATCAAATGTTTGGGTTTCTTACATCCTCGCCTGGGGAAGAGTGATTCTCTGCCCCCTTTTGGTTAATACGGGTTAGGTAAAGAAAATAAGGTGGGACATGCATAAGTCACATTCACAACTAAGATATTCCTATGATGTTGTGATAGCTTATTAGGGTTGTGTATGTTGAAAAGTTCTCGAAATTTTATATGTAATATGGATGGTCATGACTTTGTAAAGAAAGAGGATCTAAAGTCTGCAATCCTGGAAAAGACGTGGAGATAAAAAAACGTTTGGACCAGAATGAGAATAATGTTTTTGATGTGATTATTATTTCTGAAGAAGGTGAATTTCTGTCACAATATGCTGTTATTAAAGTCTCTCATTGCATTCGAGATGTAATTTTGAAAACTGGTCCTCGGTTTATAGACATGGAATCACATTTTGTAAATGATCACTTCCATATCGTTCAATGTTTCAAATGCCAAGGTATTGGCCACAAGTCTGGTTCTAAATACTGCCCGCTCTATGATAAGGCTTCCTCAATATGCCAGTACTGTTCTGGTAATCACAAATCCATCAGTTGCAAGTGGAAGACAGATGAAAACAAACGCCAATGCGCAAACTGTAAAAACAGCAGTAGTAGTAGTATATTTTATTTAACGACCAGAAAAACACCTAACAAAAACAAGGAACAAAAACAATGGCCGAAAAACAGGTTACAGCGACAAAACGATATACGTTGAAACGTGCAGGAGTTAAAAAATAAACACAACTTTTTTAAAAAAAAAGCACGGTCGCTGCACCTTAGGTTAATTTTTGTTTGCTATAGGCCTACTTAAAAAAAAACAAAACAATACGCCACGTAAACAGTAATGACCAAAAATAAAAAATGGGTTGCAAAGCAAAATTTACTTGAACGAGAGTTAAGCAGTAAGCCAATTATGATTTGACGAGAGTTAAGCAGTAAGCAGATTTACTGAGATTCGACAGCAGGCTGGTCATACTTCAAATAGTAAGCACTGTCCCCTTGTGCAAAAAAAATTTAATCGAATCAAAAATACCACACTAATTGTGTCAAAAAACTCTCGAATAGTTCAAAGTCACCAATATTGATGAAAGTCACTAATATCAACAATGATGATGCAGATAAACGACAAACTGGTACCATCACTGGCACAACTACAGACAACATTTCTAAAATCCCAGTCAAAAAATGTAATCATCCACATGCAACTCTACTATTGATAAATGCAAGAAGCCTGGGGAACAAAATTAAATTGCTCCACATGAACATAGCCCAATACAAACCTGGTTTTGTTGCGATAACTGAAACCTGAGCAGATATGAAATATCCAGATTCTGTATATAAGCCCAATGGCTACCACAATTTTCGGAGGGATAGAATCAACCAATTAGGAGGTGGAGTTATGTTTCTTGTCTCAGATTGTCACAAGGCAGAAATTGTTGATATATAGTACAATGATGTGAAATCTCTTTGGTGCAACATTAAATTACGCAGCTATTCATGGTCTAAAGATAATATCAATGGCTTGCTAGTGGGTGTAGTGTATCGTCCCCCAAAAAGTGACCATCGCAGAGATCAAGAATTGTTTGAACTCATGCGTAAATCTGATTCTATAAAATGCACTCATAAACTGATAGTTGGAGACTTTAATTTTCCCACGATAGATTGGGACAATTTTCAATTTCAACCCTGCTGTGATGATTTCATCGACACCATACTAGACTTGAATTTATCCCAACATGTATTGAAACCCACGCGTAATGAAGCTATATTGGATCTGATTTTTTCTTCCGATCCCAATTTGGTATCCAATGTAGGTATAATCGAACCTCTGGGATGTCTGATCATGACATGGTCTTTTGTGAATTGAACTGGAGTCAAACCAGTTCTGTCAATAGACCTTCCAGTATGAAACATCACAGCTTTCGAAATGCTGATTGGGAACTTTTTTCAGAACTCATAATTAAGATTGACTATGAGAAAACCTTTGAACACGAATCTGTGGTTGATATATGGAATGCATTTGCAAAGGCTCTTTTTGAAGTTGTTGACTTGTCTATACCTGTCAAAAATCAAGCAAAGAAACGACGTGCTGCACCGATCTGGGAAACAAAGGAAGTTACTATTGCACGCAAAGCCAGAAACAAAGCTAAAAAAGTTTATCTCAGTAACAAAACTCATGCCAACAAAGAGAATAAAAAACCAGACCTCAAAACAATTAAAAGTGTCTGTAAACCGAACAGTTAAACTTTTGAACTTAAGCTGGCTGCCAATACTGATGTTAAGCCATTTTGACATTATGTTAAATCAAATAGCAAAGTTAAAACCGCCATTGGGCCACTGATTAAAAATGACGATAATGACTTAACTGATAATCCGCAAGAATGTGCTGAGGTTTTAAGTTCAACTTTTTCCTCAGTTTTTACAAAAAACTTGGACTCTATTCCTTTTGCTATTCCACTAACTACCGATGAACTTCGTGGTTTCCAATTCACCGAAGATTTAGTGGCTCGAAATTTTGCAAATACAAAAAATTATTCCTCGCCTGGACCTGACAAATTTCCATATGCTGTTTTGAAGGCAAGGGGGATCAACTATGGTGACTGCTTCATGCAAGCTCTTTTAATTCTCTTTAGATTGTGGCACTCTTTTTTCAATTTGGAAAGTAGCTCACATCATCCCACAAAGCAGCTCACATCAACCCTAACCCTTTAAAGGCGGGCATCGGAAAGATGCCCTCAACGATCGTCCGATTAGTCTTACCTGCTGCATTTGTAAGTTAATGGAACCTTGCATCCGAGAAATACTATGGTAATTTTGGTCTGAACGCTCCTTAATGAATCCTTCTCAGTTTGGCTTCACTCCAAACTCATCATATACCTACCAGTTGTTACAATACATGGATGAAATCACTTACTCAGTTGACCATGGCTAGTGGATTGATGTTGCCTACCTGGATTTTTTCAAGGCGTGTAATTCGGTACCACATAAAAGATTATTACGAAAATTAACTACATTGGGGGTTAAAGGACTTCTAAACTGGATACGATCTTTTTTAACCAACCGCACAAAAATTGTTGTAGTTGAAGGCTCACATAGCAGCCAAAAGCAGATGATTTCTGGAGTCCCACAAGGCAGCTGCCTGGGTCCAATTCTTTTTATTGCATATGTTAACGATATTGATGACTGTCTTCAAAACACAACTATCCTAAAATACGGAGATGATATTAAGATTTATTCTTCTCAAAGTAGATCTAGCAATTTGTCTCCTTCCATATTACAGCATAATCTTCACTCACTAAATTCTTGGGCATCATGTTGGCAACTTCGCTTCAATGTTAATAAATGCTCAATAATGCACTTTGGAAATAACAATCCTGAACATCATTACCACCTAGGTGGTCTACCCATACCAAATGCAAGTATTGTTAAAGATTTTGGGTTCTTGATATCTTCAAATTTAAAGTCTTCGCAGCATGTTTCCAAAATTGTTAAACGGGCAGAGTCAATTCTGGCAATCATTAAACGAACAATAGTTAGTCGTGATGAACATGTATTCCTGAAATTGCATGAACAGTTAGTTCGGCTTCACTTGGAATATGCTTCCACCATATGGATGCAACGTGACATTCGTTTAATTGAAAAAGTCCAAAAGTGTGCCACAAAGTGCATAAACGGGCTTTCTAACAAAAGTTACTCGGAACGACTGAGCATTTTGAAGTTGGACTCATTGCAAAAGAGACGTCTGGTGTGTGATCTTGCTACAGCGTCTTGTTACAATCATCCATACTTTGTCACCGTTAGATGCTTCAAAAGTTTTCCAATACGCATGTGAAAAAAGCACAAATACAAAAAAACACATTGATTGCAGAAAATATTTCTCAAATCGAATCATTAATACCTGAAATAACTTACCTGACCACATAGTTTTAAAACTATCTTTACCTGAATTCAAACGCAAAGTATGTAAATTTATTGAAAATGAGGACGTACAATGGTTTTAGATTGTTATTTTGTAATTTGTATTGTTGTATCCACTGGCAAGTGATAAGTTCCTGCTGGAAGACTGAATAGAAGGCATTGGCTGCTGGTAGGAAGGTTGCACTTGTTTAGTTTTTCTACAGATAATTAGCATCCTACTACCCCACTTTCAATGTCTCCATATTGTTAACAGCAATTTTTACCTGCAGTAGTTTTTTGCCCAATTTCAATTAGCCTGTTTCCATGTCCAAAAATCGTGGGCTTTTGGCCCGCGGGCTTTGCTCGAGTCAGTTCGAGTCAGGCTTTAATGTGGGCTAATTTCGGCCAAATCGTGGGCTTTGCTGGCCGCATCTAAATAGGTGGTCTAAGAACGTGGGCTTTGAGAAAGTTGTTGGGTGAGGTCTACTGCTTAGACTGTGGTATAGGTTGTTGATATTTAAGAGGTTGGCATGTGATTATCTGATAAATGTAGGTGTTAGAATGAGACTATTGAACATTTCAAGGAACAAGGATAGAATGTATATTAGAGTGGTTTATCTGTCTGCTGTCTCTGTGCTAACTGAAGTTTAGGTCCAACTTGTTCTGCATTCAATGTATATTATCAGCATTAAATTCAAGGTTGAAAAAATTGTACAGCATTAATCATTATTCTTGTACAGCATTCATCAGTATGGCTTATTCAGCATTAAATTCAGCAAACCAAAACACAAGCAGACCCAGAGTTCAAACAACAGATTAAGCAGCTCAGTAGCTGATACAGATAAAAGACACTTATATAGGTTAATCCTACCCCTTATTCAAATAGAAAGTGAATGTCATAACATTATAACTGAATTTTACTGCCAGAACAATAAAATAGATAGCGCTTAAACCAAAGCTTAATACTATAACACTGGCTTCCAGCTTAACAGAGGCTCCACAAAAAAAAAACACAACTTCCGGTAACTTAGGCAAGCAGTCAACTTAGCATGCACGGAGTTAAGAGACGAATCTAGATCCAGAAACATTAACAGTAGGTTTGGGGCAATTTCGCTTCATAAAAGTTAAAATTAGAGTAAGCTTTTGATAAATTCAACTTGCCTTAGGCAGTTAGCTGGTTGAGCTGGTTACTGAATTTACAAATTAGCCAGTCAGTTTTGCCATTCTGAAGTACTGGTAAGAGTGATGTCTGCTTGCCTAGTCTAGTTGCAGCTCAGATGGCCGAGTGGTATGGAGCGTCTGTCTCTTAAGCTGTAGACTCGGGTTTGATTCCGAGTCGGGTCAAACCAATGACTTCAAAATTGGTATTCACAGCTTCCCTGCTTGACGCTCAGCATTGAAGGGACAGTATGGAGAACAAGTCGGCAAGTTTATTTGTTGTGCCGTTGGAAAAGGCACTTAGCGGGATTCCCCCATCTTGGTGCTCCTAAGCAAGCTCGTATAGCGCATTGATCGCTTTCTTGTGATAAGAGAATAAACATGCAACTGAAACTAAAAAAAACTAGTTGCAAAAACAACCAGTAGTAATAGGTGGTATTGGTTTGTTCTTACTTATTTCTAAAGTGGTCACTGGGTCAGCCTTGGCCTTATTACATGTCGCAGCATTAAGTGACATAGGTAGTGCTACGCAAGCAACTTTTTGTGCCAGTACTGCATGCTACCAGCGTAGGCCTACCATACTTTATTCACTCTATTACACTTAAACTTTGAAAAGTATTGTTAGTGTTGCAGTTGCTTTTAATGACCTTAAACGGTTGAATATTTAAGTCAGCCCTGTCTGTTTGTACAGGCTCGTACAAATAAGCACTTGGTTTATTCTACTATCAGATTATCACTTCACGCTGACCTCGATCCAGAGAGCATGATGAAGTAATAAAATAAACGAAGTCCTTATTTGTACTGGTTCGTAACAATAGCCACTTTGATATTTAACAGCTTGCTTGTAGGGAATTTAGCCCACTGATACTCTTAATGACTAGTACCCTTACTCATGTCTAATCTTGACTGGTATTACTCATGTCTAATCTTGACTGGTAGAATTGGTGGCATTTATTCAAGTTTGGCATTTATCACGTAGTATTCACTACTGGTAGCCTAGTTCTTTAATGGTCATAATTTGCTACATCCTAACTTGATGCTATTAAAAAAAATTGTATCTGTTGAAAAATTTAGTAATGACACCGCTTCATTGAAGATCAAGACCAATGTGAAAAGTTCTATTGCGTTCTTCTGTGAAAAGGGATTTGTAAGGCAATTCGCTACTGAAGAAAAGAAACTAACCCAGCTCCTTATTTGTTTGAAAACACTTGTTCAATTTTTCTTGAGCAGGAAGTAACTTTTCGTGAAATTGAATTGTGCTTTTGTTTACGTCATAGAACCTCAAAAACATGAAATGTTGGATTTTGCTCTTGTCCCGTAATTACTAGGCTTTTTTTAGTGGAATTATAACAGGGAGTTAGTTTTATTGAGAGTTTTTTTTTGGGGGGGGAGAGATGGTAAAAGGAAAATAGTCTAAAATTGGAGAGGGGATGGTGGCAAAGATTTAGTTTGGATTTTAGCAATTAAGATGATTGCGGGGATTTAGCAGAGGAATGGTTGCAAGAAATTTTGGAGAGAATGAAAGTAGGAAGTTACTTTTTGGAGGAGGGTTATTGCTATGCTGCACTGATGAGACCTAAAAAGGTCGAAACGCGTCTGCAGCTGCATTTGGGTAGATGGCCTTGTGGGTGCTAGAGGTGGGGGTTGCTTGAGTGGAGTACAGTAATTTTGACCTAGCCTAGGCAATTGATTCTCTAACCAGTTTATTTGTGGCTTTTCTCCAAGTCGTTTGCCCAAGTCATGTCAACCTGAAAAACTTTAGATGTGAGCCTCTTAGCAGACTGAGTAACCTGGAAGTTGGCATATATGATCCTACCTTCAAGTCAACTTGGAGTAGATACCTAAGCAACCTTTTCAATGTTATCTGTTGAAAAGTGTTGATTAGTCTATTAGTCATAACTCATAAATTCTTATCTCTTTCACGCTGAAACATGGAAACTGCATGCTCGCATTTATTTGCTGTTACGATTTCACCGTCGCCGTGACGGAGAGTACGTATTATTTGCTTGTGCGGAACGCACAAACCTTCACTGCTTTCGGTTAATTTTTTGCACGACTTTCAATAAAATCTTTTTATATTCAGAGTGCTTCAAACGGAATAAAAACAGGAAATAAGCAGCAAAAATCAACTAAAATTCACCAGGGGTGGCAAAAATCTTTCAGAATAAACGACGTCTAAACTCATCGGCTTCCAAATCGAAAAAACCTCATTCTTCCCAAACCGCTAGTGCCACGTGATTCAAGTGCGTGATTAGAAAAAATAACAAGAAAAACGTAATCCTAAGGTGTAGTGCGTGTTGTACGAGAACTAAGTGCCGATCTAACAAATTGCGTAATCAATTAGTCGAGATATAAACCAACTACGCTTTGAATGATAAAGTCTGGATCTCGATCGCAAAGAACAGTAGGTGAGGGTTCGAAACCAAAGATAGTGCTAAAAACACAATATACGAATGCCGGCTTGCTTACCATAGCGGCCCCTTCGAAATGAAACACAAAGTGAAAGTTCAAACCTCAAGTAAAAGTAAACAAGCACTCAGGCATTAATATTAACTATACGATAAGATGACGGTTAAAAATTTCTACATTCATTTTATTTAACGATTCAATTCTTCACAAGTAATTTTACAACATTTATGGCCTACACAAAAAGTAAAATTCAACAGAATATCACAAAAGTATATCACAAAATCTTTTAATTACAATGGCACAATCTTAGAAAGATCACGTAGCACATATTCCACTTCCCCAGAGCCAGAAAGTTTCAAAATAGCTACTGGGGCCCTCCGAACAATTTCTTTGCCATTACGTAACTGAGGATGCACATGATGTATCCGCCCTAAACGAAAAGAACCCCTTTTTTTAATATCGTCGGCATCCCCAACAAGAACTAACTGGCCAGGTTCCAAGTTATCATGAGTTAATCGCCATTCAGAACAACCTTGTAAAGTCGGAAGGTACCCTTTGATCCAGCTGAACCAAAATTTATGGGCCAGAGTAGAATTATACAGATAGTCTTTGCGGAGGTCTCGCCGATCGTGAAAGGTGCTAATGGGAGTGTAAGGAGCTAACTGTTGACCCAAAAAACACGAGGGGGTAGTGGGCGCTAAATCGTTAGGTTTATCACTAAGTGTAGTGAGGGGACGATCATTAACAATGCGTACAGCGTCGGATACGAACGTCTGCAGCTCAATCAATGTAGGTTTACGTCGGGCTTGTTCCATGACACGACTAAATGAACTTTTAAACAGTTTAACCATGCTTTCCCAGCTACCGCCTTGGCTCGGTGAGTAAGGGGGAATTTTTATCCAATTTATGTTGCGCTTACGAAGTGAGCTATTAATTTCAGGTGAGCTTAACAACGAAGGAAGTTTATCAGCTGCGGCACAAAAGGTGGATCCGTTGTCAGAGTACATTGTATCAACAGACCCTCGAAGGTTAGTAAAGCGAGCAAAGGCTAACAAATCAAGGCTTGTGATGAACAACAACACCCGGATTGTTAGGTGTAGCATCGATCGATTGCTGCCGCAGGAAGGAAGCAAGGTCCTTTTAGCCAAATATCAAAACAATCTGATCGTTCAACACTTTCTTTACGAGTACCAACGTCTGCAGGGTTGAGTGAAGTATGGATATGTTTCCACGCATCAGGAGATGCTACGAGGTGGATTTTGTCAACACGACGCTTAACAAATCGTGGAAGATGAAGATCGGGGTTTACTATCCACTTAAGCGCAACTTGCGAATCGGTCCAAAAATGTAAACTACACGAAAGATGGCTAAGTGACTTAACGATGCTCAACATCAGTTCCGAAGACAACTTCGCAGCCTCCAACTCTTTGCGCGAAATCACCCAATTCTTTTGATCAGACAACACGATTACATTTTCCCTGCATGAAAGCGAGGCTAGATTGTTCCCCAATAACACGTCTCAAATAAACAACACTCGAAAACGCGCAATCGGATGCATCAAAAAAACAATGAAGTTGGTAAATCACAGGGGGGTTATTCTCACTCACTTCTTTATTTCCAAAACAGTAACGAGGGAGGGAGACATGTTTTACAGGATTGATAGAATCTACCCAGGACTTCCAATCGCGCCTGATGTTGTCAGGAATCGCATCATTCCAATCAATGCCCAAGCAAGTGACTTCTTGGAGAATCAGCTTTCATCCTAATAGGCAGGGAGCAAGTATACCCAAAGGGTCAAACTGCCCTGCAAGGATGCGCAACATTTCACGTCTACTGAACACTTCCGTCAACTGTCTATTACAGCATAGACGTAGCTCATCACTTTCCACATCCCACACCAAGCCCAATGCCTTACAATCAGGCATTGGTCCGGAGCCGATGTCAATCTCGCGAATATTTGAACAAAGATCTTCTTGAGGGATGTCATTTAGGATAGATTTAGAAAGCCCACTGGCTAACCATTTGCGCGATTTAAATCCCCTACTTTCAAACAGCGCTACCGCTTCACGAGAAATCATTTGAAGATCAGAAAGTGAATCTGAAGACAACAGCAGATCATCCATATATCGGTTGCTTTCAATAGCTGACAAAGTAGTTGGACTAGCATCAGTAGGGTTTTCAGACACCAAATATTCGATGGCGTACAACGCAACAAAAGGGCTAGAATTAATGCCCCACACATGCCTTGTGAAACAAAAAACCTGTGTTACTCCTTCATCAATATCATTATTAGCATACCAAACAAGGCGAAACAAATCTTGTTGGTGAACAGGCATCGCAATTTGAAAAAAGCGTTTACTTAAGTCAGCCATACATGCGTACTTGCCCAAGCGAAACCGCATTAACACCTCAACTAAGTTATTAAGTAAATTTTCCCCGGCAAGGACAGCATTGTTAAGCGATACGCCTTTGAAAGAAGCTGCGCCATCAAAAACAACACGTGGCTTATCCTGTTTAGTAACAAAGAAAGGTAAATACCAAGTCCGATTATTATTAGAATCCTTATCAACTGGGACAAGCCATCCCGCGTTAAGAAGTTCTCGAAAAGTGTCAACCAATGTGTGCTTTAACTGCGGATTCTTAAGAGCTTTACGGCGCAAAGACACAGTGCGTTCGCACGCGCTCACAAAGTTATTAGACAATTTCTCGACAACATCATTTTTCAACGGAACCGGTATCTCACATCGTTCATCGACCAATTTAATGTCAGATTCTACCAAACGGCGAACAAATTCATTGGTTTTCGACGGCTGAATTGCTTCGTCAGCCAACTCACAATTTCGCAAGTTTTCTTTCAGAATTACAATTTCTTTTTTGAGTTTACTACAACATTTACAAGGACACCCATCGCAACAACCTTCAGCGCTCGATTTTAATCCAATACATTCAACACCAGTAATAGAATCAAGTTTACCAACATCAAAGTCACCACCAACCTTAGCTCTTCTGTTTTGACACAAGTTCAACTCCGACTCCACTTGACGTCCACCACTAGCAATCGGTCCAAGTCTGGTAAGCACATAATTTGGATCATCAGGTTTTTTACCCTCCCGCTCTTCAAGAACGGTGAGCAGCATTTTATCACTCTGCCCAATAAGAATGTCAATGTTCTTACGGTGAGGAATAGTAGGGATTTCAACGCCATAAACGTGGTCGAGATCCGTAGTGTTCACAGAATGAGGCAGTGTATTAATATCGTCAATAAAATCTGGCACCACCAAAGCATTTTCAATTTCAACTTGTTTGCCTGTAGATAGCGACTCGAGCTTAAAATTCGTTACACCGTAACTAGGAGTGGACTGTTTGGCTAAAGTTCGAATAGTTATATTGCGATTGTGGTCAGTGCCAAGCCCAAGTTCGTTTTTCAGGCTTTCAGAAATGAGTGTGACCTGAGATGCAGTATCATGCTGCGCGTACGCATGAGTAGCCTTGCCAGTTCTGGGGTTTACGACCTTCACAGCGCTGGTGCGCAGCAGTATCGTGCTGCTCCCGGGCACAACCTTCCTGGTTAACACCCGACTCTCCTCGAGCGAATCGTTTTCCCCCTCACGATCAGCTGCAGGGAAAGCACCAGGCGTGTCACCAGCTTCAGCGGCCCCGAAGTTAACAGAATTTGACTTAGCATAAAAGTTATGCAAAACACTTGCGTGTTCCAACTTAACGTTTGGCCCACACTTTCGGCATTTGGAACTGAATGAACAGTCGTGTACAACATGCCCCGTAGAAAGACAATTCAAGCAACGGCCAGCATCCATAACGACTCGCCGCTGACGCTCAATTGAAAGACCTTTAAAATGATCACAGTCAGAAAGAAAATGTTTTACACTAGGTTTATTGCAAACGAAGCAAGTAGGCGGTGGTTTAGTAGCAGAGCCTTTTGAGTTACCAGGTAATTCGTGTGCTGTCTGTTGAGGCAACCCTTGCGTTTCCTTCTTAGTTTTAACTGCCACTTGCCGTACGCGTACTTGATTACCACGTCCACTATTGGGTTCGCGAGTTTTGTCTTTCTCATCGTTCGTAAAAAATGTTTGAGCATAGTCCAATATCATTACGTTAAGCTCGTGGACGATGAAGTCTCTTAGTGAATCGAACCCAGGATGGTTTAGATTGCGTCCAATCTTGGTTAAGTAGTCGAGATAACGCCTTTTTAATACCTCAGGCAAGCGATTTGCGGTGTCCAAAATCAGCTGCCCAGAGAGTTTTTCGACTTCATTATGGGTGTAAGCGAAAATTTCGAGAGTGTTTAAATCCTCGTTATACGCTTTCAATGAAGCAACATTAAAGACCACTCTGGGGCCATTTCGAATTTCAATGATCTTCGGTTCGGAAGTGAGGCCCCCAGAGACACCATATCTCTGCCGCAGACGACCCAACGCTTTTTCAATGCGTTGCGAGGTAGACATGTTTTTCGTGGGAGCCAAGAACAGATTTACCATTTCTCGTGGCTGCCCTACACATGCAGCTCTTAACACCTCAAGTCGTCTTTCATCATATGGGCTTTCTTCCATAAGTTTGCGGATCTGATTCTCAAAGAACACAAAAGCTATGTTTTTACCATCATACCCAATTTGGTTAGCTAGGCCAATAAACTCATTCCTCCCTTGACGCTCAAGATACGTTACTAAAGTAGCTTCACCAGTGGAACTAGAAGGCGTTTGTTCATTGAAAGGGGTTTGCATTTGCGTAGTAGCCCCTAAACTATAGATTGGCTGGACATCTTGTTTTAATGGCAGTGCATTATGAGCCATTCCTTGGATAATATGATAATTAAAGCCCATGTTGTTACCAGGGAGTATTACATTATTAAATTCGGGGGAAACATTACCACTTTCGGCCTGCAAAATCTCTCGTTTAGTTTCAGTGTCAAGGTTAATAGTAAGATGGCGATCAACAATTGCAAGAAGTCCCCTTACTCTTTGCGAGGAAGAAACAGATCCACGCTTACGTGAAGCAGCCATTGAGCCACATTCTGAAAGCGCGATTAGCCTCTCCTCAGCATCAAGCTCGGTTTTCTCTATGCAACGTCGAGCTTCCGCCTGTGTCAGTGCCTGTGCCGCCACAGCTTGGGCCTGTGCTTGCGCTTGTGCCAAAGCTAACTTATGGTTGGCTTCCAACTTAGCACGCTTGAGCTCTAATTCAATTTGACGTGCCGCAATTTTGCTTGAAGAGACACTTATTCCACCGGTGACTTGAGATACACTATCGGCCGGATCGACATTAAAAATCTCCCGGTCACACTTTGATTTTATGTTTTTAGAGTCTTTCTCAAGCGCGTAAAGAGAGAGACGGCCCTTAGCATTATCGCATAATTTAGTGCAGCGCTCAAAACGTTCTTCCACTTGTTCAACAAGCTCTGTTTTAAGTTCAGAGTCAGTTACGTCATCAATTGCCTCTCTGTATTTGGTGTAAGTAGCCTGAATGTCGACAAGCTGCGCCAAACATTCATCCACTTCCGTCTGCATTGTACATACATAAGCTTTCTCGCAGAAACGCTTCATTCGCACTAGCAGTTGCCGTTTTGATGTTAGAAGTTTACGAAAAAGCGTTTGATTAGAAAGTGCCGAGTGAGAGTTAGGGAGGTTAGTGGGTTTATCAATATCTTGCGTCTTCTCACCCATGTCATTATTAACCAACCACATGGCCACGTCTATGCTACCCTCTTCTGTAGGTACACGAGACATTATAAAAGTATAAGAAGTAAATAAGCACTAACAATAAAATTTATATATAAAAACAAAACCGTTTTGTGAAGCGTCCGTCTGTCCTGATTTCTCTCGTACGCTCAGAGGTTACGCATTCCACGTCGTCGATCCCGCACTCGAACTCGAAGCAGAATCGCCGGAGTCCAACCGAAGAAAGTAAAGTTTAAAACAGAGATGGAACTCTCAGCCAAATTGTAGATTGATGAAAAATGGGTCGTCGAACGAGAAAGTACGAGTCGGTGAAATGAATTGAATTCAGACCAGGATTCCAATGAAACACAGTGGAGAAGAGTGGCCTGTCAGTCCAAAGTAAGTAAAATCACTGAGTTGATAACGTCAGTGTCCAAAGAAGTATTCTGACAAGCCAACAGTTTCTTCTAAACTGGTCCAACGTAGGTCCCTTCCGAAGTTGAGGTAATTTCTTATTGCAGAGAATCCTTCCGATGACTAAGTGGTTTTCACAGTCTTTCAAAGTTCCAATATTATTTAAAAAGTTTTACTTTGTTTTTCTCTGGTGTTAAGAAAATTTTCTGCTTTTAAAGTACGAAAAGTTTCCTGAGAGAAAAAGTTGATTTTCTTTATGTTACGATTTCACCGTCGCCGTGACGGAGAGTACGTATTATTTTCTTGTGCGGAACGCACAAACCTTCACTGCTTTCGGTTATTTTTTGCACAACTTTCAATAAAATCTTTTTATATTCAGAGTGCTTCAAACGGAATAAAAACAGGAAATAAGCAGCAAAAATCAACTAAAATTCACCAGGGGTGGCAAAAATCTTTCAGAATAAACGACGTCTAAACTCATCGGCTTCCAAATCGAAAAAACCTCAATCTTCCCAAACCGCTAGTGCCACGTGATTCAAGTGCGTGATTAGAAAAAATAACAAGAAAAACGTAATCCTAAGGTGTAGTGCGTGTTGTACGAGAACTAAGTGCCGATCTAACAAATTGCGTAATCAATTAGTCGAGATATAAACCAACTACGCTTTGAATGATAAAGTCTGGATCTCGATCGCAAAGAACAGTAGGTGAGGGTTCGAAACCAAAGATAGTGCTAAAAACACAATATACGAATGCCGGCTTGGTTACATTTACTGAAATAACATTCTATTTGTTATCGTTCACTTGTGTTACTGACACAAGCTAGCAATGGACCACACCTTGACAAATAGTATAAATAGCCACAAGTTAAACACCAACTAAAAAATGTATATCATTCTGTAGCTGGGTCAGCATGTGCTACATTTTTATATATTTTTTGCCCAAGGGCTTAATATTTTATGCAATTTTAAGGGCAAAGACAATAATATTAAAGAATACAACTCACTGGTACCTTACTTATGTTGAGAATTGTTATTTTCAACATGATGTCATTGCGAAAATAAATGAAAATAATTTAACGCATATATATGTCATATTGATGGTATTTGAATTGGTTATTTCCTTAATATGGTATTTAAATTTTTGAAAACATGTTACGGAAGCCAGCAAGTGAAGTTTTTGACTCACTTGTTTTAAAAATGGATTGAAATGTTGGTCTTATATTCTTATCAGGATAAAAAAAAATCTTGGTTAGCAACAAATCTTGGTTATTATTTTATAAAGCTTTGCTTAATATCTTGAAAATGTGCAAACTGCAGCGTGAAATTTGCTACTGATTTGATCCAATGGAATTATCAGTGAAATAAATTTTTGAGCAGACTCTGGTATTTGAGCATGAGAGCTACTTTCACTCTTGGTAAATGCAATTTTGTTGTGTTTAGCTTTACAACATCTGTACACTGCTATAATGATTTAAAACCAGATTAGTTAAAAGTGCTGAAGCTTTTTTGTGTCAAATGAAAGTGTTTTACCCATAGAAACTTTTATGTTGATCAAAGATTATTCCAGACCTTGAATTACATCCTTTAAATGTTTGGGCAAGTTTTTCGTGATTTCTATATTCTCAAGATGGGATGATAAATATGCACTAAGTAACCACTACTAAGCTGTAACATTTTAACAGCCTATCGCCAAGTCTTAATTGTAATTCTTTTCAATTTTTGAAACTGAAGAAAGATTTGATTTAATAGCGAGATATGCTGTTTTTGAAATTGCTTTACTGTTTCAAAGAACCAAACTATCAGCAAAAGTATGCCTGCAGCTTACGATGCAAACTTACATCGTATTATTTTGCATTTTAGTGCCAGTGAGATGGATTTTGTCAACAGCTGTTTGTAAAAAAAACGCATATTATGCAATGACCACCGAGGTGCTCACGTGAATGGTACGCGCAAAGTGCGAATGAACTGGCTTGCTCCCAACTAAAATGAACTCAATGTAAAAAATTGATGGAAAACTTCGTGGTTACTTTATTCTTTTGAAGCAGGATTTCCCAGCGTAAGATTGCTGAAGAGATCGTTCATTGCAAAAAGCTGAAAGTGGGAAGCAGTAAAGACCAACATGATGTTATAAGGCTGACTCTGAACAAAAACATCTTCTAGACAGGGCTGTTACGTAGCCTGATATAGATTTTTTAAACGCAATGCCAAAATAATTCTTTCTGTTTTGATTTGCCTGCTGGCATTTGAAGTTGCATCTAAGCACAAGGCTTGCGTTCCACCAGATTACGCAAGCAGCTCGTTTTAAGCATTTAAATTACTAGGTGTTCAAGTACATATATTTAAAGGTTGTGAACCAGCTCTTATAAATTTTAAGCTTTTTAAATGGCCAAATGCATAGATCGACTGCCTCTGGCGCCGTACACGTAAGTTCAGTTACAAGTCGGGCAAAACCAGTGAGTTGGTATTCATTGCTCCCTACATGATATTGAAAAGGTTACTTGTGGCGTTCCCATTTAACATTATTTCCCACGTTTTGAGTTGTAAAAAAGTTCTATGCATCTTTTAATTAGGCTCGTTAATAGCGCCCCATCGCTTTTTCCCAATGGAAGGATAAAAATTCGAATTGAAATAAAACATATAGAATTTCATTTAATGAATTGAACTTGAATCTAACTCACCAAGATCTAAGGCCAAATCAAACGTAATCAGAAAAATCTGATTACGAGTGGGATTTGAACCCACGCCCGCACCGACTAGTGACGTATCACCAGCCCAATGGTTGCGGCAGGTCTTCACCGAATACACGGCCTTAACCATTCGGCCATCGTAATCTGATGCCGGAGCAGCCGAATTTCTCATATATATGTTAAGATTAATTCATCATCCCACGATAGGAAGCCAGCCCATTATTAAGCTATTATGACTGTGACAACTGGTAATTATTCCACATTAATGAAGGTTAAGCAATGAAGGCTTGTATACCGAAGTCTGTCCAGTCTAACTATTATAGGCTAAGAGAGTGATTCAAGCTTATAAATCAATATATAGAATTTCAATTAATGAATTGAACTTGAATCTAACTCACCAAGATCTAAGGCCAAATCAAACGTAATCAAAAAAATCTGATTACGAGTGGGATTTGAACCCACGCCCGCACCGACTAGTGACGCATCAACCAGCCCAATGGTTGCGGCGAGTCTTAACCGGAGACACGGCCTTAACCATTCGGCCATCGTAATCTGATGCCGGAGCAGCCGAATTTCTCGTATATATGTTAAGATTAATTTATCATCCCACTATAGGAAGCCAAGCCCATTATTAAGCTATTATGACTGTGACATTATTAATCAGATTTTTCTGATTACGTTTGATTTGGCCTTAGATCTTGGTGAGTTAGATTCAAGTTCAATTCATTAATTGAAATTCTACATATTGATTTATAAGCTTGAATCACTCTCTTAGCCTATAATAGCTAGACTGGATAGACTTCTGTATACAAGCCTTCATTGCTTAACCTTCATTAATGTGAAATAAAACATATTTCGTCTGGATTTTCATACACCTCCATTTCGAGGTCGCCACCGTAACGTTAGAATACGCTTGGAGTGATTACTCCCAGTGCAACTGTTTTGATGTAATCTGCAGATTTGTTTCTTGAGTAATTCATGCAATGTCTTTGGTATAGAGATTGTTTTGGTTGTAATGTTACCGAGAAAATTTTGTTAGCAATGATCCAGTTGAATTTGCTGCTTATTATTTTGGCGTAAGAATTGTGAACCATACTTGATTTTATACCCAAGGGCGTGCCGAACTTTTCTGCAGCGCGAGTTGTTGAGAACGTTGCTTCAAGGTATCCTCTGAAAAACGTCAAGAGGGGTTTTTAAAGAGCTTCCAAACCTACAGCGTGCTGCCCTCTTGCCTCCTTTAGGCACGCCCATGCTTACAGTTGTTGCTAACAATTTACAATTTACATTATTGCTTTTTCCTTGCGTTTGCTCGTGCCGCCCCAATTTATTTTCATCACGTTATTATTGCCGGTACTCAAAGGTTGATGCAGCAAAATAAAAGGCATTTCTAGCAGTTACATAACTTGTGGATTTTTATTCTTTAAATTGTTGCGCATCATTTTTCATACCGGTATGCGCAGCACCTCGCCCAGAGCTTAGACTTACCTGAGACAGCCTTCAAGTTAAACAAATAATTTTATTGTTTTATGGACGACGTTTAACGTTTATATCATTACTCGCTTTCAGCTATAGCGGACTTCACACCGAAGCCGTTTCCGTCGACGTTACCGTTGCGTCGGTTGTTACGACTACATTAGGGTGTTCACACACAAAAAAATGTGGGCTGGCGGTGACGAAACGTAAGAGATTTTTTGGTTTTTCCGTCATTACGTTGAGATAAAAAATATTTATCGTTGGGATAAAAAATATTTATCTCAACGTAAGGACGAAAGGAAAAAGAACTGATTTTGAGCTATGTGAGTGGGCAAATTGCAGTACCAGTGTACTTGTTGTGGCATAATTGCTTCATATTGGCAACTTTTTAAGGTTTTGAGGATTGTAATTTTGTTTAAAATGCGGGCTAGGCTAAGCAACAAAAGAAGCATTGGTAGGCTACGGTAGTAACCGGTATTCAGTAACCATAGCCTAGTAGACTACAGTATGGTAGGTTACTCATGAGTGAATTGTAGTACCGGTAACTCTACGATGCTGTAGGCTATGGTTACTAAGCAGTAGTCAATAGCTAGGTAGGCCGTAAAATAAAAGGCCTGTTAGTATGTGCCTCCGCCAGTCTGTTTTACCATTTCAGAGTAGTATCACATACCGGTAGCCTAAAAAGCCTACCTGCCAGTCTGTTATTCAGTTATTGGTGATAGCCTACGCATACAGTTTTCTTTCACTGGTACATAGTACCAGTAGTAGCCCATATTAGCTGGTCAACTGGTGCAACTCCATGGCTGTGCAGTGTCTGAGTGAGTAGAGTGGGCTACAATAGTTGCCAACTTGCCTGTAAAATCATCGCATACATGGTTACCGGTATGGATTAAAATAAGGGTTAGGGGGTACCGGTAGGTTAGGCCCTAACCTTGACCATGAAGATAAACCTAACTCTAACTTTGACCCTATGATTTTCATAGGTTTATTCTTTTATCTATTGTACCCACTGGCAGTGTTCTCTAGTCTAGCCCAAACAAATTGTTTACAAAATCAGTACCGGTAATTTGCCCAAACGTTTTTACTAGCCTATTGCACAACTTTTGCACAAAATTTTGCTTTGGAACTGGTTTATGAAAAAAAATGAATAAGCCATTGTTTGCAGACAGAAGTTTTCAGGTAGTCTACATTCAATATGATTTGCCCAATATTTATTTTGTTTTTCTATGTTTATATTTTCCCAAAACTTGCTTAAATTTTTCATTTTTGCACCTTGCAGGGAACACTGTTCAACATGTGATCTACTGGTACCATAATGTTTTTTCACTGTTTATGTGCTAGTGTGTGCGTCCTACACTGCACAATTTTACGCATTTGTGATTAACAGATCAGGCAATAAGCATGGCATTTAATGAGATTTTAATTGAGCAAGTTAAGCAACATCCCTGCTTGTATAATGTATCATAAAAATAGAAGATTTCAAGAGTAGAAACATTAAAGACCAAGCTTGAATTGTTATTGGCAATGAATTAAAAGAAAGCGGTAAGTTTGTGAGCAAAAAAAAAACTTTTATGTCTAATATAGTATACCAATAAACTCTGTACTGATACAGTAGGATACTTGTACTTGACTGCAGTTATTAGGAAGTTAGGCTAATTTATTTGTTGTGTCCTGCGCATACAAGCTAATTCAAACAAAAACTTGGCATACCATTATAGTAATTTCTGAATCGTGCATGTCTGGGGCTTTGGGCCTACCATTTGTGAAGTCATTCTAGTAATTTATGAATTCATTGGACATGTAATAGAAGTGCATACCATAATTATATTAAGTACAGTACCTACATTTCAGCGTTTAATTGCATTAAAGGGCAAATACGGATATGTGCTGTTAGTTTTTGTTGTTGCAGATTTTAGTTTCTCCAGACATCTCCCAATTGATGAGCATTTCAAATTTCTTGGATTTTCAGCTTCCATTTCCAACAATTCTACGTTGGGTCAAACATTTCTTTAATCAGCATTAGTTTTGCTGTGTATTAAGCTGACTAGGTAACCAGAACAATTCAAAAAATTTACTGATGAAAGTTGATTATTACTATTTTTTTTTAACCACTACTGGTACCTTATTTAAACGTCAAATTATATTTACTTTTGGTCATTACTGATTGCGTGGCGTAAGCCTATCGTTTTTTAGTTGTGTTTATGCTTTTAATTCGTGTACGTTTCAACGTAACCTGTTTTTCTGCCATTGTTTTTGTTTTTGTTTGGTGTTTTTCTGGTCGTTAAATAAAATAAACTACTACCGGTCCAATAATACTACCACCACTATAAGCAAATCAGCCTGCGCAACGTTTGAAATTGGTGTGAACGCTCACGTAAGCGTACGTTTGACGTTAAACGGCACGGAAACGTAGACGGCTATGAAACGCCGACGTTGACGGCAACGGCTTTGATGTGAAGCTCGCTTATGAATTTCAGCGTGCTAAAGACTGCATTTTTTTTCTTGTATAGGTCGGCTTGTGACGATCAACCTTTTAGTTTATAGATTGGCAATAAGTAGTTGCAGCTACTTTGGTTCAAAAACGTTTTTGCAATTGTCACGAAAAGGGATGAGTTTTAGGCGATGCGTTTTTACAAACTGGCCAAAATTTTCACTCTCTTACTAAATGTTTTTGTTTTAATCGGAATTCGTTCTCTTAAGGGGGGTAACTAGCTCGTTCTCTAGTTACTCTTCTAAGTAGAGTGGAATTAGTCACATCGATGTAAAAATAACGCACGGCAAAGTGATATAAAAGACTCGAAAATCTTTAGTTTGAGCAATGACGCTGACGAAGTTGACAATTGGTATACGACCTTGCAAAGCAGCTGTGGGCACCAAGAGTGATCTTTATTTTGGTTGCAAGCTCATTGACTGAGTGCACCTGGTCCAGGCAGTAGATCTCTTCCAAAAAAAGCCCACTGGTACTGCTTCAAATCGGCTATAAAGCCGTGAAGGCGCTTTGCCTAAGACGAATCCAGACTCGCTTTGGAGTTGCCCTTGTTTTCAAGTTTTCCAATTGCATTTTTGCTTCTGACTTCTTCGATTCGCTGCTTGCCGGATTCCACCAAGCAGAGATAATCATCGTGAAGCATCTTAACCAAGGACGCAACAAGAAGACTTGGTTGGGAGTTAACCTTGCGATCATGGTCGTCGTAAAAACGAAGCTCAAAACAATTACGCCTCGCTCCCGAGATCAGTGTTAACTGCTGGTACGTATACTAACCAGCAGCTCATTTATTGCTGATACCTTGTAAAAATTGTAAAAGCATTTTATCAGCTCTTAACTAAGTACAAATCCGAGTGGGGATCACTTAGGCGTGGTTTGGGGTTATGCTTCAAGTTGGGATGATCTAATGCGTAAGTTTTGAGTTAGTGAGAAATAGATTAGGTGAAAATAGGCCAAGCCCTTGAAACGGAGGAGTAAATTGCGAAGATGCATTGTTTAACCACCCTTATTAAGCAGCTTATAATTTTGATCCAATAAAGACGATAGCTTTAGCATTACCGAAGCTAATCATGCCAAGAAAAATTATGCTACATCGTTGCTAGGCTGTTTCATTTTGCGCCTCTACCGGTAATTTAGTTCAGCATTCAAAGCCCACTTTTAGCATTTTGGATATAGAAACGCGCAACGAAAGTGGGCTAGAAAAACCCGCGACTTTTAACTCGGCCCACGTTTGAATAGCCTACGTTTTGAGTGGACATGGAAACAGGCTAAATGTTTCCATATGCAATAGTTTCTTACCAATTCAAATGTCTTTATATTGTAAGCAGTAGTTCTTACCTCTTTAGTTTTTTTGTTGTGTTTTTTTTCCTAAGTAATTAAACTGCTGTGAATCTAGAGCTTTTACAAAATTAGACTAACTGTTTATGAAAATGCATATTGTGTTTGTGATGCTTGCTTTCTCTTAGCGCTACTCGTTACTCTTGCACGCCACTGTTTCCACAAATTGCTTGCCATTCTGTGTTTTTATTTTTATTATTATTATTTTTTTTGAGCTTCATACTCTTGCACCCCACTGTTTCCACACACTGCTTGCCATTCTGTGTTTTTACTCTTATTTTTTAATTTTTTTTTTTGAGCTCCATATGTGTATTGATAACTCTTTAAGTGTAGCTTTGAATCTGATGCTTTTGAAAGATTGATTAGTTGTGAAAAATTGCAATGTGTAGAAATTGCTTGCTTTGCTATTTCTAAACACTACTTGTTATTTTTTCTCGACACTGTTCCATAAACTGCTTCTTTTTGTATTTTTATTTTGTTCTGTTATAAATTTTCTCAGCATTGTCATTTACGTATGGCTGGTGTTAGATCATTACTATTATTGCTACTGGTAACTTGGCTTGAGCTCACTGACTGTCAATTATTTTATTTACTAACCTGTATTTTTGTTTTTTATGCTTGTCTGTTTGGCTAATTGTTAAATTGTGTAAATTAAATGCTTAAAATGTGTATATAATTGAATTGCTTGGAATATCAATTGGAAATTTGGACTTGCTGCATTTTTCTCAAATGGATTGTTAATTTTCTCAATAATCTTGCTTGATTTCTGCCGTGGCATTTCTGTGCTGAATCAGTTTGTTGTTGTTGTTGTTGATAGCGGACCCTGGAGACACTTTTTACCCCTGTACTAGTTGGATTGTAAATAGGCCTAGATTGTATTTGGTTGCGTATTTATCTTCCTATCACCTCAACTGGCCGAGTGGTATGGAGCGTCTGTCTCTTGAGCTGTAGACTCGGGTTTGATTCCAGGTTGAATCAAACCAATGACTTCAAAATTGGTATTCACAGCTTCTTTGCTTGACGCTCAGCATTAAAGGAACAGTGTGGAGAACAAACCGGCAAGTTTAGTTGTTGTGCCGTTGGAAAAGACACTTAACTGGATTTCTTCATCTTGGTGTGGTAGACAGATGGCTGCATGGCAACTTCTAAGCGAGCTCGTAAAGCGCTTTGATTGCTTTCTCGTGGTAGAAGGATAAATATGCAACTAACTAACTAGCCTAACTAACTATCGTAACTAGCTTGTTACAGTGTTACGAGAAAGTGATCAAAGCGCTATTACGAGCTAGGTAGCAGCTGCCGGCCACCTGTTGCCATACCGCACCAAGATGGTGAATCTCTTTTAGTGCCATTCCCAACAGTACAACAAGCAAACTTGCCGGCTTGTTCAATCTCCACACTACCTTTTCAGTGGGGATGGTGTTTTTGCGCATAATTTTTTCCCCTTTCGGGTCGTTCAAGTAAACGAAGTTAGCTGCGATAGCAAAACTATTATTAGCTCTTCCCTAACCCTAGTTCTATCTTAACCTTAACCAGGGTTGAGAAAAATCGATTGTAATCGATATTCTTTACTTTTTGTTCATCGAATGCGTTGAAGCCTTTACTTTTTCCAATGAGTATCAAATATGGCCTTGTCTTTACTTTTTTTTGGCTTAAATCGATATTCGATAATCGATTCTTTTCGTCTAGATTATTTTATTTTACTTTAGTAAATTTAAAATGCTTGTCAGAATGTCATTCCTTTTCTTTGTTGATATAACAATCCCTCATTAAGCCCCAAATGACGTCATACTCACTTCTTTTTCTGATATTTATTTTGAAGTGCTCGAAATTTTGTCATAATTACAAAAATTACGTAGCGAGTAGTGGGACCCACCTCCGAGACTTGATGCCTGGGCAAAACACAACTTCAGTGATGGCTAGTTGCTGATGACACTGTGTCCAATTTGATACTCCTGACCTCCTGCACTGATACCCAACTTTGCTAACCAGCCAGTTAGGACTACAAGTTTCCTATTAAAAATTCCCTTTTAAAAAGCTGCTCCCACTTGCCTTTTTGACGTTTCGGCACCCCTGCATATGGTATCACTATCAACATACCACGGTGATCTCAATCAACTCTGAAACTTGGTGTTCATGACATTCAAGTCTATTGACAAAAGTTTTTTCTAAAAGTCGTTAAGTAATACTTGGCACAAAGAGAAAATTACCAGCACCAGTATATTGTGACCCTGGTCATAAACCACCGGTAACATATCAGCAGTACTGAAAACAAACTTAAGGCTTTGCAAGAGGCCAGGGGTTCTCAACCGAGGACCTCATTCACCCAAGGGCCCCTGAGTGTTTTCTGGGGGGCCTATGTTTGATTTGCAGGCATGGTCTGTTATGAAAAAAAAACACTGACTTGGGCGTGGTTTTGTGATGTTTTCATTTTGTAACTACAAATGGCGTACGGCAGTTTTAGTTGGCTGAACTTCGTGGTAAAGCATTTTCTTAAAGCAGTGTCTAGAGCACCAGCGGCAATGGTGGAAATCAAAACCCAAACCGAAACCTGAAAACCCGGTTTTGAAGAAAATTTTTGAAACCCAAACTGAAACTGACACTTACTCAGCCAAATTTTTGAAAACCTAAACTTAAACCGAAATCGTTTTTTCTTCAAACGTCAAAACCGAAACTGAAACTAAAACCTGTTCAGAATTTTCTAAGGTTTTGGGTTTTAAAAATCATCATTACCATCATTACCAGAACAGTTCCTTTAATGCTGAGCGTCAAATAAAAAAGCTGTGGATACCAATTTTTGAGTCTTTGGTTTTACCGAACTCGTAATTATACCCAAGACGACAACTTCTGAAGCAATTGCTCTCCTCACTTGGCCATCTGAGCTGCTACTTACCATCGCAATACAACAAAAACGCTAAAAAGTAGAGCACTTAAAGATCCGTATTCAAAATAAAATAGCTTTTTTGGATGAAACTTAAACCGAAACTGAAACCCAGAAACCGAAGTTGCGCGTAAGCAAAACTGAAACCTATTTCTCAACAGCCGTGAAACTAAACCAAAACTGAAACCTGACATCTGAGTTTCAACACATCGAAACTAAAACTGACACCCTAACGTCAAGTAGCCAGGTTTCCACCCTTGACCAGCGGTTTTCTTTTAAAGTTGCTCTTTGTTTTTCTAACCCTAACCCAATCTCCAATTTCCCCCCCAACTGTACTTTAATATCCCTAATTAAATGTTTTAAGTTGCTGCTCATGATGTCATGCCAGTGTGACAAAACGTCATGAAAAGAAGCAAACAAGCAGAGCAGTGCAGCAGCGTTTTGATAATGGAAAGTGGTGCTCGTGCTCTAGACACTTCCTTTTCTTGAATTGGTAACTTTTTAATAACAATAATGTACCACTATTTCCCGAATCTAATCATAAAACCAAAAAATGCCAAATAACACAGAACATCATACGCAACAACTCAGACCAAGCTGCTAGCAAAACACAAAGCATACCGGTACCGCATCCAGCAAATTACAGACGGAGTCTTAAAGAGAAGAAGCAATCGATTGCTGAATTACAATTAATTTGATTTATTTTTTTTAGCTTTTTTGCTGTTACTATTTCACTCACAGATAAATTCTGTTCATAAAATGTCCAAAATTTGAAGGCAGTGTCTTCTTTGCTGTTAACGACATAATAGCTTTTAGGTCTATTTTGCCAGCAACAGCTGAAATAAGTATCTACCTGTTTACCGTGGGATTACCTCTGATTCTATTCTACTGTCTTTACGAACTCAATTGCTAATCACATGTCACATGAAGCCGAACCGAAGCCACAACGATAATCGCACCCAAAACTAGTGCAGCGCTTCCCATTATACGCTGCGCTTAATGCCACTGACTTATCTAGATATCGTGGCAAACTAGCAAAAAATGGAGCTTAAAAACTCAAGCTCCTCACGATCTATTGGTCGATGACGCAGCGAAGGAAAAATAGACCTAATTTGAAAATGGTATGATGATTACGTCACATTTGGCTTCACAAAAGTCATATATTATAATCCTGGTTGGCCATCCGCATACTGTATATACCTTACTGCCAAACCATTAATATATCAGCATGCATATTGGAATAATATGTTGTTTATTGGAATAATATGTTTATTGGAATTATATGTATAATCCGCAATTTGGAACGCAGACAAATTCAAAATTTTGTGTATAGGATCAAATGAGGGTTTGCCTGCATTTAGCAGCTCCAGAAACACATACAGTTTACTGTGTATAAACAGTATCACAGGACACACAATGGATGAGTAACCCATTGTACACTTCACTCAATAATATAATATCGCGGTCTATCAGTATTTATACAGTTCAACAAACATTTCAAAAAGGCTTTCTGACTAGTTAGGCAGGTTAGTACGGTAGTAGGTAATATTAATGATTGATTGATACTAAACAGCACTGCCTGAATTCTGCTTTAGATAAAAGCATATATAACCCTACAATATTTTAGCACATCAATAATGTAGCCTACTACGACATGGTAGTAGGCCTACTACACTACTACTCTGTACTGTACTAGTGGTACGTGGTATCAGGATTCCAATACCAATCTGCCAATGCAGAAACAAACAAGGCTATCAATGCTAGTGTACATAGATCTGGGGTTATAAACCAGTACATACACTGGCATTTATTTTAAAAGTGGAGCCTTCTGCTATCAGCACTAACTACCAAGTTCATAGTTTGACTAAGCAAAAGCATTAAGACTAGGCTTTGATAATTGCCAATGATGTCCTGTATAACACTAAACAATACTAATAAAAGTGTCCACCTCTGGAGCTTTAACAGCTCAGAGCTCAGACGGCCAAGTGGTAAAAGCATCTACCTCTGGAACTGTAAACTAGAGTTAGATTTGAAACTGCTGGTAAACAACGCAAAACCACAGTGTTATCCATACGATCAACGTCGTCTAACTTTGTTAATGGCAATATTGGAAAAATAGGTAAAAATTGGTATATTGTCGGATAGTTTATTTAATTAAACTGTAAAACTATTTGTAAAGTTATTTTTGATAAAAAGAAAAATTGACACAAAGAAAAGAACAGACACAAAACCTCAGTAACAAAATACAGAACAAAACACACTCCAAAAAGTTAACTATTTTGATGTTCAGCGCTGGAACAGCTTGGTTCCTCTTCAGCAGAAACATCTAAAAACAAAAAACAATATTTTATTGTAGCGGGAGTAAATAAGCTGCCTGAGTAAAAACTTAAAAAAAAATTTTTCTAATGGGACTCATTTTGCTCCGCCCCTGCTCAAAACTGAAGTCAATTTCCAGCTTATGTAATTAAGCAAAACCTGTCTTTTAATAAATGCGATGACACAAAACAGAGTTGCGAAAGTGCCAGATGTCTTTATCGCCGATCTTAATGCATCTTAGTAAGCAGAATATGATTTTGTAGTTGGTACAGCTTTGAACAGCGTATGCGACGACGAAACGTTTTTAGCTGCTTAACCTAGTGCTTGGCGGTTGAGATACTAATTTCGGTAATCGATCGACAGCAAAAATGACATAAAAAATAATATCCATAGCTACATCAAGAACACATCTAAAATTAAATGAAGTTAATACGTAAATACAACCGACTATTAAATCAAGTCTCTTCAGTGGTGCTATGAGCTTCAAATCCATGAAGTACATCCATCAACCTACAATGCATTCTTCCAGATAACCTTTATTCTACCTAATACCTATAAAGGTTAATTCGCGTTTCTTGTTTCTCGATTTCATTGGGAGACATGATGTTAATGGTCCTGCATGGCAATGACGGTGTGCATACACACAACAGAGGTAGCAAAGACATATTAGGTGCTACTACACACTATACCCCCGTGATGACTATAAAGTCTGGGACTGCTCTCAACAGAAGTAGCGCAAGAGTGGTCCTCGGCTATTGGAACGCCTCTGCAATTGCGAAAACTACAACTGTTTCGAAAAATCTCATCAGTGCAGCATGACAGGAATCAAAAAGAGGGACGACCAATTAAAACTGTCTACTTAATTCCACAAACTACGCTATGTTAACAAGGCAACATTGAAAACATGAAGTGATTTACATCACCACGCAAGATGACATCGTGGTCACAATAAGATATCTTGAAGTTTTGAGAACCATAAAAACAACTTACTCAAAACTTTAAGATATCTTATTGTGACCGCGATGTCATCTTACGTGGTGATGTAAATCACTTCATGTTTTCAATGTTGCCTTGTTAACATAGCGTAGTTTGTGGAATTAAGTAGACAGTTTTAATCGGTCGTCCCTCTTTTTGATTCCTGTCATGCTGCACTGATGAGATTTTTCGAAACAGTTGTAGTTTTCGCAATCGCAGAGGCGTTCCAATAGCCGAAAACCACTCTTGCGCTACTTCTGTTGAGAGCAGTCCCAGACTTTATAGTCATCACGGGGGTATAGTGTGTAGTAGCACCTAATATGTCTTTGCTACCTCTGTTGTGTGTATGCACACCGTCATTGCCATGCAGGACCATTAACATCATGTCTCCCAATGAAATCGAGAAACAAGAAACGCGAATTAACCTTTATAGGTATTAGGTAGAATAAAGGTTATCTGAAAGAATGCATTGTAGGTTGATGGATGTACTTCATGGATTTGAAGCTCATAGCACCACTGAAGAGACTTGATTTAATAGTTGAAACGCATCCCGTCTGGTGTAAATACAACCGCAAACGGCACCAGAAGTGACTCAAAACATTCAAAACATACCTGCTCGGCATTGTAAAAAAACTATAAATGACGTGCAAAGCCTGGGCTATTCTTATACTCAAAATTGTATCAGAATAGCCCAGGCTTTGCATGTCATTTATAGTTTTTATACAATGCCGAGTAGGTATAAAGTTACACCTGAATTAAAGAGGGAAGCCAGTCTGGATTCAATTTATACTTTATTTTTTTCCGACAGAATGAATCGAACTTGCCAAGCAATACTCCAACTGTCTATGTTAGCTTGCATTATTTGTCGATACAACTGGATAAATGGTAGGCCTTGAAGACTTACTAAATAAACGCTGTAAAAACCAATTCTACGACTAGTTTTGCGGTTTGACCGCTCATCAGGTAGATTCAGGTTTTAAACCCTGGACCTTGTGATTGAAAGTGTTACCTCTCCAACCACTCGGTCACCGGGCTGACAGCGTTTTCAATGCATTTTTCAGCTATACATACTCAAGCTCTTGGAACTGCAGGCTGAGCATTGAAGCAGTGAGCCTAGTTGGCATGTGTCGGCAATGGCAGGCCTGATTTTATAAGTAATGAAATAAGAGGAGCCGATGTAAGTCTATATATATGAAAATACAACTAGGCTAACTATGCCAACTAGGCTAACTGCTCATGCTCATATGTCAACCAGATACATGCCAACTAGGCTAACTGCTCCATGCTAAACCTTCAGTTGCAGGGGCTTGAGTATGCGTAGCTGAAAATTGCATTGAAACCGCTGTCAGCCCGGTGACCGAGTGGTTGGAGAGATAAAACTCTCAATCACAAGGTCCAGGGTTCAAAACCTGAGTCTACCTGATGAGCGGTCAAACCGCGAAACTAGTCGTGGAATTGATTTTTACAGCGTTTATTTAGTAAGTCTTCAAGGCCTACCATTTATCCAGTTGTATTTTCATATATATAGACTTACATTGGCACCTCTTATTCTATTATTTTTTAAGTAATTTTAAAACACATATCGCAGCTGTTAGCTTTAGGGTTAGGAACTCTTACTTAATTCACGACGGCGCTTTCTTCCACCTTGCCGATCTTTCCAATTTCGAAATCAGTTTCCAAGAGTTGCGTTTATAAGCTGCATTGTGGCATGGTTGTCGCATTTCAGAGCAACATCTAATACACGTAATATAAGATGCAATAGCTTTCAGCATTAATGACAAAAAATAGACTAAATGTAACAATAGAGGGGCGATGGTAAATCCAACGCGAAACCACTTATCTGAATATAAAAAGTCAATTTTTTTTTACAGTACATGGGAATATCATTAAACACAACCTTCAAATCGACGCAGTCACTTATCATTATATCGGTACGCTTAACCATAGTAAATTTATGCATGGTTAAGATGCGGTTCTTTAATTTGCTGTTTGTAAGAACCCACGTACTAACAGTTGTGAAATATTATGAACCAATCCCCAGATTCGGTTAGGTTTGGTTAAGATTAGGTTCGGTTAGGGTTATAACTGAACCAAACCCTAACTAAAGTTAACAAGATTTTGTTTTTAACTGATTTTGTTAAAAATTTTTTTTTTATTTTTTTTAAAACTGATCTTCTTTTTAACCAAACCTAACCCTTACCAAACCTGGGGGCTGATTCTAAACGTTTATCATGAGTTTATTGCTTAGCGTTTTACTTCAGCAGTTCAGCCTAGCAAGGAAATTGTTTGAGGTTAGCCTTACCCTGCTACCTTACCTTTTTGCCTTTTTTGCCAAATCTAGATCTTTAGCAAAAGTTATCTGTAAAAAAACCCTCTTACAGGTCTTACTCCTGGATATACACTTCATTCTTTTTCGACTTAAATAAAACATTTTTGTTGTCTTTTTACATAAAACTAACCATTAACCATACCGGTACTGGGTAGTGCACAGGCTACTTCAATGAAGAGAGTTAAGACTTCAAAGAGTTATTTGTGAATATGTCAGAACCAAGCCTATGTACCGGTACATATTGATTTAATTAGTTTTGTTTCTAGTCTACAGGTGTTGATTAAAATCTTGTTAAACTAATTTGTGCTTCATCAATTTTTCACTATATTAGCATCCCCAAAAATCTGGAACTGCAACTGGAACAATACCGGTATACTTGCTGGTAGAGTTTTAGAAACAAATAGACCTACCGGTATTACAGCAACAAATGTGTATAGCTAAATTGTTAAAAACAGATTGTTGAAGAATATGGATGCTTTCTTGTGAATAATCTGCTTGTCCTATGTTAAGCAGTTTTAGTTAAGTAGTAGTAATAGTTTATTTCATTTAACGACCAAGCTAACACAAACAAAAACAACTAACAAAAGCAATGGTCGAAAAATAAGTAACAGCCACAAAACGATATACGTTGAAACATGCTTCAGGTACCAAAAAATTATTTTATAAAATAAAAGAAATGCTTGGTCGCTGCATTTTAGCATAACCTCTTGCAAGCGCTGTTTTTTTAAAATTAACAAATGTAATGCACGCACACACAAAACAAAAAAGAAAAAAAAAAAAAAAAAATTTTATGCCAACAACTTCTAGTAACTTCAAACTTGTAACCCCAGATAGAGAGGCTAACAGATGCTACACTTTGCCCAAGGGTGATCCAGGAGCAGCAACATTTAAGAGATAGCTCCATTACCTCTCAAGGAATGAATCCCTGCCGCCGGATGTTGTTTTATGTCAGTAACCAAGACAAGTTCTTTTTGCAAAGCCACAGCAACATCAATCAATTTTAACCTATACTTTTGAGCGGCTATTGATAAGTAACACAACCCTAATCCGTAAAATTATTCAAATCCTTATAATTAAGCGCCAAGCAAAACTAATTTTGCTTTTAAAAAATACTAATATTGATTAAAAAAACGATAGAATGTACACTAATTGACATGAAAGTGAACAATAGAATCTTGAAATGCTCTTGAAATGCTCAAGTATCCTGGATACTTGAAGAGTTGGAACCTGTAACAACAAAAACTAACAGCAAAAATTTGTATTGGCTAAATCATCAGATTTAACTTTTTTATTGCTTTAACATCACTGCTTTAAGTCGCTCATGGTGAACGGACGTGTTTGCTAGATTCTTAGCTGTAGGGAAATTAAAAATTGGAAAAAGCAGCAAAAAAGTAATAAGATCAGCCATAGCCATAATTAATGAAAAAGAGTTTTACAGAAGACTAAATATGCCAAAAGATCAAATTGAAGCTAAACTTGATTTGATATTGCTTAAGTTGGATGGCTTAACTGATCGAGTTGATAGACTAGAAAAGACTGTCACCAGCATTCAGCACCAAGTTAGCGAAGTAGAAGCTAAACTGTCCAAAAGATGCGAGAATATTGAGCTTTGTTTAGCAGAAAAAGTAGAAAATTCAGAACTTATTAACCTCAAGAAGCAAGTGAAAGTACTAGAGAAGCAAAGAGATGAAGAGCATGAGGTTTTAGTGACTTAGCAAACTCAGATCACGCAATTAAAAGGAAAGTTACAACAATATAAACAAGTAGCTGAACGGGAAAGTTTAAGTCGCGAAGCTTATAGCAAAAAATTCAATTTACTGGTTCATGGACTTGACGAAGATCAAAACAGCCCATGGGAAAACAGAGCTACAACTGAATCCATGTTGAAGAAATTTCTCAAAGATGGCTTACAAATTGAAAATCCTAACCAAATCAGTATCATTGATGTCCATAGGCTTCCACAATACCCATTGTTTAAAAACAAAGTAAAAATCAATAGACCGATTATCTTCAAATTAGCTGGTAACAACGACAAGCAAATGATCATGCACAGTTTGAAAAATCTTCGTCGGTATAATGAAACTAGATTGAAAAAAAATTCTAAAGCAGGCAAAGTATACGTGACTGAACATTTACCTAAGCCACTTTATCTGCAAAAAAAGCAATTGCTTCCGCATTACAAGAAAGAAAGATCAGAAAATAAGAAAGCTAGTTGGTGCATACAGGACGGCGAATACTGTCTGTACGTTGATGGGGAAAAAATCGTTGCCTAGAAGAAGTCACTTTAAGGTGAATCAGTTTTGCAACTATTGTGTCGCTCCCTCATTTGCTTTTATTTTGATTGCCTTACAGTGCTACCGATTGACCTGTTTTTAAACTTGATCCAACGTTGATTTAAATGCACTAAATTGCTGAATTCCATTTATCTAATCTCATGCTGTAAATCCTTTTAAATCCTTCCCTACTGCGTTTTGGTTAGCTTAGTATGGTTTGCTTAGTATGAGTAATCTGAATACGATAGACACTGATTCAAGTCAAGCGATTTCACGAATTGATAGAATTTATCAAATGACAGATAACATGCATTCTTACATTACTCAAGACTTATCCTCTACCAAGAATTTTGATGCTGATCGTATATCTTCCCTTAAAATAACCTCTAAAGATTTATTTATTATTCATAATAACATCCGCTCGTTAAACAAAAATATTGACGATTTGCTTGAATTCTTAACTGAATTAGGTACCCGCCCGAATATAATATGCCTTACGGAAACCCGATTGAAACAAAATAGTCTTGTCAATACTCAAATCCCTGGTTGCAAATTTTGCCACGTAGATTCGGATACTAACGCTGGAGGAGTGGGTATATATATTGATGAAGAAATAGAATTTGTTTGTGAAAATTTATACAGCTTTTCAAAAAATGGCCTTGAAAATTTATGGATTTCTATTAACACAAGTTTAACCCAAAATTTTGTTGTAGGGGTGGTTTATCGTCATCCTAACGCCAATGTTAAGGAATTTATTGATGAGTTTAATGATACCTTCGTACAACTTAATTCAAAAAATGCCAATAGTATTGTTCTTGGCGATTTCAACATAAATATTTTGCAACTAGACATCGAACCTGCGGCTTCCTATATTAATATGTTACACTTCAACGCTTTTTTTTCGCTTCTAGATAAATCTACGCGTATAACCGAGTCCTCATCCACTCTAATTGATCACGTTATAACTAACATTACAAAATGTAAAATTGTACCAGGTCCTATTGATTACCAATTAACAGACCATTTGCCGACTTTTGTTACTATTAGCAATATTAAAAAACACTTACATAACACTACAAAGTTTTACCGAAACATGAAACAATTTGATTCAAATAAATTTTGTCAAGATTTACAAATGTCATTGGAAGAGTATTTTTGTAGCTTACCCGAATTAGATTCGCTAAACTTTAACGATGTTTTTCACCACTTTTTAAATACAATAAAAACAGTAATAAATACACATGCACCACTTAAGCAATGCACACGAAAACAAAAAAGGTTACAACGTAAATCGTGGATATCTAAAGGTTTGTATGTATCCATACAAAAGAAGCAAAAATTGTATAAGTCTCATTATTTACGTGGATCGAATAATCAAAAGGCGTACTACAAAAAATATGCAAATCTACTGACTAAACTAAAAACAGCAGCAAAAAAGCTATATTTTGAAAATCAGTTAAAATCTGTCACAAATAATTTTAAAGAAACTTGGAATATTTTACGAGAACTTTTGCCTAAGAAAAAATGTGACACAACACCATCCACATTAAAATTTGATGATGCAGATATTTCTGACAAAAATGAAATTGCTGGAATTTTTAACACTTTTTTTGCTAATGTCGGTCACAAAATTTCTGAGGACATTAATTCAACTAAGTCACACATTGACTACCTAAAGAATAGTGTCAAATCTTCAATGGTTCTATTTCCCCCCACTCCTAACGTACTGGCTACTGAACTTAAAAGGTTAAATGCAAATAAAACCACGAGCGATAATAAAATACCAACAAAATTCTTGATTATTGCTGCGGACGTTTTATCACCTTATTTAGCATACCTTGTGGAGTACATGTTTACACAAGGTATCTTCCCCGACGAACTTAAAATAGCTAAAGTTATTCCTATATATAAAACCGACTCTAACCAATCAGTTGAAAATTACAGACCGATTTCATTACTTTCGCCATTTTCAAAAGTCATTGAAAAATTAATAAAATCAAGATTAATTAGTTTTCTAAACAAAAATCAAATTCTGTATGAGAGACAAAGTGGCTTTCGTGAAAAACACACAACTATATTTCCTCTAATTGATGTAGTTACGCAAAGTTTTGATAACATAAACGACAAACTATACACATGTGCTATTGCATTAGATATTAAAAAAGCTTTCAATTCGGTTAACCATTCAATATTGCTAAATAAGTTGTCTCACTATGGCATACGTGGAGTCTGTCATCAATTGTTTGAAAGTTATTTAATTAACCGAAAGCAATATGTATGCATCAATGATGCAAACTCTCCAATGCAGGAAATAAAATCAGGAGTACCTCAGGGATCAGTATTGGGACCAATACTCTTCCTGTTATACATAAATGATCTCAGCAATGCATTATTATGCAAGCCACGTTTATTTGCAGATGATACACTATTGTTATATTCCTCTGATAATCTAAATAAATTAGAAGCTTTATGTAATAATGAACTTTTACTAGTTAAGCGTTGAATGGATGCTAATAAACTAAAAATAAATACAAGTAAATCGCAAGCAATCATTATCAATTACAAACTAAGATCTCCAAGATGCGATATTCAGTTGCGATATAACTCAAATTGTATTCAATCTTCCGCAAAAATAAAATATCTTGGAGTCGTAATTGACCACAAACTAAGTTTTTTGCCACATATTCAAAATTTAGAAGCCAGAGTATCTAGAAATATCGGAATATTATTTAAACTTAATAAAGTTCTTCCAATTTCTGCATTAAAAACGCTGTATTACGCTTTGGTCCATCCACTTCTATTTTATGTGATAATTATCTGGGGATCTACCAATAATTCCTACCTCACTAAACTAAGGTCTCTTCAAAACAAGGCTTTAAAAGAAATTGGTCATCTTGGTTGGCGTACTTCTCCTAAACATCTTTATCGTAAATTCAAAATTCTGAAGTTAAACGATTTATACAAAATTGAGCTAAGCAAGTTTGTGTATAGTTACATTAGCAAATATACTCCAAAATATTTTAATGACTATTTTATAGAATTTAAGAACGCCGATGTTCATAATACAAGATCATCTTCTCGTCAAAATTTAATATTACTTTTGCATGCAACTAATTGGGTACAAAAATCGATCAAATTTCAAGGAGCTAAGTTATGGAACTCTTTACCGTTCTCATTAAAACAATCATCTCGTCGTAAATTCCTCAAAACACATAAGGAGCTTATATTTCAAAACTATATATGATTTTCAGTAATAAAATTATCTATCCATCACATTCTATAAATTTTCAATTTAATTATTCATCTTAAAGCCAAGTTTTGTAATAATCCTAGAGGATGAATATCTCAAATAATTAGCTATAAATTCATTTCATAAAGTAAGTTTTTAAAGCTTTCACTCCATTCGAGCCTTTTTCAAGTATTTGATTATTGCCTCGGGAATCGCTTGACTTGAAGACTTCGCGTCCCTTCGCGATTCCTTGTCAAATCACCTCTTTTCTTTTGTGCTCAATTTAAAAGTGTTCTTAAATTTGAACATTGTTTGATATCGCCTTAGTTGTGATGTTGACTAAATAAATTCAGTTGTTGTTGTTGTTGTTGTTGTTATTGAATAGGCCAGTGGTTCTTAAACTGGGTACGACCGAACCCCAGTTTAAGAACCCCAGGGGGTTCGATGAACCCCAGGGGGTTCAGTTTAAGAACCCCAGTTTAAGAACTCCAAGAGTCACCGAACCCCAGGGTCGCAACGAAACTTCATTTGCCAAAATAGAAAATCTGAAAGTGATAATAAAGCATTTCCGCAAGCCTGAACAAAATCTTCCGTCAGGTCAACTTCAGCTCAATGTTGCACAACGCATCTGAAACAAATGCAACCAAATGTTTTTCCAGTAGAACAATAGGTATACAAATTACAAATGTATTACATACCAACTTCGAACAAAACTCATTGCATCCAATTACTTTTCTAAGCATGTTTTCTTTAATAAATAAACTATAAATAGGTTTATAAAAGTTTATAAAATAAAAAGATACTATAAACGAATTGAAAAACAACGTAGAAATTTTCAATTATGATGATACTAAAAATTAAAATATTGTATTTCAATACAAAACGCTTCTACAAGGGGTAAGCAATAAATTGCAAGTTCCTCTTTGGTGGTGCTTTTGAGTAGGACATCATGTCCTGCATGTCATCGACTTGCTCAAAGCTTGTTCACTTGTGTACCACAATTTTTGAAAACATACAGCCTTTAAGTCACAAAAAAAAATTAAAAAAAAGCCACCTTTGTTTAGACAGTGCTATTAAAATTCTCTGCTTGCTCTACTTACCATATGTTCATATCTTCAAATCAAAAAATAGTGCAATTTTAAAGCCATGACCTTACTGCGTTAGTCTGTGACGAGAATGGAGTTGTGGACTGGGGCATTGTCCTGATGGAAATGCCACTGACCTGATTCAAAGAGTTCTGGCCTCTTCCGACGGAATCTCTTCCTGAACTCCCTTAAAACTTCAATCTAGTACTCCTTGTTCACTGTGATTCCAGTGGAAACCTACTGAATGTAGATTACGCCCATGCTGTCAAAAAAAGGGATCATCATGAGTTTCTGGGTGGATTTGCTCTGTCTGGCCTTCTTGGGTCTGGGAGATCCAGCATGCTTCCACTGGGAACTCTGTCTCTTGGTCGTAACAATAGATCCAGCTTTCATCGCAGGTTATCATGGCATCAAGTATTTGGGGATCTGAATTAATGAGCTCGACCATCTCCTTGCTGTCATTGCAACGTCTTTCTCTCTGATCTTTCCGGAGCACTCTTGGGACGAACTTTGCGCAAATCTTCCGCATCTTCAGTTCCTCACGAATGATTGTGTGCACAGCTTCCACACTGACATTAAACTGTGTGCTTAGTGTCTCTATAAACACACAACAATCCCTATTCATGAAATCGTTTACTGATGATCGATTCATGCAAAGTGGTCCATAAGCAGTCTGAACCATACCAAACGTTTCCATTGCAATTTTTTAAGTTTAAAACAGAACTTGATTGCATATCGTTCTTCTAATGTGTCCTCACGTCCAGGTTGCATTTTTGAAATTCACCAGCTGAGACAATTAGATTTAGTAAGGTGTACCCTAATTCCTACTGTAGCTATAAATTTGCACCTAAACAAAAACAATTAGTCAATCATCTCATAAGGAGTATAGCAACAACATGTTGAAATATCTCGAAATGCCTGTACAAAAAAAGTCTGGAAACTTATTGAATGCACCTTTTAACATCTAGAAAATTTGCCAAAACACAAAAAAGGTGGTCCTTGTACGGTATCATGAACTTGCAAAAGATCATAAAAACGCAGCAGAGTAAGTTCTTTTTTTTTGGTAGCAAAGCAATAATATGTGGGCAGTAGTAATAGACAGTTTTTACTATCTACACTAGATAGCTGCCTAATTGCCGAAGGATATAAGTACAAATGTTAAGTACTATGTTAAAATTGAACTGCCTAGTGTAAATGTTGCAATTGCTAAGTAAGCGTGAAGAGTAGGAGTTGTGGTAAAGTTCCACACCTTTGAATTTGGAAATGTCAGTATTAACTGCATGTTTACGATGGATTTTCTTACAAACAAACAAAAAATTATTTAGCAATAACTGTTGCATACTGTCTCCATAATCATTTTACTATTCTAAGCAGTCTATGGTGTATTGTTCTATAAAATTTTCATCCAAAAGTAAGGGATTACAATTAACAAAAGTACTAAAAACGTAGTTTTTTTCAGGTAATTAATTAAGTGATTTGCGGTTGGAAAACCACCTTTGACGCGCCAGTTCGATTTATCAGTCATTAGTGATGGCTGAGGACAATAAAGTTGGATGAAATTTTTAAAAAGTGCTTGCTTGATTTCACTGATGAGTTAGGAAGCTTCTAACAAACAAATCCAAGCAATGTCTGTATTTGCTGTGTAGTCTCGGTAAGGAAGAGACAATCCGAGGCATGTTGGTTCAGAGAATAATGTTTCGTCACCGACATTTATTACGTCATCGATAGAGACTAAAATATGCTTTTTATTTTATGTAGGTACGATGTAAGACAACACAATGTGATTACAAAACATACTCGCAAAATCTAATTGTGAAACTTCAAGTTCTATAAATCAACTACATTTTTGTAAATGCTTCAAAATGTAAACGACATTTTTTGTTACATGAGCTTAGATCTCTTGCATTTTCATGCTTCTTCCTTCGAAAACTTTTAATACACAGTAAATATAGTCCGACGGCGAAAAGATTGCAATAGCCCAACCATCTGTCTGCCACGAAAAAGTTTAAGAATCCGTAAATTGTTTTTTTTAACTCGGCTCGTTCACCACGTAGTTGGTTTACTGTACTTCAAGCAAAAAAATTCTAAATACCATCATTGAGTCGCACGATTCGACCCGACTCTCAATCGAAATGACATTTTGAGGCAAGTGAAATTGACATACTGTTATGCCAACAAAATTAAAGCTAAGTTTAAAATGTGCTCTTCATCCTTCAAAAAAAACAATCTTCAATGCGTACTTGCACCGCACTATTTGCCAGCCATTTGTGGTTGCAGTACCTGCATAAACCTAGTTCTTTCAGACGCATACGTGTTTGCATTTAATGATTAATTTTGTATGCTGTCTCATCTTTCACGTTAGGCTAAGGCTAGTGACCATCAAGTCCCTTCCAATATTGTCACATTTGATGCCTTGGTTTGTAAGCAGTTATTTGCCTTTATTTCTCGCCTTCAAAATCCCTGTAATTTGCAAATGCAAAGTTTAGTCTTGTCAAGTTACTTTTTTACTTTTTCGTATTGGAAACATTATAAAAACATGCTTTTCTAGCTTTGCTTTACTCGTCCTCGTCAACATTGCTTTTAAACAGCACCTGTTTTCAGTGGCGGCTCGTGACTATTTTAAACAGGTAGGCTACATAATTAGAAAAGCTGGCCAGAATAAATACTCGCTCTGAAATGAAAAAAAACTTTTTATTTCACTAGCAAGGCGGTAGGCTTTGGGCTATACACAACTGCAGGAACACTGGCAGGTTTCCCATGAATTATTATTACTCTACAATTTTTTTTTATCACGCCACTGTACCAATAGCTGATTCTGTGCGTACCTGTAGCCTAGGTAACCTGCACCTGTAGTCTACATGAATAAACACAAGTTTGGCCTAAACAAATTTTTCTATTTAAGCACACTACCGGTACTCTGCTATTGTACCTAGTCGACTACATCTAGTGGGCTACAAAAAAGCTACCACTAGTCCACAAACCTAGCTAAGCTGCGGTACCGGTCAATCAACAGCTTAAAAGTTTTTCTTTTTACGCAATCTATTAGTTCAAATAAAGTATAACTAAAGTCTACTAGCCTTTACCACTGCATTACAAGCTTAAGCTGTATGCAACCCGTAACATCCCATATCTTTCATTAAACCCAGTATCTCCATGTGATTGCAACTAAAAAAAGCCAACCTCTAAGCTTTACACCTCAATAACCATCAAAAAGGCTGCTTTGACACAGCCTTAACACATCTCATTGAACGTAATTCAAACTTCCATAAAGCATTGATGACGTAACACTACAGGGTTAGTTCTTGCTACGAAAGGCTGTGGCTGTCTTTACGTGTTGCCATTTTTTGTACAAAAATTATTTTTTTCAAAAAAAATATTGTCGATAGTTGTATGAAAGACAAAAATAGGTAAAAAAATTTTGCTTCTTAAAAAAAAAATAAGGAGATGATAAACTGGGTAAGCTGCAGCCTTTGCAGCCTTCACTACGAACCGCCCCTGCCTGTTATGACTTTGTATTTACCTGTAATAATTGATTAATTTTGTTTTTTCGTTTTCTTAAGTTGTTTTCTTTTTCCCTCTCCTATGGATTGCCACCTTAACGTGGTGGGGAGGTTTGAGTTTTCAATGTTCCTTAGAGCAACGCCGTCGGTAGTGTTTAATCACTTCCATCAGGGTTACCCATGGCGGTAAGGTCGAAGGAGAGAAACAGACCAAGTAGCAATCCAATGCTGTAGCTAAATGGAAAGTTGTAATAACAATATTCATGCTGCATCGGACGGCGCACAGGATAAAAAGGTCCGCGTTCGAGTTTTAGGCAGAGGGACTCGTTCGAAAAATAAGCTACAGTCTCCCCCACAAGCTGACCGTCACCGGAAACCCACCAACGCAGTCGCTAAGCGTTTGGGGAGGCGAATGGGGGCAGCGCACAGAAAACGTACTCGAGTTGGACCAAACTGCCGGGATCTAGCTATCGGGAACTGGAACGTTTCGTCACTGACAGGAAAAGAGCAGGAGCTTGTTTGCGAAGCCCAACAGTATCGCCTTGATGTTGTGGGAATTTCATCAACAAAGCGCCGGGGTTCTGGAACTGTCGAGTTGAACGGTGGGTGGAAAATTTTCTACTCAGGTGTTGATGCAGCAATGTCTGCTCAAGCCGGTGTTGGCTTACTTGTGAGCCCCAACATAGCTGAATGTGTCGTTGACTGGGTACCACTGGGAGGAAGGGTTTGTCTTCTAAACCTAAGGCTGCAGGAGCGATCTCTGTGTATATTGCAGGTGTACGCACCTAACATAGAATCACAGTACGAAGCCTTTCTGGAGGAAGTTGAGGTTGCATTGAAAAAAGCAACTTCATCAGAATCCCTTGTTCTTTTGGGCAATTTCAATGCACATGTGGGCATCGACAATGCAACCTGGAAAGGTGTTATTGGGCAACATGGTGACCCTGACATTAACAAGAACGGAAGGTGTTTATTGCCGTTCTGTGCCACCAATGGGCTGTGCATAATGAACACATTTTTTCAGCACAAAAGAATTCATAAGTACACCTGGTACAGAGACTCTCTGGGACAACGCTCCCTGATTGATTTTTGTATCGTTTTGGCGGACTTGTTTTCTACCGAGTCTGATGTTCGTGTTAAAAGAGAGGCTGAGTTGTCAACTGATCACCATCTAGTTGTCTGCACTTTGAAAGCTTTGAAACCCTTGAAAAAACGAAAGACTTTTCGACCACGAGAAACTTATCGAATCAAATGGGAATCATTGGCTGACAAAGAGGTACGAACTGCATTTGCAGACAACATTGCATCTAAGTTCAAAGAACTTCCGACCTCTAGTGCAGACATTGAAACTGAGTGGTGTTTGTTTCGAACAGCAGTCATTGCGTCCGCTACTAACTGTTGTGGACGTAAGCGTGTTGGAGGGACGAAGAGTAGCGAGAAAAGAACTCCTTGGTGGAACCAAGCAGTTAAAAAAGCTATTCGTGCGAAAAAAGTGGCCTATAAGGCCTGGCTTGCAAATAAGTCATCACCTGAACTTCGTTCGCAGTACTCTGAAGCACGTAAGACGGCAGCCACAAAAGTTAAACTGTCTAAAGAAAAAACCTGGAAGGAATTCGGAGAAAGGTTAGACGATGATTTCAAAACGGCAAACAAAGTGTTCTGGCAGACCATTCGCCGTTTGCGTGGAAACAGATCTCGAGCCGCTCTCTTTATCGAAGATTCAAATGGTGTGACTCTGAAAAAATCTGAAAAGACTCTGAAAAATTCAAGATGCTATTTTGAATCGGTGGAGAGACTACTTTAGTGATGTTTTAAACCCAGTTGATGCTACACCGATACAAATTTACGAAGAACAGGTTGGGGAAGATATTCAGATAACCGAAGCAGATGCGAATGCAGTAATCAAATCATTGAAAACTGGAAAAGCACCTGGTGAGGATGATATCAGACCTGAAATGTTGAAAACAATGAACATACATGGTGTTCGTTGGCTGACTCGTGTTTGTAAGGTGGCGTGTAGTACTGGGCAAGCACCAAAGCAATGGCAAACTAGTGTGATAATACCTATCCACAAGAAAGGAGACAAGAGAAAATGCACCAATTATAGGGGCATATCTCTCATCAGTGTTACGGGTAGGGTCTATGCCAAATGCCTTGAAAAGAAATGCCGTGAAATAGTCGAGCCTAAACTAACGGATGCTCAGTGTGGCTTTCGTCCTGACCGAAGCACAATGGATCATATGTTTGCTTTGCAGCAAATCTTTGAGAAGTCGTGGGAATATGCAAAAGAGGTCAGTGCATGTTTTGTTGATTTTGAAATAGCATATGATCGCATTCCTAGAGACAAACTTTGGGCAGTGCTGTTGCAGTATGGCATTGATGGCCAGTTACTAACTGCCATTATGTCGCTGTACATGCATTCCGAGGTCTGTGTTCGTGTTAACAGTGCAACGACGAAATCTTTCAGAGTAAGTGTGGGACTACGACAAGGCTGCTCTCTTTCACCCTTTTTGTTCCTTATTTATATGGATAGAATAGTTAAGAAAAGTGAGTCTTGCGGCGGAGTAAAGATCGATGAATGCACTGTACAACGTCTGTTATTTGCAGATGATCTTGTGCTACTCGACTCTACCCAAAATGGTCTCCAGCAAGCTCTTGACAGGTTTTCGGATGCATGCTCTGTTGCCGGAATGAAAATCAGTTCAACAAAAACAGAAACCATGTGCCCGTCCAGACAACCAAAGCAGTGCTATCTCCTAATTGATGGAGTACCACTAAAACAGTCAGAGAAATTCAAGTACCTCGGCGTCTCATTCACAAGTGACGGCAGGCAAAATAGCGAATTGGATATCTGCATCGGAAAAGCAAGTGCAGTAATGCGCCAGCTCCACCGATCTGTGGTACTGAAACGGGAGCTTTGCACCAAGGCAAAGCTATCCATTTTCAGATCGGTCTATGTTCCTATTTTGACTTATGGCCATGAGTGTTGGATCATGAATGAGAAAGTCAGGTCTCGAGTTCAAGCAGCCGAAATGGGATTTTTCCGAAGAGTTAGCGGTTTGACCTTGTTGGACAAGGTTAAAAGTGCAGACATTCGTGAATCTCTAAACATCGAATCGCTGCTTCTCCGACTAGAAAGATCGCAACTGCGTTGGTATGGACATGTGACACGAATGTCCCAGGAAAGAACAGCCAAAAAACTGCTCTGTTCAACAGCAATTGGTCGAAGGCTTAGAGGCCGTCCCAGAACTCGATGGCGAGATTACGTAGAAGATCTTAGTTGGTCTCGCCTTGGCATCCCAGCAGAGCATCTATCCTTTGTTGCAGAGGATCGAGATGCTTGGAGGCTCCAACTTGAGCTGCTGCCCCCGCGACCCCCCAAGGATAAGCGGGTCCAGAAAATTGATTGATTGATTGATTGATTGATTGTTTTCTTTTTCTCTGCATTTTGGTAATTACTGTATCTATAGACCGCCAGGTGCTATTGCGCCTGAGTTAACAATCAAATAATTTCAATTGCATCTCTATGATTTTTGCCGGTGCAATGTGTTAGTTGGGCGGCTTTGGTTTATATTTATTTTTTTTTGTTCACGTTCATACTGTGTGTGTGTGTTATGTTCTTCTTTTAATTTTGTATAAACTTCGAATCTGAAATAAACAATGATATAATAATAATCGAATTGCGAATCTACCGCTATGCGGAAAAGAAAAAAGAAATACCGTCGATAACTCCACTTGGGACAACAATGTTTCCGTTTTGCCATCTGGTAATATGTTAGTTAACAGCATTTGTGATTAATTATTTGCTTTCTATTACACAAATTAAAAACATAGATAAATTTTCAAAAAACAAATTAATGTTTCGACTATAACAAAAGTCTCGTCAGCCTTGCTACGCACAGCCAATCCAGGCTTAACTCATTCCAGACTGTAAAGATTCTTTTTTGCATTGCCTTACCTAACCATTTCGACTTCATCTCTTTTCTAGGTTGTGCCCTATTTTTAGCAGGCGGCTGGCCCCAAACAACAATACCCAATAAAAGAGCTTATTACTACTAACCCCAAACTAAGTTACCGGTAACCTAACTAGCCCACATCATTAGAAGCCCCCATGGCAACCCACTCATTTGCAGCTGTGGACGCGTTTCAACCTTATTATGGTCTCATCAGTGCAGCATAGCAACCTCCCACCTTCCTGAAAAAAAAAAATTTCAACCTTCAAAAGAATAGGCAAAACAACCAAAATTGCTACATCATCGGCATAGGTTGGTACATAAATATCCCTGTTGCGTAGGTCTCGCAACAAGGAGTTTAGTACACAGTTTCATAGAAAAGGGGACAAAATACCACCCTGGGTATTCCCTTTTAAAACTCCTCTTTTAATCTTTTCACCATTTAGCTCTAGTTGAACTGTGCGGTGTCTCAGTAAATTCTCAATCCAATGGACGAGAAAAGACAACATCTTCAATTCTCGCAGAGCATCGGCAATGCCACTATGTGTGATATTATCAAAAGCATATAATATCCCCTCCATAATTTCCAAGAAGCTCGCCTATGCCGACAACCTGGCGATACTTCATACATCTGGAGAATGGAAGGAGTTGGAAAGGACTCTAAGCCAGGACATGACTACACTCTCGGAATGTCTCCAGACCTGGCGATTGAAGCTTAGTCACACGAAAACGGTGACGGCGGCCTTTCATCTCCACAATCAAGAGGCTAAGCGTGAGCTTAAGGTCTGTAACATCGGTAAGACTTTACCTTTTTGTCCAGTTCCCACTTATCTTGGGGTCAAACTGGACAGATCGCTCACATATCGTCCTTACCTGGAAGCATTGCGCAAGAAGTTATGTGATTGCGTCTCGCTGTTAAGGCGACTTGTTGGAACAAGTTGGGGTGCTAGCTCCTAGACATTACGCACAGCTGCCCTGTCTCTGGTCTACTCGACTGCCGAGTACTGCGCACCAATCTGGTGCCGCAGCGTGCACGTACGGCTTATCAACAGTGTAATAAATGACGCCTTGCGCATTGTCACTGGGTGCCTGCGACCCACTCCATCGGTCTACCTTCCGGTTCTTTCAGGCATCCAGCCAGCTGAGCTTCGCCGCCAAGGAGCGACACTCTCCCTAGCCAACCGCAGCTCCCTGGACCCTGACCACATTTTACATGGCCAGTATCATGAATCACAGGACGTATGTAGGGACAGATTGAAATCTAGACACTCATTTGTACTTGCTGTTCGGAAATTAATAGACAGTCTTTCTGAGATGGACGTCCGTGCAGCCCAGTGGACGAACACGAAATGGGAAATGGAGTACTCTGCCAACGCATTGTCACTCCACGCTTTCATTCCCAAGGCTAGCTCCAGACCCTTGGGTATGGGTCTGCCGAGGGCAGCCTAGGTCAAGCTCAACCGTCTGCGCTCTGGTGTCGGACGTTCCTGTTCGTCCATGTACAAATGGGGTCTCGCTCCTCTAGCGAATTGTGAGTGTGGTGCCAGTGAACAAACCGCAGATCACATCATCTCACAGTGTCCCATACATCGAGCACCCCGAGGTATGTTTGGTCTAATGGTTTTGAATGACGAAACAAGATGCTGGTTGAAGTCCCTTACAGTCAGCATCTGACCAAGAAGTTTGGTGACCAGGGTGGTAAAAGGATCTATGCGTCGTGCAAATTCGTGCAGTGCAGTCTCAGTTGAAACTCTTGCTCTGAATCCATACTGAAACGCAGAAATCCTTGCTTGCAAATTAGAATTATCATTAAAATGATACAGTAATAACCTTTCCAACCATTTAACTTGAAAGGAAGTTAACGTGATCATCCGGAAAGACTCAGTTTTCTTTACCGGGTTTAAGAATGAAAATACCAGTCCCTCCCTTCCATACTTTCGGCACAGAGCTGTACTTCAAGCATATTTGGAAAATGGTTTTGGTATATATTTCTAATAGTATTGTAGCTTTTTTGTAGTAGCACCGGGTAAAAACCGTTTGGTCCGGCGTCTTAAATGGAAGAAATTTGTTTATTGCTCTTTCCATGTTTTCAAGTGTAGCTGACAATTTCGTCCTGTGTTGGTATCATAGCAGTGTTATCAGTTGGTTCTTCTGCTGCTTTACTACAGTTTACCTCTCGACTTTCTGGAGCCTATGGTGTCTAGGAGGCAATTCACAGTCTCAACAGAAAATTCGGTGAATTCACTATTAAGCGGGCTTCACATTGAAGCCGTTACCGTCAACGTTACCGTTGCGTTTGCCGTTACGACTACGTTAGGGTGTTCACACACAAAAAAATGTGAGCTGGCGGTGACGAAACGTAATTTTCTTGGTTTTCCCGTCATTACGTTAAGATAAAAAAATTTGAGATAAAAAACATTTATCTCAACGTAATGACGGAAGGAAAAAGAACTGATTTTGAGCTATGTGAGTGGGCAAATTGCAGTACCAGTGTATTTGTTGTGACATAATTGCTTCATATTGGCAACTTTTTAAGGTTTTGAGAATTGTAAATTTTACTCAAAACGCGTGCTAAGCTACAAAAGAAGCGTTGGTAGGCTACGGTAGTAACCGGTATTTAGTAACCATAGCCTAGTAGACTACAGTATGGTAGGTTACTACTGTACATTTCATGAGTGAATTGTAGTACCAGTAACTCTACGATGCTGTAGGCTATGGTTACTAAGCAGTAGTCTATAGCTGGGTAGGCCGTAAAATAAAAGGCCTGTTAGTATTTGCCTCCGCCAGTCTGTCCTACCATTCTAGAGTAGTATCACATACCGGTAGCCTAAAAAGCCTACCTGCCAGTCTGTTATTCAGTTTTTGGTGATAGCCTACGCTTCCAGTTTTCTTTCACTGGTACATAGCACCAGTAATAGCCCATATTAGCTGGTCAACTGGTGCAACTCCATAGCTGTGCAGTGTCTGAGTGAGTAGGGTAAGCTACAATAGTTGCCAACTTGCCAGTCAAATCATCGCATACATGGTTACCGGTATGGGTTAAAATAAGAGTTAGGGAGTACCGGTAGGTTAGGCTCTAACCTTAACCATATAGTTAACCTAACCCTAACTTTGACCCTATAATTTTCATAGGTTTATTCTTTTATCTATTGTACCCACTGGCAGTGTTCTCTGTGTTCTCTAGTCTAGCCCAAACAAATTGTTTACAATACCAGTATTGGTAATTTGCTCAAACGTTTTTACTAGCCTATTGCACAACTTTTGCACAAAATTTTACTTTGGAACTGGTTTATGAAAAAAATGAATAAGCAATTGTTTGCAGACAGAAAATTTCAAGTAGCCTACATTCAATATGATTTGCCCAATATTTATTTTGTTTTTCTATGTTTATATTTTCCCAAAACCTCAAATTTCTCATTTTTGCACCTTACAGAGAACACTGTTCACCATGTGATTTACTGGTATCATTAATGTTTTTTCACTGTTTATGTGCTGGTGTGTGCGTTCTACTCTGCACAATTTTAAGCATTTGTGATTAACAGATCAGGCAATAAGCAAGGCATTTAATGAGATTTTAATTGAGCAAGTTAAGCAACATCCCTGCTTGTATAATGTATCATAAAAATAGATTTCAAGAGTAGAAACATTAGAGACCAAGCTTGGATTGTTATTGGCAATGAATTAAAAGAGAGCGGTAAGTTTGTGGGCAAAAAAAAACTATGTCTAATATACCAATAAACTCAGTGGCGTACGCACGAGGGGGGTTTCGGGGGTCAAAACCCCCCAATTGAAGATTATAAAAAAATGAAAACTTTTCTTTTAGGAACGAACCGCTTTTTTTCATACAAAGATTGCCGAAATTGTTCATGTTTTTCTGTGCTATCCAACTTGCTTATAAAATCTTTAAAAATTTTCATTGTGATGCAATAATAGGCCTACTAATAGTCAAACTTTGCTAGTGCACTGCGCTTGACGTTGACGATTGAAGAAAAAAAGAAAACTTTTTTGTTTTTTAAAACAAAATCGTTTTTGCACACCGGAACTGTTTCAGAAGCTGGAGTCAGTGGCGTACGCACGAGGGGGTTTCGGGGTCAACCCCCCTTGACGGTTGAAAAAAAATGAAACCCTTTCTTTTGGAAACGATCCGCCTTTTTTCATGCAAAGAGTGCTGAATATGCGAATAATTATTAAGTTTTTCTGTGCTATCCAACTTTCCTATTTTATATAACTTTGAAAAACTTTCATTGTTATGCAATAATACCGGTAGTCATACTTTTCTGGTGCGTTGCACTTGGCGTTGACATTCGACGATTGCAGAAAAAATTAATCCTTTCTTTTTGCGACGAACCAGGTTTTCTTCGTGCGGAGCTTGCTGAAATTGCTGTCATGTTTTTTTGTGTGCTGCCCAACTTCCTAATTTAATTTCGAGAAACTTTTGTTATGATGCGATGCAACAATAAAGGTATTCCAACTTTTTTGATGTGTTTTGCTTGAACTGCAATTCTGTCTTTGATGCTGCTGTGAAGCAATTTGTAAGTGGGAGTTTTCTTAAATACGGTGTATCTGCAGTAACTATGGCTGCACACAAAATTTTTTTTAAAAAACCAAATCTTCACTGCTCTCGTTTCATTAAACTCGCTGTAGTACTGCAGCGTAGTAGCGAGTGGCGGGGCCCGACCCCGCGGCTTAACGTCTAGACAACGCAGCTATAATGAATCGTCGCAGCGGTGGCGAATCATTGGCTACTCTGTGTCCCATTTAACCGGCCTAGAAATCGAACCTTAGACTTTCCGCATCGATATCGGCATCTCTAACACTGCGCTATAACCGGCCGGTTTGTTGAAAAATTATTAAAATATAGAAATCTAAATTGACACTGCTCTAGATGCTAACATTAAAATGAAGATACTGCCAAGGAAGACGAGACCAACGAAAGATTTAGGGAAGCCCAAGGACGGAAGGGAAAGGGGGATGGCAAAATTGTTTTTACGCACCGTAACTGTCTCAGGAGCTGGAGTGCTCCGTTTACCAGACACCCTGATTATGTGCTTGAGAGTATCTGATGATTATGACGCTATGATTTGGGTGAAAAATGCTTAGATAATACCGACGCTGTTTTTGATTTTAATCGCATGATCAGGGATTCCTCTAGCGCGTAATTTATTGCAGTTTAAAAATGTTTCGGTATGGAGAGCAGTTTGTTCTCATGCTTCACTGTCTTCACTTTTCTGGACAGGGAATACTGCCCCTTTCATAATGAGTGTATATTGAATGTTTGCATTAAGGTTTATATGCGTTCTTTTTATCAATGTTGGTTCTTGAGAAAAGATTTTTTGGAGGGAAACAATAACTTGTTTTTTCCTACTGGCTACACCCTGTTTGTGACGTTGCGAAAGCTAGCTTATTTTAGTTAACCTTCCTATGACCCAAAAATGAGGTCAAGTAAAATTTTTTCAGTAAATTTTTAACCGCGGATTGACAGCTTGCGTTTTTGTGAAACTTTTTCGCTCCTTAAATAAAGCGCAAAGAATCAAGCAAACGTGTGAATGAAATATCTGGATTGTTTTTTTTGTTACGGCGTTATATAGCTTAATCATGGTAGCTGCAATCGCGCTATAATTTAGGCTAGAAACATTACAATTGCTGTAGGTTATTTGTAGTATATTCACGTCATCACAATGTGACGTCACTAAACCCCCCCTGAAAAATTCTGCGTACGCCAATTGGATGTTGCTGTGAAACAAATAAAAAGTGGGAGTTTCCTTAAATGCGGTGTATCTGCAGTAACTATGGCTACACACAAATTTTTTTTTTTAAATCATTACAAACCTTGAATATACTCGTTTCATTAAATGCGTTGTTGTATCGAAACGTGGTAGCGAGTGGCGGGGCCCGACCCCGCGGTCTAGCGCCTGGGCAACGCAGCTCCAAAGAAACGTCGCAGCGGTTGCGAGCCGTTGGCTGCATTGTGTCCAATTTCACCGGCCTGGGAATTGAGTCCCAAACCTTCCGCATCGATAGCAAAATCTTTTAACACTACGCTATAATCGCCTGGTGTTTTGAGAAATTTTATTAAATATAAAAAACTAAATTGACACTGCTTTGGTGTCAAAAGTAAGATAAAAATACTACCAAAGACGACGATAAACCAACGAAAGATTTACAGAGACCTAAGAGCGGAATGAGGGGAGAGACATCATTGTTTTTTTGTACCGTAGGCTGACTATCTCACGAGCTAGAGTTCTTCGTTTCCCATAGACACTTCGATTATGTGCTTGAAAAAATCCGATATCGACGCTGTGATTTGGCAGAAAAATGCTTAGATAATATCGACGCTGTGTTTTGACTTTAAGCGGATGATTAGGGATTCCTCACGCGCATAATTTATTTTAGTTTAAAAACGTGTTGGTAGGGAGGGCAGTTTTTTCTTATGCTCCAATAATTTCACTTTTCAAATTTCAAGCGAGAAATTGCCCCCTTCATCATGCGTGTACCGTATATTGACTGTTTATAACAAGGTTTAGCCTATATGCGTTGTTTATATTATTGTTGGTTCTTAAAAAAAAAGTTTTTTTGGAGAGAAGGAATTGCTTGTTTTACCCCCTGGTTGCACCCTGTTTGTGACGTTACGACAGCTATAGCCAACCTACTTTAGTCAATTAACCTTCCTATGGCCCAAAAATGATTTTAACTAAAATTTCAAAAAATTTTTAACCACGGCCAGACAGCTTGAGTTTGAAACTTTTCCTCTCCTTAAATCAGGGGTTCTTAAACTTTTTGAGATGCGCCCCCTTTTAAGGATACTAGCGAAATCCGCGCCTCCCTTTCAAAATCAAACAAATCGATCGCAAACACAATTTAATAATTGCAATAAAACTGTCATTAATGAGAAGGATGTAACTGTTTTTTGGAAACCAGCAGCTTAGTTTGTGGCTTTGCGGATGATAAAGCACACCTCAAATCGGCTTCACAGTCAAGCTTATTCCTGGCTTTCGTTTTTATATTTACGAGCACAGAAAAGCAACTCTCGCATAGATAAGTGGATGAAAACGGAAGTAGAGTATGAAGAGCCACACTACCCACTCTCTTGTAAATTTGCACATATTTTGCTCAAAAATCAGTTAATGCTAATTCTTCAAAGTCATCTTTTGCAGCAGAACTACATTTTATCTCCAAAAATTCATCTTGCAAATTGTCAGAAAGAATATCTTCACTAATACGGAAGGAATTCCTTGTCATCTTCCATTCCACAAGTTCAGTGTTGCCCAAGTCTGAAAAATAGCTTTCAAATTCTTGCTTCAAAATTTGAAGATGAGTCTCTATTTCGGTTTTAAGTTTGCCATCCAGTTCAGTTTTGTTTTTTCGCAAGTGCAGAATCTAAATTGGAAAATGAATCTGCATTTCCTTTTGCAACTCGGCGCTTCCACAGTCCCAACTTTGCCACGAAAGTTTGGATGGCCTTGTAGTTATTAATACGGTTTGTATTCTTGCCTTGCAATAGCTTGTTTAAATTATTCAAGGCGTCAAAAATGTCTACAAAGTAGGCTAATGCCAGTTGAAACCCTTCCGATGTGAAAAACGAAAGCAGATTCAATTTCCTTCGGGCTTCGAGAAATACCGTCAATTCTTCTTTCATTTAATACACACGAGCTACCACGTTGCCTTTTGATAACCACCAAACAGATGTATGGAAAAGCAGAGTTTCATGATCGGAATCCATGTCCTTGCACAGCTTAGAAAACAATCTTGTATTGACCGCACTTGTTTTGACAAAGTTGACGCTTTGTATGATTACTGTAAGTTTATCTTTCATGCCAGGAGATAAAGTCTTGGCGGCGAGAGCTTTTCGATGGATCACGCAGTGAGAACCAAGTGCATTGGGGCTTCTCCTTTTCATCCGGGCAATCAATCTACTTCGACATCTTAACATTGCTGGGGCGCCATCAGTGCAGATGCTCACAAGGTTTTCCCATTTCATATCATTATTGTCAAAATATGTGGAAACAACATTCAATACATCCTCAGCTGTTGTCGTCGTTTCTAGGGGTTTACAAAACAGCATTTCCTTTTCGATTGAAAAAGGTCCGGCAAAACGAACATAGACCAACAACTGAAACAATTGGGCAACATCTGTAATCTCATGACATTGAATTGCAAAAAAAGGTGATGCGTGTATCTTTTCAAGAACCTGGAGCTCAATATCATTTGAGAGCTCATCGATGCGTATTTTAATAGTGGAATCTGAGAGAGATGTCATCGCAAGTTTCTTGCTGTTAGTCTCTCCCAACACCAGACTTGCTGCTTTTAACATGCATGATTTTATCAAAGTTTCACCAATGTTGTGAGTTTTTTTCGCTTGAGCTATCATTTGGGCAATTTCAAATGATGCTTCAACGGCTTCCGCAGGCGATGATTAGCGAAACAACTCACTACTTGCAATCTTCATTTTTTTAAAAGAGTCTTTTTTGCTTTGAAAAAAAGACAAAGGTTTATCCTGATGGGAAGGGTGTTTGGTTTTTAGATGACGCTGTAAACGACTTGGTCTCAAAGCATCGTTGCTTAGACTTTCAAAACATACCACGCATTGTGGTACGACTTGCCCATTCACAGTAGCATCTATAAAACCATATTTCAGATTATCCTGGTCATAATTTCTCTTTTTTCCACTCATATTGCGTTAGTTTAATTGTATCATTGCTAAAAGTAAAACAAAATTGAATACTAGGCCTACTGATTTTTCAATGCTGAATTCTAAGCTATCGGTACGTCATGTTCCAAGACCGACCTAGGTTTTGAGTTTGTTTAGCTTACTGATCTAAACTAGATCCTGTACATTTGACCGAATTTTTCTCCAGTAGTACGTACGCTTTTGGTAAAGCGTTCATTCGGGAAATTGTGTGAAGGTCATCTCAAAAGCTTGTATAATAACCGAGAAAATTCATTTATTACATCATTATAACCATTTGCATCATTACAAACATTTATTACATCATAGAACGCTTGACGTCTGGTGCCAGGCTTAAACTATCTACTTTTTTACAACGAAGTTGTTCAGTCATAATTATAAAAGCTACATGGCAACTTTAACAAGTATTTAGTGTGTGATCTCCAACGCCCCCCTTTCGAACCTTTCGCGCCCTCCAGTTTAAAAATTATTGCCTTAAATGAAACGCAAAGCATTAAGCTAAAGTGTAAATGAAATATCTTTGTTTCCTTAGTTATGGCATTATACAGCTAAATCATGGTTAACAGCAATTTAGGCTAGACACACTACAATACGATGCACTTTAACGCCTCTAAATTACTGTAATTGTAATGTAGTATCTTTACGTCATCACGATGTGACGTCCCTGAACCCTCCCCCCATTGAAAAATCCTGCGTACGCCACTGAATAAACTCTGTACTGATACAGTAGGATACTTTACCTGACTGCAGTGATTAGGAAGTTAGGCCAATTCATTTGTTGTGCCCTGCACATACAATCTAATTCAAATAAAAATTTGGCCTACCATTGTAATAATTTCTGAATCGTGCATGTCTGGGGCTCTGGGCCTACCATTTCTAAATTCATTGTAGATATTTATGAATTCATTGCATATGTAATAGAAGTGCATACCGTAATTACATTAAGTACAGTAGCTACATTTAATTGCATGGAAGGGCAAATGCAGATATCTGCTGTTAGTTTTTGTTGTTGTAGATTTTAATTTCTCCAGACGTCTCCCGATCAATGAGCATTTAAAATTTCTTGGTTTTCCGGCTTCCATTTCCAACAATTCTGCGTTGTGTCAAACATTTCTTTAATCTGTATCAGTTTTGGTATGTATTAAACTGACTAGGTGACTAGAACAATTCAAAGAAATTACTGATGAAAGTTGATTATATTATTATTTTTTTAACCACTGCTGGTACCTTATTTAAACACAAAATTATATTTTCTTTTGGTTGTTGCTGATTACGTAGCATAGACCTATTGTTTTTTCAGTTGTATTTATGTTTTTAATTTCTGCACGTTTCAACGTAACCTGTTTTTTTGCTATTGTTTGTTTTTGCTTGGTGTTTTTCTGGTCGTTAAATAAAATAAACTACTACCGGTCCTACTACTGCCACCACTATAAGCAAATCAGCCGGCGCTACGTTTGAAATTGATGCGAACGCTCACGAAAGCGTATTACGTTTGACGTTAAACGGTACGGAAACGTAGACGGCTATGAAACGCCGACGGTAACGGCTTCGGTGTGAAGCCCGCTTTAGGTCTTAAAACGTTGCTTAGTTGCACCGTTTTGTTTCGACGCATTAATTTAGCCAGCCGAGCGGTTGCACAGTGGCTATTCATCGATTCCGTAAAAAGACGCCAAGAATCTCTTTTGGCTTTTTTTACGGCATTTTAAAAATCAATTGGGCCTGCTTAAAACTTCCCAATTGTTTCCAAGTTTTGATTTGATGGCTTTAGGTTGGGCTTTATGAGTCTCTTTGCGGAGACAGATTAGCTCTGTATTCCACCAAATATTTTCAGTTTTACGACGGATCCTACGCTGAAGGCAAGATGCACTGTAAGATTTTATTGTCTGTGATTGAACAGTTGATGCCTGTTTTTCTATATCATCTACTGATGATATGCTAACTGGTGTACTATTCAAATCATGAATGAAGAGGAGCCGATGTAAGTCTATAATATGAAATATAACAGGGTAAATGGTAGGCCTTGAAGACTTACTAAATAAACGCTGTAAAAACCAATTCTACGACTAGTTTCGCGGTTTGACCGCTCATCAGGTAGACTCAGGTTTTGAACCCAGGACCTTGTGATTGAGAGTGTTACCTCTCCAACCACTCGGCCACCGAGCTTACAGCGTTTTCAACGCAATTTTTCAATCTACAATTTTTCAATCTACCTGATGAGCGGTTAAACCGCGAAACTAGTCGTAGAATTGGTTTTTACAGCGTTTATTTAGTAAGTCTTCAAGGCCTACCATTTACCCTGTTATATTCAAATCATGTAACCTGTGATCAAGTTCGTTTGCATACTTATTCCAGCAAGTACGTCTAACGTTCTTGATCATTTTTACTCTTTTGGTGCCACTTTGAACTCTAAACCTAATATACATGTGATCTGAAAAGGATGGCCCATCACTGACATGCCAGTCATTTATACAGTTCTCAGCATTTCGGTTTATTAGACTCAGATCTAACACTTTTTTTTTTCTTGTTCTGAAAGTGGGTTTTTTGCCCACATTACAGATGTGCAAGTTTGCACTAGCACAGAACATAAGCAAATTCATACCTCTTGTATTGATGTTGGAAGAGCTCCATACTGTGTGATGTGCGTTTGCATTAGTTCCTATAACGGTAGGAATTTCACCTTTGTCACGGAATGGCAGCGGCTCTTTTAGAATTACTGGTGGAGCTGGTTCTTCCAAAGCCATGTAAGCCGATTCAACGACAAAGCTATCTCCTTCTCGTCTTACATTTTTAACTCTCACTGCTACCACATCTTCGCTAGAAAATTGTGGTATGAGAGAGCATGTCATATCAGTTTTGTTTTTTTGGTGCTGTTTGCTATGAGAGAGCATGATCATTTTTGCTTTTTTGGTGCTCATCTGAATTCTGATTCTAATATACATGTGGTCTGAAAAGGAAGGCACATCACTGGCATGCCAATCTCTTATGCAGTTCACTGCATTTCGATTCATGAGAGTCAGATCTAGCACTTCTTCTCTTTTTCTTGTTCTGAAGGTGGGCTTATTGCCTACGTTACAGAAGTACAAGTTCGAACTAGCACAGTACGTGAGCAAATCAATACCTCTTGAATTGACGTTGGAGGAGCCCCATACTGTGTGATGTGCGTTTGTATCTGTTCCTATCACAGTAGGAATGTTATCTCTGTCACTGAATGACAGCAGCTCTTTCAGTATTTCTGGCGGAGCTGGTTCTTCCATAGCCATGTAAGCCGATACAAAGATAAAATTATCCCCTTCTCGTCTTACACTTTTGACCCTCACTGCTACCACATCTTCGCTAGAAAATTGTGGTATGAGAGAGCATGTCATATCAGAAGTGACATAAATACATGCTCGGGGACGTTTATCTTCTATCTTAAAAAAGTTTTATATTATCTTAAATATTATCTTAAAAAAGTTTCCATCCCCTAAGTTTACTTCTGATTGCGCCTCCATAAGTCCAGGGTTCCTGAATTAGGACTATACCTGAACGAAATTTTTTTGTTACTTCACATAACCTAGCGGCCTTACTTCTGTGAAGATTAATCTGCCAGCATTCAAATCCATTCGACTTGGTTTTTTGTGCTGGGATTTGTTTTTGATTACTTGAAGCGTTTGTTGCAGATCTATTCAATCGAGAACGTCAGAGCTGCTTCGGAAGGAGTTGAGGAGCCTGAGAACCTTGATCAGGATTCGAAGGCAACCAGCTCCAACTAAAGTAGATTGACAATCAATAACTTAGAGCAAAATTGTTTTAAAAATTGTTTTAAAAATACAACAATTTTGCTCTAAGCTATTGATTGTCAGTCAACTTTAGTTGGAACTGGTTGCTTTCGAACCCTGATCAGGGTTCTCAGGCTCCTCAGCTCCTTCCGAAGCAGCTCTGACGTTCTCGATTGAGTGCTAGAAGACTCCATCAAATACTCCTCCATGATGCATTGGTTGCCTTCGAACCCTGATCACGATTCTCAAGCTTTTCAGCTCCTTCCGAAGCAGCTCTGACGTTCTCGATTGAGTGCTAGAAGACTCCATCAACTACTCCTCCATGATGCTGTGGTTGCCTTCGAACCCTGATCAGGATTCTCAAGCTTCTCAGCTCCTTCCGAAGCAGCTCTGACGTTCTCGATTGAGTGCTAGAAGACTCCATCAACTACTCCTCCATGATGCTGTGGTTGCCTTCAAACCCTGTTCAGGGTTTTCAAGCTTCTCAGCTCCTTCCGAAGCAGCTCTGACGTTCTCAATTGAGTGCTTAGAAGACTCCATTGACCTTTTTGTTGATGCAGAGTTGCAGGCAGTTTGAAGATTATCTCCAGGGTTAGTGAGGTTCAAGCCCTCCAATTCCTTCCACAACCTTTTTCGCTGCTTCCGCTTCTGATTTCTTTTATAATTTTTTCCTCGACGCCACTCAGACGTGCTACCAGCGTCCGGAGACATTGATGGATTCTGAGTGAGCGAACCGAATATTTGAGCAATATTCAACTTTTTAATTGACAATTCCGCTAAAACTGTTGCCTCTTGATTTGTCAGAGGCTTCTGTTCCAACAGAAGTCCAGGCTGAAGGCAATTTTTTCGCACTTGCCTCACCTCAACCCTTGCAGGAGTAGAGGCTTTGACTAGCTGAGTACTCTCACTGTCGCTAAATAGTTCAAGAGCTGTTCGCTGCGACAGTGGTTTTTTCTTGTTAGGGGAACAAACCGTACTGTTTTTTTTTTTTGTTTATTTTCCATTTATAAAGTTTTGGTTTTTCTTTATAAATGGGAAAAACTTAAAGACCAGATTTGAAAAAATAAAAAAATAAAATAAAATTGTTTTTAAGCCACGTGAAGTCCTGCAGCTGGACCTAGGCAACTAAGTGCAATAATTGCCTAGGTCCAGCTGCGCAATTATTGCCCAACTGTCCCAGGAATGTTCCCCCAATACAACTGCAGGCCCCCTCCCAGTCGCCAACTGGAGCTACAATTGCATGGAGATTTCCGCAAAGTGACGGAGGCACCCCATCCGATTGGCTAGATCAGGGGCGGGCCTCTGAACTATCTTGCGGCCGCGGTACGGAGCGCGTTTAGACCGGTACCCTCTACAACTATGAGATTCCATTGCAATCATCTGAAATTCAGCCACACAATCCTGACATGTCTCATATAAACAGTTTTTGGTGCCTACCACCCGCATCCTCGCTAATGCCAAATCTGCATTATCCACTCCCTTCTTCACAGCTCGACTTCTCATCCGCTAAGAAAAGAAGCCCAAATGCTCCAAGGAGCAAATTCAACAGGTAAGGCCGTTGCTAAGACTAAGTTGGCAAACATAAAAAGTAAAAATGCCAGAACCTCTTGAGCCAACATAACATTAAGTTGTTTCCACCGGACACCACGTGGAGGCGAGGTTGGTCTTATGTCCAGCTTCATAAGCGATTGGTAACAAGGATAGTAAACGCCATTACTTGATCTGGAAAATTGAAAGCCCACAGTTCCAAAACTTGATTAGCAAATCCATAAACTTGTATTTAGCTGCAGATTTGTTTTCCTATCACAAGAAAGCAATCAATGCGTTATGCGAGCTCGCTTAGGAGTCGCCAGCCGATTGTCTATTATACCCAGTGGCATAGTGCCATTGGGGCCCGAGCTCCCAAGTTTCTGAGATGTGTTACTTTTTAGAATTAATTAAAAAAAATAAAAATAAAAAAATTTAGCCAGTGGCCTTTTGTTTTCATTTTCGAACTAGCCCCATACTTCCCCCCTTTTTTTTTTATAAATTCCATTATTTTTTTTTTTTTTGATTTTTACTTCAATCAGTCGCTTCGACTCAGGAGTAAAGTTAGTTTCTTGATCTGTAATTAGAATTTAGAAAACATTTGCATGCGTTGTTAAAGATTACAAGTTTAGAGCACACCAATACACGTCATCCCATCAAATGCGTCAAAACTAATATTGATTGCAGCCTCCGCTCATTTATTTTAGCCCAGTTTTTGCTTTTAGACATGAGCTACCAAAATATTTTTGTATAATTATCTGACGCTATGATAGTGACTGCACTCACTGCAGGTATGTCTTTTTGATAAGTGCCACCGGCATGTCTCTTCGATAAGAAAGTGTGCTAAAACGTGTGTTTTTTATATGAAAACCGTGAAAATTTGTTGGCGCTTGGGGGCGAAGCCCTCAGACCCCCCTTGCTTCCGGCGGCTGCGACTTCTCCCTCAACACTTTGCAAAGTCTTCCCTTTTGTTAAATCATGGGGTCACACTGATTGCGCACAATATTGTCCATGATTAAAGAAAGGGGTAGGTGTCAAATTAAATTTTGAATTATTATTAAAAAATTGGGATATCACGAACGTATTTTGGTATTTTTTCCTAACTTTTTTTTTCTTGATGTTACTCATTGTTAAATACGGTTTTTACAGAGGTTGCTTGTAATCAGTATCCGTGTGAGTTGTTACTAGAACCTCTCCAAATTTTTTGGGTGTACGACGTCCCTGGCAAGGGCTCTAATTTAAAGTTAATTTTAGTTTCAACTCCGGCCCCCCAAAATTTTTGGTTGCGTACGCCACTGATCACACCAAGATGGGGGAATCCCGCGAGGTTTTGTTCCCAACGGCACAACAAGTAAACTTACCGGCTTGTTTTACACACTGTTCCTTTATTGCTTGAGCGTCAGGCAAGGAAGCTGCAAAAACCAATATCAAAGTTGTTGGTTTGACCCGCCTCGGAATCAAACCCAAGTCTACAGGCTTCTTTAGCTCCCGAGGCGAACGCTCTTTTGGCCATCTGAGCTCTATAAAAGCAATTCTTGCCAACTTTGCAAGCATAATTACGTTCAGCGTAGAATCATTTTTACACCAATTTGAACGAAATTTATCTTGGCACGTTCAGCGTTTGCTAAAACTTACGCCAAATGTAAACGAGGCTTTAAGCTTTCATAATGTGATCGAAAATACACTGTTTTCCAAACCGACGGATCTTTATGGCAATGGACAAGAATTCCATTTGGATTGTGTAACGCTGTTTCAGAATTTTAGCGCATCATTGACAATATTATCAAGTCTCATGAATGCAAGGTTACTTTTGCTTACTTAGACAGTATAACTATGGGAAGGAAAACCCAACAAGAGCACGACGATAAACTAGCCAAGTTTTTGGAAGCTGCTCATCAATGCAATATTACTCTTAACGATTCAAACTGTGTTTACTTTACGGAGTGTGTTAAATTACTAGGTTACAAAATATCTGCAGGTTCTCCAAAACCTGAGCCCGATAGAGTAGAAACTCTTTTAGAGCTTTCTTCACCAAAAAAGAAAGAACAACAACAATTAGTGGGTTTGTTTGTTTACTATGCTCAGTGATTTGCTCAATATTCAGACAAAATTAAACCATTACTTTAAAACTGAGTATTTCCACTGGCCAATGACGCTCTAAAAGCTTTTGAGTAGTTAAAGTGTGAATCAGCTACAGTTACGCTTGGAATGATTAATGAAGATGTCCCTTTTGTAGTCAAAACAGATGCTTCCAATGTAGCTGTTTCCGCGACTTTAAACCAAAACAATAAACCGTTGCATTTTTTTCTCGGACATTAAATAAATTTAACGTGAAGCAATCCAGTATTGAGAAAGAATACGTTGAAATCGTACAAGCAATTTAAAAATGGAGTCATTTTCTGGCTGGTTAATATTTTAAACTAATAACTGATCAAAGATTGGTAGCGTTTATTTACAACCACAAGACGCAGGGTAAACTTAAAAACACGAAAGTTTTACGTTGGCGAATTGAGTTTCCACAGTATGATTATGAAATCGTGTATCGTGCTGGCAAATGCAACGTTGCATTCGACGCTTTATCAAGAGCGTTTTGTGCAACTTTTCACAGTGATTTTTTACTAAACATGCATCGCAGTTTATGTCATCCTGGAATGTCACGCATATATCATTATGAAAAACTAAGAATTTGCCTTATTCTCTGGAACAAGTTCGAAAAATGACTTCAGCATGCACTACATGTGCTGAGATTAAGCCCCAGTTTTATATGCTTGTTGAAACCTATATTGTTAAATAGAATCGCAATTGCCAGCAAGTTTAAAATTGAAAACATATTTATTGAAAAGTTGAACGTTTTTGATTTATTCTTGAGGTCCTCATCAGAGAAAATAACATCATATTAACGGTTACAGCAAAACTTTCGAAATGAGTAGTATTTTGAATGGTGTAGACGTTATGAAGATACGACACAATACATGCAATTGTTAAATCATATTACATAATATCACAGATCATAGCAAAGCATATTGACGGCTAACATACAACTATTAAATTACGAGTACAAAGCGTTAATTTCCAAGTATACAACGACACAACACAATAATAATACCAACATTAAAACACATTTAGCAGGAACGAAGACCCACTAGCATATAACTGAGAATTTATTCTGGGAGTCTGTTTTTTTATAATTAAGGCTTTTTTTTATAATTAAGGCTTTTTTTATAATTAAGGCTTTTTAAAATTTGAACTGAACCACCACATCTTACCGAAAAAAGTGCAAAAAGATAAACTTAAATTAGCATTGAGAAATTAGTTTACAGTTTAAAACGAAATACAAATATTGATATGAACGACGAAATAAAAGATGATTTCAAATTTTTGATGAAAAAGTTTACAGAAGATAGTCAACGCGTATGTTCAACTAGAATCAATTAGTCTCTTCATCATACTTTAAGCAAATTAAGCCAAAATTCAACAATTAAAGTTTGCCGCTTTGACAAAGGAAATGGGGTTGCAATTCTGAACTCAAAAGATTATTACGAAAAACTGGAAAAAATTGTCAATGATCAGTCTAAATTTCCCGAATTAAAAATCGATTCAAATAAACATCCGCTGATTGCAAAAGAAAACTCTTAGGCATATTTAATCAGGAAATATCTAAAATCAGATGAGGGTTATACAAATTTCATACCATCAGGCAGTAATCCAGGAAAGTTGTATGGAATGGCTAAAGTACACAAAAACAATGTTCCCTTAAGACCCGTTATATCAATGATTGGTACACCTGAATATGAGTTATCTAAATTTTTGGACAACTTGATAAAACTTTACATACCAGATAGATACCTATTAAAATCCACCGACCACTTTACGGAAAATTTAAAGCAATTTCAATTCAGTAAAAAACAGGTAATGGTTAGTTTTGATGTGGTGTTTTTGTTTACGAATGTTCCTTTGTCTGAAACCATAGAACTTATCGCAGATCGAATATACACCGAAGATAATGCAAATTCAGCTCCTTTCAGTAAAAATGTATTTAAAAAATTAATGTTCATGGCCATACAAAGGATTTTTATGTTTAATGATTGCTTATACAAGCAAATTGACGGAGTGACCATGGGCTCTCCACTAGGACCAACACTAGCCAATTTCTTTTTGGGTCAATTAGAAGAAAAAATATTTGCTCAAAATTCATCGGCAGAACCCAAACTATACCTGCGGTATGTTGATGATGTTTACGCAATTTTCGATGACTACAAATCCTGCTCTTCATTCTTATCTACCCTCAATTCCCAACATAAAGATATTAAATTTACTGTTGAAAAGGCTACAAAAACACTCTCATTCTTGGATGTAAAAATTAATATTACAGACAATGGTTCGAAAACTGGGTTTGGCGCAAGAAGACAAATACAGGAGTTATTCTTAATTACAATGCAATATGCCCTAAATCTTGAAAAACTGGTTTGATTATGTGTTTACTAAAAAGAGCTAAAACAATCTGTTCCAATAATATGTTGTACAACAATAAAGTGAGTAAATTTCGTTTCATATTTTTGAAAAATTCCTACCCGAACTGGTTTTTTGAAAATGCCCTCCTAAAATTTGATGATCGTGAAAAAAATCAAAGGACAGAGAAGAAAAAGAATATTTATTCAGAATTGGCGTACCATATTTTGGAAAACCGTCACACAAATTCGCAAAACGTCTCTCAACTTTGGTGAAAGTAAAATTTCAAGTAGATTTAGCAGTGTATTATAATTCCTTTAAAACTGGCTCCTATTTTAATTTGAAGTGCTTGACTCCTCATGCTCTGTTATCAAATGTTGTGTACAAATTTACTTGTTCGCGCGACGCAACAATGTCATACATTGGTATGACCACGCGACATTTAGGCATTAGAGCACATGAGCATTTGAGCCTCCAATTAAATTCAAAAAAGACTGTGGTTAAAAATCATATTTTAGCTTGTGAAAGGTGCAAATCAGGAAGTTTAACAGTAAATAATTTATAGTTTTGCAAAAGTGTAGTAATGAATATGAGACCAAAATTCAAGAAGCCTTAATTATAAAAAAACAGAATCCCAGAATAAATTCTCAGTTATATGCTAGTGGGTCTTCGTTCCTGCTAAATGTGTTTTAATGTTGGTATTATTATTGTGTTGTGTCGTTGTATACTTGGAAATTAACGCTTTGTACTCGTAATTTAATAGTTGTATGTTAGCCGTCAATATGCTTTGCTATGATCTGTGATATTATGTAATATGATTTAACAATTGCATGTATTGTGTCGTATCTTCATAATGTCTACACCATTCAAAATACTACTCATTTCGAAAGTTTTGCTGTAACCGTTAATATGATGTTATTTTCTCTGATGAGGACCTCAAGAATAGATCAAAAACGTTCAACTTTTCAATAAATATGTTTTCAATTTTAAACTTGCTGGCAATTGCGACTCTATGGTACAAAAAAAGTACCTTTTTATCGAAGCTTTATTATATTGTTAAAGCTACGCAACCCATAAAGCGTTTATGGATTGATATTAAAGAATTTATTGCTTTCTTGGGTAGAAATAGATACATGTTGACAATCGTATATGAATTTTTGAAATGCCCATTTTCATTTCCTTGCGCTACTATGGACGCTAGTACTGTTATTCCCTGTATTTCACAACTGTTTACGTATTAAACATGCTCCCGATTGTTTTATTTATGACCATAGTTACATGCAAAAAATATGTTTTTTTTTTTTTTGGCAGAGGTAAATGCAGTATGAAAAATTTAATTGTTACCATACCCAGACTTTGTGTTTACTTTGTCTTTATTTAATTGCGCAAATTGCCCGAGAATTGTGAGCGGAGTACTTCTCTGCGTTGCGACTTTGAATTGTCAGCGCACGTTAAGACCGTGATCAGTTAAGTGTTAGTGTAGCTTCTCTCTCTGAAGCTTAAATCTTTAGTTAACTAACTGTGTTTTCTATTATTTAGACATACTTCAGTTTTGTCGATTAAACCTTCATTGAAAGAATTTTTGCCTTGCAGCAAGTCTTTGAGAAGTCGTGGGAATATGCAAAAGAGGTCAATGCATGTTTTGTTGATCTTGAAATAGCATATGATCGCATTCCTAGAGACAAGCTTTGGGCGGTGCTGTTACAGTAGGGCCTTAATGGCCAGTTATTAACTGCTATTAAGTTGTTGAACATGCGTTACGAGGTTTGAGTTTGTGTTAACAACTCAACGACGAATCCTTTCAGAGTAAGTGTGGGACTCCGCCAAGGCTGCTCTCTTTCACTTAATCTGTTTCTTATTTATATGGATAGAATAGTTAAGAAAAGTGAGTCTTGTGGCGGAGTAAAGATCGGTGAATGCACTGTACAACGTCTGTTATTTGCAGATGATCTTGTGCTACTCGACTCTACCCAAAATGGTCTCCAGCAAGCTCTTGACAGGTTTTCGGATGCATGCTCTGTTGCCGGAATGAAAATCAGTTCAACAAAAACAGAAACCATGTGCCCGTCCAGACAACCAAAGCAGTGCTATCTCCTAATTGATGGAGTACCACTAAAACAGTCAGAGAAATTCAAGTACCTCGGCGTCTCATTCACAAGTGACGGCAGGCAAAATAGCGAATTGGATATCTGCATCGGAAAAGCAAGTGCAGTAATGCGCCAGCTCCACCGATCTGTGGTACTGAAACGGGAGCTTTGCACCAAGGCATTTTCAAATCGGTCTAGGTTGCTATTCTGACTAATGGCCATGAGTGTTGGGATCATGAATGAGAAAGTGAGGTCTCGAGTTCAAGCAGCCGAAATGGGATTTTTGCGAAGAATGAGCAATTTGACCTTGTTGGACAAGGTTAAAAGTGCAGATACTCGTGAATCTCTAAACATCGAATCGCTGCTTTTTTGACTAGAAAGATTGCAACTGCGTTGGTATGGACATGTGACACGAATGTCCCAGGAAAGAACAGCCAAAAAACTGCTCTGTTCAACGCCGATTGGTCGAAGGCTTAGAGGCCGTCCCAGAACTCGATGGCGAGATTACGTAGATCTTAGTTGGTCTTGCTTTGGCATCCCAGCAGAGCATCTATCCTTTGTTGCAGAGAATCGAGATGTTTGGAGACTCCAATTTGAGCTGCTGCCCCCGCGACCCCCCAAAAATAAGCGGGTCCAAAAAATTGATTGATTGATTGATTGAAAGCTATGTTGTGATTAATGTGAGCAGAGAGTAATCCGATCACTGAATTGTAAAGGAAATAAAAGCGAGACATACAAGCACCTTTTGAGAGCCAACGTACTTTCGTGTGCAGTAAAATGCGTTCAAAATTTTTTTCTTTATCACGAGAAAATCTTTTTCATTGTCACTTCATTATCACGAAAACAAATTAGTACCTTCTACAGCCTTTAAAAATTATTATAATTTTCATTGAATAATAAATTGTTCAACAACGTTCCCTGATATGATTTTGGTGGAGAGGTAGATTTTTTATACCATAATATTATGAAAAGCAGCACTTTAAATGCATTTTGCATTTTTATTAAACAACATTAAAAAACAATAAAAAGTTGAACGTTTTCGGCTAAATCAACTAGTCTTTATCAGGACATCTAAAAAATAAATCAGATTATTACCAAATAAAACAAAAATTATTGAACAATTTATAGATAAACAATAATATCAGTCAAGCATAGGCCCAAGAGAAAAGAGCAGATGCAAAGTTAAGTTCAGTCTAAGAAATTAAGAAAATTATAAACAAAAACGTAAGGATTTCAACGAAAAAATATTAAGCTATAAAATAAAATAGAAGAATGGTGTCCGGTGAGAAAGAAGATAAGGGAACGGGAAGATATCAGTAATATAAGGTCAGAAAATGTTCAATAAGAAAAAAGCACCGTGAGCATTTAACTGCTTGTTAAACATAGCGTGAGTTTTTTTGATGCAGAGAGCTTCTTGAATCTTGATGTCAAAATCTGACTGGCATTTCTTCAAAATCTTGAAGTTATTAGCAGAAAGTTGGGCTTTGCAGGATTCACAGCAAACATCACAAAACATCAAGTAATCCTTTATGGCGCTATTTTTGTGCTGATCAGCTAAGTTAAGATGTTCTCTTGCTCTTACTCCAAGATGTTGGGTAAACATACCTACGTATGAGAGGTTCGCATCATACAAACACATGAACTTATAAACGACATTGGAGCAAAGGACATGAGAAGATGTAGCAAAAATTGTGCTAAGTTTAATATTATATCTAGATGCAATTAACCTGGAGAGAGAAGTTACAAATCGCTTTGAATTCTTTAGGGCACTCGAAAAAAGCATATTGCGCGCTTATCCTCATTCAGTTTTTTTTTCAACATCAGCATCTGCTTTTAGAAAGCGTTTAAACACATTGTCAAAAAATGTAGCAAAAAAAAGTGTTTAAACCTATTGTCAAAAAAAGTTCCTTGATATTGAGCGGACCCATCGTACACTAACCTTCTTTTCTTTTGATTGGTCACAAAATGTGGGATATACAATACACGATTTGGTACAAGCTTATTATCAGTGTCATCAGTAACAAGTTCTAATTTGTCACTTTCAATCAACCTTTGTATAGCGCCAACGTAAAAGAAATGTAATTCCCGAATCCTTTTTTATCGATTTTCTTTGTTGCATCAATCTTGATTCGGCCTGACTTCTATTGTTAGGCACCATAACATCAGCTTTCTTTAAGGGCAACTTTATGTGGTATCTACCATCTTTCTTGTAAACAGATTGTTTGTACATTGGCTCTTCAGTTCAGATCTTTAATCGATGAAGCATTGTCTTTTTTTATGGCAGAAGCTATTACTACTTACCTGTAAGAATAGCAGCTTTGTTTATATATCTCTTCATACTTACTCCGGTTGTATGAAAGCATGACGAAGTAACAAATTTAAGTGAAATGACAAGTGTTACAGGCCCGTAGAAATAACATTTTCATTTGACATGAAATACCTCAATTGGACATTCATTTTTATCTTAAATTTATTTCACCTGTAAGAAATAGTTAAAAATAATTACAAGCAAGTGGAACACAACTTTAGCACAAACAATGTTCCCTCTAATTTTTTGTAGTTTATGTGCGCAGAAACTTTGGCTAGTGTGCACTTTTTTGGAAATGATTAACGTTTGCGCAATAACCAACAACCTATGAATAAATTGAATATGGCAGCTATTGAAAACAAGTGGCGCAACTTCTCTTGGTTATGCTACTGTTGGTACATTTTTTGATCACGGTACCTGAGGCGTCGTTGTATTCAAAAAATTGGCAGGGAACCGAGTAACAACTTAAGCAGATACTGATCACAACCTCTGCAAAAGCCGTATTTAGCATTGAGTAACATTACGAAAAAAGGAAATTAGGAAAAAATACCAAAATATGTCGTGATACTACAAATTTTGGATAATGCATCAAAATTTATTTTGATACTTCAAACCGCTTCCTAACTATGGACATTATGCGCAATCAGTGCAACCCACAATTTAACAAAAGAGGAGTACATTGCCGGGGAGCTGGGGGCGAAGCCCCAGCCGCCGGTGGCAAGGAGGGTCTAGGGGCGGAACGGATTTCTACGGCTTTCACATATAAAAAAACTCGTTCCAGCACACTTTCTTATCGAAAAAGGACATACCGATACCTGCAGTGAGTGCAGTCACTATTATAGCGTCAGACAAAAATATTTTGGTAGTTTATATCTAAAAGCAGAAACTGGGCTAAAATAAATGAAAAAAAATTGCAATCATTATTAGTTTTGACGCATACGATGGGATGACATGTATAGGTGTGTTCTAGAGCCTATGATCTTTAACAACGCTTGCAAAATGTTTTCTAAATACTAACTACAGATCAAGAAACTGACTTTACTTCTAAGTCGAAGTGACTGATTGAAGCAAAAATTAAAATACAAAACAATTGAAATTTATAGCATGAAAAAGGGAGGTATGGCGTTTGAAAAATGAACGCGAAACGGCAATGGCTAAATTTTTTAATTTTTTTAATTTTCAATTTTTTAAATTATAAAAAGCAACACATCTCAAAAAAATTTTTTGGGGGGCGGGCCCCAATGGCACGATGCCACTGCTTGGTACACTTTGCGAAAAAATGCGTCTTTTTAGCAGGTCCAAGAACAATTTTCCTCAATTTGCCAACCAAGAATATTGCTTCATCATGATATGTCTGTGCACAGTATATTTATGCATGTGCGCAGTCTCTGAAAGCCGTGTACGCGCGCACATGAGCACAGCTTAGAGGGAACACTGAGCACAAACAATCACACATATTGTTAAAATTATTTTAACCCTTAAACAAGTTTAAAAAGGCTTTTAGGCCGCGATTCTTGGTTTTAGTTTTGGTATCATAATCAAGGTTTTGAAGTCATAGTTCAGTGAAAGCAGATTGGTTTATCTCTTGCTTCGTCAAAATTGCCGTAACCATTATCCACTACAGTGTTCACGTATTGCACTCTTTTGACTTAGAACTTCAGCGTTTTCTCCTACACCTCAATTTTGTTTATTAGACCTGATTCGGCCAAACATTTTTTAATATGCCTTAACTGAAGTAGGCTATGTTTTAACAAGTTTTGCTTGCAATTGCATACCAAATCTTCGTTTGCTTACAATATTCAACTAGATAAAACTAATCTACCAAATGATATTAGAAACATTATATACTGTATCAATATTGTCTACGCTTAAATCTGCCTTAAAAACCTTTGTCTTTAAGCAATATAAAAGTACATTATCAAATAGAAATTGTAGGCTGTGATGATAAACAATTTGAAAAGTATTATAACTGTTTTATTTTAGTGTATTATAATGTATGGTTTGTTATCAATACTGTTTGATTTGCTTCATATGTTTCTGCATTAAATTAATTTCAACCTAGTAATAGTCTTAGTAATTTTACATGGTTTAATGTTTTAATCTGTAATCTGTGCTTTATTACCGTATGTTACTTCTAAACTAATTAGAAAGTATCATAAGTTTTGCAACTGTGATCGGGATATAGAAAAAATTGTATTATTAATATTATTATATGTTATTTTACCCAACACAAGAAAGCTCCGACAAGAACAAAACAGGTTTAGATCTGTCACAGTTAGATTGCAGATGGATATAATAAAAAGGATAAAAAACAACTTAACACAAAACGGCGTGGAAGCAGGGCACTAAAAAATAATGATTTTGGCGTTTAATAAAATGACTATCAAAAGTTAGTGGTTGATTGCTAGTACTGATAATGCGTTGATACATGATTTGCATTTCTAGCATTTTGTTTTTAAAATTAACACAATCTTATCCACCACTTCAACAACAACCAAGCACGAAACCACACCAATTAGTTGCATTTGTGCAGTTTTATTTTAACATTATGCATTTCATTAAAACACGGTCATGTTGCCTTATAGAAGAACTTGCATATTCTGCGGCATTGGGTAAAATATTATAGTGGGCAGAGGCCACTCCGGCGCTCGGGCTACTCGGGCTGAGCCCAAGTTACGAAATGATGAAAGACTTGTTATATTTAAATTTTAAGAAATACGCATGAAGCTTTTTATAACTTAATTCGTAACAAGTTCATTGAATAAAACAGTCATCGTAAAAAACACCAAAATTTGCGGTGGCAGTTGCGTTTTTCGTTTAACAATTTGTCCAGCTCAGAAGCTCTGGCTAGAGAAAAATAGCCCGAGCGTGCAGCATTTTTAACTTGTGTGGTAATATTTAATAATTTTAAACATTTATATGCTTATGTTGAAGAAAAAAATAAATCAAATCTTGATTATACTCGCGTTATTACATTGAAACGTGTAACGAGTGGCGGAGCTCAGCTGCATCAGCCACCAGGTGGCAAGAGCGACTGCCTCTGGAGCAGTAGGCTCTGGTTTGACTCCGAGTCGGGTCTAACCAATACCGTTAAACTTAGTATTCACAGCGTCCTTGCTTGACGCTTAACATTGAAGGGACGGAGACAGTGTGGGGAACAAGCCGGCAAGATTACTTGTTGTGTCGTCGTTGGGCTCATCTCGGCAACTTGGCGCCTAGGCAACGCAGTTTCAAAAAAAACATCGCAGCGGTAGTGAGTCGTTTGCAACACTGTGTCCGATTTGATCGGCCAGGTATATTTAAACTTGGACTTATTGCAGCAATAGTGATTTCTTAAACAATTGCATCAATTGCAGTGTAAATTAAAAAAAGCAAGATTTGAACAGAGATGCTGCAACACCTGGATTTTTCTGCTGTATCGTGTTAGCTTGCCGCACCGCAAATTTGACGTTTCTGTAATAGGCGTTGGGATTACCAGTTAGCACAGTTAAGCAGGTTTGTCAAAATTTGTTGCTTGCAGCACTTTCTGTTTTTTGGTTATGAGCCGCCACTGGCCTTTGTATTATAACTACTTATTTTTTGTAAAGGCACAAAATAGCCCAAAAAAGCAGAGGAAGTTTATTATTATGGTAACAATGCATAAACCTTGCAAGTTCAAATTGGTAGTTATGTTTGATGTTTAAAATACCGTACCCAAGTTGTGACACAGTGAATGGTTAGTGACATGACTGTCCTGCTTAACTTTACTCATGATTCTTACAATTTTGTTTTGTAGTATTTGTAGTGAATTTAGAGTTAAATTGTATTCTGATCTCCATGATAATATGCCATGCAATATATGTAAATGCACTAGGCTGAAATAAACTAATCGTAGAGTTGGCGTGTCAATATAATGTCGTATCTTTGATATGATGCCAATAAGCTTTTGAGAGTTTTGTGCAAAGACTAAATTTGAAAGTTCCTTTTTTGAGTAGGTTCAATAATTATTCCAAGATGTTTTGCAGCAGTTGCTTTTTCATTTACATTATTGTTTATGCTTGCACTAAAACCATTTTCCCTTTTGCCTTACTCCTCAAGAACTGGTATAGTTACAAACCGTAAGCAAAAAATTCCTTCTCAGGTTACTGGGAAAATAATGTTTAAATCAACCGGTCATTTCTATTCTTTTCGATTGTTTACAGGGAATCTGTGACATCATAATCCAGCATGTTCTAATTCCTTGAAGATTTTATTTCAAATGTTCTACCTTGAGCAGAACGAAGAGGTTTGAAATTGGGGGGTTGTAGTTCTGAAGGTTAGACTTTTTTTTCAGGAAGGTGGGAGGTCGCTATGCTGCACTGATGGGATCGCAATAAGGTCGAAACGCGTCTGCAGCTGTAAATGAGTGGGTTGCCAAGGGCGCTTGTAGTGATGTGGGCTAGTTAGGCTACCAATAACTTAGTTGTGGATTAGTGGTTATAAGCTCTTTCACTGGGTATCGTTGTATGGGGCCAGTCACCTGCTAAAAATAGAGCACAACCTAGAAAAGAGATGAAGCCGAGGTGTCTAAATAAAGCAATGCAAAAAAGAGTCTTTACAGTCTGGAATGAGTTTGGCCTGGATTGGCTGTGCGTAGCAGGGCTGACGAGACTTTTATTGTTGAAATAATTCTGTTTTAACAAAAGGAAGCCTGCGTTTGGAACCTTGCATTTAAATGGACGTCAGGTCAAACTTTTCAAAGAAGCAACATTGCTAGGTGTAACCCCAGATAGCAAACTTACTTGGAAATCTTACATAACACGAATTGTTCGCTAGGCAACTGTTGCGTTGTTACAATGCAAACAAAAAGTGGGCAGAGCGTGGGGGCTAAATTCAACTAACACGCGATGGATATACACTGCAATGATACGACCTGTCATTACATATGCGTGTAACTCCTGGGTTGGTGAAGTAAATAAAAAATATCCAAAAAAAAAAAAAAAACTTTTAAGAGTCCAAAGACTAGCGTGTCTTATGATGTCTTCAGCATTTCCCAGCATCCTCACAGGAGGTTAAGGGATGCTGCTGAATATCATGATTGCGTTAAATAGTCGCACATTCTGAACCTTTTATAAGTGTAATAATTATGTTGTCTCACTATTCAAATCTTGCCAGCACAAAAGTGAGATATCCCAACCCTGTATTGTTCCACACCAATTATTAAAAAAAAACAGCTAAAACAGAGTATAGAATGCACGTTTTATTTAAAAAAAGTAAAAAAAAATTCACTGCTTATTCTATTCAATGGTATTTTTCAGACAAATATGGCTTCTATTATTTTCATTATTCATTATTATTATTTTCTATTATTTTATTATTTATTAAAAAAACAGCTAAAACAGAGTATAGAATGCACGTTTTATTTAAAAAAAGTAAAAAAAAATTCACTGCTTATTCTATTCAATGGTATTTTTCAGACAAATATGGCTTCTATTATTTTTGTCATCATAATTACTAACAGAGCTTACACATTTTTTCTGCTGATGAAAATTTCAATTGTGTAACTGGCTGGAAATACTTGACTAAAGCTGGGTTACTTTATTTATTTGGGAAGAAAATAAAAATTAATTTAAATATTTTGATCTGTGTGTAACATCTATTATTCCACTGAGCTGTTAAGAAATTCGATGGTAAAAATCAATCTCCAGTGAAAACACAATTAGCTTAAAACTTACGGCAATCAACCGAGTTGGTCATGACAAATAGACTAGTTGTGCATTTGTTATACAAACACGCTTTGTAAGATTTCATTAATCGCGCAATATGAAATGTCTTTCATGAAACATACAACGATTTTTAAATAGTCCGATCCTAGGTAAATGCATATCCAAACTTATGGTTTATGCATAATGCATATCCAAACTTACGCCAAAATATATATTTTTTTTTGGAGCTTTTCAATACGCTTTTTCAGTACGCATTTTAAGCTTTTTGAGCTATCTATAAATAAACTCCGCTTTTGAGCTTGATGTGGTAACACTCCCATCAATTTTTTTTCTTTTCTGCGACGAAAATAAATATGCTGTCTGTGATTTTTTTCTGGGTTTGGTTCCGAGAAGGTGTTTATACAAATGTTAATCTCAAATGATGAAATGACATTATCTACTTGCAGTAAGTGCTTTCCGAGTCACTTTAAACCTGGCATCCAAAAAAATAATTTTTTCATCATCTTGCAGCTCCCATGGATTTGCCACCATACAAAGATCAATGCTCTGAAGAAATATTATTAGGTGCATTTCAATGAATTACATAATATGTCCTTTTTACAGAATGTCAAAATTTAAGCTCATTCCACACACCTACTTGACAGAACAGAACAAGATTGTTTCAGTCGCAAGGTACCGACACATCGAATATGAGCACAACAACAATCAAAGCAAATTTAAGCAGTGACACTTCAATTACAAAATACTTATTATGCAATCTAACATACTCATGGTGCGACTCATTGTGACGATTGCATGACATAGAAACAAACTGACGCAAGTTTTTTAAATGAATGCAGCCAAACTTGAATTACAATGAATAATTGGCTATTGCATATTTGCCTCAAAGCATGCACCGTACAACCAAACAAACATTCAACTGGCGTAGGTTCTGAAGTCACAATTTGCAATGCAACGGGACTATTGAACTTCACAAAATCTTATTGCGCAAAGTATGCAAAAGCACAATAAATTTTGAAAATTAAAAGATTTTTACCTTGTGCAAACTTGGCAGTTCACACATGCAATTTAACCGAACCCGTGATGCAATCACTGCGAAATAATTTGCAAATTTAGCAACACGCAAACATAGCTTAAAATAAACAAACATACTCTTTCATCAGCAAATTTAACCATGTCTGTGCTAGTGTGCTGTGTCTTTGTGCAAACAAAGGCTATTATGATGTAACATCTTTTGTATATCAACTTGTTTTGGCTTTATTATTTGTGATTAAAGTGCATGAAATTTCTATCAACCATGCTCCGAAACACTCAATTTAACGTTAACGAATGCTTTTTTAGTCCAAACTTGCACTCCGGTCTGGGTTTAAGTCAGACAAAAATAATTTTGACGGTTCAAATTCAGCTAAGGTTCAAGAAATTCAATGACCTTGAGTTCAGATTAAGTTTTCGTGTATCAAATTATAAAGTTAACGGTTGGGTTTGAATTCAATGAAAGGAAGCGGTTAATACCGGTTGTCGGTTTACGTTCAGGTCAGTTCGACGCCCTGTTTGGAAGTCATGGTTGTGTTCTTTATCGAAAAGTCACCTTCAAGCTTGTGATGTGATTGAAAAGCCATGTTCATCTTTGGTATGTTTGGGTTATAGGCCTTTGTTTTTTCATTACAGTGAGGCCAACATAGATAAAGCCTACCCTAGCAAAAAAAATAGGTAGGCTGAGCCTACCCTCAACGGCCCTTGACCACCAATGCCATACTGTAACAACACCGCCCAAAGCTTGTCTTTAGAAATCCAATCATATGTATTTTCAAGATCAACAAAACATGCACTGATCTCTTTCGCATATTCCCACGACTTCTCACAGATTTGCTGCAAGGCAAAGGTTTGGTCCATTGTGCTCTGGCCGGAACGAAAGCCACATTGAGCATCCGTTAGTTTAGGTTCGACTGTTTCCCGGCATTTCTTTTTTTTGCATTTGGCATAGATCTTACTCGGGACGTTGATGAGAGATATTCCTTTATAATTGGTGCATTTTCTCTTTGCCTTCTTTCTTGTGAATAAAGAACAAATTAGGGAGCGCCCAGGTTCCCAAGTTTGGTAGGCTTTTGATCAAGATAGACTCTTCTGCATCAATTCCGTGATAATGATACGTCACTTAAGTCCTCGAAGCGAGAATATCTTGCCTTCCCACGATGCACAATTAGAGTTACAGTCAGTGCATGAAGCAACGCAATTTTGAAAGTAACGGGATCTAAGACTTAAAGATTAGGAGAGGGTAGATGACAAGAAAGCATCGCAAAAAATAGCAATGCAGGGGATGCAGTAGCAATCCACGACCGGTTTTGCTCTCATTTTGAGCTCATCAGGTGAACATAACTGAAAAATGGTGCAAAAATAGCACCGAAGTGAAGGGATTTGAGAAAAAGTTTAAGACTGAGAATAACAAGTAATGCAGCTCACCGTTTCCAGCAAACCGCATTCGTTGTTCCTTCAAAAAGTTTAAAGTGAAAACAGTTAGGTTTCATAGAGATGACGGAAAAATTTCTTAAATACACCAGATGCCAACGTAAGCGAGATGATGTCCATCCGGTAATTTGGATTTGTGATTGTCATCGAAATTGAATCCATTGTTTCGTCATCATCGATAATAACAAATTGAGATTTAAATCGGAACCAAGAGAATTAAACCAGAATGACGGAAAACTCTTTTAAATATTCGGGTAAATCGTGAGAAAACTTCCGAGTAAGATCATTGCGCACTTTGCGCTGAAATTATGGAATAATGAGAAGGGTTCCCAAATAATTAAAGAATCAGAGTGTGGACTGCCCAATGACCACTTTGGTAGGCTAACTTCGGTTACCCTTGTTTTAGTTATAAAGAACAAATTTTAATTATAAAAAACAAGGCTAGCTTCATATAACTCTCTGGCTAAGCTGAAGTAAAACGCTAAGCAATAAGTTTCTTTTACTAGTTTATAGGTTCGTGACGAATTTATACCCTAAACAAAATTTTTTCCAACAAGCCTTAGCCTGCTTCGCTAGCCTCAGCGAGTACATCCGCTGGTACCTGACAGCAAAATAGTTTTTTATGCTGAATTCGCCAGAGCGTCCGCGTAAAATTTTAATAAAAAAGTAAATTTTTTCAGCTGAAAATCTAGGTTAAGATGCTGATTTGTATCTACGCTAAAATTTATTACGCTAACAGCTCAGATGGCCGAGTGGTATAGAGCGTCTGTCTCTTGAGCTGTAGACTCGGATTTGATTTCAAGTTGAATCAAACCAATGACTTTAAAATTGGTATACAAGCTTCCCTGCTTGACGCTCAAGCATTAAAGAAATGGAATTGAAATAAAAAGTTCAGACCGAAGCGGTTTAATGCTAAGATATCCGCCTTCTCATTACCTTGTATGCCGGTGTGGTCCGGCGTCCAGGCAATAGTGACATTATTGTCCTTACCCAATAATTTAGGTTTTTGATGCACGTTAATACTGTGTTAAATTTCACAATATTATTTTCGATTGCCAGAATCGCTGTTTGGCTATCTACTAAAATTATTATTTTTTCATTTAGAATTTTTTCCATGATAAGTTTCTTTGCTACTTCAGATATAGCAAAGACTTCTGCCAGGAAGACCGTGCTATAATTTCGAAGATGGAAAAAATTTTCATCTGATGCGTATGCGTATTCAATGTAAAAACTTGCACCGGCTCTTCCATTTATCTTGGTTTGCCGTCAGTGTAGCATCTGATTATGCTTGGTTCAAAAGCATTCTCATACTGCACTGCGCCCTTGCGTTCTATAGCAAGGCATTTGTACAGTTTTCCAAACACTTTTGTTTTAGTTATTAAGTTTGCTGGCATACTCAGCAAAGGCAAGTTGACTTTTGGTCTTTCTTACTGAACCAATTGTTTTGGCAGGCCAAAATTTTGCCCGGGATATCCGGTATGAACCCTTAACTGCCTCTGACATAATAAATTCTTTAATTTGGAGAACAAGCCGGCAAGTTTACTTATTGTGCCGTTGGGAAAGGCACTTAGCGGGATTCCCCCATCTTGGTGAGGTAGACAGATAGCTGGCAACTCCTAAGCAAGCTCGTATAGCGCATTAATCGCTTTCTCGTGATAGGAGGATAAATATGCAACAAGAAAAAAAAAAGAAAGAAATAAAAAAAACAAAAAAATCTACGCTATTCAGACAATTTTACGCCAAATGTAAACGAGCCTTAACTTAATGGTAAGCACTTGACATGTCTAGCGTAGAATACACTTTAAATTTAGCAACTTGAGCACTGATTGCAACTTCACAACAGTTACGGGCGCAGTTCATAAAGACGAAGCAATACAAGACACCTTCATAAGTGGACTCGAGTTTTTGGAAATTAGACAACGTTTACTAGAAGAACCCAATCTTACGCTGCAGGCAAAGTTCGATAAAGCAAGTTCTTTAGAAATTGCTCACAAATACGCTGAGCTATTTAACTTGAATGCTTCGTGAGCGAGCCCATCAGATAGCCTCAACAACCAAAAAAGCTAGGTCTGTAGAATCAACGTTAGAAGCGAGTAGCGATGTTGTTATTCAAAAGTGTTTTTTCTGTGGAAACAAAAAGCATTCTTGAAGATTTTGCCCTGCTCGAGTGCTCGAAATGTTGAATGCTATTGCTGCGGTAAAAAAGTCATGTTGTCACATTTTGCCGATCTTTTGTTACTCGTTAAAAAGCTTTAATGCCAATTTATTGTGTTAACAAAAATAATTTTAAACTAAACGTGCCTATTATAATCAATGGAGTTTCAGCAAACGCGCTGATCGTTTTTAAAGGATAAGCCAGCGGGTTGGTTTGGAGATCACGAATTGCATATCGTCTTGCTTGGGAACGTGCAAGGTAGCTTAACGGCCAAAACTATACGCAAGTATTTGTTGTGATTTTAAAGAATTTCCTGACTGACGTAATACCTTATCAAAATTTTATGGAACTTCATAACAAAGTTCTCTTCTGTTTTGGAAGAACAAAGCCAACCTCACGTGTTGGCGCTTTAAAACCAATTAAGATTTCTACGCCGGTTAAGCTGTTTGAACATTTGCAAAGCCATTGTCAACCCATTGCTACGAAAAAACGCCGATACTCTGAACATAATAAAAAGTTTATTTCAAGTGAAATGGAGACAATTGTTAGCGCATGGTTATTAACTATAGTCAAACATTTAACAAGTTCACTCAGGCCGATGCCTATCCGCTTCCTAGAATGCAAGATGTGATCAACAGCGTTGCTAAGTGTTAGTGTAGCTTCTCTCTCTGAAGCTGCGATCTTTAGTTAACTAACTGTGTTTTCAAGGGTTCGGCTAAGATCAGAATAAGTTTTTGCAAAAAGGCATACAGTTGTAGTAAATGACTATCTCTGCATGGAATGATGCATCCCCCCACCATACTCTTTCAACGCTGTTTTTGATGAATGCTATTTTTCCATAATTTCAAACCTATTTGATAACAATCATCTTTACGCCTTAAGCACGCATAAATCAAAAATGTGCGAACAAAATGAATCATATTTGGTGAAGGACTTAGAGTTAGAGGCAAAAAAACTAAACAGAATTTCCCATAAAAATTGTTCAAAAAGCGCTAAAATGGCCATTTCAGTGTCTAAATTTTTGAAAACTTTCCGGGGAAGCATACCCCCGGACCCCCTAGAGCCATATTTTTGTTCCTCAATTTGCTTCAAATTAACTTTCCGCAAAAAAATACGCTCAAAAAATGTAAAAATTTTATGCCACCCTCCACCGCCTTAAGAATATTCTGAATACGCCCCTGACGTGAAACATTTTCAAAGAGCTTATGCTTTTTTCCGGTTTAGACCTCTAACGTCTTTGCACTCATTTAACTATCAACCTAATTCAAAACTGCATCCCCCTCTAAAATTTTCTGGATCCGCTCCTGGTTATAATTAAGGGTTCGATGTATGCTTGCATGACACCTGTTGGGTTTGATACTTCCGACAAGTTTGAGAACCACTGTTTTACACTATCTCTGCCGTTTAGCCCAAATATTATTCTAATAAACTTATTAACAGCTGTTTGAAGGTGCTTAATCATCGTTTTATTTCCATTACACTAAGTCATACAGCAATACTGAAGATGGCTTTTTATCATTGAATTATACAGCAACAATAAGATGCGTTGGCTTAGACGATTTCCAATCTTGTTTACAACACTACAAGCAATTCTAATTTTTTTCAACAGCGCTTCCATGTGAGGTTTCCAGGATAAATGTTCATCCACTATAATGCCCAAAAATTTTAGAGAAGCGACTCTCTTGATATCTTTTTTTCGCAATTGCAGAATATGTTGATCAGGGAGTTTGTTATGCGGAGTGGGGAACACAATGTAATTAGTTTTATTAATATTAAGCAAAAATTTATTTGCTGTAAGCCAGTTATTAACACTTTTAAATTCAGCGTTTGCGACTTGAAACACTCTCTCATAGCAGTTTTCACTCAAAAACGAATTTGTATCATCAGCAAATATTATGGTCTTACCTTTAGTTATGCATGAACTGAAAACATTTTCGTAACTTAAAAACAGTAACGGTCCAAGAATAGAGCCTTGTGGTACACCACAGTTTATTTTCAAAGTACCGGACAATTGGTTGCTGCGTAAAACTTGTCAAATGCAGCTGTAATATTTTCAACTAACAACTTAGTAGCATACTGGTTGAAATTTTTTACCTAAAATCAAATTGATTTTTGTGGAAGAAATTCTATCTAATCAAGAAGCTAACAAGACGTTTATATACTGTACTATCTTTTCCAAAATTTTTGACAATATGGACAACAGACTTATGGGTCTGTAGCTATTAACATTATAAGTGGAACCTTTTTTAAACACAAGTATTATATTAACTTTTTTAAAAGCATCAATGAATTTACCACTACATAAAGAGAGATTAAATTAATGAGCAAGGGCAAGCAGTATGTTTTCAGGGGTGGATTTTAAAACTTTGGAGGGAATTCCATTCATTCCACAACTATTTTTTGACTTTAAGTCTGTTGCGATTCTTTTAATTTCAGGACGAGTAGTGTGGTTAAAGCAGCGCAGAGATTCAATTTTTTTTACCAAGAAGGCTATTTATGTTTTTCCAAGTTTTCTTCAAATCAATTTTCTAACATTCAAAAACTGACGCACAAAATGTTTCTTTTTTTTTATTTTAACGTACAAAAGTAGGTGTTTCTTGCTTTATTATAGTTAAACTTTAGAGATTACGTTTTTTTAACACAGAACATTTTGAACATTTTTCCTTTGACACGCAATAGCTGTTGCAAATCTTTATCAAACCAATTATTTTTATTGCTGCTATTTAATTGAGTCAAGGGAAACGATTTATTAAACACCTGCTGATATCTTTCTATCAAAATCTTGTATGATTCATCGATTTTGGTTTCAGTTAAAACAAAATTTACATCAATGTTTTCCATCTCAAGATTGAAATTTCTAATATTCGTATCATGGAAGTTTCTTGTAAGACTATTTGAAGAAATTATTTTAATATTAGCTGCGCTCATAAATAAAGGCAAGTGATTAGATATAGAATGCAAAATAATACCAGATTTTATGTGATCAGAATAAGAATTAGTCCATATTTGATTCAATACTGTTGCACCAGTATTTGTAATACGAGTTAACCTATTTATTAAGGAGCAGAAGTTGTGATTTAACATTACCTTAGTGAAATCACGGACATGAGTATTCTCAACTGATTTGGTTAAGTCATAATTGAAATCACCGAATATAAAACATTTTGTTTTGATTTTTCAAGACACTCTGTTAGTTGAAATCTAAATTCTTGATGAGCTTTAAGATCATCAGATAGTGAACAATAAATTACGCCACAAACAACAGTCATTTTTCCTCCTTTCACATTAATAAAAAGTGATTCAAATTTTTTTCATTCATTACAAATAGTTCATAAATATTATCAAATTGTAGATTGTTTTTAACAAAAACGGCTCCCCCACCTTCCCTTAAAATTTTACGGCAGTTTGATACAAAGTTGAACCCATCTAAGTTACTATAAGGTCCTGAGTGTAATGGCTTAATCCAAGTTTCTTGTTTATTAGAAATCACATCTGGTTTGCATTGCAGACCTGCGATCAGAGAGCTTCCAATTTGCTAATGTTTAATGAATTTGCAATGGATTTAATATTTAAAGCCAAAACTGTAAATGCATTTTTAAAGCTGTTGTTAAAGGAGAGACTTTTAATGTCACACGATTCCAAGTATTGCTTATCAAGAGTCAAAGAACAATCGATATCAAAATCGCTATCTTTATTTAGTAAGTGTTCAAATTTATCATCATAAGCAGAGTTTAAACAATCTGCTCTTAATGAATCAACTTTACAAGACATTATTTTACTGATCCTTTCATAGGAAATTTCTTGGCTGATGCTTATTGTTTTGAAATTGTTTTTTTTGGCACATAAATTTGAAGGTTGTGACAATGACATAAAAAATTGCACAATGGCAACAATATGTACACAAATAAGTATCAAGGTTAGAAAAAAAATTTTTTTTTAAATACGTTAAGGTTCAAAATTTTCTATCTTTATATTTGAAAAGTTAAAAAGTAGTCTAGGATGCTATCATAAAAAAAGTTAATGGCTGATGGAATCTCAACCATATCTATCTTAGTTTTTTTTATTCAACCAAGAAAGTAGGTGCGTTTTCATTCTGTTAAATGATAGCGAAAGCATGGAAGGTGTTACCAGCACCATGAAAGGTTACACCAGTTCATTGTACAAGAGTAGCCTAGATAATTTAGGTGATATTTAAAAAGCATTATTTTACACTAAAGTGACTAAACCATTGTTAGATGCAAATATGGTTGCTAGTTTTGGTGACAACATTTTTATGCTAAAATAGAGAATGTTTCCTCACAAAAAAGTGCTTCCAGTTTTTTCAATAAAGCATCTATATACATTTATTAACGTACCGATACTGGTGCATAATTTAAAGCGTTTCAATGTTGAACCTTAAGATGTTGTTAATAATAAGTTTACAGTCTACTCTAATATGTGTCACTGATAACCCTGTACTGCTGCAGTACAGCTCTAGGATTACCATCTACTATGGTAGTACCAATATCATCTGTATAATATCCACTTCAAAAATTTGGAATATGACCAAATCTTTATTTTCGTACTGGGAATCTATTGATTGAATGAATGCCAGCCAGTGGTTGTTCATGTCTAAGCAGAGCTTCTTGATGTTTTTAGATTAGGCGTTTAAATATACATTGCTTTCCTATTTTTCTTAGTTTTTTGGCGGAAAAATAGAGCAAAGCTAGAAAATCACTAGCTGTTTTTACTTTTGTACTACCCTGCATAGCGACATTAAAAGCTCGTTTTTGGTCAGTTGTGTTTCTTTCTGACGATAACTGTTTTTTTTCATTTTCTTCAACAAACGCCCGTTCTTAACCTATAATAGGTGTTGCAACCATCCCCACTCATTGCATTTTTGTAACTTCGTAATTCCTAAAGCATGCTGTAACTTGCAATTTTTTCTCTTCTTCCTCCGTATTTTTTTTCGTTATTCAGTTTGTTGAATTTATTATCGTGTAAACAGTACTGCAAGTGCACGTACAGAAGTATTAATTAATCGTTAGATCTATGATTTGTTTTTCTAGCTGGCCAAGATGTGGGGAAGAAAGTTATTTCTGGTGTCAGAAAGTGTGAAGCCAAAACTAAATGAATGATGCAAAGCTACGAGTGGTCGGCTTGTTCCATTGATGGTCAGCCATTATTGTGGTATTTCAGCAATGCCATTTCGGGATCATGTGGCCACAGGACATGAAAAATGAGCAACTGCTGCATCAAGCAATACATGCTTACTTATAAGTTAAATCATTAATTATGTAAAATTTTGAGGTAAGTTTGAGTCACCGCGAAGAGATGACCAGCATAATGATTCACTTAATCCCGGTGTATTTCAAGGATTGCTAGCGTTCACATCAAATTTAGATAGAAGCTTTAAATCGCACCTCCACATTAGAAATATGCACGAGCCGCCACTGATTGTGCGCCTGTAAAAAAGGTAATCATGCTGCAAGTTTAATTTTTTGTTAGTTTTAATTTCACAAGAAAGTTTGCTGATTTGAAATTTGGTTCCAATAGCTGTACTGCAGTACTTTCATTTGGAGTTGGTTATTGGGTCATAGATGGCATTCGCTCCGCTTGAAGTTGCAGCTAATTAGGCCATTGCCCGTCGGAATTGAATTGAGATTCCACATCTACTTTAATCTTAATTCTTACGAGTAGAACTATCTTGATTAAGTTGATGTGAATGATATAAGTTATTTTGGTAATTTCTAAGTGCTTTGCTTCTTGCCATTGCATCTACTGTTTGTCTGACGCAATCTTGATTACACGCGACATTTGCACGATGTGCAGTACTCATGTTTCACATTGTAGGCTACTTATTCATTTTTCATAGCACGTTGTTCAATGTTCATGCATGATGTATTTTTGTAGTAGGTCGCGTTTGACTTTTAAACAAAATAAATGAAGTAACCAGCACAGGATATTTTAAAATCATTGAAGTCCGAGCGCATTGAAGCAAGATTGCGTTTGTTGTAAGCCGTGGTTGTCTTCCCAGAGAAATTGAAATACTTCGCTTTTATATTTAGTAGTTAAATCAAAACTCTAGGTATCATGAAGAGCAGGACTGCTTAATTTTAAATTTTAACAGCTCAGATGGCCGAGAGCGTCTGCCTATGAAGTTGTAGACTCGGGTTTGATCTCGAATCGGGTCAAATTAAGAACTTTAAAATTGGTATTCACAGCTTCCCTGCTTGACGCTCAGCATTAAAGGGACAGTCATGTGGAGAACAAGCCGGCAAGTTTACTTGTTGTGCCGTTGGGAAAGGCACTTAACGGGATTCCCACGTCTTAGTGTTATAGAGAGGTGGCCGGTAATCCCTAAGCGGGCTCATTGCAGCGTTTTTATTGCTTTTTTTGTAATAAGAGGATAATAGGCAGCTAAAAACCTTAAATACAAAATTCTGTCATCAAATCTTGTCGCTATCTGGCATGCATAATACTTAGCGGAAAAAACTGTAGCTTACACCCCATTTGTACAATCAGATAGCCGAGTAAATAAAGCGTCTGTTTTGGAGGCAAATTTATTATTCAAAAACTTGACTCTGGCGCTTTCTTTGCTTAATCTTAAGCATTAAAGCCGGTGTGGACAAGGATGCTTACCCATAAGTCATATTTTTCACCTTTGTGTGGTAGAAATGTGGCAGAAAACTTCTAATTTTCGTGAGCTCATTTGGGAGCAGCTGCCACGGATACTACTCTTTGAGGCATTATTTCAACTCGCCTGAATGCGGAATCTAATCTTCTATTGAGTAGACGCTCCCTTTTTTAATGTAGCAGTCATTCTGAAAAAAAGTGTTTTAGAACCAGCATGAAAGCTTCTCTGGTGGTACGAGTTTGCAAACAAAGTTCTCAACTTCAAGAGCAATTTTCAGCAATGATCATGATTTTATGCAATAACTTAGGCAATATACAGTAGAACTTTTTTTCCTAAACCGCAAGTGAAGCCTAGCTAAGGTTCAGGTTCAGCTTTGACAAAAGTATTTTGAATCAAAAGAATTTAATCCGGTTTGGGTCGAAAGATTTTGATAACCTTGGGTCCAGGTTAGGTTTGCGTTTTTCGAATCATAAAAAATAATTGATTGGCGGTACAGAACTTGAGAATAGCTTCGGAAAAAAAATAACTTCGCGTTTGGCTTCAAAAAACCCTCTGTCATAACCTCTTAGAGTAGCTTTGGAAAAAACTGTTTGTCCATGAAGCTTTTCGTGACGCACTCGTCAGAAGAAAATTGCGTCAAAGTAAGAACGAGGAACTAGGGCTGGTGATTCATCAATGAGCGAATTTAATCGAACGCGGGAAAGTCACACGCGAGAATTATAAAGGTTATTGTTTGGTTCGGGTTCAAAAAAAAACAGCGGTTAATGCGGGTTTTTGGTTCGCAATCTGGTTCGACGCCTTGCTTTTTACAAACACATTCGCAATTTATACAACTCTGATTACAAAGCACTAAATACAAATGTTCATTTCCAAAATATGCGTTTTTGGTAAACATAATTTTCTTACTGTATATTCGTGGGATGGCAAAATACTGCATCCAACCATGTTATTTTTTTGCGTGGATATGCCATATCTGCATGGCAATAACAATCATGCGTCATTTGGATGCACTTTCGCTTTTAATGCATTCACAAAGACTTAATAATTCACAAACTGCTTGTTGCTATTACTTCGAATTTGCATGACAATTTTATTTAGCACAGTTTAATCGCAGGATGGTAAAATATTGTACCCAACCGTGTTATTTTTTTGCTTGGATATACCACATCTGCATGGCAATAACAATCATGCGTCATTTTCATGCACTTTCGTTTCCAATACGTTCACAAAAATCTCAAAAATTCGCAAACTATTTGACGCTATTACTTCAATTTTGCAGAACAATTTCATTTAGCTCAGTGTAATTGCCGCATGGTAAAATATTTTTTTTTTTTTTCATTCTTTTTATTTCTGGTCGGACAATGTAAACTTACGTTGAAGATAATGTACAGAAAAAGGAATTATTGTACCGAACGGTGTTATTTTTTTGCTTGGATATGCCACATCTGCAATTCTGCAAGGCAATAACAATCAATGGTCATTTTCATGCCCTGTCGCTCCTAATACATTCACAAAATTTTAATAATTCGTAAACTGCTTGACGCTATTACTTCAAATTTGCATGACAATTTCATTTAGCACAGCTTAATGTCAGCGACATGCGCAAGTGACAGATTCTATGTAACGAGTTTGATTCGCGGCTGGAGCCGAACGCATTTGACATGTATAACGGATGGTTGCTGACTCAAAGAGCGCAAGCTCATTTTGCAGTCTCCCTCAATTACTGTTGCATTTTTAGTTCGATGTAATTTTTCAATTTAATCGCAAAATGGTAAAATATTGTACCCAATCGTGTAATGTTTTTGCTTCGATAGGCCACATTTGCATGGCAATAACAGTTACGGGTCCTTTTCATGCCTTGTCGCCTCTAATACATTCACAAAAACCATAATCATTAACAAACTACTAGTTGGTATTACTTCAATTTTGCATGACACTTACTTTCAGTGCAGTTTAATTGCAGGATGGTAAAATATTGTATCCAAACATGTTATTTTGTTTGCTTGGATATGCCACATGTGCAAAGCAAAAAGAATCATGCGTGATTTTTATGCACTTTTGCCTCTAATGCACGGCACAGCAAGCAAACTTTACGGCATCTTTAACGCTATCTCTTTAATGCTTATTGTCTAGCAGGAAAGCTGTGAGTACCAATTTTTAATCATTGGGTTGACTCGACTCGAAATCGAACTCTCAGTTTACTGATCCAGAAGCAGACGATTTCTTCACTCGGCCATCCGATTGGTTTTTCACTGGCTACGTTGTCCGTTGAAAGTTAATGCGCCCGATCTCCAAAGTCCAGGTTATGCTGTTATTATTTTTTTTTTGGGGGGGGGCAAGTTTCAGCTGCTACGGGCTACGGCACTGTTGCCAGCCATTTGCTTACCACACCAAGATGGGGGAATACCGTTAAGTGTTTTTCCCAACGGCACTACGAGTATACTTGCCGGCTTGTTTTTCACACTGTTTCTTTAATGCTGAGCGTCAAGCAGGGAAGCTGTGAATACCAATTTTAAAGTCATTGGTCTGACCCTGTTCGGAATCAAACTCAAGTCGGACGTTTTTACCATCGCTCATGTGAGCTGTTAAAATACACGTTTAGTTTAGTTCCTTGATTGCATAAGTTTACACTTAAGTAATGTACCCCTTGAAAATTCTAAATTTATCCACAGGGAAGCTTAGCCTACATGTACCCGGTTACCAACGGACCACACCAAAAAATAAGCACGCTGCAGTTAGGTTACCAAAAAGTCAATAGCTCTTTATTGTGAATCCACTAAAAACCGGTGAAGACTAAAGGAAAAAAAAAAGATCTTCACGTCAACAAAGTCCTGTTTTTCCACGTGAAGCCCAAAAAAAATATCTTCACGTCCGCAGTATCCTGTTTCTTTCACTAAAAAATCAAAAAATATATAATATTTTTTCACTAATAAGCACGGGACTCAAAAATAACCACGTTTCTTAGAAATAAGCACATTCACGTTTTCTAAGACATTGCACTTGAAAATAAGCACAAATCTTAGAATATTTATGTATATAATATTTCTAAACTTCTGTGAACTGAAAATTCAACAGTAATTGAGGGAGAATGCCAAGGGAACGTGCGCTTTTCGAGTCAGCAGCCACCCACTACATACAGTATATAATTATGTCAAATGCGATGTGCTCCGACCGTAAATCGAACCCGTCACGTAGGATCTGTCACCTGCGCTCGGTACTGCTAGGTCATGTCGCTAACTCCAATTTGGAAACCCCTGCTCTAAACCGAGGTCAATCGAGCGCTTCCGTCATTTTCTTGCAACAGAATGAACAGGGTCCTACTAAACACCGCAAGGAACTACAAGGTACTACAAGGAACTACAAGGTACTTTTAAACCTTCAAAATGCTTGAAAACACTACAAGGAACTACAAGGTACTTTTATAGTTGCTACAAGGTAGTTGAAAACAGCACAAGGAACTACAAGGTACTTTTAAACCACGTACAAAGTAGCTGAAAACACTACAAGGAACTACAAGGTACTTTCAAACCAACTACAAGATAGTTGAAAACACTACAAGGAACTACAAGGTACTTTTATAGCTACCGTATTACAAGGGAGTTGAAAACAACACAAGGAACTACAAGGTGCTTTTATAGCAGCTACAAGGTAGTTGAAAACAGCACAAGGAACTACAAGGTACTTTTAAACCACGTACAAAGTAGCTGAAAACACTACAAGGAACTACAAGGTACTTTTATAGCTACCGTATTACAAGGGAGTTGAAAACAACACAAGGAACTACAAGGTGCTTTTATAGCAGCTACAAGGTAGTTGAAAACAGCACAAGGAACTACAAGGTACTTTTAAACCACGTACAAAGTAGCTGAAAACACTACAAGGAACTACAAGGTACTTTTAAGCCAACTGCAAGGTGGTTGAAAACACCGCAAGGAACTACAAGATACTTTTAAACCTTCAAAATGCTTGAAAACACTACAAGGAACAAGGTACTTTTATAGCTACTACAAGGTAGTTGAAAACAGCACAAGGAACTACAAGGTACTTTTAAACCACGTACAAAGTAGCTGAAAACACTACAAGGAACTACAAGGTACTTTTAAGCCAACTGCAAGGTGGTTGAAAACACCGCAAGGAACTACAAGATACTTTTAAACCTTCAAAATGCTTGAAAACACTACAAGGAACTACAAGGTACTTTTATAGCTACTACAAGGTAGTTGAAAACAGCACAAGGAACTACAAGGTACTTTTAAACCAAGCACAAAGTAGCTGAAAACACTACAAGGTACTTTTAAATCTACGAAACGCTTGAAAACACCACAAGGAACTACAAGGTACTTTTAAACCAACTACAAGGTAGTTGAAAACACCACAAGGAACTTATGGACTAACGACAAGAGCGTTAGGAACATCCCAAGGGTTGGAGTCGGGGGGTAGGGTTGTAGTAGTCGGGGGGGGATGGAGTTGGAGGGGTTGGAGTCGGGGGGGTTGGGGTCGTTGGAGTAGGGGGGTGGAGTTGTAGTCGGGGGGGGTGTGTGCAGTCTGGGGGGTTGGGGTCGGGGTGGGTAGGGTTGGAGTCGGGGGGGTGGGGTCGGGGGGGTTGGAGTCGGGGACCCCAACCCCTCCGACCCCAACCCCCAGATCTCAACCCCTCGACCCCAACCCCCCCCCCCAACTCCAACCCTCCCGACTCCAACCCCCCGACTCCACCCCCCAACTCCAACTCCCCCGACCCCATCCCCCCCGACTCCAACCCCCCCGACCCCAACTCCACCCCCCTACTCCAACGACCCCAACCCCCCCGACCCCAACCCCTCCAACTCCACCCCCCCGACTCCTACCCCCCGACCCCAACCCCCCCGACTCCACACCCCCCCCCGACTCCAACCCTTGGGATGTTTCTAATGCCCTTGTCGTTAGTCCATAAGTTCCTTGTGGTGTTTTCAACTACCTTGTAGTTGGTTTAAAAGTACCTTGTAGTTCCTTGTGGTGTTTTCAAGCGTTTCGTAGATTTAAAAGTACCTTGTAGTTCCTTGTAGTGTTTTCAAGTACCTTGTCGTTGGTTTAAAAGTACCTTGTAGTTCCTTGTAGTGCTTTCAGCTACTTTGTGCTTCGTTTGAAAGTATCTTGTAGTTCCTTGTAGTACCTTGTAGTTCTTTGCACTGTTTTCAGTACCTTGTAGTTCCTTGCGGTGTTTAGTAGGACCGGAATGAACACAAAACCAAAAACGCTTTTTCGGAAGAAAAATTATCTTTAGTACAAGTTTTGGTACATTCGATATATCGATATATTTTATTGGTGTTAGGCTGCATTTATCGATATCGATTTAACGCTTGTTAGAAGTATTGCGTATCGATTTAGATTAAATCAAAAATACTCGTAAGAGTATCGTAGAATCTACTGAAATAAAAACCTTTATTGAGAATTAAAAATGATTTGACGTAGGCGTACAAAACCAATTGAAGTGTCACTTAATGGACGTTGAAAGTCAGTTGAAGAAACCTTAATTTTACAGCGACGTCCTCAAGTACTTCAGACAATTTACAAGTCTATCCTGTCTCGCATTTCTTTTGCACACCTTAACCAATTCAAATATATTTTTCACTCATACATCAGTGTTTAAATGGAACATAAACAAAAACTAAGAAGAAAGAACAATCAACAGCAAGTATTGCCCATGGAGGTTTGTAAACACTTGAAAACTAAAAAAGCAATGTCCATCCTGGCCTACTGGCGGGAAGTTATGACAACTTCCTCTTATGACGACTTCCTCCAGTTGAGTCGGAGGCTTACAAGAGAAAGAGGAACCCACAAGAAGTAGTTGTCATGACTTCCCACCAGTAGGCCAGAAAGGACATCACTTTTTTAGTTATTGCTTTTCACCCTGGCCACGTAAAGGATTTGACTAGCGCGGAGACGTAACCACACAAGTGGATACATACCACAAAGGTTAAGTTCTTTAAGATATATTTATCCGAAGGGATGAGTGATCCTTACAAGATCATTTGTTCTGGAAGATGAATGTATCTTACCTGAGGGCTAATAGCCCGAAACAGAGCTGTCCCGCTCTACGGTACACTTGAAAACTGTTAAAGCATAAATTGATAGCTCAACTACACCAACACCTAAAAAGGCTGGCTGAGGCGAATCTGCAAAAAACAATTTTCATATACAGTACAGTTGATCTAAATACTAGTAGTAGTAGTAGGTAGTAGGATTTTTTATTTTTAACCATAAAACAACGCCATCATCAACACAAAAAACAGCTTGGTTAAAAATAAGGAAACAGCGACAAAACGTTATACGTTTGAACATGCTCAAGATAAAAGCATAGAACTAAAGCGTTTAAAAAAAAATTAGCACCGTCGCTGCACCTAAAATACTGCAAGAGTGCCAAAGGGATTTTTAGGACCGCATTAGAATTTTTTTGAACCTTCGTCTTTTTTTGAACCTTCGTCTTTCGTTATATAAGCTGTTTGCAGCATTTTTATTCCATTCACCAAATTTAATTGAAACAAATTCCTAAAAAAGATAGCACCAGCAGATTGGAGAACTATTTTTAAACGAAAAATTGAAAGGTATTGAAATAAAATTTTTTTACTCAATTCACCAGGTTAGTCACAGACCACAGCTTTGGGCTGTCAAGCATTACTGTGTTCAACCACATACTAATCATAGCAAACAAATTAACAAAATCGGTAAAGGTGAAACAACGTATTAGCCTTCGCATTCACAGAATAAATACATGAAAAGCATATCATCGATCTGCAAACCACCATGGCAATAGTCATAGCTCAGAAATCAAAACTTTTTTGGCGATCATGGAGAAAACAGATAAACAGCACAGCAAGAAAAAGAAGTTGCGGTTTCGAAGGTTTTTTTTCATACTCCCGAGAAGAAACTGATGGGGCTTACGTTTCATAGTAGCGGAAACAATTTCTTGGTTCAATAATATAACCTAATGCAATATTTTTAGGTTTGTTCACCGGTTGCAATTTCTCATCAAAGAGTGTCAGACGAAAAGCTTCAAGAATGCAATCATTTTATTATATTGATATCTCAAAGTTTAAATTACAAAAGTGATGGTGGATGAAGCGGATTTTACCGGAGAGATGGGACATATCATGACGGTAGATCGCACGCTTAAGCGTATGGGGTGCCATATGTAAAAGCCTACATTTACACATTTTAGGACAAAAAAACAGCACTAAATGAAATGCATTTATCCCCATTCGCAAATGTATTTGCCATTTGATATGCACTTGGTAAAAAATAACAACATTTAGCTAAATGTAAAACATTTGTAATATCTTACAAATATATTTGATTTAACAACATTTATTTGGTAAATGAAATGCATTTGTAATGTTTTACAAAATGCATTTGTAATGTTTGTAATGTTTTACAAATGCATTTCATTTGCGACGTTTTTTTTGCAAATCAAATGCATTTATTTTATTGCATAAATGCATTTGATTTAACAAATGCATTTACTAAAACAAATGCATTTATTTTGTTCACAAATGCATTTCATTAAATGCTTTTTTCGTTAATGAAATGCATTTATGTTATTGCACAAATGTATTTCATTTAACAAATGCATTTGTTTAATTTCACAAATGTATTTGATTTAACAAATGTATTTGCTAAAATAAATGCATTTGTTTTGTGCGCAAATGCATTTGCCACTGAAGCGTATCATTTTAAAGCTAACGTCCTGGCGGTTTTTATCTCACGTGCTGCTGCTGTGCCTATGTTTTCTGGAAACCGTAAAATAACGTGGTTTTTTGACCGAAATAGCTAAGAGGGAGCCTTGGTAATTGCTGGGTTTTCTGAGTTGAAAAATGTGATGGAGATGGTAAGAGTAGGTAAAGTTGTAGCTAGTAAAATAATTGTTGCGCTTTGAACTAGGCCTAAGAAGATTGATGTTTGTTTTCTCAGGTAGATCAGTAGATGGTAGGCTACAGCGGGTAATGTCTAGCATCAGCCTCCACGCTTTTTCTGTCTGCCAACCTCAATCTAACTAATGGCCTTAATCTAGCCTATAACCTGATCCTAACCAAATCTAACCCCAACCGAACCCTGACTAAATGTAACTCTAACCGAACCTAATCCTTACCAAACCTAACCCTAATCAAACCTGGGGGCTGATACTAGACATTACCCGCTGTAGCCTACCATCTACTGATCTACCTGAGAAAACAAACATCAATCTTCTTAGGCCTAGTTCAAAGCGCAACAATTATTTTACTAGCTACAACTTTACCTACTCTTACCATCTCCGTTACATTTTTCAACTCAGAAAACTCAGCAATTACCAACGGTCCTATTCCAAAACCTCTTACCTACTTCAGTCAAAAAACCACGTTATTTTACGGTTTCCAGAAAACATAGGCACAGTAGCAGCACGTGAGATGAAAACCGCCAGGACGTTAGCTTTAAAATGATACGCTTCAGTGGCAAATGCATTTGTGCACAAAACAAATGCATTTATTTTAGCAAATACATTTGTTAAATCAAATACATTTGTGAAATTAAACAAATGCATTTGTTAAATGAAATACATTAATGAAATAACGTAAATGCATTTCATTTACGAAAAAAGCATTTAATGAAATGCATTTGTGAACAAAATAAATGCATTTGTTTTAGTAAATACATTTGTTAAATCAAATGCATTTATGCAATAAAATAAATGCATTTGATTTGCAAAAAAAAACGTCGCAAATGAAATGCATTTGTAATGTTTTGCAAATGCATTTCATTTACCAAATAAATGTTGTTAAATCAAATACATTTGTAAGACATTACAAATGTTTTACATTTAGCTAAATGTTGTTATTTTTTACCAAATGCATATCAAATGGCAAATACATTTGCGAATGGGGATAAATGCATTTCATTTAGTGCTGTTTTTTTGTCCTAAAATGTGTAAATGTAGGCTTTTACATATGGCACCCCATATAAGCGAGGTCCCATGACTAAAGTAGAAGTGCACTCGCCATTTTACGTTGGAATTGTTAAGCCTTGTGCTTGCAGGAACCCCTCTTTGGTTTAATCATTGGGAACGTGCCCGGAGCTAGAAGATCAAACGATCCAAATCCACAATGGGAAGTGGTGACGGCGGTGGCTGCAAGAGCGCAAGCACGGAGTGGCAAGGATCCAAAACCACTTAAAATGAAAGAGGTGACGGATAAGATGTCGATTAACAAGAAAGATTTCATCAAGATGCAAAAGGAAGACCCCACCTTGCAGAAGTTAAAACAATTGAAAGGAACTGAGACCAGGAAGGGATATGTGGTCTCCTATGAGAAGCGAGGAGGAATTTGATACCAGATACGTCCAAGAAAGGATGACGTCGGAGGCCCCCGTAAGCAGATCTTGGTTCCGAAATCATTAAGAGAAAGAGTAATGGGAGTGGCTCATGACTCTCTTTTGGGGGACACTTGGGGGTAAGCAGATTTTGGTTCCAAATTCATTACGAGAAAGAGTAATGGGAGTGGCTCATGACTCTTTTTTGGGGGGACGCTTGGGGATGAAGAAGACGGAGGATCGAAATCACACCAATTTCTTTTAGCCAGGTTTGCATGAGGATGTTACCAGTTTTTGTCGGTCTGGTCATGTTTGCCAAAAAACTGTCGCTAGAGGCTCAGTGCCACGGGCTCCTTTAGGGGATATGCCCTTGATTAATCAGTCTTTCAAGATAGTGACAAAAGATCTAGTGGGACCTATAGCACCGGCTAACGACAAAGGGCAGGTACATCCTGACCTTGATAAACTATGCAACAAGCTACCCAGAAGCTGTTCCGCTGAAAAACATCGATACAGAGACGGTAGCAGAAGCGTTGTTAGACATGTACAGTCGCATTGAAGTACCGGAGGAAATTCTGAACAATCTTGGAACCCAGTTTACGTCGGACTGCATGAAAGAGGTATCTAGATTATTGTCCATCAAAAGACTTACGACTTCCCCTTACCATCCCGCTTGCAACAGATTAGTGAAGAAATTCAATGAGATCTTGAAACGGATGTTGAAGAGGTTATGCCATGAGCAACCACGCCAGTAGCAATTTCATTAGCCAGTAGCAACGCCAGTAGCAATTTCATCAATCCCCTCTTGTTCGCTTATAGAGAGGCACGGCAAGAAGCTGCAGGATTTTCACCTTTCCAGCTACTGTATGGAAGGACAGGAAGAAGTCCCGTTCACATTTTAAAGGAATTATGGTCCGAGGAAGAAGAGGTTACGACAAGTTACCAGTAAGTCCTCGAACTACGGGAAAGGTTGGACGGGACAATGAAGTTGGCTCAGGCTGAAATATAAAAAAACAAGGAAAAAACGAAGATTTGTACAATCGGAAAGCAAAGAAACGGAGTTTCAAGGTGAGAGATAAAGTCTTGGCATTACTTCCCGCTGACCAAAACAAGCTTTTTGTGCAATGGAAAGGTCCGTTTGAGATTAAGGGAACCAAATGGGGAAACAATTACCAGGTCGAAGTCAACAAGACGGTGAAGACGTACCACATCAACATGTTGAAGCTTTAGGTGGGGAGAGGTAAAATTGAAGAGACTGCTACGCCTGGGCGGAGGGATATCCCAGGGAGGTCTCGGGAGAAAACCCAGGGCAAGCCCAGGTGGATGTGTCCAGGGCGTCCAGGGGGGCCATCCTCATGCGGCTACAGTTGGGCAAGTAGGGAGAAATTTGATAGGAGTAAAGAAGAATGTTGCTGAGGAGGTCAGTGTTAATGAGGAGGACTTGCTGGGGCTGGTGACGTTCCAATCGAAAGAAAGCATCCAAGATGTGTGCGTTGGGGCAGAGTTAATGGTGAACAGCAGAAGAAAGTTATGGAAGTTCTAAGAAGATTTGAGGAAATTTTTGCGAAAATCTCAGCGTGATTGGGCATAAGATTGATCTGACTGACGAACGCTCCATTAGGTGCAAGCCTTATTCTTTGCCTTATGCCAAGAGAGGTGAGATTCGGTAGGAGATAAAGAACATGATGGATACCGGAATTGTGAGGGAATCAAGCTCTCCCTATGCTTCTCCGCTGGTTGTTGTCAAGAAGAGAGATGGTTCTAACAGGATGTGCGTCGACTATCAAAAACTCAACCTAGTTACGGTCGCAGATTCAGCGCCAATGACTACGGCTGAGGACTTGTTTGTCAATATTATTTTACAATAGATCTGAGTAAAGGATACTGGCAAATACCGGTCGCTCAGGAGGATATACACAAGACCGCGCTCGTGACCCTGGATGGCTGCGTTTGCCGTTGAAATGAAGAACTCTGGAGCAACGTTGGTTCGTGGCATGAGGAAGCTGCTTCAAGACATGGACAATGTCGAGTGATAAATAGACGATCTGATTGTTTACACAAAGGAGTGGGCTACTCATCTGCAGGTGCTTAATAAACTTTTATAAAAACTAAGGCAAGCAGGCTTAGTTATTTGATCTACTAAGTGCGTATTTGGCTCGAAATCTGTCGAGTTTTCAGGACATTTTATTGGAGAAAATTGCATTTCCATCAACGAGGAAAACTTGGAAAAAATACGCAGTGCGAAGAAAACCACAACAAAAATGGAGGTTCCATCGTTCTTGAGTCTTGCCAACTACTACCGCAACCACATACCATCATTCGCGGCAATTGCGGCGCCGCTAAGTGACTTGACAAATAGGGACTGCCGGAAAGTGTGAGATGGGAAGCTGCTCAAGAAAAGGCATTTGTGACCCTACGCAAAAGCCTGGTGCGTAGGCCCATTCTGCGTCTGCCAGATCACTACAAGATTTTTATTTTGCGTACCGATGCGTCGAAGTGTGGACTTGGGGCAGCGCTTATGCAGGAACACGAAGGAAGATTTTTTCCAATCGCGTACGGAAGCAAGAAGCTGACATCTGCGGAGCTGAAGTATTTCACCAACGGGAAGGAGTGTTTGGCCATTGTGTGGGGAATATCGAAATTTCGTCAGTATCTGGCCGATAAGCCATTCGTTTTACAGACTGACCATCAACCCCTCACTTTTCTAAAGGATGCCAAGTTTCGAAACGATCGAATTATGCGATGGGCATTGGCACTACAGGGGTACGACTATACCGTGAAGTACATTCCTGGCAAAGAGAGTGTTTTAGCGGATTATTCAAGCCGCTTAGTGGTTGATTCTGAAAATTGTTAATTTGTGCAGTGTTTGAAGTTTGTTGAGTGAAGTAAATATGTAAATAAGTAATATCGTTTTTTGAGTGTGTATTATATTTTCCGTAGGATAATATTCTTGACAAGGGGAGAGTGTAGCGATATAATTGTTTTATATTACATGCTTTGTATACTGTAAAAGGTTTTCGGCCGATGCGTTGTTTTCTGAAGTTGTATTCGTGGGATTGTTTCGTAAGGATTGCATTATGAAGTCATAATTGTCTACTGACGTAATTGTTTCGTAAATATTCTGGACAGATTTCTCCGTTACGTAATTTCACTGAGTTAAAATTTGTGCTGGTGACGTCACAATTGTGTTTACTGCGGTTTGGTGTAAATTTTTGCATGTCATATGATTTCTCTTGACGTCACAATTGTGTTTGCCGTGGTTTGGTGTGAGTTTTGCATGTCATGTGATTTTTCTTCTTGTTTCTTTTTGAGAATGTCGTAGAACGTTCTCGAAACTGAATTTAGAGTGTCAATGGGCGTGAATTTTTAAGCGTAATTACTCGAGTGTAGATTTAGTGTGCGTAGAGTAAGCAATTTTGTTGTATGCTGAAGGGTGTAGCCCTTGTTGTATAATGTTACTGAAGTGAGCAGTGATGCTTGTGTTTATTGAAAAGTAGTACGGTGAGTACCGTAGCTAAGTGAGTTAAGTTGGGTTGATTATTATATTTGTTTGGTGAAAAAGGTCTTGGTTTTTTCGTGAGGTCAGATTTAAGAACGAATTAATTTCTACGGTTTGTCATACAATTCTTAACAATTGTCCTGTCAGCGAAGCAATGCCTTTACCTATTCTTGTCAATCGGCTATACCCTTCAGCATACAACAATATTGCTTACTCTACGCACACTAAATCTACACTTGAATGATTACGCTTAAAAATTCACGCCTATTTATACTTTAAATTCAGTTTCGAGAAAATTTTACGGCATTCTCAAAAAGAAACAAGAGAAATCACCATTACCTATTTTGCGACAGAAGGAAGCAACTATACGTGAGGCTGGTTTTCGTGAGCTGGCTGAGTTCGTTGCCAACAAGTCAGAAGTGATGACTTCTATGTACGGGAAGCCCTCGCGCCATTGGGATGGAGAAGAACGTCACTACTCAAAAATGGAAGCCTGCAGTTCTTAATACTGTACCAACTAATAAGGTACATTCTAGTGGTATTGAACGTTACCTTAACTACGATGTGTTCATACTGCAAGGATAACCACTAACTTGCGTAGTGCAACGATTTTCAAAATCTTACTAATTTCGAGAAAATGAAGCTTGTGCAAGAGAAACAACTTTGCCTCTTATGCTTAAAGGTCACCAACTGGACCTAAAAGTGTGAGGTAAAAAAAGGGTGCTCGAAGAATTGCTAAAATCCAAGATGCCACACCTTACTGCATGATCCTGAAAGAGACAAGCTAAGTGAAACCGTCCAACAAGAAATGGAAGCAAGTCAGCCTGCAAATGTGTGCTCAACTTTGATATGTATGATATGTAACGACTAAGATTAATCCTACGGACGAAGTATCAAGGGGTGTTTTAGCAAACACGTTTGTGAAAAAATCTCAGTGACTTACAGATCTAGATTTTATTTGGAAGAGTGTCAAGCATTGGCCAAATTAGCAAGCTGCATGTGCTGATATGAAAGCTCAGACGGATTCGGAAGTCATCTCGATCATGGCAACATTACAATCAAATATAACTTCAGAGCTTGTTGTTCTTGACCGATTGATTAAATATTACTCCGACTTGGTTCGGTGGAAAACAGGTTTTTGTTGGATTTTAGAATTTGGTTGTTATTGCTTGAAACGAACTCGAGATGCAAACGGACAAGAACATCATATGACCAAGAAAGACCTTGATTATGTGGAAATTTATCTGATCAAGTTTAAAAAATAGTGCTGTCTGACTCTGAACCTAGTTTATTCAAGCTTCTTAGAAGGAAAGTCTCACCACAGGTCCAACTGCCCTGTTTCAATTTTGAGAGGAAGTACCACGTTGGTAAATGGTGTCATTCGGATGAAAGGCATACTTTCGAAAGCTCCAGTGGCGTTTGCTACGCGCTGTCCAGTTTTACTGCCGTTTAATTTGTATGTGAGTAGACTGATTGCCGATAAGTATTATCGAAGGTGTGGGCATGAAAGTTATAAGTATATATTTTCTTAGGTGAGGGAAGGTTTCTGGCTTCAAAAGAGCCGCAGTTTGATAAAAAGAGTTATCAAGTTGTGCTTGAATTGCACAAACACAACGCGAAATGCGAACAACAACTGATGGCTGATTTGCCGGATGTTCGGTTACAGATTTTCAAACCTCCATTTGCACATTTGGGCGTGGACTATTTTGGTCCGTTTCACGTGAAGCAAGGGAGAAGTACCGTTAAAAGGTAGGGTGTGTTTTCACCTGCTTAGTCACCCGAGCAGTGCACATTAAGATGGCTGTAGACATGACAACTAATTGTTTTTTACATGCTTTGCGACGTTTCGTCGCCCGAAAAAAAGGAGTGAAGCCATCTATACCCCGATAATAGCATTAATTTTGTTGGCGGGGCAAGAGTGCTCAAGGAAGATGTCAAGAAACTAAACAAGAATAAGATAAGCAAAGAAGTTCAAAGGATCGGGATCAAGTGGTTTTTCAATCCATTATGGGGCAGCCAATTTGATGGGGTCTGGGAAAGGGTAATCAGGACAATCAAAAAGATCATGAAGTTCCTTTTTTTGGTACACTTTACACTGATGATGTACTCTGTACAGTGTTTTGCGAGGTGGAAAGCATCAATTTCTTTTGCTAAAATAGAAAACAAACCTCTTAATCCAAGTGATTTTCTGACTCCTGACTTGTCAGCCAGCTTGATTCTACCTCGTGCTGATGAGAAAGATGTTCATTTTGTTGGCCAATACAATTAGACGAAATACCCGATCAACAAAGCTCGCAAAAGGTGAGTGAGAGAATATTTACCCGCAATCGTCTTAAGGAGGAAGTGGTTTTCCGAAAAGCAAAATATTACTGTTGGTGATTCGGTATATCTGGTCGATGAACCATTTTCGAAGGACTCTGGACGATTGGGCAAAGTTGTTCAGACGTATCCCGATGACAAGGAGGTGGTCAGAAGTGTACGTTTGCGTGTCAGAAACAGTGAACTTGTGCAACCAATGACTAAGTTGAGACTATATCTTCTGGTTGAAGGAGGTGTTAATGACATGTGAACATTTTTTTCCATTGTGAGCCTCCGTGTCATTGCCACGTAAGAGACAAATGAATTCAATGGGGCGTTACATAATCACGGTCTGACACGCGGCGCTTCACGAAACATAACAAAGTGTTTGTGTAAAATATTGTGTCAGTCACAGCTGTTTTTCACCGTAAACTGTATTTCATAGTGTGCTAGATTTTTTTATCCGTAGCATCGAAAGCATTTTGTCAATCGAACTAATCAAAAAGCTCTGCAGCTCTCACGCTTTTTCTTGCATTCACGTGATTTTTTATTTTAACTTATGTAACTTTGTCACTCACCTTGTTACAGTTGTTCAGCAGCCTTGTTCGCAACTGCACGTTGCAGTTTTGTATGAGTTTTATTAGGAAAGCCGCCAGTTGTGTATCAAGTTGAGCACTTCACTCAACTAATGAAGGTTTTAAGTTCTAAATGATCTTATACTACAACTGGACAACAAAGTTTGTTAAAAAATGTGTTTATCATAAGACTGTATTAATGTTTTTTTATGTTTTTTGGGGCGCTGATTTTGAAAATAATATTGAAAATTTTGTAGTGTCAATGGTTTTGCCACTATTTAAAGTTATATCAAATCAAATTTTTATTATACTCGCTGTATTACGCCGAAGCATGTAACAAGTTGCGGGGCCCATCTCCGCGGCTTAGCGACTGGGCAACACAGCTCCGAAGAAACGTCGCAACGGTGGCGAATCGTTGGCGACACTGTGCCAATTTGACCGGCCCGGGAATCGAACCCCAGACCTCCCGCACCGATAGCGTGCGCTGAGCAACTGAGCTAACGGCCGGTTTTGAAGTTATATGAATTTACAATTTCAAGTTTGAATGAAGAGGTGCCGATGTAAGTCTATATATATGAAATATAACAGGGTAAATGGTAGGCCTTGAAGACTTACTAAATAAACGCTGTAAAAACCAATTCTACGACTAGTTTCGCGGTTTGACCGCTCATCAGGTAGACTCAGGTTTTGAACCCAGGACCTTGTGATTGAGAGTGTTACCTCTCCAACCACTCGGCCACCGAGCTGACAGCGTTTTCAATGCAATTTTCAGCTATACATATGCCAACTAGGCTAACTGCTCAATGCTAAGCAAAACCGCGAAACTAGTCGTAGAATTGGTTTTTACAGCGTTTATTTAGTAAGTCTTCAAGGCCTACCATTTACCCTGTTAAATTTCAAGTTTGTAATACAAAACTCGTGGCTATATAATTCAAAATATTACACACAAAATTAAAAAAACTTACAAATAAGCAATTCAAAAGCACTGCAATGTTATTTATTAAAAATTGACATTTGAATAATTTTTTCGCTTGTATGTGGTGTTGCTTTTCCGCATCAAATTCCATACATAGTCTCCCATCATGGCTTTGTACCTCCTCCCTTGATAGCGTTTTTCCATCACTGTGATATCTTGGTTGAAATCTTTCACCACGCTCTTTACTTACGTTTCCCAAGTTGTCTCGAAAAAAATCCAAGTGAAAATGCAAAAACTTCAACTTTAAAGACATGCGGCAACAAAGCTTTTTATAACTTTTAATCAAATTTGACACCAACATTGCATAGTCGTCTCTTCGATGTTTTCCTAGAAATCTTTCCACAATTATTCTAAAAGCTTGCCAAGCATTTTTTTTCTAATCAAACATTTGTCTCTCCAGCTCTTCAGATACCAGCATTCTTCTTATTCGTGGCCCCACAAATATACCTCCTTTGAATTTTGCCTTAGATATGCTTGGGAACAGCTTTCCAATATAATGAAAAGCTCGGCTTGTCGGTTTCAAGCTCTTCACAAACTGTTTGACCAGTCCGAGTTTAATACGCAATGGAGGAAATAAAATTTTGCTCCTTTCTTCAAGAGTGAGTTTAAAACGTTGTGGAAGCCTGGTGTGAGATCTTCGCAAAACGGCCAGTTTCTCATCCGCTCTGCTATCTCTCAAACAAAGAAAACATGAATGTTTTATATAACTTCCTTGCAATCCCAAAAGAAATGCTATCATTTTGAAATCTCCATAAACGTTCCTACAGTGGCGGCTGGTGTTGAAGAGCTGCGGAGCTGCAGCACCCCCAAAGTTTTTGCAAAAAATGTTGAAAAATTAAAACAAAAAAATATAAAAAAAATTGATAAAAAAATTTTGTTAATTTTTTTATAATTAGAAACTCTACTCAAATGAGTTCGGAAAAAGTCCACACCTCCAGCCGAAAATAAAACAACCGCGAGCAGTCATGCGAATAGAATTCTGATTGATGTAGATATTGGCCATGATCCGAGCTGCACGCAGGCTAGCTCATGGCAGATCTAAATTCTTTAGAAGAAAAAAAATGTGAAGTTAGTTCTTATAGTTTTTTGTTGGGAAAGACTGACCTCACAGTGATACGGGTAAAGCGTGGGGGCTGATTCTAGACATGACCCGAAGACTGGTTAACTGCATTGGACTACCATGTGCAGCTAGCTAGCTAGCCGCATAGACTACTTATCTGGTTGCACAGCTAGCAGCAGAATTACTGGTATTCATACAGGTAATGTTTCCTATTGCCTATTGGCCATAGACATTATGCTCAGTGCTGTAACATCACAATTTTCACAGCCTACTGTTCTATGCCGCTGGCAGACTCTTTATGTTCTCTGTCTAAAGCTGACAGTTGCTAATTACTTGTGGTTTACACTAAATCACTATGCTCACGTAGCCTGCTCTAGCTATAACCGAAACATCAATTTCATCATGTGCCGGTGGCGCAGCCAGCCAAAAATATGTTTGGGGGAAGGACGTGCAAGAGGTCTTCACTACTCGATCTTTAAGAAAAGATTGTTGAAAGTCCATCTCCTTAATTGTATCAAACTGTTGCAGTGTTGTTGCTTATCTCTAGTCTTTAGTCTGCTTAACCTTATGAGCAGCTTGACTCACATGACCAAGAAATGGTCTTGCGCTGTCCAGTTTGCCACTGTGTGATTACTAATCAAACTAATCTTTTTACAGTATTATCGTTTTATGTTAAAAGCTGTTGTGTAAATGACTATTTGATGACTATTTTAGCGCAAACAAATGAACTTGATTTGACTTTAGCACTTATATCTTCACTGCTTTAGCCACTTAAATGGCAAAAATTGCTTCTCATTGCCTCTTAGGTCAGTTGGGTCACAATAGTGGTAAATCTCTACGTTTGCGCTGAAACCTGAAATACTTTGCAGGGGGTCAATTGCTCCTTTTACCCTCCGTCCTGGGCTGGCTACAACCATCTCATATACGTATGTAAGGATCAGCTGATTGTGTATTAGGTTGCTTGTCAATTTTGCATTTGAATTCCAGTTTTACTGTTACTGGTGATTTGCTAAACTATCCTTAAAACAGTAAATTTAGATGTAACTCTGGCAAAAAGAAAGGAACTAGTATACAAAAATAACTTTGGTTACTAGAGGCTATGTGAAAAAATACCGGTTGCTTTATAGACTCAGACTGCTAAGATTTGTGTTTGGCTTTTACAAAACTGTTCATAAATGATAAGTACATCAAAATTTTTGCATGGTCTGCTTCTTTGTGGTTTTGTAATGTGAATGCAAGTAGTCTAGCAGTTAAAATTCAGTTTGTTTAAGCTTTTAAGCTGTAAATTTATCACTTTTACTGTTCTTTTGTTGTCACTTTCATTGTTCTTGTATGAATTTCTGCATATGTGAAGAAACTCTAAGCAACAAAAGAGTGATAATCCACTTTTTTTTTGGTGAAGAACTGATGATTACACGTACAAAGCAGTTACATTTTTCAAATATTTTTAGGTATCGGTACGGTAGTTATTAAGTTAATCTAGGTGTTTTAATAGTTAAACTTGCAGCAACCACTTGCATTTGTTAAATTTGCAGCTATACCATTTCAGTTTACAAAAGACGAAGTAAACACTGAACAACGTACTCTTTTAAGTTAACTCAGTGGTGAAGAGAGAAGACCATGCAGAGGTGAGGGAAGTTATGATTGCGAATCTGATTCTGATGAGTATTCAACTGACAGAAAAACATTAAACTAATTTTATATCCCTCATGTTTATACAAGCACACGAAAAAAAAATTTTTTTTGTAACATTAGGCTATAGATTACATCAAGTTTTATTGCAGCTTTAAAGCTCATCTTTTGAATTTCTGTATTCGGCATGTGCAATTTGAAAAGAGGCTAGATACTCAATCTGCTGTACGTTCTTGCATGTTCATCATTTGGAATATCTTAACAGTGCTAATTTTTTTTTCACTCCATAGTTGCATACTTTTGTAACTTTTATAAAATTTTATTTTATTAATTCGATTAATTTGGCAGCATTTATTAATAAAACTCCAACGGTCCGTTTCACGCTTACGCGATCATCAGGGAGCCTTATTCAAATAGAATATTTTTTTTATCTTCTTTTATCATTCATTTTCTGTACTTTATCTTTATTTTTATTTATTTTCAGTACTATTTGTTGCATTTTTCCTACTTTATGCTTTTTCAAGGTGCTGTTGTTTTAACTGGCCATATTATTTGTAGGCAATTCTGAAATACTACTTCCTGCCGTGGATCTACAAAAATAACTGTGGTTACTAGAGGTGCTAAAGAAGAAGACAGACCCGTTCCGACAAAAAGATTGAGAGTAAAAAATATGAAATGGATGCGCAAGCTAGATGCAGCAACATACTATTAAATGTTGTCATTACAAGTGACCACGCAAAAAGCAAACGTGCCTGATTCTGATTTATTAACTGAGTTGTTTCACCTTAACCTTGTAATGTGCCTACTAGGCAATAAAAACGCTGACGTTTTTAACACATTAAGATGTTGCAAATGGTTGAATTTGCAGCTTAAGTTGTGTATTTTACTGCACAGGAGGTGTTTTTTGCAATGATTCGTTTGAGTAACTAAGTACATTAGCTATCGTTATGCCCTGCGCGATTTGTCACTGATGACAGATCTAAGTTTACTTTGTACATTGCCAATTGACTATTTATTTTTTTCTTTTTTAGTAAGCTCGTATTTAGATCTGCACGGGCTTGGCCAAAACTCTCATTTGACGGCCCTCGTCACAAAAGAGTTTACGTTAATGTCTGTCTTCATCACTTAATTAACTTACAAAACCTTGCCGCCATATGGGATAAGCCTCACTAGGGCTTTTTTTCATGTGTCTCCTCATTGCGATCCTTGGCACACCATATTCTGTAGATATTTTCTGCTTACAGCTTAAAATGGTCGAGTGGTATGGAGCGTCTGTTTCTTGATCTGTAGACTCGGGTTTGATTCCGAGTTGAATCAAACCAATGACTTTAAAATTGGTATTCACAGCTTCCCTGCTTGACGTTCAGCATTTAAGGGACAGTGTGGAGAACAAGCCGGCAAGTATACTTGTTGTGCCGTTGGGAAAAGCACTTAGCCGGATTCCCCCATCTTAGTGTGGTAGACAGGTGGCTGGCAACTCCTAAGCGAGCTCGTAAAGCGCTTTGATCGCTTTCTCGTGATAGGAAGATAAATATGCAACTAACTAACTAACATTTGATTAAATCGTGAGTGGTTTAAGACTTTTCACTGCAGCACATGGCTCACGTTGTTCTAATGGGGTCTAGTTGAACAAGGTCAAGGTGCACCCATTACATTTTCAGTGGTGAAAAGTTTTCCCTCCCATGTATGCATATTTGAATTGGATGGTAGATTTCTGTTATATCTGTTCCCAAAAGAGCAAAACGAAAATAAAATCGAGGTTGTAGCACACGTGTCTCTGAACCGTAGGATAATACCATACACTTTAGTACTTGGAACGACCTGGAAATTATGGCCCATCTTATACACTTCGTTTATAAGCGTAATAAGTTATGGGGGATACTTGGCTTAGTCTCAATGTTATTAGCATTTGCAGCAGCCCCAATCATTTTGGTCACGAGCCGCTACTGCGTCTCAATGATCATTATTGCATTGAATTAATTCAAGTAATAGTTTTACGGATTCACGATCTTCCTTCATCCGAACAGAATGTGCTATTGGAATAAATGAATACACATCACCATTATGTAAAAGGACAGCTTTCAAGCTTTTCTTAGAACTGTAATGAATAAACGCCAATCCAAAGCTGAGTACACAATTCCAATCTCCTCAAACAAGCCCTGTATGTCTGCACTATAACAAAGTGAAGGATGATCCGAATCCGAAGACATTGTACAGAAATTTGCAAAGGTCACGTGTCGTTTTCTTGGCTTGGATATCTTGCATGAAAGAGAAAGCAAATTCCACTCCTTGAGGCGGGAAGACTTCTGCTAAAAGCACTTACCGACATACAAGGGTTGTCACAACTGGAAAAGGGTTAGATTGTGAATTGCCTGGTGAAGTTATAATGTGATTTTTGAACTTCAGCACATCATTTTCAGTACCCGAAACTCCAGGACATGTATTCAAATTTTCAATATCCGAAAGAACCTTGGTTTACATCATTAAATCTGAAATCAAATTGACCAGAAACACTTTGAGAAACTAACCATCCATAATAGTGAATTGAGCAATTTAAATTTTCTGAAATTGTTACTCTAAACAAAGGCTGATCAAAGCAATCCTCTTCTTTGGTAAGAACAACTGGGGATTTAAATGTCAACACTTTTTCCGACTCAATTTTTAGTAATTTGGTATTTGTCGACTGACATCATTGATATTGCTAGCATAGCATTTTGGCAAAACAACTCTTGGCTTGGGAATTTTACGAACACTCTGTCCAACTACAATGGACTTTCGGGGCGTATGATATTGAGGCATTGCTCCTTCCACCAAACATTTTCTTGATCTTTCTAAAATACAAAAGTATTTGGAAAATATTTTGTAAAGTACCGGTAATTTTGCATTTGGTTCAAGTTGCAATTAGTTTATACTCCAAAGAGAACACTGTTCATTGTTACACTCATTTCACCCTTTGAAAAAAACGGTAATGTCTAATATAAACTGTCACTCCCAAACCCTAGCTGCCAATCACTGTTCCCTCTAAGGTGCGAAATTTGAGAAAAATGAGAAATTTTGGGCAATATTTTTTAATTTTTCTTTTAGCTTACCAACTGGAATTGTGATTTTTAGCCAAATTTGAATTAAAGTGTTCAAATATTTTGAAGCAAAACAAACATTTGATATTCTGGAAACACAACTTTGAGGCATAAATTGATCAATTTTCCCTTAATCTCCCAAACTTCAGGCAAAATTTTTATCACAATTTCTATTTGGGCAAATTCGTACTTGCTAAAAACTTAGAGGGAACAGTGCTGTCAATATCATTACACATCCCAAGCAATGGCAGACAATAGATATTTGCCGACAAAAAAATTATATGGTAACGGCCTAGTACAGTCATACATAGCCAATTTATTTTGCAAAACATTTTGTTCGCATCACCTAGGCTACTCATTCCGTAGCACAGAAGGTATAATGGGCATACCTACTCTTAAAAGCTTACCGATATTAAAAATAGTGTTTCGTTGTAAATCCAATATAGTAGGCTATGTAAGATACTGTTAATGCCCTGAGTGAACTGAATCCAAGTTGTTGAATGACTGAACATCATTAGAACAAAGTAGGTATCTGGGTATTGGTAGCACTAATGCTCCTCTAATGTGGTGGTTCTTAAATGATTACCGGTACAGGTAGCTTTAAAAACTACCCAGGGACTACCAGTATACACACTACTCATTTCCTACTAAGTTCTTACTGTACTGGTAGACCTATACCACAGCCTTGGTCCCAATCTGCCGGTACTACTGGCACCCGTAGGTCTGTTTATTTCAAGTCTATCGGTATGGGTAGGTCCATTTATTGTGGTAACTTTTAGCCAACTTCTACCTCGCACAACGCACTTCAAACACTTGGAATGATTTTGAATTTCACTGACTAGTTCTGTAGACCTATTATTCTACTGTTCTACCAGATCATTAGAAGTTAGACCATGGTTAGACTGGCTATTTGATACTGAACAATTCTGACCCATTTTTTAAGTCAGGTAGGTTTCTTGCATCAGCTTATACCGGAAAAAAAAACATTGCAATCACAGCTGACTGAATAATTTCTTGTCTTTAGATAACCATAGTATCTTCTTGCAATGTTTTTTCATCAATCTTATTCAATAAACCTTCTACTTGGATCAGACAAACCGCGAAACACTGCCTAACTCCGTACAGTCCTAACTTACCAGCAAAGCGACTACATATACGCATGCGTCATCACATTTTCAACCAATTAGAATCGTTTTTAAAATAATGTTTTTTTTGGGGGATTACTCGAAAACTAGAGGGAGTTGAAAGACGATGTTTACACCTACGAATTCCGTAAAGTTTTCTCTGATTGTTATATAGCTGTGGATTTTGACTGCAGTGGCCCTTTAAAGCGTCGGGCGGTAATGCTGCATACGTCATCGTGTTTGAAACACGTCATCGCGGGACCGCGACACTCGCAGCTTGTCTGTCTGCAATGCGCATGACGATTACGGGGAATTACCGCTCGTCAACGCGTAAAGCCAGACGGTTCGCATTGTTGTAACTTGCGCTACGACTTGTATGTCGTAACTAACTCTACGTCTCAATCAATAATAGACATGAGCTCTGTATTATTTTATATATATTATCACCCGGTTAAGGGAGAGCAGAGCACGGGCGTTTTCATGTAAATCGCGTACCATCCTACGGCTCGAATCGCAGAGCATGATCGTTTTTATGTAAATCGCGTGCATCAAACTCTTCGTCTCAATCAATAACAGCCATGAGCTCTGTATTATTTTACCTATAAAATTACCCGGTTTAAGGAGAGCAGAGCACGAGCGTTTTCACGCAAATCGCGTACCATCCTACGGCTCGTATCAAACTCTTCGTCTCAATCAATAATAGCCATGAGCTTTGTGTTATTTTACATACATTATTACCTGAGCATGAGCGTTTTCATGTAAATCGCGTACCATCCTACGGCTGGCATCAAACTATTCGTCTCAATCAATAACAGCCATGAGCTCTGTATTAGCCTATTTTACATATATTATCATGATCACCCGGTTGAGAGCAGAGGACGGGCGATTTCATGTAAATCGCGTACCATCCTACGGGTCGTATCAAACTGCAAGGCATTACAAAACTGTAAATATGCATTACATGCATGGATGATGATGACAGCTGATTTTATGTAGTCGAAACATCCAGTTTTGAAAATTACTGTGGCTTTTTTTTTCTTTTTTAAGCTATTTTTGTCCCTTTTTTATTATATTCAGCTAATTAGTTGGTTCGTTTGCAAAGTAAATTGTCATTATTAGTTGCAGTTGAGTTATCGTCAAATGTAGGCTACATTTTGTTTTTTGATTATCAATTGCATTTATAGTGATTTGTAAACAAAATTTTGATTGCTATAAACTTGCAAAAATTCTGCCATGATTTGCCAAGTAAGTACAGCGTTGTAATTTTATCATTCGTGTTTGTGAATTGCCATTTTCATTTTAGGAAAAAAGAAATATAAAAGCATCAACAAATCAACAACCTCACAAGTTCTGTTCATATCTTTCAAAATAGTTCATTTTGCTCCTGGATAGGGGCTCAAACTACATCTGGTAGTGAGCTCATCGTTGATGAGTGGGATTAATAAGGGTATCTTATCCCAGCTCCCTGCAGGTCACCCTTGGGCAAGGTGTAGTACTTGTTAGCCCCCCTTAGCAAGGGTTACGCGCTAGAAACGGTTAATATAGAATCTAACGTTAATTAACCGTTAAAGGGCTGTTGTAATGTGCCTACATTTTTTTTGCGTATTTTGCGTGCTTCAACGTTTTGCGTTTTTGTTGCATATTCCTTTTTTTGTGCTATTTTATTTTGATGCGTTATTGTGATTTAGTTATTGTTGGCGGTCAGAAATAAAAGTTGATTGATTGATTGAATTTTGAGGGAAAAGCTCTCGTGTAGCAGCCATGTAACTGAAGCGCCAGTCAATCGAAGTTTCGGTTATATTAAATATTGATCCGAACTGCTTTTAGGAAAAATATGCTTTCTCGAAAAGGGAACGGGGCACTAGTGTTCTGATATTACTGAAGTGGTTGCTATAAAACTCAAACGTTGGAGGACCATTGGTTTAATCCGTTTGAGCCTGTACATGAAGTTGGCCGAGCGGTTGGTGCATTGGGCTGCGAAGCTAGCTTTGCGTAATCGATGCTCGGGTAGGTCATCTCCATGATGCACATGCTTCACCATACTACAAAAATCCTAAGCTGTAATTGAGTCGCTTGAAATAACGAAAACAAAAAAAAAATCCGTTTGAATCCGAAAGTTGTTTGGGAGAGCAAAAAAAAGATCAACACGTCCTCAGGTGTCCTATTTTCCACTAAAAATTAGCGATGAGCAAAAAAAGTCGTCGGCTTGTTTCACAGTAGGAGTTTGTATTTCTGTAAGTGCCCGCGGGCCGCCCTGGTTCAAAATATAGATTGCACAGACCTGGTGTAGAAGATAGATGCTAAGCAGAATTACAATGCTCATACGGCTGAGTGGATAGAGCTTATGCTTCTGGATCGGTAGACTGATAGTTCGATTCGGAGTCGGGTGAAATCAATGACAAAAAACTAATCACTTATTCACAGCTTCCTTGCTTGACGCTCAGCAGTAAAGGAGCAGCGCACAAAACAAGTCGGTAATTTTGCGTTTTGCCTTAGCTTCGATTAAAGCCTAATCGACAAAACTAAAGCGTGTCTAAATAATAGAAAATGAAATTAGTCAACGTATGACCTAGCTTACAAGAAGGTGGCTATGCTCGAGCTCAACTGAACTGATCTCGGTTAGTGTTGTTGAAAAACCGTCTTTTTTTGCTTCGTGTTTTTTTATTGTTGTTGATTTTTTTATGTTGTTGACCATTTCATAGCTAATGAAGTCGTCTACTCCGTTTTGGCTTGTTATCAGCTCGAAATTGAAGCAAAACAAGGCTGTTTTCAATGGTACCGATATGGTATTTGCAATGTCAAGTTACCATTATTCCATTAACAACATAAATACAGCCTGCAATCATTGCTCGGTGCTAAAGATGGTATTTATGGCATGACCATGGAGCCATTTTGGATGCCTTAAGTGCTGGTTTGACTAACCTAGCTAGTGTTTCCTCCCTGGAAGTCGGGTCAAGAAATTTGGGTTTTTAAAATTTCCCGTTTTCCGGGAGGTTTATGTCGGGATTCCGGTAAATGTCTATACATTAGTAAAAATTTTACTGGTACTGATATCTATCATTCCGACAAAAAATGCGTTAGTTTTGCGTTATTGCAAATTAAAATTCTTTTTGCTTACTAAAAATTATTTTTCAAAATTCGCAAAATTTTTTAAAACGAAATGCTTGTGAGATTAAGAATTTTTCTTCAATTTGTCGAAAAAATGGAAAAACTCAAGCTAAGTTTGTCAAAACAACATACCAAAATGCTAAAAAATAAATCTGAAACGCTGAAAATCAGAAAAATTGTCAAAATAATCAAGCTCGAAAAAATTTCCCGCGAAAATTTTTGGAAATTTCCCGGAATTCCCAAAAAATTTTTTCAAAAATATCCGTTTCCCGGGTAGTTGAAAATCCAAGAAAAGGGAAAACCCTAAACCTTGCCGTTAGCAGGACTTTTTGTCGGTCCGCTAACGGTCCAGTTTCATTGCTTTTTTCTAGCATTGAGCCGCTAACGAGCCGCAAGACCATCATTGAAAACCCTTTACATTTATTCATTTTTGATACGCTTAAGCGATTTGATTTTGCAAACTAAAGCTTTTTTCTTTGTTGTGTAACTTGTGTCTAATTTTTGCTCTGCAACTCGAGGTTAGGTGCAGCGAATGCAAGTCGTTTGACTGGCTCAATGTAGATTTGGGTTTGATCCTTAAACGTATCAGTTTGTGCTAAGTTTCTGTGGCTCGCTATCATGGTGGCATTTCGTAGCACAAAAATTAAAAATCTTTTGTGTGTACCGCTGCTGACTGCTGACTAGTGATGTAAAAAAACATTTTTTTTGCACTTGTTTTTTTACCTCGTTTTTTTTATGTTTTTTTTGTTTTTTTTATTCCTTCCTTCTTGAAAAATTAAAACAAGTTTGTTTTTAATATCAAGCTTAGCAAGCAGCATCAAATCGTGTTAACACATTGAACCAGCGATGGCGGAAGCATTTCTAAAGTGGGGGAGCCCAAAACCAATGACCAGACTTTCTTCATCTGCAACCAAGGACGGCAGTGGCGTAACGAGCAATTTTAAAAGGGGGGGGGGGGTATAATTTCCACATTTTTTCCAGCGTTTTTTTTTTTGGCAGAACTAATTTGAAGCTAGTTAAGAAACCAGAAAAGTTCTTGGGGAGTCCGGGAGCATGCTGCCCCGGAAAATTTTTGAAAATTTGCATGCTGTAATGGCTATTTTAGTGCATTTTGAATAATTTTCAGGCAAATTGTGTATAAAAATTTTGACACTAATTGTGGGTGCTTCGCCAAATATGATGCATTTTGTTCGCACATTTTTAATTATGCGTGCTTAAGGCGTAAGGCTTATAGCCATCGAAGGGGTTCGAAATTATAGAAAAATTGTATGCATCAAAAACATTTTTGAAAATGGCTGGTAGGAGGATGCATATCCCTCATCCTACCCCTCTGGATTTGCCCCTGGCCATAAGCTACAGAAACCACCAAAAGAATCTGGCATATTTTAGTCATTTGGCACCATTAGTATTGTTCTTTTTTACTAAAAGGCAGAGTCAAAAGGGGGGCATGGCACAATGGCCCCGGACCTAAATACGCTTCTGTGGACCGGATCTAGGCAATGAGAGGCCCTAAGCTATTTGATCACACTGATTGGAAGAGCACAAAAAGGTCTTCACGTCGTCAGATGTCCTGTTTTCACTGAAAATATCGGTATAGTGAAGAGCAAAAAAAAAGGTATGCACGTACTCAGATGTTCTGTTTTTCCGTGAAAGTATCGGTGAAGAAAGCAAAAAAAGGTTTTGATTGTTCGTGATGAGACCCCCCATTTTCTACGCGGCCCTAGGTTTAGCCTGCTTAGCCTATAAGTTACGTAAATCCGGCCCTATGCCTACAACCCATATTTAGCCTGTTCATATGTGACATGTCCAATTTATGTGGGCTTCTGACCCACGGTTCTTGCTTCTAGTTTCCGTTACCCCACCGCACAAATAAAATTTTAAAGAACACATCTCTGAATTTAAGCTCTTTCCTGGGTTTTAATTTCGATGGTAGGCCTATTAAGTTTCAAATACATTCATGCAGCGACAACATTGTAGAAATAAACGCGTAAGTTAGGGCCCCCCCAGGGCCTCCCCTAAAAAAAAAGTGGGGGAGCCAGGGCCCCCTCGGTTCCGCCATGTATGCATGGAACATGACTGTAGGTCGTATAGTAATATTACTTCATTATAGTATGAGGAGTAGTGCGTATTTAGCTTAAAGCTTACCATATGGGCTTATTTTACGATTTGCACAGTTCTGCCGTACTAAATTTTGAGTTTCCCCAAAATATAGCCCAACCACAACGTTGTGCTATTGAATGTTAAATCAGGATAAATTATGGTTTAGGTCCTTATTTGACCTATTTAGCTTGCTTGCGCTTTGAACTATGGAAGAGTTAGGGTTTGAGTCAAAAACAACAAATGTAAACTAGTCCGGAGCCTATCTTCTCTACAAAAACTGGAAAAACTGCAGACACTCATTAGATGAACGGGGAAATACAGTGCATTAATGTGTACTATCGACCTACTCTTATCCACAATTTTTTTAATCTACCGGAATCTATTGCGATTGTTCTTTTTTATTTCTTATTCTTTGCATTGTGAAATTAAAACTGGCAACACCTTTCTGGTAATAGGTAACAACAAGCATGCAATCCATGATAGATTTAGGGGGCGAAAAGTCGCTCCTTGTACTCTCCATTCGATCCTTCACTACAAGAAGACTTAACAATACACTTCATGGCGGCCAATACTCATATTCAGTTTAGAATCGGACTCGAATTTGTTTTCAAACACAAGTTCGTTTTCAAAAAAAACAAGTTTTTTTTTAGCTATGTTTTTTTTGTAAAAAAAATTTTGTAAAAAAACAAAAAATTTTGTAAAAAAACAAAAAAATGTAAAAAAACAAAAAATTTTGTAAAAAAAACATATTTTAAAAAAAAAAACAAAGGCAAAAAAAAAACGATTTGCATCATTACTGCTGACACAATGAATTACAATAGACGCCCTTGTTGTTCATCTCTTATTGCGATAACTGGTAAAGTCGTAGCTCTAGGTTAAAATATCTGTTAAAAAGCAAACTGTTTCTCACGATTTAATATTAGAAACAGCAAAGAATGGGTCCTTTTATTGGAAGGATACCATTTTCCGATAGTGCCAAGCGTACCCATGTTGTTGGCACAATAAATAAAAATAGTATGAAAATGTCATTCTGCACTGCACTCATCCTGCACTCAGAAGTTGTAAGGCAGATATGTAATCGGCTCACGATATTCGCGCAAATTGAGTAATGAAATGACAACATGGCAAGTATGAAGCTGAGATAAGTCCAAGAGCAAATACTTAATAAACACTTTTCAAAGTCGCGTTTCGGTCTTGGACTTGAATTGCACGTTTCTATCTAGTCTAGAGTCTTCTAACATTATGGTCTAGAATTATCAGAAGTCTAAAAGACTCAAAACTTGAGGTTAGGGTATGACTGAAAAATTTTGAAAGCATTTATACCAGATGAGCAATGCAAACAAAGATTTGATTGACAGCAATTCAAAATTTTGTTTCTCACGATCTAACTTTAAATGTTCTAAACTGAAATTATGAGAAAGAAACTTTTTGTTAAAATTTCAATCTCCGATAATTGGGTTCTCAGTGGGAGATAGGTGAATTGGAGAAAATTCGGGTAGAGTGATGGGAAAGAGCTGCTTGACATTTTTTTTCAAACTTTAAATTATCTGTTATTGTTCATTTTTTTATTTACTTATGAAGTTGTGATGTAAAACAGTCTGGAGAGGAGGATATCGCGTCCGCTATGTTATTTCATATTTATCTTCGTTGGAAGTGTTAATTGCAGCTCTCTACTTTTCTCTTACCTGTTAGTCAATGCTCTAATAAATTATTTCTCGTTTAGCGGAGCAGAAAGCGCAACGTCATTTGGTTCAATCCGCCCTATAACGAACAAGTCAGCACTAAAATTGGCAAAGAATTCCTAAAGTTGGTCGACAAGCACTTCCCGCCCCACTCTAAGCCACATAAACTTTTTAACCGGAAAAGCATAAAGGTCAGCTACTCCTGCACCCCCAGCATTGGTTCTATCATCAACCAACTCAATAAAGGCATCCTGCGCACCCACCGAGATGTCAAAAGCCTACCTACACCTAAGCATTGCAATTGTAGGGTTAAGGCAAACTGCCCGTTGAATGGCAAATGTTGTGAAAGCTCCGTTATCTACAATAGGGTGGGATGAAAAAAAATTTTTTTTGAAATTAAAAAACTGGCCCCTCCAAAAAGTTGGCAAATGGTCCGAAACTCCCAGTTACATTGAAATTTTTCTGTTGCTCCCTCTAGTGGTCGAGCAACACAAGACTAAAGATCAAGCGTTGGTCAAATTTAGTCAAAATGCTCTAACTTTGTGATGGATTGCACTAGAGGCCTCAAATTGGTGTCAAAAAAAGCAAAATCATAACGTTTCTATCTGTCCTAAAAGAACTTTATGCCGTAGGCCTATTTTGTGTAGAAAAGAAGGTATTGTCAAAAAATGGTATTTTATGAGTTACATAGCTTTATACGGCAAAGCTTTGCACAGTTCAGTATATATGCATTACGCACTGCTATCAGAGCAGTCGTGTTTGCGACAAGAAAAATAAACACAGACTAACTCTTCACGCTCTTGCCGCGACATATGTGATAGTGGTTTGATTTTCAGATATAGTGTTTTAATAATTACAATTCACGCATTGTTTGATTTTGCTTCTTCAAGTGAAAAATGGAAACTAGAAAAAGATATGTAAAGGTAATAAAGACTTTTCAAGGTGGACATACTTTTTCTAGTAGAGATGAATTTCAGAAGGAACATTGCCTACCAAGCGAGATGTTATTGATCGAGTTTTAAATGAAGACCATTTTTTTTCATTAAGTGCTGCAAGAGTTGTTGCTGATGAGCTTGTAAAGCGTTGGATATGGAGCAACGTTTACCCGATCCATGAATTGACTGTTGCTAAGATTTTCAATATGATGGCAGAATTTAAAACTGTGGATCACTACCCTAAAAAAAGCGTTTAAAACCATCGTATGTTACCAAAGAAAGCCAGTTTATGAGAGATGTTGAAAAATTGTTTGACATATTTTGTAAAGATAATCAACGTAGAAGAGAATTGGAGAAAAAGTATCGACTGCGAATGACTCGAGATGACTATTTGTTTTATGAAGATCAAAAGGGACCAAGAAAAGCCAGATGTTTACGTTTGGAAGAACCTCTCACTTCATCTGATCTTCGATTTAGAGAAAGGATGAACAAAAAGAGTGGTGTTCAACTATCGAGTCCAAGTCACAGTGGCAGTGTGGATGCAAGTGATGCTGGAAATCCAGTCGTCTTGAATGATCAATCACTCTTTTCAGATAGTGATAGTATCTGTTCTCAGTCTTCAGAGTCTTGCTCTGTAAATTGTTTTGGAGCATCTCAACCAAACTTGCAAAACCGGATGAACTTTCCTAACTTGGCACAAATAACAGAAACATATCAAATTTCCGACAGAGCAGCAGCAGCTCTAGCAAACGCAGTATTAACAGATGTAGAAATAATTACTAAGAATAAAAAAACATACATAATTGACAAAAGCAAGCTGCGACGTGAAAGACAAAAATATCGTAAACAAATTCGTCAAGACCAAGCTATGTTTTATGAGCAAGTAAATGGTGTGTACGTTGATGGCCGTAAGGATGCTACTTTGACAACAACATATTTAGAAAGTGGTAAAATTCATCAATCAACATGCCTGGAAGAACACATCGTAATAATAGGAGAGCCAGGTGAATATTATCTTAGCCACTTTTCTACTGAAGATGGAAAAGGAAGTTCCATTGCAGATGGCATCTTCAGTGTAATCAAAGGTACCGACTTGGAGATAAACCTGGCAGTCATAGGTACTGATGGTGCTGCTACAATGACTGGCATTAATAAAGGCTGCATAAGAAAACTGGAAGAGGCTCTTCAGAGGCCACTGCAGTGGGTGATTTGCCTCCTGCATACAAATGAGCTTTCTCTTCGTCATATTTTCGTCGAAATTGGATGGAAGTACGAAAAGTCCCGATGCTTTTGCCGGACCAATCGGCAAGAAATTGGATGGCAATGTCTCGCAATGGCTAGTTGTTGCTTTCAAGCCCATTCCCAATCCACATTTTCCAAGTTTACCCGATCATGTTCTTGAAGATTTTAGTACCGACCAATACTATGGGTATAAGATTTGTTTGTCTGTGATTTGTGGTGAGGTCAGTGATGATTTGTGGTTCCACGATATTGGGCCTATTGTTCATTCACGGTGGCTGACTTTAGCATGCAGAAGTCTTCGTCAATACATAGCAACTGAAAATCCATCCGAAAACCTAACAATCCTGGCTCAATTCTCTTTAAAAGTCTACTTTCAAACCTGGTTTGAAATCAAGCACTACTCCAAATTAACGTGTGGATCAAAAAACTTCTTCAATCTTTCTCAAAGAATCGTTAGTTTTCCAAATCAAAAAGTTGTGGAGATTGGTTTGAAAGTTCTTCAAAACAATGGATTTTTCGCACACCCAGAGAACATTTTGCTTGGTATGCTTGGTGATGATGATGAAGACCTTCGGAGAATGGCTGTTAACAAGCTGTGTAGCCTACGATCAAAAGGACGAGGCGATCCAATTGACGATGATAATTTTGAGAGAGAATTTATTGACCCATCTTCAGTTCCGACGACATGCACAGCAGTTCGAAAATTTCAGATACCACAAATAAGTTTCAAAGCAAAGTCATTCCACGAAATGGTTAATTTGAATGTTTCAGATATATTTGAGCCCCCAGCAACGAAGCAGTTTAGTTATGAAGAAATCAATAAGCTTCGCCTTCGACCATTAAAGCTTAACCATCCTTGTCACAACCAAGCTGTTGAGCGACATGTAAAATTGGTCATCGCGGCATCTGCTTCAACCACAGGTCATGAGAGACGTGATGGAATGATCAGGCAGAGAATTCAATCTAGAAGACTGATGAAGTCTTTTGAAACAAAGAAGCAATTTACTGTTTAAAAACTATCAAAAGTGTCTTTGATAGAGCTGATTATGCTTTTAAATGAGAGTGAATGTTTTGAATTGTTAATCATACCTCTTCCAAGCAAAGTTCTTAGTTAGTAGGGTCAGTTTTAAATGTTTGTGTGAACGTGAATGAATCATAAAGGTGTATCAATGAAACGTTTAGGAATCGATGCACGCAAACTCAGCCGAGCAGCATCAACCTAAATAACTTTTGTTACATTCTCTGAGGAGTTTCATAAATGCAATGAACAATTGTACATTACGCACTGATAAAGTACGATGTATATTTTGGTGCATTTTCCTGCTGCTTTTAAGACAACTCGACAGAAGCTAAGTTTGTGTGTAGTGATTCGTGATGCATTGGTAACTAGTTGATAACAAAATGCTTTGAAAATCTTTCATAGCGACTTAGTGTTTAAGCAGAAAGACTTGCAGTTTTCAGTGTGCTTTTTCCAAAATTTCATCTACAAGAACCCTCAAAATATCATTTTTTTATAATACCTTCTTTTCTACACAAAATAGGCCTACGGCATAAAGTTCTTTTAGGACAGATAGAAACGTTATGATTTTGCTTTTTTTGACACCAATTTGAGGCCTCTAGTGCAATCCATCACAAAGTTAGAGCATTTTGACTAAATTTGACCAACGCTTGATCTTTAGTCTTGTGTTGCTCGACCACTAGAGAGAGCAACAGAAAAATTTCAATGTAACTGGGAGTTTCGGACCATTTGCCAACTTTTTGGAGGGGCCAGTTTTTTAATTTCAAAAAAAATTTTTTTTCATCCCACCCTAATCTACAAAGCCACTCTAAACACCGGCGAAGATGAAAAAGTGTACTACGGAAGCTGCGCAACAACATTTAAAGCAAGGTTTAACAACCACACTCATTCTTTTAGGGAGCAACATAAACGTAACGCAACCGAGCTCTCTAAGGCTGTGTGGAACTGCAAGGACGCGAAAATAAAACCCCTAATAACCTGGTCTATCGTTTACCGCGTCCCTCCGTACCGGAATGGTGCCAAAAGATACCCGCTTTGCTTGGCCGAAAAGCTATTTATTCTGCAGGCTGACCAAAAATCTCTTCCAAACAAAAGATCCGAACTCATGTCAAAATGCCGCCACAGAAACAAATTTAAACTTAAAAACCTGAAGTAATGACTTTGCTTTCTCAAAAAATCGATCCCACCCACTCACATCGTCTTCGTCTGGTTCCCCGTCTTGCAATCGTAATCAAGCGCTTACAACTGTTGTTTTTTCTGCCCCTCACCATCGCTGCTTTGTATTTTACAGCACTGCAAAGTTTGATGCACTCAGATGCAGTGTTCTTATACGCTAGCGACTATCGCGTAAATCAACCTTGAGTTTCGCCCTGAAAGTCTACATTGTCTTATCATTTTGCCGTTTCAATGTTTGATGTTTTTATTGTTTTAGATTTTGCCATTTATAGTTTTTAGCGTCTCCCCTGAAGAGCCTCACGGCGAAACAGCCTGTTGGGGTTTTTTTAATTTTTAATTTCATTTGGTGACCGATTTTCTGTTTATGCTCTGGCGTGTGCCATTGAGCTCTCTGTTTGGAGCAACGGTCAAACCACGTTTATGTTTTTATTTCTCGTTTATAAAGGCAGTGGCGATTCTAGCACTCAAAAAGTGGGGGGGGCCACTTTGGGGCCAAGATAGATTTAAGTGGGGCCACTGAAAACTGTGTTTGAGAGGAAAAGAGTAAGTTCAAAGAGATTTGCAACCGAACTTAAAAAGTAAGCATATGGCATTATGTCACACTACTGTATATTCATTTATTATTGACATTAGGCCTATTTACATTAGCGGGTTTGATTATGCGGGTTACACGCTTCTGTTTCAGTTACGGAGATTTTTTAGTGTAACTGACTGTTCTTTCAACGCATTTTTTAGCGGGTCAAACCTACCTGTTGCAAGTGAGTAATTTCCAACTCGCAAAGCTTACTGAAGCGGAACGACGTAAGTTTGCGTCTGACGTAAGCGGGTTGGATTTAGTGGGTTAACCAGCTTAAATTGTGCATGTAAATTGGCTTATTCACTACAACATGAGATGGCAAAATGGTCAGAGCGTCTATTTCTGGAGCGATAGACTCAAGGTCTGACTCCGAGACGAGTCAAACTGATTGCCTAGCCTAAAAATTAGTGTTCACAGTTTTACCACTATACGCTTCAATCAATCAATCAAGTCTTTTATTCTTGAAAAAAATGAAGATAGCGTAAGGCGACAGTTATGGAAAGAGAAATTCAAGAAAAGGAAGACACGACACAACGACAAGCGTTAAAACATGCGATATGAAGGTAGAAATACATACGAAGAACGAGAAAAACAACTCGCATGGATGTGACACCTAAAAAAAAAAGAAAAATAAAAAGAAAGAAAAGACCTAAGCACTAACGAAAAAAGAAAAAAAACTGGTACAGTAGAGGTAACTTGCAAATGATCAGGAATATAATATGCACAACAACTAAAGCGACACAAAGCAAAAACGAGACGAAAACTATTTACACAAAATGAGCAGCAAGGTTTGCTGTTCCCTGCAACACCGGTACAGTAGAGGTAATTTGCAAATGATCAGGAATATAATATGCACAACGACTAAAGCGACACAAAGCAAAAACGAGACGAAAACTATTTACACAAAATGAGCAGCGAGGTTGCTGTTCCCTGCAACATCGGTACAGTAGAAGTAAGAGAATACGAGGGAATTTCGGCACACATCGATTTTTTTATATGTAAAAAACACTGAAAAACAAAAAGCAAGATTGCAGCAAAAAAGCGACACACTCATTCTACTTGTTACTGAAATGACATATTAAGTATTTGGTAACATTTTTGGCAAATGTTTTCACGCTTTGATTTTTACCTTTAATGCAAAGGGGCAATGAATTCCAACTAGATGGGCCACGAAAAGAAATGGATTGTTGGTTTAATTTAGTGGTATATGACCGGGGAATGATTTGTGTTTTACTTCTCGTGCTGTACTTACTTGAGTTGGTAAGAAATAGGTTATTAAAAGCCGGAGGGTTTAAACCAGCGTTCTGCTTAAACATAAATATTGCCAGAGCTTTAACAGTCATCGGTTCAAGGTTTAATAAGTTATGTTTGATCATTGTGTCCTCAATATTAACTTTTTTACCCAAACCAAATGTCATTCGCAAAAATTTATTGCTAATTCGTTGAAGTTTTTGACAAAATGTTTTATTTCCGTAGCACCAGTTCTGCACACAGTATAGGAGGTGACTATCTATGAGAGAGTGATAAAGTTGCAGTAAGGTATCTTGATTCAATAACGGTTTAACTCTACACACAGCCCCTAAGCTACACCTCAATTTATTTAACAAATGCTTCATATGGATTTTCCAGGACAGATGCTCGTCTACATAAACGCCTAAAAATTTGGTTGAAGAAACTTTTTCAATTTGCTTGCCTCTTAATGACACGATTGGGTTTACTTGCACCTCTTTGCATTTTGGTGGACGAAATAGTATAAAATTTGTTTTTGAAATATTTAATGTTAATTTATTAGCCACTAGCCAATCATCAACTCTGGCCAACTCTTCATTGCCCTTTTTGACTAGATTCTTGTTCTTATCGCTGATCGACAATCGACAACAAGTCGGCAAGTCCGCTAGTTATAACACCCTTGGAAAAGGCACCTAACGTAATTTCTCCATCTTTAAGTGCCAACAGTTAATGAATCCCTACATTCTACCTCTTGTAAAAATATGTTTTCCGGAGAAAAATTGTGTTCTCTCCAGTGAAAATATATTCTCCGTAATAAGCTTGAACCCCACTCGGCTGGTGGCAGTGTTAAGACCAGGGCCGGCGCAACCGTCCCCCGTGCCCAGTGGCGTACGCATGGGGAGATTTTGGGGTAAGAACTTAGCTTAAGAACTGAGCTAACTTTTTCCTTAATAAAAACACTGATAATAAAAAGTACACTTGCCTAATTCTACTAGATCTTAAAAAGGTCTTCGATACAGTAGACCACAAAATACTGTTAGCAAAATTAGAAAAATATGGCATAAGAGGCAACGTGCATAAACTCATAGAAAATTATTTAACTAATAGGCAGCAATATGTTAATACCAATTCCACGACCTCTGAGCTCAATAAGGTCTGCTGTGGAGTTCCACAGGGTTCAACTTAAGGCCCCACATTGTTCTCTCTGTATACAAATGATTTGCCAAATATCTCTAACTTTACTGTAAGATTGTTTGCAGATGATACTGCCTTAATTATGCAAGATGAAAACCTTTCCAACCTAGGTAAAAAGGTCAATAGTGAATTAATAAATGTAGAATTGTGGTTAAGAAAAAATAAGCTTTCCATAAACTGTGATAAAACCTCATACCTGGTTGCTGGCCCATGTAGAAATTTTTCTAAAACACTTGATGTTGCACTCCAGCTGAGTGCTTTAAACAGTTCAGTAAGAGTTGGCTCTCCCTGTGACGAAATTACCTGGACCAAAATCACTCCAATCATCAAAGCGTTCACGAACTTTATTGAGTGGAGACGAATGAAACAAGCAGGTCGGTTTTTCTAAACATACAAGAACGAGCTAGCACATTGGGCACAACAGTCGCAATTTTCATTCGCAACAGTAAAATGTACGTACCAATTTAGTGGCGAACCAACTCTCAAACACAGAATAAACCAGCAAACTATGGGTCGAACTGTGACGCCAATCTAAAATAAATCAACGACATTGGATTCAACTCAAATATAAACACACGTCAATGCTCAATAATAGAAAGTCTGACACAGCAGCTTCAATATCTATCTTGAATATTAAGAGCAATTTTCCAATAAATCAGTATGAACATAAACTAACGCTATGAATTCACATCGTAACCTACCGGTCTGTAATACGTCGAAACCCTTCAAAGACGCAGACTGCCGACCGCCCACACACATTCAAAACAACGGATTCACTGAAACAATTAAACTAGTTTACACAGGCTAGTCTGCTAGCTTCGCACAAGTATAATCAACACTAATAAATAGGCTTACCGGACTAATTAAATTCCGCGTAGACTGTTAAAAGATTCGAGCGAGTATTTCCTTTCCCAACCATACACTGACACATGATTACAGATCAGGACAATTCTACAATATGCTACTGGGTCTACAATGGTAAACTAACGCATCTGCAAATAACCGGTGCCGTATAAGGCAATACAAGTCGTTCAGCATCACTTCAAATAAGCAAAACATTGTCCTGTCAGCTAAACTGCGCATAACGATTAAAGAAACACTGTCAATTTCAACTAAACTCGTCAACCAGTCGATTAACCCTTGCCTATGCCAGCTTTGATGATAAATTTACCAGCACAGCCGCCATTGCTAGCTACGTTTTACGACAACAGGACGTGACGTACAAAACAATCAAAGCATGCAAATAATTTTAAGAAAAACGAAAGGGATAGGCAAACGAAAAGCGAGAGGAAAACTTTACACTCCCCCGCCAAAGTAAGGTGCCTCAAGCGCCTTCTTTTCACGAACAAAGTTTTCAATCGTCTGTCGTTTGTGACGTTGAGTTCACACGCGATCATCTGGAACTTTCTCCTTTTCGGGATCGGACGGGATTATCACGCACAATTTATTGATGGGGCGTTTATATATTCCCGTAGTCGTTTTCACATCCGCAGATCGAACATCTCCATGTCGATCAGGGTAAGTGTTCATCACTCTTCCGAGGGGCCAGTGTTGACGTGGGGCTGAATCATCTGCGATCAACACGATATCGTTTGGCAAGACATTTTTCTTTCTTGCCAGCCATTTTGATCTTGTCTGCAGTAGACGTGGATACTCGTGGACCCACTGCTTCCAAAAGTTGTCGGCTAAAAGCTGAACTTTGCGGTATCTCTCTCGACTATATTCGTCCTTCTTATCGGTCACAATCGGAGACATATTGTTGGAGGTATTCAACCTTAATAAATGGTTTGGCGTTAAAGGTAAGTTGCCTTCGACGTCCTGCGTAACGCCAATCAGCGGCCTCGAATTCACAATATCTTCGATCTCCAAAAATAACGTATGCAAAATGTCATCGCTGAGCGGACCTTTTGGCAGGATGCTTAACAAGATTTGGCGGACCGTACGAATCATACGTTCCCACACTCCTCCAAAATTCGAGGCAGTAGGAGGGGAAAATTTCCAATCGATGTTTTGTTGTCTCAAACATTTATGAATGCAACTTTGGTTCCATTGATCGATAGCGGCTTTGAGTGTCTTCTCGCAACCAACAAAGTTGCTTCCGTTGTCGGAAAAAATTTTCTTCACCGGGCCCCGTCGAGCGACAAAACGTCGCAGAGCGTTGATGAAAGAACTGGTAGTAAGATCAGGGGCGACTTCCAAGTGGATAGCTCTCGTTGTCAGGCATGTAAAAAGACATCCATACCTTTTTACGTCACTCCTTCCAACACGCACAGTAATGGGACCAAAGTAATCCACTCCTGTTTGGCTAAAGGGCACCTCTTTAATTTGTAATCTCGCTTCTGGCAGTTCCGCCATTATTTGTTGGCACGGCTTTGCCGTACGTCGGCGGCATACGACGCATTTGCTAAGCACTTGTCTAATGGCTACCTTAGCATTCAGAATCCAGTAATTTTGAGCTATCTGACAAAGGGTATAACTTTCTCCCATGTGTTTAGATTTTTCTCGGTGATAGTAGTCGATTAAAAGTTCGGTAAAATGCCTTCTGGGGTCCAGAATTGCCGGATGTCTGGCTTCAAAGCTAAGATTAGCCCGATCAATTCTTCCTCCAACGCGTAAAGTATCGTCCACTAAAATCGGACATAACCGCTGCAGCGGCAGCAAGTCGGCTTTGGGTAACTTTGGCATCTTTCTTTCACACAAAGCCTTCATCCAAGCTGGGAAAGTTTGACGTTGCTCGTACCGCACCAAATCTTCTTCAGCAACTTTAAGCTCTTGAACATCAATTGGAGTTCCTACGAATGTCATCTCTTCACCCCTCAACCTACACAGCAAATAAGATTTAAATCGGAGCAGCCATGCGGTTGCTAGCTTTAAGCGATTCAAACTGGAAAAACTAGAAATCAACTTATCTGTTCCATGAACTTCGGCAGTGCTTGTCGTCATGAATGAAACTATCCTGGGCTGACATCGGTACACTTCGTATATCATACTAGAAGGCATTTGTTGCAGCGGATTCTGTGGCCATTCTGTTGGTGGCTTGCGAAGAAAGTCTGGGCCATTTGTCCACAATCCAGACTTCACTAATGTGGCGCTAGTACTGCCTCTGGAAGCTTGATCGGCCGGATTTAATGAAGACGGCACATAGCGCCAGTCGTACACCTTGGTGTGCGAAAGAATTCTTTGCAGTCGGTTTCTGGAGAACATAGGAAATTTTTTCGTCTCAGTTTGTAGACTCTGCAGAACAATCATAGAGTCACACCAAAAAACGCACTGACAGTCATCTAACTCCAGTTCCTGCTTTACAGTTCGAGACATATTAACTGCATCAACAGCAGCTTGCAATTCAAGCCGCGGGATTGTGTGCTTCCCTGGGCCAGGAAGTAAAGCCTTGCCCATAACAAGACGACACGCGCACGACAAATCCGGTAATACGCAGCGCATGAAACATACCGCTCCTCTGGCCACAATAGAGGCATCAGAGAAAAAATGCAGCTGAACTTCTGATAACTTTCCAAAACGTTTAAGCTGGTAGCACCGAGGTATTCTAAGGTCTTGGAGTTGTGACAGGCTATTGGTCCAAGCCTCCCATTTCTTTCTCGCGGAACCATCGACAGGCTCATCCCAACCCAAATTTCTTTGGCACACTTCACTGTAGATAAGCCGCGCTTGAAGGACAACTGGTGCTACGAATCCAAGGGGATCGTACAATGAGTTCGTAGTTGACAAAATCCGCCTTTTGGTTGGGATCTCCTTTGGAGCATCGACGCAAAAATAAAACTCATCACTTCTCACGTCCCAATTTATCCCTAAAACGCGCTCTTGAATGCTTCCTGAGGGTAAAGAGTTTTGCACAGCTTTGCTTTTATCATCATCCGGTATGCTGCTCATTACCGCCTCGCTATTGGACAGCCATTTTCTCAATTTAAACCCACCTTTCGACAGAAGCTCCCCAAGATCGCTCACCAGTTTCACTGCTGCGTCATCAGATTCAGCAGTGACCAGACAATCATCAGCATAAAAATTCCTCAGAACAGTTTCTGCAACATGTGGATCATACAGCTTCCCGAATTCCCGGGCGGTTTCCCGCAAACAAAAGGAAGCACAACTGGGCGAGCATTTCGCCCCAAAAAGGTGAACAGTCATGCGGTAAATTTTGGGATCTTCAGACAGGTTCCCCTGAGGCCACCAGAAAAATCGCATGGCGTCACGGTCACTTCTGGCCACCTTTACCTGGTGGAACATTGCCTCCACGTCGGAAACAATGGCCACAGAACCCTTACGAAACCGCAAAAGTACGCCAACCAGTGAATTAGTGAGATCAGGCCCTTTCATAAGAAAGTCATTTAAGGACCGATTGTGAGCAACAGCAGCACAGTCATAAACTATTCGTACCTTCCCGGGTTTTTTCGGGCTCAGCACTGGATGGTGAGGGAGGTACCACTGCCGGCAAGCGGAGTCTATTTCTTCTGGAGGAACTAATTCGGCATAACCCATCTTGATAGTGGTCTCCATCTGTTCCACATATTTCTCACAAAGACTTGCATCACGCAGCAGTCTCCTTTTCAAACTTTCTTGTCTCTTCGTCGCCATCTCTCGGCTACTAGGCAGCGACTCAGCATCATTTCGCCAAACTAGAGGCAACACGTAATGACCGTCTTCTCGACGCAGACGTCGGCGCATTATATCATACGCAATAGGATCTTGCATTGAGTATTGCAAACCAAACTCTAACATTTCTTGGTGCGCTAACAGCATCTTCATAAATTCTTCTTTGTCATACAAATCCGCATTAGCACTAACAGGGAAAGTTTCACCTTCATCGGTTACTATCAAATTTTGTAGCTCTTCTACATCACTAGGCCACTTCAACCCTCTGACCAGAAAGTTTGTTGCATAATCTGATGTGGCATGTCCATCTAGGCGTCTACCTCTTAGTAGCCAACCAAGTGGTGTACGTATAGCATCGGGACTTTGGTTTGGGTCTGGAGAAAAGCGGCTCTCCATACACCGGTGTACAGCAGCATAATCATTTCCTATCAGTAGTCTCACTGAATTATCTTCAATCCGTGGTAGTTGCACGTCTTGCAGATGTCCATAACTTTGCAACGTCCTGGCTTCTGGAGCAGGACTAGGATTCACAGGAATTTCGTCCAACACTATTACATTTCCCAGACTGAAGCTCTGTTCCCCGTCAAGTGAGGCTACATCCAGCGACACCACACTAACATCAAGGGTTTTAGGTTGCTTAGAAGTCATTGTCTGGAGGGAAACTTTGCTATTGAAGCTGCCGTCTAGTATGCCCAACTGACGGGCCAACTTGTCATCACAGAAGGTTCGATCAGATCCAGAGTCCAATAAAGCATAGGTGGCTACTGCCCTATCTTTACACACAGCCAAAACCGGTATAACATCCAAATATGCACCAAAATCACGGCGAGAGTTTACAACATGAACATTAGAGGTCGTTGCCATATCATCTACATTGTCTTTAGCCATTTCGCTGTGTTTTTGCTCTTCTCTTCTTCGATTAAAATTATTCTTCGAAGGAGGGGAATAGCCTCTGGCCGGAGACCTGCGATCAGGTGGGTGCAACAAAGTATGGTGACTCTGACTGTTGCATGATGCTTTCCTGCAAGCATTGTTAGAGCGGCACTGCCTGGCAAAATGGCCAGATTTAAAGCATAATCGGCACAAATTATTTTGCTTGACGAAGCTCCATCTCTCTTCATAAGGCAACGCACAGAACTTTCCGCAAAAGTGTAAAAGATGCTGGGCTTTGCAAAAAGGACATAATCTTGTTTGATCATTGCTGACACTCCGGGCAGCCACGTTGAAAACTGATGCTTTGGCTTTACTTTGTCTTACAGGCAAGAAAGTTTTTAGCCCGTAAACTGAGTTGGAAATCCTTGATTGCTCCGACACGAACTGAACCAAATCATTAAAAGTAGCCACTTTCCCAGTGCTGTCTGCTACCTTCACAGCGGCTCTCACCCACTCTTCCCTCAGTGAGAATGGCAGCTTGCTTATCAACTGCGAAATAAATTGTACCGTGTCGAGACTGGAGGCTCCTGGCACATCTTCTAATGCCGATCGACAACGATTCATTAGAACCGACATTTTTCCCAAACATTCGGGGTCCATTCTACTGAAACTGGGCAGCGCAAGCAATTTCTCTTCGCAAGTCTGAGCGATGACGTGAGGCTGCCCGTAACGGCGGTACAACTCGCGCCACGCCAGGTCATAGGAATACGGGTTTTGCCTTTGGTTGTCAGCGAAATGCTGAATTTGCTCTCGAACTCTTTCGCTGCAGTACTGCAATAAGTACGTCATTTTCCTCCTATTTGGAAGAGTATCAGCAACGTGGGCCTTAAATCGATTCAAAAAAGCCCCGTAATCCATCGGATCTCCCTCGAATCTTTGAATTTCAGGTCGAGGCAGCTGAAGGCCAGTTATTTCTTGTTGAGTTTCATGTCGAGGAAGAATCATTTCTTGTTGAATATCATTCTTAGGCTGCAAACGTGCAGCTCTAGGAAAAGGCACCGGCGGGCAACGTACATGCGCTGTCCTGTCGCATTCTGTCTCAGCCTCCCAAATTTGTGCCTCAATCTCAGCAGCCTGGATTAACCGATTCTCCTCCGCTACATCACTCAGCCTCTTCAAATGCAACAGCTGCTCTTGTTCTAGCCGACGGGCTTCGTTCTGTTGTTTGGCTAACCGCGCCAGTTCAAGCTTCACTTGTGCTTCTCTCCTTCGAATGTCACGCACAGTGCTTGACGTTTTAACACTTCCAGAATCAGGGTAACGGTGTGGATGATATGATCCATTGAAAGAATAAAGTGGTTCTTCCTTCTTCCTTTCTAAAGTTGCGAACCATTCCTTTACCCTTTCGGAGAATTCAGCTCTACCTTTTTTAAAATCTTCTTTACTAGTTTGACTACCCGGAATCAGGGATTCGTCCGGTAGATGGGTGCACATAAGCATCAAAGTGTCATAATGCTGATTGACTTCAGCAACTACCGAATGTAAAGCCTCCACGTTTTCAGGCTTAGTCATCAAAATTTCGGCATCTTTATAGCAAACATTCAAAGCATGTATCACTTTATTGAAATCTTCAGCTTGACTATTCATACTGTTGTAGACTTGACCACTTCTCAGCTTCATCAACAAACAACAGTATCAAATGGATGGTAATATAAGTCAGCAGAGGTTAAATTGAAAAACGTATGTTGCACTCCAGCTGAGTGCTTTAAACAGTTCAGTAAGAGTTGGCTCTCCCTGTGACGAAATTACCTGGACCAAAATCACTCCAATCATCAAAGCGTTCACGAACTTTATTGAGTGGAGACGAATGAAACAAGCAGGTCGGTTTTTCTAAACATACAAGAACGAGCTAGCACATTGGGCACAACAGTCGCAATTTTCATTCGCAACAGTAAAATGTACGTACCAATTTAGTGGCGAACCAACTCTCAAACACAGAATAAACCAGCAAACTATGGGTCGAACTGTGACGCCAATCTAAAATAAATCAACGACATTGGATTCAACTCAAATATAAACACACGTCAATGCTCAATAATAGAAAGTCTGACACAGCAGCTTCAATATCTATCTTGAATATTAAGAGCAATTTTCCAATAAATCAGTATGAACATAAACTAACGCTATGAATTCACATCGTAACCTACCGGTCTGTAATACGTCGAAACCCTTCAAAGACGCAGACTGCCGACCGCCCACACACATTCAAAACAACGGATTCACTGAAACAATTAAACTAGTTTACACAGGCTAGTCTGCTAGCTTCGCACAAGTATAATCAACACTAATAAATAGGCTTACCGGACTAATTAAATTCCGCGTAGACTGTTAAAAGATTCGAGCGAGTATTTCCTTTCCCAACCATACACTGACACATGATTACAGATCAGGACAATTCTACAATATGCTACTGGGTCTACAATGGTAAACTAACGCATCTGCAAATAACCGGTGCCGTATAAGGCAATACAAGTCGTTCAGCATCACTTCAAATAAGCAAAACATTGTCCTGTCAGCTAAACTGCGCATAACGATTAAAGAAACACTGTCAATTTCAACTAAACTCGTCAACCAGTCGATTAACCCTTGCCTATGCCAGCTTTGATGATAAATTTACCAGCACAGCCGCCATTGCTAGCTACGTTTTACGACAACAGGACGTGACGTACAAAACAATCAAAGCATGCAAATAATTTTAAGAAAAACGAAAGGGATAGGCAAACGAAAAGCGAGAGGAAAACTTTACACTTGATCTATTTCTAAATGGTTCTCTAATAAAAAGATGTACAGTTGCAAAGTACCTTGGAGTACACAGATGATATTTTTAATTGGGAATATCACGTCAATTTCATTTGTAACAAATTGTCTCAAATTGTTGGAATATTTTATAAAATTCGTAAATATCTAAACCTCAAATCATTAATATCGTTGTACTACAGTTTTGTACAATCTCATCTTCAATATGGCATTCTTTCATGGGGATCTGCAAACAGCACAGTCCTTCAAAAACTTCAGATAATTCAGAACAAAATAATAAAAATTATTTGTAACGTAAAGAGAAACAGCCACACCTCTAACAATTTTCTATTTAGCTCATTAAACATACTCAAAATTAAAGACTTGCACACACTAGAATTAGCCAAATTTATGTTTATGTTTCATCATCATAAGTTCCAAAAACATTTGATGACTATTTTAAAGCTATTAATGCTTCTCATTGGCACAACACTAGAAGTGCATCTTCTGGAAACTACTTCATGCCACAAAGCAGAACAAACAAGGGAAAAAATACTTTGCAAGTTGCTGGTGTTCAAGTTTGGAATTCTCTATCATCTGCATTGAAAACCCTCACCTACCATAAATTTAAATCTGATGTTAGAAAATCTCTAGTTGACACCTACACTAAAATGAACTATCAAATTTAAACCATGATACTAACTTAATAAACGTTAAAATTTGGTGCGTGCATGGGCTTTCAAAGATCAATAAAAAATCGTTATGTTCTTAATTACAAGTAGTTCTACGGTACCAGTATTTTGTCTATTATTATGTGTACATACTACTTAGTGAGTATTTATTTGATTTTGCTTTTGTTTTTTTTTGTTTTGTTTTCTTTTCTTTTGCGCGTATTATCTATTTTCTGATACTTTCGATAAACCAACTAACTGTACATTGGCTTTGGCTATGTAAGTAAATGGCGCTGGTATTGAATCTTTAGTGTAGTAAGGGTGGCAACAACCCGATGAGTAATGCTCCCTTTGTTGTCTCCCTCGTACACTCTAGCCTCAGACCATGATGTTTTACTAAATTTTTAATTGCTTGCATGTGTTATTTTTAAACTATTAGTTGTTAACTGTTATGGTATAAGCGTGTACAAAATAAATCTGTTCTGTTCTAACGGCCGGTACCGGCCCAGAAATTGAACCCAAAACCTTCCGCACCGATTACGATGTCTTTAAGCACTACGCCAACTCCAACTGGTCGGTTCGGTTAACTCAAAATGACATCGCAAGCGGAATGTCTGCCTTTCTCTTCCAAGAATGCCATCTGTGCTGAAACGTTGTCTTGTCCAGCCATAGTCGTTGAGAACGAAAATAATCGCTTTATGACATCACAACATGCCTCCAGCTTTAGCAGTGCTCATTGACCTTGTCCAGGCTTGTATTTTGACTATTGAGTCTGTCATATTGGTTCAAGCGCTGAGCGCAACGCAGCAAAAAACTTTGTCTACCGGTATTATTGCATCACAATAAAAGTTTCTCGAGGTAATATTTAGCAAGTTGGATAACACAGAAAAGCATGATAGCAACTTCGGCAATTTCTGTTTGAAAAAAAGCGGATCGTTTCAAAAAGAGAGGTTTTCATTTTTTTCCATTTGTCAATGGTGCTATCATGTTTTTTCTGTTTTCTTCAACTTTCCAATTTAATCTCGAGAAACTTTCACTACGATGTGATGCAGCAATACCGGTAGTCCAACTTTTCTGATGCGTTTTGCGTGAACTGCATTTTCCTAAAATGCGGTGTAGCTGCAGTTACTATGGTTGCACCCAAAAATTTAATTAAATCTTCATTATGCTTGTATCATTACCTTTGCTGCAGTACAAAAGCGTAGTAACGTGTAGCGGGGCCCGACCCCGCGGCTCAGCGCCTAGGCAACACAGCTTCGAAAATACGTCGTAGCGGTGGCGAGCCGTTGCCGACACTATGTTCGATTTGACCGTCTTGGAAATTGACCCCCAACCCTTCCACATCGACTACTGCGCTATAACCGACCGGTTTGTTGAAAAATTATTAAAATATCAAAATCTAAAATGACACTGCCCTAAGTGCTAAAAATAAAATAAAATTACTGCCAAGGAAGACCAGACCAACGAAAGATTTGAAGATGCCCAGTGTTCCGTTTTTCACACACCCCCGATTATGTGTTCGCGAATATCTGATGACATCGAAGCTGTGATTTGGGCAAAAAATTCTAAGATAATATCTACGCTGTTTTTGACCTTAATCATATCTACGCTGTTCTGTCACAAAAGTTTTTTTTTCACCCGGTTCTGTTTCAACTAATGGTACAAGTTTAAACGGCAATGCTGACCGGTTCGTTGATCAAATAAAATTTCGTGAGACGGTTTTATAGAACCGGTGCGAACCGGCTGAATCCCACCACTGGGCGTGGGGGAGGTGAGAAGAGAAGTGGGAAAAGGTATGGAGGATGTGGGGGAAGGTAAGGAGAGATGTGGGGGGTGTAACAAAGTATGGGGGGAGGTGTGGGAAAGTGTGTTGGGGTGTGGAGACAGGTGAGGGAAGAGGTATGGGGGGTGTGGGGCAGGTAAGGGGAGATGGGGAGTGTGAAAAAGTGCAGGGCAGGTATGTGAGAGTGTATGGGGTGAGTGTGGAAAAGTGTGTTTGGGTGAGGGGGAGGTGAGGGGTGTGGGGAAGATAAGGGGAGATGGGGGTGTGGTGCTTGAGCAACTAGTCTCGCCTTGAATCCCTCTCGTTCAGCCAAACATCTGTTTCTGCACTCCAATTCTCCAATATTCTACTCCGCGAACTCCGTCTCGTCATCGCCATGGAGGCATCATTCTAGTCTGCGATACGATGTTTCAGCTTGCGTGGAAGAAATGACGTCACGTCGACTGGATTAAACCGGTTTGGACTGGTTGGAACAATGCTCTTGCAACTTAATTCTTAAACGTGTCCAGACAAAGAAAGATGCAGCAGACAGCAAGAACATGGACGTTTGGCCGATATGAACTGAACTGCTCAGACTGAAAGTTATGATAAATTGATCGAGGTTTTTCCTTAATGTTTTGTTAGCCTAGTTGTGTATGAGGGAAAGGCGAGATTAGCTCTGAGACCGACTCGTTTAACGAGCGTGTATTAAACTAGCCTAGTTAGTGCAGTGTTATTTATGGGGGATGTGTTGGACTTAAAAAACCGTTGCTTTATGGATAGCTTAGCAGTTGCGAAGTTTAGCCTAGTGCGCCGATACTTTTGATTTTAACTTTGGGGTATTATTTTGTGAGAATTACTTTTTTGGGGTTATAAGTTATTTTTTTAACGACGTCAGGATAATCGGGTTTCAGTTTTTTGTTTGCAACTGTTTTTGTACTAACTACAATTCTATTTGAATAAGGTATTTTGCCTACTCGACTTAAACAAGGATTAATCTGATTAAAATGGTGTTCTTTAATGATATCTTGACTGTTTGATTTGACTAAGTTGGAAGGTTATAAATCCATCCGCGTGCTGTTGGTTGGATGGTGGACACGCTGAGCCCAAGAAAACGATTGTGTACGCTTGCCGCTGGGCTCTCTTCCCAAGGAACAGTCACAGTTGACGTCATAGTGGAAGCGGCCGCTACAGGGGTGAAGAAGTGTGGAAGAGTGCATGGGGTGAGTGTGGGGAAGTGTGTTGGGGTGCGGGGGGAGAGGTATGGAGGGTGTGGGGAAGGTAAGGGGAGATGGGTGGTAAAGAAGTGTGGGGGAGGTGTGGGAGGGTGCATGGGAAAGTGTGTTGGGGTGTGGGGGAGGTGAGGGGAGAGGTATGGAGGGTGTGGGGAAGGTAAGGGGAGATGGAGGGTGAAGAAGTGTGGGAGAGTGTATGGGGAGAGTGTGGGAAAGTGTGTTGGGGTGTGGGGGAGGTGAGAGGAGAGGTAGGGGGTGTGAGGTGGAGGTGTGAGAGTTGGTAGATGGAAGTGAAGAAGTGTGGGTGGAGGTGTGAGAGAGTGTATGGGGTGAGTGTGGAGGGTGTGGGGATATGTGTTGGGAAGGTGAGGGGAGAGGTATGGGAGAAGGTAAGGGGAGATGTGAATGTGTGAAGAAGCGGGGGGGGGGGTGAGTGTGGGGTAAGTGAGGGTAGAGGTATGGGGGGTGCGGGGAAGGTAAGGGGAGATGGGGGGTAAAGAAGTGTGAGGGGAGGTGTGGGAGGGTGTATGGGAAAGTGTGTTGGGGTGTGGGGGAGGTGAGGGGAGAGGTATGGGGGGTGTAAGGAAGGTAAAGGGAGATGGGGGGTGAAGAAGTGTGGGAGAGTGTATGGGGTGAGAGTGGGAAAGTGTGTAGGGGTGTGGGGGAGAGGTATGGGGTGTGAGGGAAAGTAAGAGGAGATGGGGGTGAAGAAGTGTGGGGTAGGTGCGGGAGAGTGTATGGGGTGAGTGTGGAGGGTGTGGAGAAATGTGTTGGGAAGGTGAAGGTAGAGGTATGGGAGAAGGTAAGGGGAGATGTGGGCGTGTGAAGAAGCGTGGGGGAGATGTGGAAGAGTGTATGGGGTGAGTGTGGGAAAGTGTGTTGGGGTGTGGAAGGGGTGAGGGTAGAGGTATGGGGGGTGTGGGAAAGGTAAGGAAAGATGTGGGGATGTGAAGAGGTGTGGAGGAATGTGTGGGAAAGTGTATGGGGTAAGTGTTTAGAGTGTGGGAAAGTGTGTTTGGGTGTGGGGGAGATAGGGAAAGATGTTGGGGTACATGACAATTTGACGCAAATGATTTGACTCGAACAAACTTGACGCGAGCGACTTGACGCGTGTTAAAAACTGAACTTTCGAAAGCTGAGGACAATCGACTTTTCGGACTTCTTCCTAAAATCTTAAATTCTGCTTCAACTGTTTAGGCGCAACGCCTGAAACTTCACTCCTGCAATGCTTGAAACTTTAAAGTAAGCTTATAAAAAAATTCTTCACGCAGATAATTCTTTTTCGAAGGGATGGATTGCTATATCCTCATCTATGTTTTCTTACAAAAATAATAACATTACCACCCACTGCTGTAATGTAGAGTAATAAAAAGCGCTTGATGAGACGAGAAAATTAACGCTAGACCTTTTAATTATTTTTCTGCATTACTTTTATTATTTTTTAGTTCAATCTATCGTTATAGATTTTCACGCGATATCATAATTTAGCGAGTAAAGAACAGAAAATATAAGCTAAACAGGAAAAATTAATTTTTTTTTCTAAGTTGTTGCCATTCAGTTTGTTGCATTGATAAAAACTCTCACGGAAATCAGAAATTTACCACGAAGAATAAAAAATAAGCGGTAATAGGATAGGCTGCATGTAATTAATATGCGAAAGAATTGTTATATTTCCAACTTTTCATAGTCTGGTACACAGTTCGTACTTCAATTCTTTACAGTAAAGATATAGATTGAGAGAACAATTATTCAGCAAAAGTGATTTGGAGTAAGTTGTGATGCCGCAATTACTGTTTAGTATAAAAAGCGTGTAGGTTTTTGTAAAATGATAAATCGATCTAAATAAGCCGCGGAGATGGGCCCCGCAACTCGTTACACGCTTCGGCGTAATACCGTGAGTATAATGAAGATTTGATTTGATTTGGATACTAGTCGGGTTAACGCTTCCACAGTCTTTGCTCTGAATAAAGGTCAGAATCCGCGAAAGCAAAAGTCATTCAACTTCGTGTTGGATCTCGCTTCTGAATTAATTTTGCCTCAAATCAAACAGAGACAATTGACAGGTCTACAACTACCCATGATTCGTAAAATGGAGCTAACCCTGGGATACAAGTCAAGCAACAGCACAAGCACCTCACGATCTGTTAAGCATCCACCAACATTTTCCGCGAGGAAACGATGCGGAGTTTGTTGCTCAGGAGCTTCCGGGCCTGGCCAAAAAAAGCGTAAAGAAAGCATGAATTTGTCCAAAAGTCAGTGCCAATCATGTGCTAAAACAGTGTGTTCAAACCACCTCACAAGTTTTTGTTTGACGTGATTGAGTCATAGCTGAAATACTTTATACTGTACGTTGTAGTGTTTAGCCATTGTGAGCAATATAATATTTTTGTGTGCTGACGTAGATGGATGCATTTATGAGTGTAAACGTTGGCCTATATAACTATTCGCAACAGAGATTTTCAGCAGGTAGTCGGCAACGTGGCGCAATTGGTTGGCGCGTCGCTTCATGATCGTGAGATTTGTGGTTCGACTTTCACCGAAGTCACGTTGTTGTGTCCTTGGATAAGACGCTTCACGATAATTATCTCTGCTTGGCAGTTTTTAACAAGCAGTAAATTGAAAAAGTCAGAATCAAATTTCAAGCGGACGACTTGGAAACAACGGCAACTCCTAAGCAAGTCTGGATTCATTCTATGCATAGCGCCTCTGTCGCTTTCTCGTGGCAGGAGGATAAATATGAACAATACAATCAATCAATCGCTACTAAGTCACCTGAAAGTGAAAAATTTTACAATATTTTGAAACACCAACGGAAATGCAAAGATTCTTTTGCTGCATCATTTTATCCACACTATAGGTGCCTCTCTTCGTAAACATAGGAGAAAATTTTAGTGCAGAAAAATCAGTTAAACTGCGTTTTGAACAATTTAGAGTACGCATAATGGTGTGATTATACTGTATAACGCAGCCTACTGTTTGCAAATAAGCTTTTATGCAATAATCACATACCTCTAACTAGCAGTGTTGAAATGGATTTGCATGCTGTCTACGTGACTACTTTGCTGTAAGCCTAACAATCCATTGTCGACTTCACTTTTTTTGTAAAAATGCGTTTGAAATAAGCTTATGGAGTGTTTTTCGTGATTGTAAAGGTAGCAATATAAAATTCAGACTTAGCCGATTCACAAATTGAGCCCACAATCTAGCGCTTATCTATTATATTCCAGTGGTAAACAATACGGAGTAACCATCTCAACACAAACACACAACATTACAGTCGTGTTACAGCCAAAAATTTATATAGGACTAACTTGCCTGTGTGTAATTGATCTTTTACATTATTTTTTCATTGAAATACTATAGAATCGCAACTCATTGACCCAGTGGCGACTCTAGCTTTTTATGGCTACTCGGGCTCGACGTAAACAGTGTTAAAAAACGGTAAAAAAAGCAATAAAATAGCAACTTACACAACAGCTAAATTGTTGCAAAATACTTTCATTCATACATAAAGTTTAATCTTCTTAATTTGATGGCAAACTCATACTGAGTTTGTTGTGTAGCTCTTTGTTATCAGCTATCCATTGTGAGCCACAGAGAAACAGACATTTATGACCAAACAAAAAGCCTGCATTTACTACATGGCAGCATGATGGCAGGCGTCTTACGAAATCTTTTTTCTATTCCTCTCTCCAATTGTAGCTCGGGCTATTTCTCGAGGGCCCGAGTTCCACAAACAAGTTAAGGAAAGAATTGTGTGAAACAACGTAACAAACGTTTGCATTGTCTGACTCAGGCAAATGCGATCGAGCCCGAGTAAGATGCAATAAGGAAAAAGGCTTTTGTCTCGTTTGTCTCTTTCTTTTCTCCACAATGCGGCTCGGGCTATTTTCCTCTAGCCAGAGCTTATGGCTAGACAAATTGTTGAGCGAAAAACGCAACTGCCACAGCACACTTCGTTGTTTTTTACGATGACTGTTTCTTTCAACGAACGTGATACGAATTAAGTTAAAAAAAGCTTTAAGCTTACTTTTTAAAATTTAAATAATAACAAGCCTTCCATCATTTCGTAACTTAGGCTCAGCCCGAGTAGCCCGAGTTCCTTGAGTCGCCTCTGTCATCATTTTGTAACTCGGGCTCAGCCCGAGTAGCCCGAGTGCCGGAATCGCCACTGCATTGACCATAAAAACGCCAAATGAGCTGGCAATTGAAACACCGAAATAATACGAATTTCTTTGACAATAAACTTAAACTGAATTTTGTTTTTCAATTATTGTATTGCAAATAACGAAAACAAGTTGGCTAAAAGGATGATTGGTAATACGCAATTATGCACATCGCACAGTTTTGTTTCATCTCTTGCATTCATTTACTTCATAAGATTTTGGGAATTTTTCATTTTTTCGAACACAATGATAGATACAGTTACTGTCGAGCTTTTCAGAAACGCCAAAATTGCCTGAGCAAATAGGGACATCAGGACAAGATTTTATGTGTGCGTACATTTTGAGTCGCTTTACTGCCCACTGAGAAAGCAATATCGCGCGCTATAATCACATTAAGCGTGACGTGATTGACAAGCCCTATAAAATATCATCAAAAATAACCACCAACTGCGATAAACGTTCAAAATCATCTTTATAAGAATTAAACTTCAAAAAAATTATTTTCTCTTTGCAAAGGCGAAAGAATGCAAGACAACCTCAAGAAACAACGTCGTTTGTCGCGTTTGTAATTTTCGAGAAATTTAGATTTAAAAACCTGTGTCGGTTCGACCCTCCCCTCAGGCTGTAGACTTGCCTGAAAAGCCCAGTCAAAATACGGTTAAACCGATTGAATTTCCACTCAAACGACTTGCTTAAACCAAAAATATGACTTGAAAAATAAAACGTCTTGATCGCTCAATTTTTTTTTTTAAGAGTTTAGAGTTTATTCGTGCATGCGAAAGAGCCTAGAGCTCATCACGTCGCTACATTGTATTTAACATAACACATGGCAACAAAAAAATCGGTTTTTCAAAGCTGAAAACGCCAAACATAGCGAACAAAGAAATGCACTAATAAATCAAATTACAAAATCACAATATGTACAGAATGCAAATGTTACCTACCACTGCCGCAAAATTACGAGAATACAAATGCCGTCAATCACTGTAGCAAAGTTACTTATATGATGGCTACATTAATTCCAATTACAAATATTGTTGTATTAGATGCCTTTTATAAAGTTTTAGAAATTTTTGGCTTGAGAATCTTTTCCATTTTATAGGTATATTGTTTCAAATTTGGACTCCTTCGAAATATATTGATGATTTAAATGAATTGCTTGTGCATGCAGGTAAGTAAAATTTATCAGTGTGCAAATTTCTGGTAAAGTGTTTATGGAGGCTTTTCATAGGTTGAAAATAGTCTTGGAAGATTTGAGGCAATCTGTTTCTTTGATATGAATGAAAAAACTTTGCTAATTCCACTTTGTAAAGATCTTTAATTTTAAGTATGCTTAATCGTTTGTACAAGGAGTTATTTGTTACATGACTAGTTATATCCACCTAGCACATTAGTCTTACTATTTTATTTTAAATAGTTTGTAGAGGTTTTAATGTTGTTGTGTTTTCTGAACCCCATGTTAATATGCCATAAAGTGAGATTGGACGAGACTATAATAAATGACTAGTAAAATTTTGTTATCCACGTAGTGCTTAAGTTTGGCGATGATACCGGAAGCTCGCGACAGCTTTTTGCATAAGATGTTTATATGGTTGTACCATCTTAATTTTGGTTGCAAGGTTATTCCTAAATATTTGACTGCATCTGATATTTTAATGTGATTTCCATTTATTTTTACCGCAAGTTCAAGATTACTTGAGGAGAAATTAACAAGCAAGACGTTTTGGTGTAATTAAGGGATAGTTTGTTATTGTTGAGCCAATTGGTGATCTTAATTAGTTCATTGTTTACTTTAATGGTTAGAAATTCCATGCTTTTATCACTCATCATCAAGGCAGTGTCGTCAGCAAACAGTCGAACTCGAAATGATGAAGCGTTGATATATACTGAAAATCAAGTCGGGCCAAGAATTGAACCTTGCGGTACAACACATTTAGTAAGCTTTAATGAGGATTTTACGTTGTTGGTTTATACATATTGATTTCTGTCGGATAAATAATTTTCAAACAATTGAAGGGTGTTGCCTCGGATACCATACTTTTGTAATTTAATAAGTAATATTTGATGATCTACCGCGTCAAAAGCTTTTTTGAGATCGAGAAGAATAATTGCGGTGAATAATTTTTGCTATTTTTGATTTTTTAGACGATAAACAACATCAGCTAACAACAAGGAAGTAGAGTGATGTTTTCTAAAGCCAAATTGTTCTGGTGCAACTACGTTATTTCTAGCGAGAAAGCTGTTCAGTCGCGATAAAATAAGTTTCTCAAGTAGGTTAGCAAAAGGGGATAGCATAGATATTGGTCGATAGTTGTTGGTTTGTGTTTCTAGTCCATTTTTAAAGGCTGGAACAACTTTGGCTAATTTAAGCGTTGATGGAAATACCCCCTCAATTACACAACAATTAAACATTTCACTAACAAGTGGAGAGATTATTTCTGATGACATTTTTATATACTTCACCGGAATGTTTTCAGGACCAGGAGTTTTTTTTTCATTAAGCTTCATTAGCTCTTGATAAAGTTCAAACGGTGTAATAGGTCTGAAGAAAAAGGATTCGCCTATTGTAGAAGCAAAGTTGATATTTTTATTGTTAGTTTTAATTTTGCTGGCAAGGTTGGGCCCAATACTTGCAAAAAAAGTATTGAATGCTTCACAGATATCAGCCCCATAGCTTATTAATTGATCATTTGGCATTTCTACTTGTTTAATGGGTTTTTTGTATTTTTTGTGTTTTTCCAAGGTAGTATTAATGGTTTGCCATGTTTTAGCAGGATTCTTTTTATGAATAAGTAGTTGTGAATGGAAATAACGTTTTTTTGCAGCTCTAGTAATTGCTGTCAATTTGTTTCTGTATTTTTTATACTTACCAATTAACTTGATTTTGTTACGTTTGTAACATTTATTGAATGACTTGTTTTTTGCTTTAATAGATGTCAAAATGCCTCTTGATATCCATGGTTTAGAGTTTATTTTTGCTTCTTTGCTTGATATTGTTACTTGTGGGATATGTTTATTGATTAGTTCCGTATATTCACTAATAAACATTGAGTTGGTTTTATCTTTTGATAGATTGAAGATGCTGGATCACCTACATCTAAAGAAACCTCTCAGCATTGAATTTTTTTGAACACCTACGGGTATACTTAATCTTTTCCATTTTTGGAGAATAAGAAATCAAGCAAAATAGTGGAAGATGATCCGAAATTTCATAGTTTAATATTCCTGCTTGTATTGATTTCAACAACAAGTTGTTAATGTAGAGGTGATCAATAGATGTTGATGAATTTGCTGTAACTCTGGTTGGTTTATCAATGAGATTAAAACATCCTTCAGATAAATGACAAGACATCCTTAAATGACAGTCATGCAGTGCACACGTGTTTTTTAACTGCTGAAACGTGGGTTCGAAGTGAGTCGGTTGTTAGAAAAGAAAAGCTTTGTACAAGTAGCAGTTATCTGATTTTCAAGAACTGGCTATATCTTTAAAAACAGTTTCAACTAGAACCTATACAATGGCAGAAATAAATGTCAAGTTGGACCGAATTCTCATATCTCTAGAAAAACTAACAAGAATCGATGTGCTTGAAAGTTCAGTAACAGCTACGCACAATTTTGTTAGCAAACTGGACCAGAAACTATCGCAACGTTGTGATGAACTTGAATGCGCTATAAAACAGAAGACAGATTCAACAATGTTCGTAGATCTCAAAAACAAAGTTGAAATCTTGGAAGCCAAACTTGAAATTTTTTCAGAAAAGGAAACAAACACTCTTGATTACACGAAGAGAGTTGAACAGAAGTTCGAGAGCTATTTTTTGGAAGCTGATCGCGATAAACTAAACAATGAAGCATATTCAAAACGACTCAATGTACTCATACATGGTATTGAGGAACACTCTACTAACCCCTGGGAAACTAGAGAAGAAACACGGACTAAATTGAACAATTTTTTAATGGATGGACTTCGCCCGGACAACTACGAAAGCTTACAACTTGTTGACTTTCACAGGCTACCCCAGAGACCTGTCTACAAAGACGGGATCAAAATTAACAGACCAATCATTTGTAAGCTGAGCAATATACAAGACAAACAATCAGTATTGAGAGTGACAAAACACTTGAAAGTTTATAACGAACGAAGAAGTAAGAACTCGAAGAATGCTCCTTCAGTCTACATTACTGATCACCTACCCAAGCCTTTACCTGCAAGCTTTTACCTGCAAAAAAGTCACTTCTTCCACTGTTCAAGGAAGCCAAAAACCTTGGAAAAAAAAACGAACTGGCGTATTATGAACGGCGAGTATTGTCTGTTTATAGATGGTGTTAAAGCTTTACATTAGTTTGTGTTGAGTTGAATTTTTGCCAGACATGTTTGGTTAACAATCATTCGAATCTTGCTACGCAGTAATTTAAAATTTAATCATGCCCTCATTTTGAACTTGGTCATTTCTTGTTGTGTTGATCAACCATGTGCTCTGCCCCTTTTTTGCACCTAAATTGTGATAAACTGCTGGACGACGGCGAAGATTTACTGAATTTTTTGGGCTCGAGTCAAGTAGCCGACTCTACTAATGAAGCTAATCATTGTGATTCCTTAATTAATGCTTGCTTTAATTCGGTCGCCCGCTGCAAATACTTTGATTTAATCCCTAAATTTGAAACTAAAAATAACTGCTCATTGTTCTTTTTACATATTAATATTCGATCATTGCAAAAAAAACTTTGATAAACTTTTTGAAATACTTAATGAATTTTCACCCAAGCCTGATGTAATTTGCTTATCTGAAAGTCGAATCAAAACCTCACCTTTAGTCAACATTAATATACCAAACAACGAGTTTGTGTTTAGCAGTCCCCGAAGAAACTCTGGCGGTGTTGGTGCTTGTATTTCTACACATTTTAATTTCTATAATGTACAGCAAAACTGGATAGGATCTGAGCATTGTGAAGATATTTGGTTTAGCGTTGAGGACCGGAGAACTAACCAATTTTTTAACATTGCTGTCCTCTACCGCCATCCTAATACTAATATACCTGAATTCATTAGTAAACTTGATGAGGCTTTCTGTAATCCCATTCTAACTAACAGATGCACGTATATACTCGGAGATATTAATATTGACATATCTACCTCAAACCGATCCACAGCTGCGCAAGAATATATCAATGTTTTGACTTGCAAGGGTTTTTTCCCTATCACAACTAAACCTACTCGTGTTACAGAAACTTCCGCGACAATAATTGACCACATAATAACTAATGATTTAACACGTCGTTTGTTCCCTATAATACTTAGAACGGATCTCACCAACCATTACTTAACTGCGGTAGTGGCTACTATCAACATAAAACGAAAACAATGTCAGTCTGGGAAAATACTGCGCAGAGATATGAGTCACTTCTCAACTGAAAATTTTAACAACGATGTTGAACAGTTTGCTGATTGTTTCCTCGAAGATCTAACTGAAATTACTGCTGAAAATTTCAACAACGTCTTTGATTACTTTACTAATTCTTACAAACGGATTGTCGATCAGCATGCCCCTATAAAGTGTTTGTCGCGCAAAAAACAACGTCTACGAAACAAACCATGGATCAGCAAAGGAATTTTAATATTCATCCGAAATAAACAAAAAATGTACAAAACGCACTTTTTGCAAGGTAGCAATGTCTTCAAAGTGATATATAAAACCTACGCCAACAAGCTGACGAAAGTTAAAAGTTTGGCTAAAAAATTATATATTGCTCGTGAATTTTCAAACTGTAAAGGCGATGGACGTAAAATGTGGGAAGCCGTTAAAACTCTTATTCCTTCAAACACAACAAAAAAGTCCAAAGCGACCCCCAGTGAACTCCGAATTGACGGCTCTCTTATTCAGAATCCAAAACTTATGGCTGATGAATTCTGTAAACACTTTACTAACATTGCTGACTCTATCTTGGATAGTTTAAATCTTACATCTTACACAAGCGACTTCAAACATTATTTACCGAAAAGAGTTGCAAATTCAATTTTTATGCAGCCTACCGATCTGGCTGAAGTATTTGCCGCCATTATGTCGTAAAAATCCAATAAAAGTTGTGGCGTTGATTACATTCCGACTAAAATAGTCAAGTCATCTGCCAATATCATTTCCGAGCCTCTTTCACAATTGATAAACAAGGCATTTTTATTCGGAATATTCCCAGACAGTTTAAAAATTGCCAAAGTAGTTCCAATTTACAAATCTGGAGATAAGCGTAACCCATCAAATTATCGACCAATCTCCCTATTGACGTGTTTCTCTAAGATTTTCGAAAAATTGATATTTACAAGAATAAACTCCTTCATCTGCCAACATTCGATTCTAGCACCGCCTCAATATGGCTTTCGTAAAGGATGCTCTACCATACATGCAGTTATTGAAGTAATTACAACCGCATATGATAACATTAGTGCTAACCTACACACTGGCTTAGTTTTTCTAGATATTAAAAAAGCTTTCGACACAGTCAGCCACGATATATTAATCCAAAAACTTGAACACTACGGAATAAGAGGTATTGCTAATGATCTACTTCAGGACTTCCCAAACTTTTTCGCTCGCGATCCCTACTAATCTCCCAAAATTATTCGCAACCCTTCACGGATAAAAAAAGTAATATCCATTTGCGAAATATGCGTTTGTGATGATTATTGAAAGGCGAAAATCAAAAACAAGCTACCGTTACTCAATTATTTTGTTTATTTATTTTTGTAGCATATTTATCCTCCTATCACCAGAAGCGATCAATGCACAATACGAGCTCACTTAGGAGTCGCCAGCTATCTGTCTATCACACTAATAAGATGGGGGAATTCCGCTAAGCGTCCTTCCCAACGGTACAACAAGTAAACTTGCCGGCTTGCTCTACATACTGTCGCTTTAATGCTGAGCGTGAAGCAGGGAAGCTATGAATACCAAATTTAAAGTCATTGGTTTGACTCGACTCGAAATAAAACCCAAGTCTACAGCTACCAAAGCAGACGCTCGTACCACCAGGCCACCTGAGCTGTTCATGCCTGCAGTGCCTACTAGTTTATACTTAAGTAGCCTATTAAAAACAAAAAAGCAAACACATTTATGTAATGTGATGGGTGCAATTGCTTTCTCCTACGAACCAAATCCAGCCGCGGCTCAATATTTGTTAATGCCGGTCTCAAGACGGTTTCAATGTTGCTTATGCAGGAACGATGTTTTGCCGTCAACGTTGAACATGCTGACTCGCACAGACACACACGTCGAGACAAACGGCCGGAGTGCGATTACTACCGAGCAATGTTCCCTCTAATTTTTTGTAGTCTGTGTGCGCTCAAACTTTGGCGAGTGCGCACTTTTTAGAAATGACCAACGTTTGTGCAAAAATCCATGATTAAATTAAATACGGCAGCTATTGAAAACAAATAGCGCAATTTCTCTTGGTTATGTTACTGCTGGTACATTTTTCGTTCACGGTAGACGGTACAATTTGCGGAGAAATGCATCCTTTTAGCAGGTCCAAGAACAATTTTCCTCAAGTTGCCAACCGAGAACATTGTTTCATCATGATATGTCTGTGCGCAGTATATTTAAGCGTGTGCGCAACCTCTGAAAGCCGTGTGCGCGCGCACAGCTTAGAGGGAACACTGCTACCGAGTCCCATACTAATGGATATTCGGCTTTAATGCTAACCTTTGATTAACCAGCTATCCATTGCTTAAATTAGTTTTTAGATACCGGTGCTTATAGCCTCGCGCCAGCAGAGTTTTGCGTGGCATCGCAAACCGAAGCGATGAAACAAAAAGATGCTTCCAGCTGTGTCACGTGATACCGATGTGACGAAACGAAACAGTTTATACATAGAACTACAGGACTCATCTGCTGCCTCACAATTTCGTACTAGCCTAGAGATAGGCCAGAATCTACAGCTAAGTTAAGAATGATGTTTGCGCAATTACACCACTTTTAAAAATTTAAAAAGCACAACAGCATACTATGCATAATACGCAATACTTTGTGTAAAATTTGTATACTTCCTGCGACCCCTGAAGTTTGTTACGCGACCCCTCGCGGGGTCGCGACCCCCAGTTTGGGAAGCCCTGATCTACTTAACTCATATCTGCGATCTAGGAAACAATTTGTCATGGTGGACGAAATAGAGCATTCGGATCTTTTCCAAATTAAATCGGGGGTTCCCCAGGGCTCCACTCTGGGTCCTTTATTATTTTACACTAATGATTTGGTCAATAGTACATCTGCTACATCTATTTTGTTTGCTGATGACACTTGTCTTAGTTTTAGTGCTTCAAGTCCAACTGAATTAATCGACGACATCAATACTGAACTGATATCAGTTTACCACTGGATGAAAGCTAATAAACTTTGTATTAACGCCAAAAAAATCAACTGCCCTATTAATACCGAGTAATTCCAAGCTGCAAATTCAAAATAAAGATATTTTGTACAATGATGCAAAGATAAGTGTCTGTAAATCAGCTAAGTACCTTGGGGTACAAATCGATTCTGACTTCAACTTCAAGTCCCACATACAACTTCTTCACAATAAACTCTCTCGCTCTGTAGGAATAACGTTTAAAATCAAAAAATTTCTTCCTAAAAACGTATTAACTCAACTTTATTATGCCATGTTTAACTCCCATCTGATCTACTGCATCACGATCTGGACCTCAACGTTTTCAACCCATCATAACTCTATTCGCATTCTCCAAAACAAAGCAGTTAAACTTCTAGCCGGTGTACATTGGAGACACTCTAGTTCCAGTGTTTATAAATCGCTGAACATCCTCAAACTCGACGACATGATTAAACTTCAAACAGCCCTATTCGTTCATCGTCATTTCAACAATAATCTACCTATTAATTTTCAGGGCTATTTCACAAACGTTAATACCTGTCACTCCATTGCAATTCGCAGGCAAGCCTGTGGTCTCAATTATCACATACCAAGGTGCAGATCTTCGAAATTACAACGCTCAATCAAATATAAAGGGGTAAAAATATGGAATTCAACACCTTTAGAAATGAGAAAATTTAACTTAAAGAAATTCAAAAAAATCATTGAAAAATCTCTTTTTGAAGAGCTATTAGCCAGTTTCCATTTTATGAAGTAGCCTTCACTCTCCAGCGGGCGGCAGTGTCGCTGTAAATGCCACGATCATTTATTAATTTATCTTTTATTATTAATTTATCTTTTAGATTATTCAGTTATTAATTTCCTACGATTGTCCACGAACTGCAACCACTGAATTGCCAGCTATTAAAAACAATAATTTAGTTTTTAGGGTGGCTGCTTGATTCGAAGACCTAACGGTCCCTACGCAGTCTCCCTGTCCTGTTTTTTGTATTGTATTTATTTTCCTTTTGTGTATTGTGTATACTTTTGGACAAATGAATAGTGATGATGATGATGATGACAGATAAAAGATCATTTCTGTATGAATCTATTTTTTGATTGTTACTACATTTGAGAAAGTCAATATTTATATCTCCAACAATATAGTAGTCTTGTTTCAGTAAGGCTATTTTTTTTAAAGTTTTGCAAAATTCTTCTTGAAAAACTGAAAAATTGTGATAAGGGTGCCTATACACCACTGCAAAAACTAATCCCTTTTTTTATTATTTATGAAGCGTGATTCTGAAAACCTTTTTATTGAAGTTTTCCCTTTTACATTAACTTCAATAAAAAGGTTTTCAGAATCAGCTGTTGTGAAAGACAATTCCTCCCTTTTAGTATATTGCAAATGATGTACAACATACAATCCAACGCCTCCCCAGTTGCTTTTAGTACACGAATGCGTAGTTTTGCATTGGTGAAACATCAATATTGTTCATGTTTAATTTAGTCTCCGTGACTGCAATAACATCAGGGTTGTGATTTAATGCTGATATCAGTTCTTCAATTAAGTTTTTGTCTTTCGGTATGGATCGAGTGTTAAAATGCAGAACAGATAAAGTATTTTTGGTACTAATGTTCTTACTTAACCATTGCACACTTCTATAGCAGCAATTGGGATTAACTGCAACTAATTCATCATCAATACTTGGGAATGCAAATGAATTTATTTGTTTGGTTGCAGCATTATTTGGTTCTTCCATAATTTCAATATCATTTAGATTTTCAAATGGCAAAGATTCATTCAAACATTTGGGGTAATAATATGGTTGCTGGGATACATTGAATTCGATAAGTTCATTTTCAGTAACTTTTGTACACTTAAGGTGATACCAATTACTGCATATATCGCAAAAAATTCCTTTTCTAGTACTTTTTGATAGATTGGTATTGGTGGTTGGTAATTTGCATTTAAGATTACAAATGCAGCACAGCATATATACACCTAATAAGTTCCCACAACTATATCAATTATTCATGTAGAAAATAAAGGAAGTATAGTCTATTCGATTATCTATTCCCTAGATTTCAAACAAAAAAAATAGAGAATTGGTTGAGGCTGTTCCAGTAAAAATGAGATAATATAGTTCAAGTTGATATAAAGGAATTCATTACAACATAACAGCAGTATCAATATCAATATAGATTCAAGATGTGCTCTTGACAACTCTCACCTGCATGAGAACAACTGACCCAAAGAAAAAGAACGGTGAATAAAGTTTAACTCATAACGTGCAGTGTGCAAAACTACAAAATTACATTGATTACGCGAAGAAAACACGCATTATACAGTTTGATAGATTACGAGCATGCGAGGCGCCTTGCACAACGACTTCAAGATACTTGACTTCATTCAAAGTAAATTTTGAAGACGAGAGTTCGAGACTGTGGCAAAGCGAGTAAATTAAAAGATCGAGCGTTAACAACGCGAAGACGACTTGGCGCGAGGACGATTTGACGCAAAACGTGTGAAGTGGAGTAGGAGTTGGCAGCTTAGAAAATGGTGGGGTTCTGGGGTTGGTGTCACGATCCGAGACACCAACTTCTTTCCCCGACCCCAACCCTCCCGACCCCAACCCTCTCGACCCCAACCCCAACCCTCCCAACCCCAACTCCCCCGAACCCAACTCTCCCAAACCCTAACAACAACAAAAACAACAGCAACCAGTTTATTTTCACGCATCGCATCTGAAAGCCCACGATGTTAAACAATCACAAACAATAACATCAACGTTAAATAAATTACGGCACAAAGAGTAGACTTACAGATGTACGTAGGAAGGTCGCGAAGGGACCTAAAGGTCTGCGAGTCATGCGACCACCTGTGAGAATATCTAGTACATATAACATAATCAAGTTTCATACTATCAAAAAAGAAAAAAAGACAGAAAAAAAAAAATGAATGTGCAGCCACACTTCACACACTTCTTTACACTCCCCACATCTCTCTTTACCTTCCCCACACCTCCCATACCTTGGCCCACTTTTTCCTCACCTCCCCCCACGCCCCAACATATATCCCCACACTCACCCCATACAAAACTCTCCACATCTCAACACACTTCCCTACACCTATCCCCACACTTTCCCACTCTTCCCCTTAAAAATTGTCTATTGCTTACAGCAGGAAACTCTGCTTCAATTCCGAGTCGCCCCAGTCAAGCGTGACGGAGCAGACACGTGATGCTTTTTGCTAACCCCTATGGAGAACTCTGCTGCCACAATGCACGTTGCTGTCTTTCTTTTTTAGTGCTTGCTGATTAGGCTTCAACAAAACAATTGAAAAAATACCGGTACATAACTAACCACGCTACAAAAAATTCGAAATGTCACTTTTATTTCGATTAGCCACTACCTAAGACACCATACGTAAGATTTTGATCCATTTAATTCTTTATTCCTCTTCACCCATTACTAACAGCTTCTTTGATGTGCCCTGGTTGCTTTATAACTTAACCGCTCTGAAAGCGATTTTACGATTTAGACGGAACTGTGTGATGCAATAAAAGCACTACTTTACTGAAAATCGAAGACAAAGACCGAAGCAAACTATGCAATATGCAAGTTTCACACAGCCAGGTAAACTGAAAAGCAAAGACAACGAATGTCTAACTCTGAGGTTGGGCAATCGATTAGTATATTTTCATACCCTGTCGTAGGCTACATGAGCTTGTTAAAACTGGGGGAGGGGGGCAACCTGGGGGCCAAGAAAAAATCTGGGGGGGCTAAATACGGCCCCTCATAGAATCGTCACTGCATAATGGCTCTTGCGTATGAAATCAGCTTGAGGTAGTAGCATGGCAAAACAGCGAGTTTTTGACAAGGGAAGTTAATTAGGCCTCGTTCAGGGTGGTTGTTTTTAGTCACATATTACAGAACAGATCGACTGTAGTCTGTAGTAAGTAAGCTACTGTTGAGATTGCTGAATCAGAATGATGAACTTTTCAGCCTTTTAACCTCTTGTTTTGAAAATCAAAACTTTGTTTTCAAAAGATCTAAGAGTATCGGTAACAAATACTCTAGAGTCAGTAAGTCAATTCTGCCGTATATTTCAAAAACAAAATAACTGCAAAACAGTAACTGTTAAGAAAAAACAGTTAGAGGGTTCAGACGCGTGCTCTTCCGCTTCTGTTGGCCCTTTCTACGCTCATTTTTCGTCCTTCGCATGAAAGGACTGTTCACTACAAAGTAATAGTTTTTTGGTAAAATGTAGCGTAAAAATTTAGGTTAAAATTGAACTCTATTCATTACGTTACGGTTAAAATTGAGCTCTATCCATTACGTTGTTTTTTCAATTTATTATATTCGCTTGTTTTTCAAGCATAAAAATCGATAAAACAGCGTAACTGCAAAATAAATTGAGCGATCCCAAATTTGAACAAAATAAATGAAAAGAACAACCTAACTGCAATGCTACGCAGTAATATTTTGCAGTTACGTTGTTCTTGCAATTTATCATCAAAGAAACAACGTCACTGTTGCAAGACTGAAAAAAACGTAAGTAACGTTACGGTGTTTTCATAGTTTTTTGAAGAGATTCACGATAAAGAAAAAAATCTCAAAAACAGCGTAAAGTACTCTCTCAGTTGTTCTTTCCGCTTGTGCCGAGTACATGGTGGGGAAGCTGCGAATATTCTTCCATAATTCTTTAGTGTGACCCGACAGGAAATAAAACCATCGTCACCCAGTAAGCAAGGGGGTTATTACCAGGGCCCGCTAAAGTCAATGAAGTCAAAATTTTTTTAGGACCTTACTGCATGATCAAACGTGTACTAATGTTCGTATCAGGTGTTTAGTAGGCGGTTTTGCTAGATTTTATAAGTCAAAGTAAAGACAAATATTTGCATAAAGTCAAAACTTCTCAAAAAATTGTCTTCATCAAAAATTGAAAGAAAATAATTTCGAAGAAACTGAAAGTCGGAGAGAAATTACAATTAAGGTAGATTCCGTCAGGAATTCCTTTCAACAAAACAGGATCCATCAGAGGGATACAATTCCTTGAAAAATTGATCAAAAATCCATAAAATGCTCAAGGATTTCGTGGATAGAACCAGCTCTCATAAATAGTAGAATTTTCAGTAATAGGAAAAACCCTAAGACTCTTAAGCAGGGGGTCAAGAAGTCAGCAGGTAAAATTCAACAACCTCGCCCAACCAACTAGATCTAACCCCAGGGTTAACCCTAACCCTAACCCTAACCCTAACCTAATTTGCAGCTGCAGACGCGTTTCGACCTTTTTAGGTCTCATCGGTGCAGCATAGCAACCTTCCCCCCTAACACCCACCTATAAACCAAACTCACTACACTTCATCTGAGTTTGCAACCTCTGTCTGTGTGCTAAACTTACTCTCCAGCAAAACTAGAGTAAAATGGCAAAATTTAAAAAATAACGGACAGGTTCTTTGTTTGTTAAATCTTACCTTTGTTAAAACTTCGCGTTATAGCGCGTCGCATTAAACTTCGATTGTATTCATTGTTTAATTTGATAGTAATTTAAATATAATGCATCGCAATGGAAGGTACTGTAGCATGCGATGAATGCAATGCCACAGCATCGGTGCGTAATCGAGGTCGACGTATACTTGCAAGTTCAAGTTAGGGCACAAAAATTATGGTTTTTCGAGTTCGGCAAAAACGACTAAATTTTGTGAGTTCGTGTTCACAGCCCTGATATGTTCGCGGTGTTTCGCCAAAACGTACCAACGAGGGGCAGGACCACCTGCGCGGCTTAGCGTCTGCTGAGCCACATAGACGTATCGTCGTACTCCAAAGAATCGCCCCAACATTGGTAAGGCGTTAGCGACACTGTTAACGACCCTGTCGGAAATTAAACCCCGGACCTCCTGCACCAATAGCGATATTTTTAACCACTGGGCCAACCGGCCGGTATTTCTTTTTGTTTTGCTGTAATCAAACTGTAATACCTTTTGAATTTAAGAAAGTTTAAGTTTTTTTTAGTAGACCGATCTATCTTGATTGCAACTGAGTAGTCCTGGTCAATTCTTTTACACCCTAGGTCAGCAGTGTCTGCTGTTTGCTCATATTCGTCACGCGCCCACTATACCATATTTTGGGATGAACAAACAAACGTATCTAGTAACTTAATATATATTGCAGGTAATAACTTCTAAGCTTGTTTGATTATATACAGCATGGCTTTCGTATCTATTCAAAGGGTGAATTCCTGGGAATATGCCGATATTGTTAGTTTCAAGAAGCGACGACACTATCACTTGGCTGCAGCAACGTGGGTTACTGGCTAATCGTGCTGCATGTAATAAATGTGGCAGCAACGTACGCTTGCAAAGAAAAACCAACTTGGTAGATGGAAAAGTGTGGCGTTGCTCGAGTCGTGTAAGTTTACGGTAGATACCGCCATGGGCGGAGGAAACCGGGGAGGGGGGACGGGTCACCCAGAAGATTTGCAGAGGGGTACGCTTTTTATGTGAAAAAACGCTAACTTTAATCAGTAGCCTATCGTACAACATTGATCTACGTATTACTGATTAAAAAATAACTCAGTTATCGAGCAAATTTGTCTGGTAAGATCGTTACTCTACGTGGAATAATGACGATGATTTTCAACCTAATTTAAAGCCTCATCCCCCACCAAAATTTTCTGGGTCCGCTCTGGAGATGAGAGGTAAAAATTTTCGATAATCAATAACTCGTTTCAATAAAAAGAAGTGTAATGCGACAACAGAAAAGAAGTGCGATAATTTTAGCATGTTGAGCTGGCTAGCAATGGGATGCAGGCTACCGTTTGTAAGCAATGTCACGCAGGAGTTTAAATAAATTAGTTACAAGTGTATTTTGCACCAGACGGAATACGTTTCGACTATTAAATTAAGTCTCTTCAGTGGTGCTATGAGCTTCAAATCCATGAAGTACATCCATCAACTTACAATGCATTCTTCCAGATAACCTTTATTCTACCTAATACCTATAAAGGTTAATTCGCGTTTCTTGTTTCTCGATTTCATTGGGAGACATGATGTTAATGGTCCTGCATGGCAATGACGGTGTGCATACACACAACAGAGGTAGCAAAGACATATTAGGTGCTACTACACACTACACCCCGGTGATGCCTATAAAGTATGGGACTGCTCTCAAGTCTAAGACTGACTATAAGCTTGATCTGATGGCTAGGACTGACTATGAGTCTAAAGTCCAGGACTAAAGTCAAGGACTGACTATAAGCTTGATCTGATGGCCTATGGTCAAACTTAGAAAATGAAATTACTCCGCGGGGAGATAGCAACTCCACACCATGAAAATCCTTTTGACCCAACCTATAGCTAATCTCCCAACCAGTTTCTGTACTTTAACCCGTTTTTTTGCAGCTGCAGACGCGTTTCGACCTTATTAGATCTCATCAGTGCAGCATAGCATCCCCCACCCCCTAAATAAAACTCAGAATAATCGCTAAATCTCCAGCTTTACACCTCTATAGAACAATATATCTCAAAGCTAACATTCTCCTTGACATACTCAAGGCTTAAAAGAAATTTTGAATATGGGTAAAAAGCATTAATTTCTTTTAAGCCTTGAGTATGTCAAGGAGAATGTTAGCTTTGAGATATATTGTTCTATAGAGGCACGCGTGCCAGATGTGGCACGCCGTAAATTTTTTCTGGCACGCCACTTGATACTTTAATTTTGACTTCGGTTAACTCAGGGGTCTTCAACCTTTTTTGCACAATTGCTCCTTTTCGGAAAGTGTGGGTCCAAATTGCCCCCACAAAGCCTTCACGTACATAGGGCTGGAGTTGGTCAGTACCTTAACGCGGTACTTTTTTAGTACCGTACTTCAACGCGGTACTTTTTTAGTACCGTTATCGGTACCATCGATACTTTTAAAAAAATGTACCGTTTTTGGTACCGTCGTTACTTTTAAGACCTTTTTACTCGATATTTCGGTAACTATTTTTAAGTAAACGAGAGCAAAAGCGGAAAACTTCCCGGGTTTTTCCGCGAAAAGCATCTTTGAAAAGTAACGCGAAACCACGTTGTTGTAGAGTAGTGGTAGGCAGCCACCGGGCTGCGGCCCCGTGCGAAGTTTATTGCCGGTCCGTATGCGTTTTTAGAATAAATGCTTGGAATTTGAAACATTTTTTATAACGTTGGACGCAATTTCAGTCGCCAACAAATTTTTGCGGTTTTCACATAAAAAATTCTCATTTTAGCACACTTTTTTGTCGAAAAAGTGCATGCAGTGAGTGCTGTCACTATGGACAATGCAGAAATATTTTCGCAGCTTATGTCTAAAAGCAGAAGCTTGGCTAAAATAAGTGAAAGAAGGCTGCAACCATTATTAGTTTGAAAAATTATAGACTAAAACTTAAGTTTTAACACCTTATTACAGAGCCAAAGGGGGGGGGGGGGACATGGCACCGTAGCTTCCGCCAGCGTGCATCTACGACGTCAATTCACCTGTAACGGCAGTTTTTTTTTTAAATCCTTTAGAGGTGCCGTTATAGACGTATTCTATTACCAATATTGTTAACAATTGATTTCTGAATAGAAATAAATTCAATAACAATGCGAATCAGTGTTTCAAAATTTAAAAGTGCTGGATAACTGAGTTCAGTTAGAGCAAATATACAAATTCACTCACCACAATTTAATAACATTTATTTAAGACCCGACAGTCTGTTTCACCTAAAAGGGATCATCAGGGGTATCTTATTCAAATAGAATCTATATATTTGAATAAGATAAGGTGAAACAGACTGTCGAGTTTTAAATAGATATTTCTAAACTGTGGTGAATTTGTAGAAATAAATTCAGATTTATCAGCAGCATAACAATTTAATAATCTTTCAAAAACTTTTACAAATGTGTTGCAAATAACGAAATTTTATAAAAATTCTAAAAAAATTTAACAACGCCAGAACAGAGCAAACTACGGGCTGCATGCAGATTTTTTTTGCTCTTCAACGATTTTCAGTGGAAAAACAGTAGATCTGCGGACGTGTAGACTTTTTCTATTTTGCTCATCAATGCTTTGTGGGGACAATTTGGAACCACACTTTCCAAAAAGGAAGGATTGTGTAAAAAAGGTTGAATACCACTGGTCCAGAGTATATGGAAAAATTAATTTCTGTGTCATTGAATGAACGTAAAACTATAGACCTGCAAATTCTGAGAAAAATGTAGATTTTGATTCATCTAAAAGTTTGGAGTATGCTGCTACTGATACACCTGCGCGAATCTTGATACTTGCAGTATCGAAACTCGCGCGAGACTACGACTCAGATCTTACCCTAACACCAGATGCGACAAAAAGCTTGATAAGGCTTTAATTTCGTTGCTTTACAGGACGAAAACCCAAACAAAACTTAATTTTTAAGAAAAAAATTTTTGTTTCAAAAGTACCCAAAATCGGTACCGAGTATCAATATTGTCGTTACTTTTTTAAAAATGTACCGTTATCGATACCGACGGTACTTTTTTAGCAAAGTATCGCTACCGACATCGTCGTTACTTTTAAAGTACCGAGTGCCCAGCTCTGCGTAGGACCAGGGGCAGATCCAGAGGGAGGGGATGTGAGGGATGCATAAATAATAATTTTTCATATGTGTGAATGAGTAAAATTTTTCCATAATTTCGAACCTCTTCATAATAATATGCCTGAGTCGCCTGAAGCACGCATAATCGAAACTGCGCGAACAAACTACATCGTATTTGATGAAGCACTCAACATTACGGGTCAAAAATATGAACAAAATTTACCTGAAAATTGTTCAGAAAGCACTGAAATGGGCATTGCTGTACGCCTTACGTAAATTTTCAAAAGTTTTCCGGGGGAACATGCCCCCGGACCCCCCTTCCCCCCGAGTCGTTTTTGTTACTTAAGTTGCTCAAAACTAACTCTGCCGAAAAAAATTACGCTTGTAAAGGTAACGAAATTTTAAGGGCCAAAAATATATACAAAATTTGCCTGACAATTGTGTAAAAAGCACTGAAATGGCCATTACAGTAGGCCTTACGTAAATTTTTAAAAATTTTCCGGATGAGCATGCCCCCGGACCCCCTAGAGTCGTTTTTGTTACTTAAGTTGCTTAAAATTAAGTCTGCCGAAAAAACTACGCTAGTAAAAGTCACGAAATTTGATGCCTCCTCCCTGAAAAAATTTCTGATTACGCCCCTGACATGAAGCATTTCCAAAAAGCTTATTTTCGCTCGTTTCTGCGTCTAAACGTCTTTGTATGTAGTTAACATTCAACCTAATTCAAAATTACATCCCCCCCACCAAAACTTTCTGGATCTGCTCCAGCGCAGAGCTACTATTTTTCCCACTGAAAACAGGTGAGAACCAAATCAATATAAAAAAAAGGTCTTCACGTCCGCTGAACCACTTTCTCCACAGTTCGTTAAATACGCTGCCACTAAATTTGAATTCAACTCCGTTGAAGGACCATGCGATAAAGTCTCATTTATATTTGCTTTATGACAATAAATTCATTATGTTTTTGTTTTGTTTAATGTAATGGCACGGCATTAACTTGCCAAACTTTATTTTTGATATTTTGGCACGTTCGCCAAAAAAGGTTCGCCACCCCTGAGCTAAGACATCACATTGATCTTGAAAAAACATAGGCTAACGATTAAAACTAGACATCTCTCTTCAACAAGCTAACTACAAAAATCATATTTGAAAACCGTTTATTCTGCCATTCTTTTTTGCTAAGCTACAGCAACAAAATGCAAAGGGATAGGCCTAAATAAAATATACAGGGTGTCCAAAAAGTTTCGCCCGATTTCAGATTAACAACAATTGTAAGTTTAAGTAAAATTCATTGTATGATGAATGAGAACTACAAGCACAATAAGAACTATTAATACACAAAGAAACCTGGGAATATTACTTATTTATCTGTTTACAGGTTAATTGTGTGTTAAGGTTATTTTTAATTTTTGTCGAAACTTTTTGCACACCCTGTACAATGAAGTCACGTGGCGCTAACACCAAGCAAACCACATTTCTCTACACAATGGTATTGGGCGTGTAGAGTCGACAAAGTCGCGTACTCTGCAACCAACGATCTTCCCATACCATCAATTGATCGCGATCAGCTGCTAGTGGCTAGCTTCCACCGCCTTCATTAGATCATGGCACATACCATACTAAGGTAATTTTGCCAGATTCTTAATCTTTTTCATATTTAAAACATCATCACTCCTATCACCATCACTGGCAGGGGGTTCCTCTGCTCTATCAAACGCCTGCATGATCTGGGAATTCAAAACACGCTCAAAAGAGTATTTGCGAGAGCGGTGAGGAGATGATGACAATCTTCTTTGTCCTTCCGGATCCTTGTTTCGTACACGTTTATCCTCTTCACGTTTTGGAGACTGGCTCAAGGAACTTGCTTTTCCATGTGACGACTTTTTTACCACAACTGAGAAACGTGGTGTAAGAACATCGTAGGGGTTGTCAGCACCACGGTCAGTAGAACCACTATGTTCAGCATCATTTTTTTTCTTTTCTGATGAATTAATTACCTAAAAAAACGTTCACATTAGGTTGGCCTGTTTTTACCACTTCTTTTCAAATTTTTTTTGGAAAGTTAAAGAAGTTGCTTTCTCATAAGAAACTTATTCCTTCATAATTTTGTACTGTATTTTGAAAAACCTTATCTTTAGCCCCATTTCGTCACTAAACAAACAAAAATTGCAAAAAAATCATTTTTAAAATTCTGTAAACATTTTTGCAAGTTGTCAACTTTATTGTTCGTCGTAAGCAAGGGTGGAAACCCGAAACCTGAAAACTGTTAAGACCGTTTTTTCTTCAATACTGGCACTGCAACCAAAACCTGTTCAAAATTTTCCACGGTTTTAGATTTTATTTTTGATCAACATCATGAACAGCAATACAATTTTTTAACTTTACTTGCCACTTCAATTGCCTTTTTATGGCATTCGAAGTTTTTATTTGTATTTCATTACATTCTAATGTTTTTTTCACTCGAATCCCCTCTTGCGTTTGATGAATGCCAAGTCGAGACATGCCACGTTATAAATGTTGGGATTGTTAATATCTAAGACGGTGGTTCTCCACCTTTGTGGTACGCAAGGCCGTTTCAGGTGGTACGCAACTAACTTTGGCGTTTCACGTAGAAATGAGTTCAAACTCTTATTGAATCGTTGTTGCAAAACAGCATTGTTGAGTAGTTTATGACAACACCATTACCACCTTGCCGGTCCCTTTTTTACGCGCTTTGTTGTGATTTTATGGCATTGACTTCGTAATGGGTATGCAGCTTTCAAGCAGAGCTGCTGCGATATGGCATGGTGATCCCGGCTGGTGACCACCCCAGTAACGAAACCATTCTCGGTTAGACGACGTTTTTTCAATATCCCCAAATTATTTTCTATAATTAAAACTTAATACTCCGACGGGGCCACCTCCGCAACACGACTCCCAGACTTTTTGGTAGTCCCAGTGGAGGACGTGTTGCCGGGCTCCACATCTCGCTGCACTTCATATTTAGTATTTTTGAACAATATCCATTAAGCCTGTAATTAGTTGTGATTTTTCTCAAAAATGTGAAAGCGAAAGTATAACCGAGAATACATTCAGTATGGGCCATGACAAGGATCAAAACCACGGGTCAAAATCGTCTTTGTACACCTGGAAATCGCTTCTGATGTGCCGTGAGCTCGGTCCAACCCCGCATTGATCAGCCGGTTGCGAAGAAATTATTGCAACCCTCACATTAAATTTGGTGTCGTTATGTGTATTTTTTATTTTGCAATAAATTTTGAGCAAGTTAAGATCCTCGATCACTAGGTGGTACGCAACGGCAATGTAACACCTTTGGGTGGTACGAGGTAAGAAAAAGGTTGAGAACCACTGATCTAAAAAATAAAATATTCAAAATTCGGTTTCGGTACTGATAAAAGTTAGGATTAGAAGTTAACGTTACGTCATTGGATTGGATTAGATTTTACAATGCTAAAAATCCTAACATCTTTTCTGGTCAGCCGGCAGCGACGGGCAGCCAGGGGCTGCAGAAGAGATGTTTACGTATGTCAGTTAGGATTCAAACGGCCCGGATTCTGATGTGTTTTTCTGTTTGGACTTACGATGCATGACCATTATTTGGGATATAAATTTTATTCCCGTAAAACTTCGGACTGGATCTGGATTTACGGTCGCGAAGTTGGGTTAGAATTAAAATTCGGACATCTCTGGTTCGAGGACTATGTAGCAGAAAGTTGATTCATGGTGATCGACGTCTACTGGTAATGTATGAGGCTAGATTATGTCCTGTCATTCCTAAAGCCAACCCAATTAAAGAACTAATCCACGACTTGGTCTAATTCATAAAGCAATACTTGATTTTCAAATCATATTGAACTAAAAATTTAACAGTAATTGAGGGAGACTGTGAAGTGAGCTTGTGCTCTTTCAGTCAGCAGCCACCCGTTACATACGTCAAGTGCGAATCGGCTTCAACCGTGAAGCGAACCCGTCACGTACGATCTGTCACCTACGTGCGGTACCGCTAAGCCATGTTGCTGACATGTTTAATTGCAACATTTTGAGTTTTACGAGTACGCTACGGGTAGGCTAACTTAATCGCTACATCTTGAGTGTTACACTAGACTTACCGGTACTGTGCTGGTATACCAGCAACATATACCTTCACGCGTGACAACAGTCTACTTCTGCTATGTTAACTAATAATAATAATATCTGAGGTTAATTTCAAATTATATTGAAAGGAAAATTCAACAGAATTGAGGGAACTAAAAATTCAACAGTAATTAAAGGTAAGCTTGGCGTTTGGAGACTTGTTTGCTCTAGTTACTGGTAGCTGTAAAATTTATGGTATGTATAACATTCAAATTAGTGGTATGTAGTGACGTCAATCGATCCCTATCCATCTTTTTCAGATCTTACCACAATGAAAGTTCAAGAATAGCCTATTTTATTAGAAAATCTTTTGCGAACCAGAATACCATTAGTATCTTTGCCATTTATACTTGTTAGTTTTGGTTAAAACAGCTTAGCTGATTTTTCATGCACTGAACAGTCCGCATTGATTTTAAGCTTGCTACTGCTAAACCCATGAAAAAAACTCAGGTAAAGACTAAGGAGCTAGAAGAAAGTTGGAAAAAATATGAGCATGATTAAATAATAAAAATGTAAATAATCCCACCATTTAAAACCAATCTCAAAGTTAAAAAAAGTTGCTAGCTTGGTGCCATGTTCATTATGTGCGAGCTAAAAGGAACTAGCTGCTTTGGGATAAAAAATAAATCTTTAAGTGAAAGCAGAAAGTACCAGTAATTGAATTCTCGATAAATCCAAATTATAAGTTTTATGTTTGACGTTTTACTAACAACAATCCTGCTAATGCCATAAATGCATATTGATAATCAAACTGTACAGGTAGTGTTTCATTTAACATTTCCCAGCAACAAACACTTGATTTAGAAAATGGTTGCAGTTATGTTGCATCTTCTCATAGATTGGATAGCACATTTAAAGTTTCTACATGTAATCATTAAAAAAAACTGGTAACAATATCTGAAGCTTTGATAAGCTATGAGCGCAAAGCAGATGATGCGAACCTTGATTTGGTTCTAAGATCTGAGCCAAAGTTGGACCATCATTGCCATATGCCAGTGCCAGGGTGTCTAGTTAGATAAAACTCACAGTTATGCTACCCACCGCTTTGAGCAGCCAAAATTATCCTTTTCGGAGGGATAGAATCAATATAGGACATTTATAATTGGTATGTTACGATGATAAAAATAACAAAAAAGGTACTTTTTAATTTGTGCTATGTCATTTGTTATTCGAAATTGAGAATCGTATCGTTATGAAGCCATCCTATTTTCGAGGCTCTTTGCATCTGGATGCCACTGATCTTTGATTTGATTTACTCACGATTACAAAAATAAATCAGTTCAAGAAAAATTAAACAATAATTGTGACTTATTGTAGATGAGTTATTCCAAATTTTGGAACCGATTTTTTTAGCAAATTGATCAGTGTTTACAACATTGGTTCTATGAATGTAATAATGTACTCTGCGTGTAGAATAAGAATGAAGAGAAGATAACTGGAGGAAGAGTTTAAAAAAATACTCAGGTACCATATTATTATTTAATTTACCCATGAATTAGACAACTTGTAGTTTACATATGCCAATTCCATTAAGAAGATGCATTTTTTCGTACAGAGGTTTCAACTTAGTTTGGTAAATCTGACATTTATTGATAACACGAATGATGATAGCATTTTGTTTCACTTGAATTCGTTTCTTTAAGCTCTGCAAAATTAAGTGATAAATTGAGTAGCACTTTTGTGTTTTGACCACCGCCCATTAATGGGATTTCAGGCACTCTAGTCTCAACATCCTCACCAAGTACTGGCATAGTGCCTCCGAGGGGCGTAGAGCGAGCAAGGATCTCGATGGATCGGCTAAACTATGCCAGTGACCCTACTGCCTTGTAGGTGACTTAACCTCTTAAGGTAAAGGCTAGGCCAACTGTGGTTGGCATCAGCAAGTGCATGCGGCCGGAAAAATTTTATTTGCCCTAATCAAAAATATTATGCAGCGAACGAAGATAGCAAAGAAAGATATTTGTGGTTCCTCAGTGTTGGACCCTAAGGCATTGACGGCTAATAGAGTTACTACGAAGAAGCCCAGTTTGAAGGCAAGGAGCATTAAGACACTGAGAGCTCCTGGGAAAGTGGCTAAGGAGACCAGAAAGCTTGATAAAACTTCAATAGAAAACCTCAAACTATGCTCAGACTTGGAGCAGTTAATGTGGGAGCAATGATCGGCAGAAGTGCGGAAGTGGTGGAAACTTTGGGAAGAAAGAATGTGGATATTTGTGCCCTACAAGAAGTAAGGTACAAAACTTGTGAACGGTAGAGAATATGAATATTAGTTTTACTGGATGGTTGAAGAGGTGGGCCAATGAGGTGTTGGAATAATGATTGAGAGTAAGCTAATGCAAAAAGTAGTAGAGGTGAAAAGAGTGTCCCCGAGAATAATTACGATGGACATAGTGACTGACGAGATCTTCTCAGTGATAACTGTGTAATGTCCGCAACGTGGAAAAAGTGACGAGGAAAAGAATGCATTTTACGATGAGCTGTGTGATGTAGTGATGTCTAAAAAGAGAAAGTGCTTTGTCATGGAGGACCTTAATGGTCATGTGGGACGCTCATCTAACGAATACTCTGGGGTGCAAAGTGGTAATAGTTATGGAGAAAGGAATCGCGAGGGGGAAAGACTTTTAGAACTAGCCGATAGTTTCGACATGATAATTTGTAATGCGTATTCTAAAAAAAGATCATAAAAAATTAATTTCATACAAGTCCGGTAAACATACCACAGTAGTGGATTACGTTTTGATGGAAAAGAGTGATTTGAAAATGATTAGAGGGTGATTTGAAAATGATTAGAGATGTGAAAGTAATGTTTTGCATAACATAGGTTATTAGTGATGGATATGAAGTGGAATAAAGTTGTGAAAGACTTGGAGAGGCTTACGGAGCAAAAAACAGAAGGACTAAAACAAATTTTCAGGATGGCAAGACAAAACAAGAAAAACAAAATGGACATCACTGGAATACTAAGTATTTGTGGTAAGGATGGTCAGTTGAAGGTATCTTGGAAGTATAAAAGTGTGGGAAGAATATGAAGAATCATTACTTAATACCGAAAACAAAATGGAGTGGTGTACTCAGCAATCCGGGACAAATAGAGGGACTATGTGAAAAAGTAACGGAAAGAATGGTGGAGGAATCGCTGGGGCGCATGAAGATAGGAAAGACTACTCCACGTACTGGAGTTACAGCTGACTTCTTAAAAGTAAGGGGTAAAGATTGTATAAAACGGCTTATGGATGTGGTCAATGGGTTGTTGAGTGGTGCAAGTATGCTAGAGAGTTGGAGGAGGAGTGACTTGCTACCTTTATATATAGGAAAAGGTGACACAAGATCGTGCGGAAGTTACAGAAGCGTCGAACTGCTTGAACATGGGATGAAAGAATTTTTGAAGAACGCTTGAGGAAGAATGAAAAGTTTGATGAAATGCATATGGGATTTGTACCAGGCAAAGGTACCACAGATGCGATTTTTTCGGTGCGTCAAATGATGGAATAGTATGAAGCAGCTGGAAAAAAGCTATAGGCTTACTTGGTCTTTGTAGACCTGGATGAGGCTTTCGATCAAGTCCCAAGGAAGGTGATACGGTGGGCTCTGAGAAGGAAAGAAGTGGTGGAAAGAGAGATCCGAGCCATAATGGAAATGTATAATTGTATGGAGACAGCAGTGAGGATGGAGGATCGAAGGTCTGAATGGTTTGAGGTGAAGCTTGGAGTTCACCAAGGCTCAATTCTCAGTCCACTCTTATTTGCCATAGTATTGGACGAAATAACATAAGATATAAGGGAAGGAATACCGAAAGAATACGAGGTCCGTTTAAAAATTTCGTAGACAGAAGTCATAACACAAAGTGTGCTTTTTACAGCAGTTACAGATCTGGGTCTCCTTCAAAGTACTCTCATTCCTAAGGCACACACTTATCCCAGCGGTGTTTCCACTTAGGGAAGCAGTCTAGGTACGCTTCTTTTTTAATGCCCTTGAGCTCCTTCGTCGCATTTGCCTTAATCTCTGGAATAGTCTCAAATCTTCTTCCTTTCAAAGGTCTTTTGAGCATGGGGAACAAAAAGAAATCACATGGAGCAAGGTCAGGTGAGTAAGGGGGGTGGGGAAGAACAGTGATGGAATGTTTGGCCAAAAACTCACGAGTTCAGAGGGCTGAATGGGCTGGAGCGTTGTCATGATGGAAAAACCAGTCACCACTCCTCCACAATTCTGGCCTTTTCCGTCGGATGGCATCTCTCAGACGTTTCAAAACTTCAATGTAGTAGGTCTGGTTCACTGTGGAACCTTCAGGAAGATACTTGTGGTGGACAACTCCACTAGCATAAAAAAAAAACTGTGAGCAGCACCTTGATTTTGGATCGAACTTGGCGAGCTTTTTCGGGTCTGGGGGATGTTTTGCTCGTCCACTGTGAAGATTGGACCTTTGTTTCCACGTCATAACCGTAAAACCATAACTCATCACCTGTTATGATCTTTGACAAGAATTCTTTATCGTTTTCTGAGTGATCAAGCAAATCCTGACAGATTTGAACACGATGAGCTTGTTGATCACTTGTCATCAGACGTGGCACAAATTTTGCAGCAACGCGATACATCTTTAATTCTTCCGTCAAAATGTGGTGGCGAGAGCCTACCGAGATTCCACATTTTTCAGTAAACTCTCTTACAGTCAGACGTCCATTCGCTCGCACCAGAATGTTGATTTCATCAATGTGTGGGTCATCAGTTGATGTGGAAGGACGTCCAGAACGCTCATCATCTTCAACAGACAGCCGACCGATCTCAAAACATTTATGCCACCTGAAACATGTCTTCATGGCAACATCACCGTAAGCCGTGTTAAGCAAGGCAAACGTTTCCGTAGTAGATTTTCCCAGCTTGACACAAAATTTCACAGCAAATCGTTGCTCTTTCAAGCTTTTCATTTTGAAAAAAAATTGTAAAACTTAAAATCCGACGAACTAAAAAACTAACCTTAACTTAACTGAACATAACCAGCACTAAAATAAAGATATCTGCAATCAGAAAATGGCTTCATAATCAGCTGATCTCAGTGAACCTAGCGACACCATGCGAATGCATCTGAAACAAATGAGAGCTGCGCAGTTCAAACAGTCTGCGAACTTTTTGAACAGACCTCGTATCTATATGCAGATGACTTGGTGCTTCTTGGAGAATGTTGGTCTGAAGTTGAAAGGAGGTATTCTAAGTGAAAAAAAGCGCTTCAAGAGAAAGGGTGAAACATAAATGTCAAAAGACGAAGGCCTTTTATAGTGGGAATATTATGATAACTTAATCTAAAGTGGATCCTTGCGCAGGGTGCAGAAAAAGAGTAGAAATAACTCAATTAAATGCGAAAAATGCAATATGTGGGTGCATAAATGATGCACAGGAATTAAGGGAGTCTGGCACGTGTGGATAATTTTGAATGCAAATGTTGTCGAGGAGATGTGAAAAGTAAAAGAGAAGAAACAATAAAATTGGATGGGACATTCTGGAAGTTGTGGTTAAGTTTTGTTATCTTGGGGTTATGTTAAACAGTGAGGGAAGTGAACAGGATGCAGTTATAGCAAGATTAAGAGTTGGATGGGGAAAATTAAAAGACCTGTCAAGTGTGTTGTGCAAAAACAATAAAGTGTCTCTGAGGATCAAGAGAATAGTATATAAAGCATGCATGAGACGGAGCTGAAGGATGGGCCATGAGATCTGAGGATGAGAATAGAAGCGAAACAACAGCAATGAGAATGATGTGTGGGAAAACTTTAAAGGATAACGCCAGAAATGAAGGTATTCTTTTATATTTTCCACTTGAACTGAGGAGTCAGAGGTTGAGATGGTATGACCACGTGGAAAGAATGAGCCAAGGCAAATCGGGTTCAAGGCAGGAAGATCGGAAGACCAAAAAAGAGATTGCAGGAAATCATTAATGTTGACCTCGAAAAAAGAAAGTTAAAAAGTGATAGATCCGAAAAACAGGGAAGAATGGAGGAAAGGCTGGAAATATAGGTAGACCCCTGCTACCAGGGACAAACACCAAGTCCCCACTTCAGATGAGACAAATGGATGATGATGATGAATTCGTTTCTTCGAAGATTCTGAACAACTTCCCCAGCTTATGATGGCATTCTGAAAATGCGAATAAATGATGCTGTAATATATAGTAATTTAGAGTTTCATGGAAAGGAGGTTCCTTAATTTATAAAATATACCGATTACAGAAAACAATTTGCAAATCAAGTAGTTAATGTGCTTATTCAAACTTAGTTTGATATCCAGTAATAGCAAGATTAAGAGTACATGCCTAGATAGTAAGTGATTTCACATTGCTTGATGTTACATCCAGCGATAGATATTTAAAAATTGTTAGGAACTGTTTGGTTGGCACTGAATAGCAAAAAATTGGTTTTACTCAGATTTAGAGTCAGACCGTACACGCTAAGCCATTCATCATTCTTTGCTAGTTCGTGGTTGACATTGTTTTGCAGTGTCAATGGATTTTCATGGGCCATAGTAAGAACACCATCATCCGCGTTCCATGTAACATCAAATTTAGAACAAAGTGTTAAATTGTTAATGTAAATGAGGAAAAGCAAATGACCGAGAACATAACCTTGCGGAATACCAGTGTCCATAATTTTTTCTGCAGATAACCAATCTTTAATCTTAACAAGTTGCTTTGGATCAGTATTGTTGGCTACACCTCTTATGCCACATTTCTCAAGTTTGTATAGCCGAACAACGTGATTCACAGTGTCAAAAGATTTTGCAAGATCCATAAAAATTCCACAAACTAATTGACCTTTATCCAATTTACTTAATATATACTCATGAAGATTAGTGATAGCTTGGGCCATTGAGTAGTAGGGTGGAGCAAAAAAAACTTTTTTTGGAAATCGAAAAAAATGTAGTTCTCAAATCCGGCCAAATGGTCAAAAACCTGTTAAAAATTTGGTTTTAGGGGGTTGCCCCCATTTCCTAGCCTGCTACCCCCCAAAATGTTAATGCAAACGATGACGTGGGGGGTGATTCCCACATCTCGGTAACCATTGGTCGTAGAGTAATGGTATATTGCTAAAAATCTGCGGAAACACCATGTTCCTATCTGTGCCAAGTAAATTTTTTCTATTTTCACCACGAAAAAAGTTACAACCGAAAAACAAAAATTGGGACCATTTTTGGTAGTTTTTGGAAATTTCACTTACAAGTAATTGTGTAAGAAGCACAGTCATTTAATTTTGATCGGTGGAACTAATTCCTCTCATATGACTAACACTGTATGTGATTTGATGCATCAATAAATGGACGGATGGTGACTGCCACTCTGGCTCAAATAAGATGACTAGTAACAATTGCCACAAATCAGTAGGACATATACATTAAGTGGAAGTCACTAAAATAAGCGTAAAGCAAATTTAGTGATTTTGGTAAGTTGATCTTAGTTTGATGTGAAATTATTTTTGAATTAAACAAAAAAAAAAAAATTGTAACATATAAAGACTGTGTGGTGTCAAAACTGACTGCGCCACAAAATAATAATGGCTGTTTATGGCAGCCAAAAATGCTGTTAACCTCATAAGGAATAGTTTTGACAAGTTCGAGAAGTTTGGTGCGGTAGTAAAATAAAAAGCTTAAACCAAAAATAAAACTGTTTTGAGATTAATTTGACCCACCTAGCCTACAGAAGAGGTCACACGGTTTACTAAAGCACTGTTGGAACTGCGTTGTGGTGTCAAAAATTTTCATGAGTTAGCGAGATTTAATTTTTTTGTTGAATCACTCACTCTTTCTCGTCTATGCAGATGCTTCCGCAACCAGTTTGATGTGCCGCTCCACAGATTGGCAATGAGATAGGTAGTGTAATACCAGAGGTTTCTTCAGACATTTTTCTATTTCTGCATCTGTAAGGCTTGCAACTGCTGGAGGTTATTGCTGGTGAGACTCGAAATTGGCTAATTCGCAGTAAGCGTTTGCTTCCAAGTTCAGCGTTTAGGCTACCGATTGGGGTCAGGAGAGGTTGGAGTGGGGTTGGAGGGGTTCCGGTTGGGTTCAGAAAGGTTGAAGTCAGAGGGTTGCGGTCGGGGAGGTCAAAGGAGTAAGGGGAGTTGGGGTTGAAGGGGTTGGAGAAGTTTCGGTCGAGGGGTTGGAGGGTTGGGGTCGCAGTGTCGGAGGGGTTGGGGTTAGCTAGGGAAATTGGGATCAGGGGATTGGGGAAGTTAGGGTCGGCGAGATTGGAGTTAGGGAAGTTGGAATTGGGGTCAAACAAGTTGGAAACGTCATCAACCCCATTGACCCCAACTCTTTCCACCCCAAGTCCCCTGATCCCAACTTCCCTAACCCCAATCTTCCCGAACCCCCACTGACCCCACTCCCAACCCCAATTTCCCGAACTCAACCCCACACCCCGATCCCTCTGACTTCCTCAATCCCAACCCCGCCCCTTGACCCAAACACCTCCGACCCAAACTCCAACCTCTTCGACCCCAACTCCCTGACTTGAACCCATCCAAACCCAACTCCATCCCCTCCGACCCCAACCCGAACCTCTCCGATCCCACTTCAAACCCCCCTGACTCCAACTCTTTCGACCCCAACTACCCTCGATCTCAACCCCTGACCCCACACCCCAACTCCCGAACCCAACCCCTGACCCCACCCTCCTACCCCAACTTCCTGACCCCAAACCCACACCCCGACTTCAAGCCCTCCAACTTCCTCGATCCCCACCCGACCCCTCGACCCAAACTCCTCCGACCCCAACTCCAACCCTTCGACCCCAACCCCCCAACTCCTCTGACCTCCTTGACCCCAAACCCCTGACTTGAACCCCTTCGAACCTAACTCCATCTCCTCCGACCCCAATCCCCCCGATCCCCACCTCAAGAACCAACCCCTGACCCCAAACGACCTCCCCAATCCCAACTCGACCATAACTCCCCCGACCCCAACCCCTTCGAGCTCCACCCCCCAACTCCTCTGACCTCCCTGACCCCAACCCCCTGACTTGAACCCCTCCGAACCCAACTCCATCCCCTCTGACCCCAACCCGAACCCCTCCGACCCAACCCAAACCCCTCCGACCCCACTCCAAACCCCCGACCCCAACCTCGCCATAAACCCCAACATCCCAAGACTCCAACCTCCCATGACCCCAATCAGTAGCCTAATTGATTTAAAAGTTCTTTGAGGTGTTTAGTAATTGCTGTAATTTAAAGTCCTTTGTCGTTCTTTCTTATGTTCAAGATCATAATTCCAAGTCCTTTGTCGTTCTTTGCGGTGTTTAGTAATTAATTTGAAGTCCTTTGTCGTTCCTAGTTATGTTCGAGATTATAACTCCAAGTCCTTTGTCGTTCTTTGCGATGTTTAGTAATTAATTTAAAGTCCTTTGTCGTTCCTAGTTATGTTCGAGATCATGATTCCAAATCCTTTGTCGTTTTTTGCGGTGTTTAGTGTTTTAATTTAAAGGTTTTTGTCATTCTCAGTTATGTTCGAGACTATGATTCCAAGTCCTTTGTCGTTCTTTGCGATGCTTAGTAACTAATTTAAAGTCCTTTGTTGTTCCTAGTTATATTCGAGATTATGATTCCAAGTCCTTTATCGTTCTTTGCGGTGTTTAGTAATTAATTTAAAGTCCTTTGTCGTTCCTTGTTATGTTCACAAGTCCTTTGTCGTTCTTTGCGATGTTTCGTAATTAATTTAATCCTCTTCTGTACTGGTGCTCTGGTATACCCTCTTCTGTACTGGCGCGATCATGCAAAAGAACCACAAATCGTTCCAGCTGTTGTATCTACTCGTAAATGGCAATTAAGTCTGGCACATTACCCAAGTCAATAAATGCTGGAGTGATATCTTCATAGGTGGTCCAGGTGTCCCATGAAGTGTTTTTCCTCTGCCCCCAAAATAGAACAGCTGTGACATCGGCTAGGCTTCACATCGGTCGAGGCCGAGAGCGTTGGCAATTTCGTGAGTAGCAATAAACCTGAAGCTCTTTCCAGTTCCAAAGGGAACCCATAGTTCAGATAAATTTAGGCGATTGACTGATGTTATAGCCAGGACCACTACATCTGTATGGACTGTGCATATTGATGCATTGCTACATCCACTAAGGTGGGTCGAAAAACTTTTTGAAAAAAGAGCCCCCCTAGATTGTTGCCAAATATGGTAAAAAACTAACTTTAAAAACCGATTTTAGCTCGTTGCCAATTGAAATGTACCAGCAACCGACACCTAGTGGTCAACAATCGTAAAAAATTTAAAAACATGTAGTAACTTTTAAACTACATGTCGTAGAACACTGATTTAGGTGTCAAACGATGCAGAATTAATAAGTTTATATCTACTCTAAAAGAATATTTTGCGCGGTTTTGCTTAGGAAAAAAGTCATTCATAATAATCACAAAATATGTGATATTTCACATCGAAATGGGTCTTTTCTTAGTAGTTGCAAAAAACGTACTTTTATGTAGGAAAATTTTGTTTCTGGATAATTGACGCTTGTTCACAACTTTGCTACGCTGAATACTAATTTGCAGAGTTGGGCAGTACCGCAGTACTGTAACGCTGTACTTTTTTAGTACCGTTATCAGTACTATCGGTACTTTTTAATAAATGTACCGTTTTTGGTACCGTCGTTACTTTTTAGACCGTTTCACTCGATATTTCGGTAACTTTTTTTGAATAAATTAAAGAAAGCAAAAGCGGAAAACTCTCCGGTTTTTTCCGCAAAAAGCATCTTCGAAAAGTACCGCAAAACTACGTTGTTGTAAATCAGTGGTCAGCAGCCACCGGGCTGCGACCCCGCACGAAGTTTGTGACCGGTCCGTATGCGTTTTCAGAATAAATGCTTGGAATTTAAAACATTTTATAACGTTGGACGCAATTTCAGTCGCCAACGAATTTTTGCGGTTTTCACATAAAAAACACTCAGCTTAGCGAACTATTTATCGAAAAAGGGCTTGCAGTGAGTGCAGTCTCTATGGACAATGCAAAAATGTTTTCGCAGCTTAAGTCAAAAAGCAGAAGCTTGGCTAAAATAAATGAAAGGAGGCTGCAACCATTATTAACTAGAGAAATTATACACTAAAAGTTAGATTTTAGTACCTTATTACAGGGCCAAAGAGGGGCATGGCACCGTAGCCTCTCCCTGCGTGCGCCTATGACGTCAATTCGCCTGTAACGGCAGTTTTTTTAAATTCCCTAGAGGTGCCGCTATAGACGAATTCTACTACCAATATTGTTAACAATTGATTTCTGAATAGAAATAAATTCAATAATGATGCGAATCAGTGTTTCAAAATTTAAAAGTGCTGGATAACTGAGTTTAGTTAGAGCAAATACACAAATTCACTCACCACAGTTTAAATAACATCTACCTAAAGCCTGACAGTCTGTCTCACCCAAAAGGGATCATCAGAGGTATCTTATTCAAATAGAATCTATTCTATTTGAATAAGTGAAACAGACTGTCGGGATTTAAATAGATGTTTCTAAATTGTGGTGAATTAGCAGAAATAAGTTTAAGATTTATTGGCAACATACCTATTTAATGATCTTTCAAAAACGTTTACAATTGTGTTGCAAATAACGAAATTTTGTAAAAATCATAAAAAAATTCCTCAACGCCAGAGCTGGGCAAACTGCGGGCCGCATGCAGATCTTTTTTTGTTTCTTACCGATTTTTAGTGGAAAAATAGTAGATCTGCGGACGTGTAGTGCTTTGTCGGGGCAATTCGGACCCACACCTTCCAAAAAGAGGGGATTGTGTAAGAAAGGTTGAATACCACTGATCTAGACTATATGGAAAAAATTTATTTCTGTGTCATTGAATCAAAGTAAAACTATAGACCTGCAAATTCTGAGAAAAATGTAGATTTTGATTCATCTAAAAGTTCTGAGTATGCTGCTACTGACACACCAACCTCTACTGAAAGTGGCATTGAAAATGAAAACATTCTCCTTCAACACAATGATGAAATTCACTCAGCGAGAACCTTTGCAACATTTTTTTCGCATATAGGCCATAAGCTCTTTCACGTCCTTACTATTGTTCGAACGTAGCAACGTAACCAGATATGCAGGGGTGCGACAAAAGCCTCTGCTCTCCACGGCGAGTTTCTGATGATGATATGTAGGAACTTACGCTACTAGTAAACAGTAAGTCCCTTCAGATACTCTTTATACCTAGCCTCATAACTAATGAAGGAGACCAACAGATTATCATACATGTTGCCATACATGAGAATGCTTGTTTTAGTAAGCGTGCCGCTGTCACCTCGTTGATATAACCGACGTGTTCGCTTGCAGTATCAAGACTCGCGTGAGATACTGAGACTACAAGTCAAATCTTGCACTAGCACCAGATGCGAGAAAAAGCTTGATAAGGCTGTAATTTCGTTGCTTTGAAAGACGAAAACCAAAACAAAAATTACTTTTTAAGAAAAAAATTTTCGCTTCAAAAGTACCGAAAATCGGTACTGAATAACGATATCGTCGTTGCTTTTTTAAAAATGTATCATTATCGGTACCGACGATACTATTTTGGCAAAGTATCGATACCGATATCGTCGTTACTTTTAAAGTGGTGTATTCAATACTTTAAAAGTAACCACGATATCGGTACCGATACTTTGCCAAAAAAGTACGGTGCCCAGCTCTGCTAATTTCCAGTTTGCCATGGAACCAACTGTTTAACCAGTCAAGTTCAGATTACTACCATGCCAAAATATACGCTAACATGCATTCCGACCTAAGTTGATCAAACAAAGGAGTAGATTTTGCCTAACAACATATAAACATGGCTTTCTGCCTGCTTAGTTGCATGGAGGGCAGTGAATACTATTTGTCCCACGTTTCTCCGCATGGAAATGAATCAATAGCATCAAGCCATTAGAAGTACCGAACTTGAAAAGAATTTGCAAGTTAGTGGTTCTGACGGAACGGCAGTCATGATCAGACATTCTGGCGAAGGGATACGCATTTTGAAGAGCGGTTGGGGAGGCCATTACAATGGAGCATGTGTTTATTAAATTGTAATGAGGTTCCCTTGCGCCATGTTTGGAGTAACAACTGGTCCTGACAGTTTCTTTGGAAAAATTGGAAAGATGATTGGTGGGGTTGTGTCAAATTGTGATGTTTCAAAGATTTTCAGCCAGATGAAGCCCTTTGTGATGCTCTGGAGATTAACGATTTTCAGCCAATTGTCTGCAAATCTTTTCCTGTGCTTAGTGATGAAGCCCTTTGTGATGTTAGTAATGACCAAGATTACGCATGCCAAATTTGTTGGTCCATCATTCACAGAGCTTTAGATCCAGATTTGCAATCACCATAGGTTGGTCCTTTGTGTCATTCAACATGGCTGACTCTAGGTGGGGGGGGGGGGGTGGGGGGGATAAATACTATTTTTTTCAAACCCTCTCGTAAAATATGCTATCCCATAACAGAATCATGATGCAAAAAAAATTTGTCTGGGATGTTCCTAACCTCCCTGTACTTACCCCCTAGAAATTTGCAAACTCCCCTATATTTCAAAATTGCATATTTTGGTTAATTTTTGAGATAAATATATGATGTGCCCATTCATTTTTGATGTTTGTTAACCAGGAGTGCGTTTATGCGCTAAAATAACCTTTTTGATAAAAATCAAATGTCATTCCTTTTCCTAGTTTATAGTAAATTGACTTTTTGATGAATTTCCAGCAAAGGTTTATTGCATACTTTTTTACCATTAAGCAATCTAATCCTAATGACAGTTTAATCAAACTGAACGTGGAATTCTAACACTACTTTTGCTGGTACCGGTAGTAGTTTAACCTGCCGAATGAAAACTAACAGTGATTATTACAGTATTTGAAAACTTGTTTTGTTCTATGAACTCTTAACAATGACTTGGTAGTTAGCACAAATCATGCACCAGGTAAAGCGCTTTGTTCCACTCGTTCTGTGTTGATGCTTGACAAACCAATCACTAACGCTTATGCAGCGATTGAAATAGCAATCGAAAGAGACAAGTTGCATGCCCAAATTAAGACAAATGCCCAATTGCCCATGCCACAACCATCAGATGACCGAGTGGATAGAGCGTCTGCCTTTGGATCGGTAAACTCGAAGTTTGATTGTGATTCGCATCAAACTAATGACTTAAAAATTAGTACCGGTATTCACAGTTTCTCTGCTTGATGTTAAGGGACAGTGTGGAGCGAGCCGGAAAGTTTGTTTGTTGTGCCATTGGGAAAGGTACTTAACGATACTCCCCCATATTGCAGTGGGATACAGATGGCTGGCAGCCACTAAGTGAGCTCGTGTAGTCGCTTTTTCGTGATAGGCGGATAAAATTCAAATAAATGAAAATAAAAAAACAAGTGACACTGTTACAAAAGAATTTCTGGGCAGCATGATGCGATTTTATCAGTAAGAACTTTTATCAAAAGCCTTAGAATTCTTCCGAAGAATTTGCTGCTTGTATTGCTCCTATAAAAAAAAAATAAAGCAGTGTAACAAAGAAAAGAATAATGCATAGATTTGTCTATGCGTGTGCATGTGGCGTTTACCGCATTGAATACTTTTGGTGTTTTCGAATGAGTATGAGCATGTTACAAACAATCTTGCATGTGTTTTGCGTACTTGTCATATTGCAGATTGTTTGGTCACACTCCCATCCTCGGTGTTCATGTGGTTTACTCTTCACTTGCTTTGAAATACAAGAACAACACATCATACCAAAAGTTAATACTTTTTATGCAAAAACGTTATTGGTGATAGTCTCACTAATACTGAAGCTGAAAAACTTCTGAATAACAGTATCACAAAACCAGCTTTCGAATTTGTGAATTAAGGTCAGTTTGTAGCCCAACTTTAACGAAATTGCAGTTGTCAAAAAATAGAGTTGATGAAAATCTTTCAAGAAAATACTGTACTTCCACAACTGGCAGAAGAATACATCTGACGTGGAACAGTATCTGAACTTGGAAATTTTGATCCAGCTCGACCAAAACTATTTATCAATTTGAATCCAGGCCGTTGTGAAAATGCTGCTGTAAACGATGTGGATGCCGAAAGTCAAGTAGAGTGTGAAAATTACGAACTGAAAAATACAAGCAACCAAAGTCTTGACTGAGAATGTCAAAGCTCAAAAGCTGCAATTTAGCAAAGCAATCAGAGTTAAGATCATAGCAAGACAACGACAAGTGCATTACCACGACAAGTGCATGGATGAAGATTTGGAATGAGTTTCGGCGTCAGCTTTAACGAGACGGAATTTCGGAAAAAAGCTGATGAGAACTGACCAGTGACCAACGTCGTAATGAGGATCTAACTAGTCTGAAAAGCATTGGTGGACTCTTTGTTTGTGCTGCAGATTTAACATATATTATACTGTATATATACGTGGCTCGCACTGATATTAACCCGAATCTGCCCAGCGTGCCATATATGGCACGTTTCATGGTGGAACAAAATCCTTCAAAATTGCGCATTAATAAAAGCCCTGCCAAAACAGCAATTGTGTTAATCCAGTTAGCAAACAATGCCCTTTTCATCATTAATTAGGTCACAGAGTTTTGATCAAGCTACAATGGTTGTAGAATCATTTAAAAGTTTGACTTCGTTTTGAAAGTGGAAAAAATGAAGGAAAATCAAAGGTATGTTTATGTTTTGTTATGTTTTTCTTATTCGCAGTAATTTTGGTTAGGAAATTTTTCTAGAACATACAGGCAACACTCGTACCTATAATTTAATAACATTAAAATATGTGGGCCTAGTTGATTTTTGATGTAGCAACGTCCGGTTTCTTCCGTGCCATATATGTCACGCTGGGCATTATCAATGTCTTTTCCATAATATTAGCCTACTTCGAAAATTAGCTGGCATCAGCGATGGCAAACCATTCTCAAGCTGTTTTGGGGCTCAAAAGCAGTGTCCAGTAACCCATGGCCTATCCATTGCCAGAAATGGAGTAGGGGGGGAGGTGGGCATTAGGGGAAGGGGAAATTTTTCTAAACTATCTGTAGAAAAGAGCCAGTAAATATCGGTACAGTATAGGGCCCCAGCTCTTTACAACGGTATGGTTCGCCTCCACAACTACCAGGGCCTTCGTGTCAAAAGCGTAGACGGGTTACTGATGATGCTCGTTACGATGGTTATAAGCATTACCTCGTCGAAATTCCGAAACGAAGGCGATGTGCTGGAGAGTTTTGTTCCAAGCGACCTTTTACACAGTGCAGCAAATGTGACGTAGGTCTTTGTGTTGGCTGCAATTTGGATTACCACACAAAATGACAATTTTTGCACTGATTTGAAAAATACCACTATACCTTACAGAACAACTTCCAATTTACTGTCAAATTTTCAGTGATTAGTATACTGTTTGGTTTGTTCAGTTTGCTGTTTGTAATTTCGTTTAATAACACTTCATCTTGTTGCTGTATTTACAACTAGTGATTTCAAATATCGCCAGGTGATAGGTTTTTGATAAATAATCTTCGTTGTACGCTTACTTCTTGTGATTCGACACGGGCATATCACATGATAGTAACTCTAATATGGCAGAAAATCCGCAAAAAATGATGCTCTTGCAGCGAATTAGAGTCCTAAGTTGTACAAAAATAAAATCGGATTATTATGACGTCATAATAAATAAATAATGTTGAATATAATGACATCATCCTCCCCATCACTCTCTTGGAAAAAATGGGGTAAAATATTGCAAACTAAAGTATTCAAATTGGGCTATAACAGTATCATATCGTATAAATGCATATATTGGACTAACGTACTACGAATATGCCCAGCGTGCCATATATGGCACACCCAAAATGGGGAGTTACACAGATGGGGGGTCATAAAAAATCGCATCAGGAGTTTAACATGATACAAACCAACAAACATATCAGAAAAAAATAAATTTCTTTGAAAAAAATAATTCTGGGCAGATAAGGGTTAACTTTAATGAAGTTCATCCGAATTTACTATGAAGTTTGGTATGCGCTTGACACTTGCCTTTCAACGCCCAATTGTAGCGAAATTTTTCAACTAAAGCCTTCGTCTGAGTTGTAATTGTTCCTCTGCTGCACTGCTTTCTGCTAAGTCTGGTCATTACACAGTTGTTTCGTATGACAGCAATATCCCTTTTCAATCTAAAGTTCATTTTTTTGCTATATGTGATCGACAAATGTTCAAATTGTATGATATTGAATTTTCCTGTAGCTTTAAAAAAAATGTAAAAAATTGTTTTACATAAAATATCATATTAAGAGGCATAATCATCTTCCTGATAAAAAATCATTAAAAATGAATGGTCACACCTGATATTTTGGTAATAGGTGTGAATGCCAATAATTAGTAAAAGGTGTAAATGCCAATAAAACCTATTTATATCCAAGCTAGTAACAAGTTCAACTGCAATGCAACGTGTGCATTAGCAGGAAAAAAGTATTCACCATGCCTTGCACTCACTACGATTTTGTCTGTAGCACAAGGGACTGAGGTAATCAGCACCACAAATTTTAAATGGTTTATTGCAAGCCATTAAACGACAAGCTGGGAGATCACTCATCAAATTAGTTATTGGGTAAGCTTTGCATAAAGCAGATTTGCCGCAATCAGCAATATAATGTTTTACACTGGAAATTCCATGAATTAGCCAAAAGCGCTGACGAGTCTTTTCTACTGTATAAGAGGGGTCAGCGTGACCAGAATCCGAATGTCTCGAGAGAACAATTAAACGAGTCAAGGCATGACGACCAGGGAAAATCAGCGGGTGTCTGGTGTCAATGAATAACTTGGGGTTTTCCAAGCGACCCTCCACACGAAACATTGAATCTGAGTCAACACAAGGTCGCAGGTTACGCAGCGTTTTCAGTTTATTTACACAGTGCGTTTTTTTTTGATGTTGCCAGGTTGTTTACAAAGACGGTTTAAAATAGCTTGAAAGTTGTCTGGAGAGCGCCGATGCAGCGCATCAATAGCAGCCCCAAAACAACGCCCTTGAACATACTTAATTACCACAGGGTTTATACGGAATTTTTCTGACATATTCCCCTGATTTTCCTCAAAATCGCACCTGTTTTCCCTGACTTTCGTTTAAAAATCCCTATGTTTTTCCCTGACCCAATCCTGCAAAACATACTTTTTCCCTGACTTAGAGAATATAAACGAACAGTATAATATCAACCAGCAGCAAAAATAACTATGTATACCTAATGCCTACATACACAGAAACATCAATTCAGCAGCAGAAATAAAAAATTCACTGGTGACCAATCGTAATTTTATCTTAGAAAATCGCAAGAAGCTTAGCTTGACTACCAAAAATAAGAAAAGTGACATATTTCACAAGTGTCTGGTTTCGCAGTTCACAGCACTCTGCACTACTTCAAGTAAAAAATCTAAGAAAATCACAGCAATAATAACACTGAAATTACAAGCCATTTTGATAAAGAGACTTGATCTCTCAGTAATTGTGTGAAGTAAGGTGCAATACCATAATTCACAACATATTTTAATTTGTCTTTGCCAAGTTCCAGTATACTAGCAATCTTGCTATCAGGAAACATTGATTGAAATAGGTCCACAGAACCAGCAACAGAATTATCACTATATCCACCAACAACATGCTTCAGAACCCACCGTATTTCGGCATTCAATTTACCTCCATCTTGAAAGCAGTGTTGCCAACTTAGCTATTAAGTATCTAGATCTAGATACTTTATTAGTTCTCTTAAATACCAATTTTTTCGTCTAGATTCTGGCTACTAATCTATAGCTATCCAGTTTGTTTATTGTTTTATCCCTTCGCGGAAGAATGCCAGAATTATTGCTTTAATTTTGTGAGCCCTTCTTCCGTGTGTGCAGCTCAGTACCGGTAGGCCTGCTAGCCTACAGGTATAGTAGGAATAGGATTTCAAGTATTTGTCTCGTCTAAGGCAAGTTGCAGCAAAATGACAATTTGTGTTATGAGGAGATGAACATGGCCCAATTCTATGATACAATGGAGCTTCAAATTTTATGGTTTTAGATCATTAGAATGATAAGAAAGTAAAGTTAATCATGAGTACCAGTAGGCTGCTAAGACTGTAAGACTACTAAATATGTAGACTAATCTGCTAATGATATGGTAAGGGCAGTTTGAGTAGCGAAGCAAGCTACTACTGTACAGCTTAGGTCTAGCTGCCTAGTGTTAATGTTAGCCTAAACATTTGACCAATTCAGTACCAGTACATTATTTTGCCTGTTTGTACTTTGCAGACCTGTAGATATATACGCAGTACAGAATAGTTGCCCAGCTTGGAATAATTTTGAGTACGGTATGCATAATTCACGTCCATGCATAATTCAACTCACGTATGATGTGTTTAAAGGTGTTTCGATGTCACTGCGACTAAACTGTGTCTTCATTAGGCAGAATATTTCTCAAAAAAATGAATGTGTGCTATTATTAGATGATGTATATAGGTTACTTCATGTCAGACTCCGCAATATCGCTTGTTTTTTGTCGTATTAACCCACTTTTGTAGTTAGATACTGATCTAGATACTTTTGTTGTTTAGGTGTGGTTTAATCAAAAATCTAGCTACTCTCAAGATTACTTGAGTAAATTGAGATCTGGCAACACTGCTTGAAGGACCAGTAGAATCGTAGTTTGACTATTTGCACTGCAGAATGATTGAATTTCAACCAAATTTTCTGTATCTAAGAAAGATTGCAGCTGCTTTTCTTCAGAAGATAAGTTAGCAGGCCTAATATCACTTCTGTTTGCAAAGAGATTTTTAATTTCGGCCAGTTCCTTAACTTTTTTCACATGGGATTTGCTGCCAGCATGACTCCTCAATGCCCTGATTCCCATGTTGCTCAATGCTGTATTTGTCTGACACAGTCGACATCTTGCTTCACCTTTGGTAAAAGCTTTACAAAGCCATGCCTTGAATTCTTCAGACAATAACCAACCATCTTGGAAATAAGTTTGTTTCGATTTTTTAGACATTCCAGGCTACTTTTAGACTAAGAAAATATCTAAATAAAGAGAAAAGTAAGAAGTCAAGCTTGTTTGACATACAACAGCTGAAATAAACAATAGATCTTGATTCATGGGAGGTAAGAACTTTCCAAAAAAAATTCCCTGACTTTTTCCAAGTTTTTCCTGACTTTTTCGTTGAATTCCCTGACTTTCCCTGATTTTCCCTGACTTTCCCTGACCATCTCGAAAAAGATATGTTTTCCCCTGATTTTCCCTGACCGTATAAACCCTGTACCATCAAAAAGGTGCGATCTAAAAATGGAGCATTTAAATCTGGTTTTTGATAAGAGGTTTTTCTAGCATTTGCTACAAGAAACTCTGCAAACGCCAAAAGGTAAGCGAAACGCTTTGTTTTACACATACAAATTAGGAGAAACAACAATTAATTTGTCAAAACTACTTACGTCAACATTGGCAGCGTCATCCCCATTTAAGCGGTTCATTTGAACAACCGGGGAAGAAGCAGGGGAAGCAGCAATAGCTAGGTTCTGCATAAAAAAACTAGGTCCTCGAAATACACGCTAACTGATTTGGGAGTTCTACTTGTTGTCTCTCGGGTGCCAACATCAGCAGGATTCTGTGAGGTGAGAACATATGTCCACACATTCGAGGGGGCCACACGAAGTATAATGTTAACATGAAGTTTGACAAAACGGGCCAAGTGCAAGTCATCCATTAGAGAACTACCTTTGAATCAGTCCAGAAATGTAAGCTGACATTAAGATGAGCCAAAGCTCCAGAAGCCAGAAGCATCAACTCACTACAAAACTTGGCTGCCTCTAACTCTTTTCTCAAAATTACCCAGTTACTTTGATGCGTTAACACCAGTCTAGATTTACCCAAAATAAAGCTTACTTCAGACTTACCATCAACCATGTAACACAAATACACAACGTAGAAATATGCCAGATTAGACGCATCGCAAAAACCACGCAACTGAAATGAGATAATGCCCGTCGACTTAACTTCAAAGCAACTACGCCGAACTGAAAATTCTTACAAAAAGTGTAATGAGGCAAGCCATTTTTTCCTGCCATCCCTAATATCCACTGAGAGGACATCACTGCCGTCATTTGGCAAAACCCAATAACTCCAAAATTTTGAAATTCCGTTTTTTTGCATTGTTTCAATCGTAACACCAATGTCCTTCTTGTGTGCAAATTTCGAGTTTGCACTCCTAACCGATTTCGAGTTATTTTTTTGTGGCGAAACCCATTAACTCCATTTCTGTACAAAAAGTTGTCAAAAAATTTTAAAAAGTAGATGGCAAAACCTTTAACTCCACTCGCAATTTTTAATCTGCTATTGCGTCACAAGCAAAGTTCAATGCATTTCTCAAAAATTTTCATATCACTAGTGAAAAAATTGTGCGTAACAATACGAAACAATGACAATAGTGACGTAATAGCTCATTAAGTTTAATGCAAATTTGGATAAAAATCGAGCGCAAATCTTATCCGCTGTTTATGCATTCGTTGATTGAAATTATTGACATTAAACTTTTATGATCAAGCACTTTTATTGAACCAAAAATTAAAAAATCTACAGTCAGGAACATTCTTAAAAAAACCTAAAAACTAAAACTTGATTTTCTCGAAAAGTGTAAAAGTGGAGATAATGGTTCGACTATAACAAAAGTCTCGTCAGCCTTGCTACGCACAGCCAATCCAGGCTTAACTCATTCCAGACTGTAAAGACTCTTTTTTTTTTGCATTGCTTTACCTGGACATCTCGACTTCATCTCTTTTCTGGGTTGTGCCCTATTTTCAGCAGGCGACTGACTCCAATCAACGACACCCAATGAAAGAGCCCATAACTACTAACCCACAACTAGGTTACCGGTAGCCCAACTAGCCACATCACTAGAAGCCCCCATGGCAACCCACTCATTTGCAGCTGCAGACGCGTTTCGACCTTTATATGGTCTCATCAGTGCAGCATAGCAACCTCCCACCTTCCTAAAAAAAAAAATTCCAACCTTCAAAAGAAATGTTCTACCTTGAGCAGAACGAGTAGAGGCTTAGATATGGGGTGTGTAGTTCTTTTGAAGGTTGGAATTTTTTTTTTGTTTAGGAAGGTGGGAGGTTGCTATGCTGCACTGATGAGACCATCTAAAGGTCGAAACGCGTCTGCAGCTGCAAACGAGTGGGTCGCCATGGGGGCTTCTAGTGATGTGGCTAGTTAGGCTACCGGTAACCTAGTTGTGGGTTAGTAGTTATGGGCTCTTTCATTGGTCGTTGAATGGGGCCAGTCGCCTGCTGAAAATAGGGCACAACCTAGAAAAGAGATGAAGTCGAGATGTCCAAGTAAAGCAATGCAAAAAAAAAAGAGTCTTTGCAGTCTGGAATGAGTTAAGCCTGGATTGGCTGTGCGTAGCAAGGCTGACGAGACTTTTGTTATAGTCGAAACATTAATTTGTCCCTTGCAAATTTCTCATGGAGATAATGGGTTTTGCCAAATGACGGCAGATCATCCCAGCCCACACCAGAGGAAGACACTTTTTGCAAGATAAGTTTACCACCAAGAAGAAATAGCGAGGCCATTCCCAAAGGATCAAACAAGCTAGCCAGCTGACTCGACATCTCTTGTTTGGTCGACGACTCAACGCCTCAGCAAACTCATGACTGTAAACTTTAGGAACATATCTTTTTGGGTGTCTCACGCTAAACCAAGCGCTTTAGAATCAGGGAAGGACTGCGCCCCAAGATCAATTTTTTTTTAACATGGCGCAAGATCTTCAGAAATCCGCATTAAAATAGATTTAGCGTAAGAATTAGTAACCCACTAACATAATTTAAAACCACGACTCTCAAAAAGTTTTATACTTTCTTCAGCAATTACTCAAAGTTCAGTAAGATTGTCACTTGCAAACAAAATATTGTCCATATACCGATTATTCTGCATAACAGTCAAAGCAACTTCACTCACATTTACAGGATTATCAGAGACCAAACGCTTCAAAGCAAGTAGTGCTACATAGGGACTTGAGTTAATACCCCAAACGTGTCGAGTAAATTTAAAAATCAATAGTTCGCCTTTATCCAAATCATTATTATTAAACCATACAATTCGTAACAAATTCTATTGATCACTAGGTACACCCACTTTTAAGAAGCGACTTCTCTTCGGAGTTGTGTTGCCCAGGCGCTAAGCCACGAAGATGGACCTTGCCACTCGTTGCAAGATTCAACGTAACATTGCAAGCGACGTACTGTTGGCCTTGTTTGATAGTTAATACACGCGCGCATGATATGGCTGCAGTAATTGTGTGGTTTAAAACTAACCCACGAGCGCTTTCTGCTTCGCCGTGCTTCTGCGGTTTACGAAATCTCGGAGTTTGCAATCAAGTTTTGGACCTCGAGCGCTTTCTGTCATGCCGCGCCCTTCTGATCAGCAAGCTGTATATAAGCTTCGATTTTTGTTAGTTTAGTTAGAGCCAGCTTTGGCTCTCGTAGTTGTGCACCTGATGAGTCTGGAAGGACGAAAAAAATGATAGCCGGTTACCCTTTTTCGTGCACTAAGCGTTAGTGTACACCCGGCCCATGTCGTGCTTGCATTGCTCGGTGTCGCAAACAATCACTAACATTGCAAGTATAATGAAAATTCGATTTTTTTTTACTTCTGAAAATGCTATGTCTGCTGGTTGAATTTGTGATAGTGTTTCTTGACAGTGTTGAAGCATATTATTATTGAGTTTATTCTACCAATAAGGAAGATACAGCTGGCGCAAAATGACTTGAGACCTTGGCAAATTTTGCATTTTTAATGCGGTATGCTATAAAGCCCAAGATCATGACTTTTTTATACAATTGTAATTCATTATTAACAATTGGTCAGTTTGGAAATGGTAGAACAAGTATAATATTGTACCATAGAGCGGGAAAGGGTTGTTTCGGGCTATCAGCCCTCATCAGTCGCACTCAGGTAAAAGATACGCTTATTTTTTAATATGCCAAGACCCTTTACCTTGCCAAAACACTCTTCCGAATATATGGAAGTTCTTGTGACTTCCCATTCAATGAAATGACGTCGTTCTTCCAGGCCTGTAGAATGGGAAGTCACAAGAACTTCCATATATCCGGAAGAGTGTTTTGGCAAGGTCAAGCATTTTAAAGAAAGAGTGTATCTTTTACCTGAGTGCGGCTGATGAGGGCTGATAGCCCGAAACAGCGCTGTCTCGCTCTATGGCACAATGTTATACTTGTTCTACCATTTCCACACTGACCAATTGTTATTAATGAATTACAATTCTATAAAAAAAAGTCATAAGCTTGGGCTTTATTGCATACTAAAAATGCAAAATTTGCCATAGGTCTCAAGTCATTTTGCGCCAGCTGTAATATGTAACTCATACAAAGCATATCAGCAATACAATTTGCATGCAAAAAAATTACTGTTACGTCCAGTTTTAATGGTAATATAGCGGGTTTGTGAACAAATAGAAATGTCAAACACTGTACGCAAGTTATAAAATACTGCAAAATGTTGGATATTTTTTGAAAATTGCGTTAATTTTAAAGCTTTCATAGAGCAGTAGATAGTGTTCAATTGGTTTGACACTTAAACCAAAGACTCTTCGTAAGTGTAAAAACAAGCTAACACCTACCAAAGTAAGAAACCACTTTGCAAAAAGGTTTTTTAAAAAACTAAAAAATGAGATTTTTCGCAGATTTTCGAGGGGCGTGATGAGGCTAAAAATTACGGTTCTAAAACCTAAAATTTTGCAAAAATACATTTCTCATTAGAAAGCAACTTTTTACAACTACCCCAGAAAGTTAAAAAAAAAGTGGCAAATATGCACTAGTTGGTCACTAATGTGACATTGTGCAATCTATTTTCCAGACGACAGCTTGCTGCTTCTCACCACTTTTTGTCAATGTGATTTTTTTGATCTCTTTTCCATGCTATTTTGCGCATTCTGTGTTTTTTATCACCTTCTTCCCTGGAACAGGCAGGTTAGTTCGAAATATGCATTTGTATTAGTTGCATATTTATCCTCCAATTACGAGAAAGCGATCATAGCGCTATAACGAGCTCGCTTGGGAGTTGCCGACAATCTGTGTACCACACCAAGATGGGGGAATCCCGCTAAGTGCCCTTTCCAACGGCACAACAAGTAAACTTGCCGGCTTGTTCTCCAAACTGTCCTTTCAATACTGAACATCAAGCAGGGAATGCCAATTTTAAAGTCATTGGTTTGACCCGACTCGGAATCAAGCCAGAGTCTACAGCTTCAGAGGCGGATGCTCTAATCACTCGGCCATCTGAGCTGATAAAATAGAAGAAGGCGTTATTTCCAGCAATCTAACAAGGCCATGTTGAAGTTAAAATTGAAACAGTGTTTTCTTATGACTCGCTTAGAAAGAAGTTGAGCACTTCACTTAATCATATGTCCAGCAGCATCATACAACAAAGGTCATGCATAACAGGCATAATAAGTGTATCTGCAAGTTGCTAACAACCTTGACTGTCCAAGGTTTCTCGATGAACCCAGAATATGATGTAATTTTACATGCCAGCATAATGTTATCTATAGAACAAAAATCAATTAACTCGGCAATAGTTTCCACTCCTACGCTCAATGCCATATTTTCCAAGTCTCTATACGTAGTTATACAATTTATATACGATCTTATATCCATTATCTTAAAGTCTAATTATTCATCATTTTTCTCCCATTCTTTACTCTGTTTTTGGTCGTCAGTATATCCTGGTCGAGTGCTATCTTTTTTGTTACACCGCTAGTCAGCAGGCATTACAGACTTTGAGAGTAGAGACGTCATTACTAAACTAGCTTGCACTATTTCCAATGCCACGCTAGTGCACACTGCCTAGTCTCCAATATGGCCGATATTTTTCTTCTCTTCCACTGACTTAATACTAGGATTTCAAAAGAAACCTTGCCACAGAACAACTTTAGCGTGGCAGCAATGCTTATCCTGGAGTCAAGTTCTTGGAACCTTTCACACTTGGTTGAGTTCATACCTTCCTGATCAATGGATAGTTCCATACATTTCAAAATCACACCTTTGCCCAACACAGACAGTGATGTATGTTTTTTGTTGGCATCTTTAGCTCTTAATCAATGCTCATCCTGAGTCTTTAAATAACAAACCTATTGCCTCACTTCCTTCATTCCCGTTTCGGCTTGAAAATTGTCTACTTCAAGCTGCAATCTATTAGCGAAACAAACATCACTAGAGGCAAGCTGTACCCTTTATTTGAACAATCTGGTGAATCTTCACACAGTGCTCAACCTTCCTACATTTTTGATACTACTACTTCAACTCCAAGAAGTTTCTTCAAAAGCTTTCTTCCATTACCAAACCAATTATCAATGATTTCCTTTTGATCATACTTTTTCCTATCTCTCATTTGGGCTGTTATTTTAGCGGTATGGATCTTTCCAGTTATCACACCTCATTTCTTTGCCATTGCCCAGAACAAATTAAGAGCAAACTCTGATGATGAAGATAATCAACCTCTGGCTCAATCATAGTGTGTTATTGCATTTACATGTTATGCTGTTTAATGTTTGATACTTTGGTGCTTATAACTTTCTTTTTTTACTGAGGGTGCTTTGTAAATCTCACCAATGGACAACGGGCAGTCATAACAAAAAACTTTAATGAAAAATTGCTGGGCACATTATACATTGCTTATGCTAGTCATTTTCACAATTTTGCAGCGTAGGCGTATTGACATTGTTTTTTTACGATATTATATCAAGTTTTAACTATTGAATTCTTTTTTAAGAAACCTTTGATGTTCAACTTTTTATCTGTTTTAATCTTCTTGTTTAAGGCCGTCTATCGAGCACTACACGTCTCGCACGCTTAAAGAAAATAAACTGCAGTTTTTCATTGGCATGCGATTAGTGCTACATAACATCACACCAGCTGGCCAGGGTATCTTTCATATTTTGCGTCTTGTTTTAATACTGCTCTCATTCTCGAGCAGCAACCCTACTCCGGAAAACATTCCATCTTTTAAAACGTCAACTTTCATGAACACACTCCTTGCTGCCACTCTGCCACACAACAATCACCTTTCTCTATTGCATGACTTCGATTTTAACTATGCAAGAAACGCATTTTCTGCTCCGCTACCTTTAATTGATGGCTTGAATCAGCCTTTGATTTTCTTTGATTTTAGATCAGGTATGCTCATTTTTTTATGTATCCCAATTTCCAGTGTTGTAGTAAGGCCAAGGACCTAAAGGTCGAGGCCAAGGACTTTAAAAATTTTTTGAGGCCAAGGCCAAGAACACACAAGCCGAGGCCAAGGACAAAGACATGCAAGTCGAGGCCACGGCCAAGGACATGGATCAAGGACAACGGGCATTTTTCCGATTTTAATATGAAATCTCAAAATGTGGGTCATTTGGTCATGAAATAATGGTTCGCAAACAATTTATAGCTTAATACTGCATACCTACAACGACAATCGTTTTCGAAGATTACAGGGTGAACAAAAATATTGTAACTTACTTTATAACAATCCAGGGTCAGGTCTTCTAGGCGCAGGGTATAAAGCTATAAATTGATATAAGATGTCCCAGATGAAACTCGCCACAAAACTAAAACTAACTCGATGAATCAAGCATAAAGTTCCTTGTTGTTATTTAACGGTAAGATGTTTAATGTATACAGAAAAAAAAGCGCATGCACTAATCCAGTTGCAGGCAAACTTATCAGAGTTAAGCAAAAAAACTTCAGTTTTTTTTAAATCAAATAATTTCTGCATGGAAACAAATATTAACGATGGTTGAAATCTTTACTGCTTAGGTCGACACTGTTCTGCTTACTGCATATTAAATTGTTTAATTAATTATCAACAAAAAAGGAAAAGATACCAAAATATGTCGTGATACCCCAATTGTTTGATAATAAATCGAAATTTATTTTGATATCCCAAACCGCCTCTTAATTACGGACAGGCATGCGCAATCAGTGTGGCCCCACGATTTAACAAAGGTGGTGGACATTACAGGGGAGTTGGGGGAAAGCCCCAGCCGCCGTAGGCAAAGTGAGTCTGGGGGCTTAGTTTCCAGTCGCCAACGGATTTTTATGGTTTTCACGTAAAAAACACTCATTTCAGCACACTTTCTTGTCGAAAAAGGACATAATATCAGTTCCTGCAGTTATGTGCAGTCACTACTATAGTGTCAGACAATACAAAAATGTTTTAATAGCCCATGTCTTAAAACAGAAGCTGGGTTAAAACAAATAAAAGCAGGCTGCAATCATTATTAGTTTTGGCCATGGCGCTCTTGGTTTTGACGCATTTGGTGGGATGACGTGATAGGTATGTTATAGGCTATAATCTTTAACAACGCATGCAATATGTTTTTAAATTCTAACTACAGATCAACGAACTAACTTTACTCCTCAGTCGAAGCGATTGATTGAAGCAAAAATAAAAAAACAAAACAATGGAATTTATAGCATAAGAAAGGGGGCGGGGGTATGGAGTTAGTTTGAAAGATGAAAACAAAATAGCACTGGCTATTATTATTTTTTTTTAATTTTCAATTTTTTAAATTATAAAAAGTAAAACATCTCACTCCTCGAGCCCCAATGACACAACGCCACTGAGCCCGAGATCAAAACTCAACGAATTTGTTCGAGACCCAAGTTTTGCAAACAAAGCTTGTCTCACCGAGTGGCCGGCGCACTGGGCTGGGGAGCTGGTTTCGCGGGTTCGATGTCCGGCTGGGCCATCTACCATGATGCACATACTTCACTACGATAAAAACCTTAGCTCTGCAGGTGTGGCGTCGTAAAAATAGTTAGTTAGTTAGTTAGTTGCATATTTATCCTCCTATCACGAGAAAGCGATCAATGCGCTATACGAGCTCGCTTAGGAGTTGCCAGCCATCTGTCCACCACACCAAGATGGGGGAACCCCGCAAAGAGCCCTTTCCAACGGCACAACAAGTAAACTTGCCGGCTTGTTCTCCTCACTGTCCCTTTGATGCTGAGCGTCAAGCAGGGAAGCTGTGAATACCAATTTTGGAGTCATTGGTTTGACCCGACTCGGAATCAAACCCGAGTCTACAGCTCAAGAGACAGACGCTCTATACCACCCGGCCATCTGAGCAGTTATTGTGCTGAGTATTAACGCTCTTCGTTTTTTAAGCAAACCTGCATATGCAACAAAATGTTCATAAAAATTCAAGCTTAGGTCACAATTTTTATTTTCTACACTGGTCGTACTCTAAGCTATTCCAATCTTCACTGGCCCTATAGTTATTGCTTTTAAACGTTTTATAAAAAAGTAAATTTTCAAAGAAGGCATATGTTCAAGTTAATCATTCCGAGTCGGCAGTCTGCTGTACCGGTACTTTAGTAGATCTGTTCTATAATATGTAAAAACAATTACCATGAGCCTGGCTAGAATGACTTCCCATGATAAAAAGCTTATCGTACTGCCATGCTAATCCTCAAGCTCAGTCCACATGCAAGCGCTCTAAACGAAAAATTCAGAGCATCGAGAAACAGCAAAGCAAAAAAACTAGACAGCTGCAATTAGCACCTCTAACAAACATATACTGCAATATCAAATAACATCGCCGGCGCTACATTCTCTTTTCCAGACTGCTTTACATCACTGCTTTCCTTCAGACTGTTTTGCATGGCTATTAAGCAAATTATAAAGTAAATAAACAACAGTTGATTGAAACTTTGAAGAAAAGTGTAAAAGAGCTTTTTCCCATTATTCTACACAAGTTTTCGAATCTCAAGGATCTCCCGCTGAGAATCCAATTATCACAGATTAAATTTTCTATTAAAAGTTTGCTGCTCACTATTTGAATTTAAAAACCTTAAGGAGAGACTGTGAGAAACAAAATCTTGAATTGTCAAAATTTTGCTTTTCGCAATGTAACTTTATGGTTTTCTCATCATGCGTTGTCTGCTTTTATTTCTTCGCCGCGCGAGCTTACCAAATACCGATGCTTATCGTTATTTGGACCATATTTTCTTAAAACAGCTAGCGTTTTGTGAAGAAATCGCAAAGTTGAATTTTTAAAAATATCGAGTCCTCAAGCCGAGGACATCGCAAAATCCAAGGCCTAGGAGAGCCGAGGCCAAGGCCAAGGACAACACGGTCGAGGCCAAGGACTTCACAAACCTGTCCTAGAGGCCAAGGACATCCTCGAGGACTACATCACTGCCCATTTCCAATGGGGAAGCGGCACTTCAATCATATCAATTTCACTCAGATTTATCTGCACATAATGCTACGGAAAGCCTTACAGTGTGATTTTACTAAGGGTAGCACATGCCGCAGTTCAACTATACCCTTCTTGCGTTCTTCTCACTATTATGAGCGACACTACGACAGGCCTCACTTTTCTTAGTTTCTAGTTTCTTCCAAGCCTCTTTGGTTACTACTGGCATCTACATCGACAAATTGTGTTACTCTTTCATCGCTCTCCACCTTTTTTCAGTCATTTCTCCGCTTGTTGATCGATCTTCCCGATCGCCTATCATACTTTGAAATCTGTGAGTAAGCTCTGTGGTGATTACTGCTCGTTGGTGGTTGCTGAGCATTGCACAACTACTTTCAATGGGGTGATGAGTTTTTTAGATTTTTCCCGATCGATTTCGTACATTCGGTGTCTTTTTTTTATCATCTTCTCTTCGGTTCTACTACAGGCTGGCTGGGTTCTCCAAAATAGAAGTCGTTGTTTCCAGCAATCCAACCTGGATATGCTCGTGCGGTGTTTTTTTTTGCGTTTGCATGAACTCGCGTCGGTTGTTATGAACATACTCGCAATTGTAATCTTGAAGATCTACAATTCTACAGTACATTAAGCTCGAAAACTTTGAAAAAAAAGCCACCCAAATTAACATGCTGAAAAAATAACAACAATTGTTTTTGTTTTTCAGCATGTTTTTTCAACAAAAAAAACAAACAAAAAAAAAAAAACAACAACAACAATTGTTTTTTACACAAAAACTAGATCGGAAATATTACGCACACAAGTATATAATCAACCAGCAGCCTACAGCGACAGACGTTGCCTTTAAATACGTAGCAACACATTAACTTACCTTTCTACATAAACTTGGCTCTTGTTCAAGATGATGTAGCTTCCGATTTGCTCGTTCCAAATTTTTGAAGACTCTGGGAGATAAAATTTGCTCAATTGTCTCGCCCAAATTTTTGTCCTAAATATTTTGATTTGAATTAATTACCAACTAGTAACAGTCAATAACAATTGCTTTACTACATCTTAATGGCTTTGATTTCATTCAAGTATTTTGCGACAGTATAAAGTTTGCTTATCCCAATACACAATTTAATGAATGACTTTTGTATTTCTGCTTAGCCAGAATCCTAGATTTTATTGCAAACATTACAGCCAAGATACAGCTAAAAATACTTGGGCGGACGTTTCGGCTCACAACTGGTGCCATAGTCAACGCTAGCCTAAAAGCCTACGTTATGCTGGGTCTTAAGCCATGGTGCGAAAAAAAAGAAGGAAACTGAGACAGAACCTGGAAAAATTCTAGCGGGTCACGCGTTAAATAGGCGAAGTGGAAAGGATGTGGAGTGTTAGTTAAGATACGGTTTGAGTTGTTGAATGAATAAAGACTCAAGGATGAGGAGTTTGTATTTATCTGGGGAGTGGGTAAGAATTTGTGGGTCGCTAAAGTCTACTTTATGGTGGGTGTGGGATTGGATATAGTTACATACTTTCGAGGTGTCACTGGTTTGATGCTCTTGTAAGCGCTTGATGAGGTTTGGTGGTGAGGCCATTCTATAAACATTCCATCGCGTTGTTTATAGAACTTGTTGTCGAACAGGAAGGTGGTATTCTGAGTAGACCACGTTAATAGTTTTTTTAGTCGGTTTCTGCTGAGGCCATTCCATTCTTTGCAATCGCTTTTGAAGATGTTGTCTACTATGAGTTGTGTGAACGAGGTTGGAATATTAGTGAAGAGACTTTTGATACCGAATTAAGACCATGGTATGATTCTTTATATTCTGGTTGGCTGATTTAGTGAGGAAATGGAAGGTGTCAGTAGGGTGTTGTCGGAGATTAACAAGAGACTGGGATAACCAACGGCACATTCGTGATTATAAGAACCGCAACAGGAAAGAATTGGTCTTAGAGGGACCCCGGGTTTGTGGAGTTTAGGTAGTCCGTATAAAGAGGGGGTTGTTGTTGAGGTGGGATGGATTCTGGAATATATTTCATCACTGAGGGCTTTAAGGCAATAGATGGATCCTAGATCATTCTCAACTGTTGGCTTAATTGAGTAGTGAAGAAATCCTTAGAGTAAAAGGCATGCATTGTTTTTTCCAAGGTTCCTGCCATTGCATGAAGCGTAGCGATGTTAAAGCTTCTTGTCTTTTTATTTGACTATCCTTCTTTTTTGTATATTTTGACCAAGCACCAAATGCAGTCCACAGTATTTTCGTGCAGAGACATTTGGGAGCACAGTGCATCATGCGTCCGAGTGCATTTTTCAGCAACTTTTCAATTGCGTAAAAACATTTCTTACAGAACACTTTTTTGAGCCCATGCAAATTTTGTTAGTTTGCAGGATCTTTTTGCATGAATATCAACAGCTCAGATGGCGAAGGTCTGCCTCAGGAGCTGTAGACTCGGAATTGATTCAGAGTCTGGTCAAACCAATGACTTTAAAATTGGTATTCATAGCTTCCCTGCTTGACGTGCAGCATTAAAGGGACAGTGTGGAGAACAAGCCGGCAAGTTTACTTAAGTCGTTGGGAAAGGCACTTAGCGGGAATCCTTGATCTTGGTGTGGTAGACAGGTGGCTGGTAACTTCTAACTAACACTCCTAAGCGAGCTCGTTATAGCGCTTTGATCACTTTCTCGTAATAGGATAAATATGCAACTAAATACTAAATGTTTTAATTTATGTAAGTTACGAATTAATTAAAAGGTGTGTACTTGCGGAAACATTATAAAAAAAAGTAAAACAAAGTCAAGTTAGCGATGAATGAAGGCTAATTTCCATAATTAATTATCTAGTACAGGGGTGTACAACCCACGGCCCGCGGGCCACAATCCGGCCCTCCAGGCCAGTCAATGTGGCCCTCGACGATGGCAGGACAAAAAAATTTTTTTTTTAAAATCGATTTATTCGGCTATTTGTACCGTCTATATGGCTTTACGTAAAAATCCGATTCTTTTCATAGCCGAATCAACCACACAAGGGGTCAAGGACGTTGTGTTGTAACTTTCTAGCCTCTATCACGAATGTCAAACGCACGCTGAGCTGTCGCATGCGCGTGTGCTTGCACGAAACCACTTTTAAAACCACATTTTCAATACCGCATTTCTCAGACCTCGTGTATAACTCGCAGCATTGATTTTTGCCTAAAAATCAGTTCAAAATTTTGCGCGTTTAAGTTGAATAAATACGATATATCCATTGAGGATTACAGGTAAGTTTTTTAGTAACATTCAGTAGCTCAATTGTAATATTTCATGGCACTGGATATTTTGAATTGTATTTGAATTGCAAAGTGTAATTGTAAGTAAGCATTTAAAATTAATAGCACTCTGGGCGATAATACCAGTGCTTGTCGGACAATAGCTACCATGTGGTTATTGTTCAGCCATCCAGTGGCAAGAACAAGCTGTTTTAAACTTAATTATTTTTTAACAATTTTATTTTTTCAGTTGTATGCTGGTAATCATGTCTGCAACTAAAAAACGGAAAATTGATGATGAGAGAAGAATGTTCAACAAGGATTGGAGCAGCAAATATTTCGTCATTCAGCACAACCAAGGGACTGTATGTGTAATCTGCCAAACTACAATAGCTGTAATGAAGGAATATAACATTAAACGTCATTATACAACAAAACATTCAACCATATATGATGCAGTGGAAGGTCAGGATCGTATGAACAAGCTAGAAGAGATGATCAAGGCACTTAAGAAACAACAAGGAATATTAACCCATTTTACTAGTCATAAGAAAGACCCTGAACTTGTTACAAAGCTGAGCTTTAAAATCTGTGAAGCAATTGCAGAAAAAGGGAAATCTTTCAGTGATGGGGAATTTATAAAAAGTTGCTTGGGCATATTTTCTGATTTTGTATGTCCTGAAAAGAAACATTTAATTCAGCAAATTAGTCTTTCCCGTTTTACTGTGTCGCGCAGAATAGATCAACTTGCAGAGAATATCCAAGAGACTTTAAAAGAGAGGATTAATAACTGTGCAACATGCAGTTTGGCTCTTGATGAATGCACAGATATTAGTGACACTGCACAATTGGCTGTGTTTGTAAGAGGAGTCACAGACACTTTTGAAATCACTGAAGAATTTTTGGATATGGCCAGCATGTCTTCAACAACAACTGGGCAAGACGTTAGTGATCAAGTGCTACAGTTAACGAATAAGTTTGAACTTGACCCTGGTAAACTGTGTGGCTTAACCACTGATGGGGCCCCATCAATGACTGGCAAAAGAAATGGGTTTACTAAAAAATTGTTGGGCAGCATTGGCTCGCAGGGAGTTGTTGTGAATCACTGTATTATTCACCAACAAAACTTGTGTGCTAAAGTACTCGGGTTTGCTCATGTAATGAAAGATGTGGTCACATGTGTGAATTACATCCGTTCTCGAGGCCTAAATCATCGGCAATTTAAGGCGTTTTTACAAGAACTTCACTCTGATTATCCTGATGTTGTGTACTTCTCAGCAGTGCGTTGGCTCAGTAGAACTGCTACTTTGAAAAGATTTTGGAATCTAAGAACAGAAATTCAGTCATTCATGACAAGCAAGCAACAAGATGTTGGATTTTTGAGTAATGATGATTGGCTAAATGACATTGCTTTTCTAACAGACATCACACAACATCTGTCAGATTTAAATGTTAAACTTCAAGGCAAAAGTCAGCTGGTGAACAAGATGTATGAACATATTTGTTCCTTTGAAAAAAAAAATAAAACTTTTTCACAGTCAGCTTTGTAGAGGAGCACTCACCCTTTTTCCATGTCTAACTGAGAGAAAAGAACACATACCAAACTTAAGAGTGTTCCAAATATGCTGAAAACATTAGCAAGTTGTGTGATGAGTTTGGAAACAGATTCAATGATTTAAGGAAGTGTGAAATGGAGTTCAAGCTCTTTTCTCAGCAATTTGATGTGACACCTGATGATGTTCCAGACTGCTATCAAATGGAAGTAATTGAGTTGCAGTCTGACATGGACTTGAATAGAGCATATGACAGTAATGATGTGGTGACTTTCTACAAAAAACATGTGTGTGGAAAGCATCCTAATTTAGAGAAACATGCCAAGAAAATGATATCACTTTTTGGCAGCACATATTCTTGTGAGCAGTTTTTCTCTAGAATGAAATTAACAAAATGCAAAAACAGAAGTCAGCTCACAAATGAGCACATGACTAGTCAGCTTCGAGTTGCCAGTACATCAGTCAGAGCAGACATAGATGAATTGTGCAAAAACAGGCACTATCAAGTGTCTCATTAACAAAACCAGCATTAATTGTTTTTGTTGTTGTTGAATCAAATGTGCTTAAACAGTACCAAGAATCCCATTAATAAAACCAACATTAACTGTATGTGATGCTATATAATAATTTTTAACACAATACACGGGTTGTGTTTAGCATTTTATAATTTTATACATATTTGACGGTAATTGGCCCTCGACGTTGTTAAAATTTTTGAAAGTGGCCCCCCAGTGAAAAAGGTTGCACACCCCTGATCTAGTAGTTTGAGAAGGTAAGAGTTCTAGATTTAAAAGTAAAACGTTGATGCAATATAGTAGAGCAAAAATTAAACACTTGCAAGTGCCTGATCTTAATCTTCAATCTCCACGGGGGACCCTCTTAAAAATAATAATTCTCTAAACCTTCTCCCAAACATAATTCCATCACAAATTTTTTTCATTTTTCTGGCCAAAATAGCATCTACGTTTTACATCTAGAATACTTATCTTTTCAAACTACTAGATAATTGATCATGGAAACGAGTGTTTGTTATCACTAGCTTGAACTTGACTTTGTTTAAGCTTTTTTTTATTATGATACCGTAAATATAATCGCTTCAACTAATTAAGCAAATTTAAACATGCGAAAAGATTACAGCAAATTAAAAACGATATGCATCAATTCAAAAAAGCATTTTGTAAAAATATTTTTACATTGACAAAAAGTTACTAAAAATGCACTCGTACGCATGATACATTTGCGCTGAAATGTCGGATTTAGAACAAATGCATCACACCTGGTCACCTCATTCAATGCTCTAAAGATGCAGAAAGTAATGACAATACTACCACAGTGTGACTGGATCTTACTCTGACCTTTCTGCTGAGCACTCTACAAATGCTGAATGCTCCCATGTATTTTTTGATGTTGATTGAAAACATAGAGCAGAGCTTTTGCAGAAATAATTTAAGGAGTTGTACTCACACTAATCATTGCGATCTGAATATAAGTGAAATGAAGAACTTTACGTGTAGATTCAAAAAATCATTCAGGTTTTAAAAAAATGGTAATACCGATATAGGTTTGTTCTGCTGACTGAGTAGGAAGTCCATCTCGTAAGCAGACGTCACATTTCAATATGCCAAAGGAACCAAATTACGTCAGGAATGGGTCAGATTTGATAAACCATGTTACAACTATTGGTTTGTACTGTGGCTAACTACAAAGTGGGTTAGCAGGCATCGCATCACTCTATGTTTATGTAATTAATAATAACAAAATAATAATGCAGATGCTGATTGGAACATCAGTGAATTTGCTACCAATAGGTTTAAACTTAAAGTAACACAATGCAGTAAAGTATCAGTAGAGCAACAATAATGGTGTAGCATCTACTCTGCTATGTTTAAATAAGGTAGTGAACATTGGAGTACAAATTTTGCAATGCGGTAAATGATTAAAAACAAAATTTATTGCAAACACTTGTTGCTGGAAAATAAACATTTGATAGACCGCCACTGCTTCACGAGATCTTGACTCAAGTTTGAGAAGCTTTGAAAACGTTAAGTGAGAGGCAAAGTCAAGAACAACGCTGTCACGCTATTAATCAAGTGATGTATTTCGAGTTTATTCTCCTGTGATGAAATCGTCTTACTTGCCTAGTGTGGGCTGGTTTTGTAGTTGTGGTCATTTGGTGTGTAAATTGGTTGCGGCACGTGGTAGGAAGCGTGGTGGAATCCAGAGCTTTCTTTGTTTATCGCAGGTTTCGATCAGAATTACTTAAGATAAACTGGAACCTTCTAAAAACTTCTTATTTTGAGCATTTTTTTTATCTCATGTATGACGTCATAATCGACATTTTGCAATCTATGGTGTTGTTTACAATAATGGAGACGTTTACTGTTGTGTCATATTCACGTAATAATGTGGAACTATCTGGAATTTTCTGGAATCATAAATTTTCTATAAAAAGGGGCAGAATTTTGTTACTGTTTTCAGATGAGCATTAGATGTGTTTCGAGTAAGTCTGTGTTGCTGCTTTTCGTATTTTGTGGGTCATTCTAAATGAGTGCTAGCGGAGATTTCAGAGTGATTTGTACTGCTCTGGGAGAAGTATTTTCAAAGTTACTCAACATATAATTTCGTAGTATATTAAGAGTGGTTGGTTTGTTCTTACGTGGTAGATTGCAAGATTTCCAAAGACCATTGGATATAATACTGATACACTCAAGTCGTTCTCTGGGATAGATAACGTTTCTTTTCTAAGAATTAAAGGTTGAATCTCTAGCCAAGTTTCAATATTGCGACAAACGCACCGCTGCTGCTGAATCTTTGCAGAAAAAATCGATGCCCAAGGAATAATCTTTGCAGAAAAAATGTATATCTAGCTCAGAGATTGTCAACTTTTTCCTCGCTAAGTATCCCTGAGTTGGGAAACAATCAACTCGAACCACCAATAAGGTGAGACCAAATTAATGATCGTTTGAGTTTAGACTTCATTACTCAGTGATAAGAATAAAAGCCGTGATTAAGCTCAACAGCGGATTATCTTTGTTTAACCCATTGCTATCTAGATCAAGGATTCTTGACCTTCTCGTCGTTAAGTACCCCTGAGTGGTGAAACAATCAACCCGAACCACCAATAAGGTGACACCAAACTGATAACCTTAGAAGAATATTGATCCAATGGATAAAAACATCGCTGTTGCTGTATGAGATCTTGGATTCGAACACCAAGCCGGTCAAATCGGACGCAGTGTCACCAACGGCTCGCTACCGCTGTGGCATTTTTTAAAAACTGTGATGTCCTGGCGTTACGTCATGAAGATGGCCCCCCCACTCATTACATGCTTTGGCTTGTTACCGCAAGAGCAAGGAAACGAATGTTGACTCACAGCCAAAAAATAGCCGTGGCTTTTGCATTCTTGCATCGCAATAATGCAAGTTCAGACATAATGTTTAACTAGCAACAAATTTAAACTTAACAGCCATAGATGCAGTGTTGTAGTCTATGCATCCGCATCCAAGTACCCCCCAGAAATTTACTTTTTTACCCCCAGGAGTTCGCAAACCCCAGGTACTGATATAGAGAATGTAGAGGATGTTTTGAGATGATAATTTCATTGAAATATCTGCGCCACAAAACTAGCAAATAAAGTCTATATCCATGATGGAAAGATAGAAGGCCAAGTGTAGTACAGTCAAAACAATTATTTCATAGTACAAGGGTGTCAAAATATGCCAGTGAAAAAACGATTGAGATATTCAAAAATTTGTGCTAAAAACTCTGAATTCTAAACTTGGCTTACCCTCTCCATGACGCACACATATATTTTTTAACATCTACCATTCTGCCTTCACCAAAGAATAAAAATACCATCATCATGCTCTTCCCAAACATTGACCAAAGTTTAAAGAAATGTCGAATCAAGAAGCTGGCTAAAAGAAAAGTCTGACTAAAATTGGTCTTAACAGAAAAAAGAAATCTACTGGGTAGAAAATTTTCAGAATCGGAATGAATAATTTTGGATTTGCCTGCTTATCATTGTGTCTTGGTGTAGTGGTTGGGTAATATAGAAGTTTAAATTTAATGTGTACGTCAAGTTTCGTTTTCTTTCTGTGTGTTTAGGTTTTTAGGTGTAAGCAATCGTTTCAACTAGAGATATATATGACAATTTAAAACATTGCTTTTTATTTAAATACAAGGAACAGCAAATTTAAAACACGTTTTTTACTATCCCGGAGCAATACTTATTCTAGACATATTGTTTTTTTTTTTCTATAAAAAAACATCAATTTAAAAAACATGTTTTTTTTCTGTTTGCGCTGTTGTACTACCTTCGTTTTAACACTGAATAAAAAAAATCAAATGGCATTTAAATCTTACAGCAGTGGCGTATGGCTAGGGATCTGGGGTGCCCCCTTGCGGGTGAGTGAAATCAAAATGAATTTTCAAGATGTTTACTCCCGCTAAGCAACTAGTTGATAACCTTTTTGGTCTTCAGTTTTTGGTGCAGGGCTGCTAGAGCTAGGGTTTGCTGAATCCGGATCCCCATGGTTGGGCGTACTGCGAGAGAAAAGATTCTGAATTAATATGGATGCGACTGTTGCTGCTGCATCAGGCACATATCTGCAATAAGCTGTATAAGATATGTCTGTGTAACCTGATGTGTAAAGTGGTCGATGCATCCCCGAAGTACAGATAGTGAAAACAGGCAGTTTGGCGCTGCAGTATTCTTTCCATGCACTTCCTAATCAAGCGCTGGGAGCCAAGAGCAGAATTTGAACAAATTTTCGAGCTTGTTACCACCATAAACCATTTTTAACCCTTTTAACACTACAGGGGCGTGGCTAGGAATTAAAAAGAAAGGGGGCGCCAGAAAAGTCAATGTAGGGGGGCCAAAGTTTGAAATTAAGCACAAATCCGCTGCCTTCAAATGAGTAAGCTTGTTGATTGGGGGGGGGGGGGCAAGCATTTCAATTGGGTCGGCCAGGTCCCACTGCTCCCTGGCGCCGGCCCTGGGGGGCGCACAAGCCACGCCAGTTAACTTTTTCTGAAAAACGAGCTTTTGTGCTTGCTTCAACTTCTGCCGGACCTATCTTTTTAAAACCTCCAAATGACTGCGGTTTCCTTGCAATCGAACGGGCTGAACTAAACCAAAATATTGTTATACATAATTTCTTTTAATACCGGCCAGTGCTGGCAGCAGAGAGAGCAGTCGACTTAGGGGAGCCAAGAGTTTATCAGGGGGAGGGCAAAGTTGAAAATTAGGCACAAAAACTGCTGTCTTCAAAAGAGTAAGCTAGTTGATTAAGGGGCCATGGATGTCTATTGGGGGGGCCAAGCCCCCTGGCTCCCCAATAGTGGCGGCCCTGATACCGGACCAGATAATAACTTTCTGTGGCTAACGTAATTTGGCGTTCTAATTTTTAAATATGACGTTGAAATTGGACACATTTTGTTTGTTTGTTACGTCATAGTCACACATCAAGCTAAAAAGCCGTAAACCTGATTTAAATCTTCAGCGACAGTACCATTACTAACGCCGAGCTGCACCTGGATTACGCACATGAATAAAGTTGTTGCCCCATATCGCGTTGAAACTTCAAGATATACGAAAAACGAAATTGACCCCCCCAAAACTGGCTTTGACAATACTTTTAATGCCGGATTAATGCTGGCTGGACACTTAACAATTACGTATATCAGCTTTAAAATACGAAAGTTTTGTACGTTTGCCAGCGGGGGGGTACTAAACAGTGTAAACATAATCGCTTCTCAATTTTAAACGCTTTTTTCTTACGAGTTTTTGTAGAAGCATAAAATGCACTACCTGCAGCTGTATTGTTATATCGGTACCATGCCGTAGCAGCAGTAGTAATAGTCGCTTTTCCAATTTCCATATACCTTTCAAAATTTGCCATAGTGGCAGTACAGAATAAGTAGATAAATTAATGAGCTTAATTGGTGTATAATAAGTTAAAAAAAAGCAGTTGATATGTTGTTTTCAACTGCATGCCTTTAACATTGATTCAGCTCAGAGTTTAAAATGCTCTTTCTTCTAACCATCAAACCAAGAACAGAATATTAGCAAATGGCGATGCCTTAATTTTTATTACTCAGTAGCTTACAAAAGTTTGGCAGGGGCGAACCCAGGGGGGGTGTGAGTGATGCATCCCCCCACCAGCTCTTTTCAACAATGCTTTGGATGAATAAAATTTTTCCATAATTTTGAACCTCTTTATAACAATATGTCTGAGTCGTCTTAAGCACGCATAATCGAAACTGTGCGAACAAAATGCATCATATTTGGTGAAGCACCAAAAATTAGAAGCCAAAAATATAAACAAATTTTGCCTAAAAATTTTTCAAAAAGCACTCAAATGGCCATTAAATTATGTAAACTTTCAAAAATTTTCCAGGGGAGCATGCCCCCGGACCCCCTAGAATCGTTTTTGTAATTTAAGCTACCTAAAATTTACTCTGCCGGAAAAAAACTATGCTTAAAAAAGTGACAAAATTTGATGCCCCCTCTCAGAAAAAATTTCTGAATATGCTCCTGACATGAAACATTTTCAAAAGGCTTCTTTACGCCCGTTTCCGGGTCTTAACGTCTTTGTATTTGGTTAATATTCAAACTAATTAAAAATTACATAACCCCCACCAAAACTTTGTGGATTCGCTGCTGACTAGAGGCTCTTAGTGAAACTAGAATTTCTTTGCAAAGGTCAACTTCGTGCATGTTGGTATCAAACATCTCTGGTGCAATGTCCTTTGATCTCTGGTGCAATGTCCGAAAGAGCTGACAGTGTTGCCTGAGATTGGATGCCAGGTTTTGGTGTTACACGAGTGATAGAGGAAAATTTCTTGAAAAAAAAATTGATAAAAACTATAAAATTGATAATGTCGAGTATTCATGAGTGATGAGCAGCAACATGCCATAAAATGAATTCTGCAAGAATGCAGAATGTCTTCAACAGTGACTTGCAATATGTAAAAGTTCGATCCATTCTCATTCACTTCCTCCCAGTTGCCACAAACTGCAATACTTCAGTAGATCAATCGTCCTTATAATTAGAAATCTTGGCAAATTTTTGTGTTGGTTTGATGCCAGCTGACTTCGTAAATAATAAATAAAACCCAGGTGTTTGGTAAACAAAACAAATGTCTTGTTATGGAACGAAGAGACGCTGTGTAGTATGAAAACGCTTCAGAGCAAAACATACATCGATGAATTTAAGGTAAACAAAAGAACTGGGGCGAGTTTCTACATAGTACCTAAACGGCTCTCAAACAGATCAAAATTTTTTTCATTTGGGTTAGGGTTAGTGTGAGGGGAGAGGTGTGAAAGAGTGCATGGGGTGAGTGTGGAGAGCGTGGCCTCTCCTTAGTTTACTCAACTGCTAAGCACTGCAAACTAGGTTGGTGTCGCAGCACCCATGTCGCGCACTTGTCTCATCTATAGTGTTCTAAACGATGCTCTGCGCATAGCAGGTTAGTGTACTAATCCTAACCCTCAACTCCAACGGACAAGCTACTTTATTAGAGGAAGTCGTCATGACTTCCCGTCCGGTAGGCCAGGAAGGACACTGCTTTGTAGTTGTTTGCTCTTCACCCTGGCCACGTAAAGAGTTTGACTGGAATGGTGACGTACCACACGAGTGGATATGCGTACCACAAAGGTTAAATTCTTTAAGAAATATTTATGCGAAGGAATGAGTGATCCTGACAAGATCATTCGTCCTGGAAGAGGAATGTTTCTTACCTGAGGGCGGCTGATGAAGGCTAATAGCCAGAAACAGTGCTGTCTTGCTCTACGGTACGATTTACTGGAGTGCCATGCACTGTTGGTGATGTAGTGCTGTTATAGCCTCTGACCCAACAAGAGGAAGTCGTCATGACTTCCCGTCCGGTAGGCCAGGAAGGACACTGCTTTGTAGTTGTTTGCTACTTATTCCTGTGGGTATCCAGTCAGCTGGGCTTCACCGCTAAGGAGCTGACTCTCCTTGGCCCATCGTGGCATCCACAACCCGGGCCATATTCTTCACGGTCACATGGTCAGACCTCCGGATCCCTGTGAGGAAAGAGTGAAATCCAGATGCCTATTTGTGAGTGCTGTGCGGAAAGTACTGCACGATTTATTGACGTTGTATATTGGCAGAGTGCAGTGGGCAAACTACAAACGGACCACGGGGTATTTGCTCAATAGTTTACCCAGGTTCCTTGATGTTATACCAAGAGCTGGCCTCCATTCTTTTGGAATGAGCTTGCCCACTATCGCGTAAGAAGTTTAAGGCTGAACCTTCTACGAACTGGCATAGGTTGATTTTGCTTAGCTATTCACAAGTGGGATCTCGCTTCTTGACCGAATTGCGATTTGCTAGAGTAGCGCAGATCATGTTATTTTCATGTGCCTAATTTGTCGTGCACTAAGAAGAATATGTGGTCTGTTGCTCGTGGATGACGATACTTCAAACTCGCCAAGCTATATCATTGCTATAGCTTGGAATCCAGACTGCGCTACAATCTGAGGTTATAAAAGGAAAGAACCACGTTTTAGAGTTGCTAGTCATTGATGTGGAGCAGACATGGGCAAACTACGGCCGCGGGGTCAAATACAGCCCACCAGCATTTACAGAAACTTAATCTCCCACCATGAATCGAGTGGAAGACCTTTTTCTTTTGAGAGTTACCTGTGGCAGTGATTTTCAAAAGAATAAGCATTAACGATCTAAAATTGGAACGAAAAACAAAGTGAAAACCTTTTTTTGGACATCACATTCGCATGCGGACAATGATCTTCAAAAAAAGAACTTCACCTTGTTTTCCAATTAGCGTGCGGCTCTAAGCTTTAGCTTTGTTTCAAATGTGGCCCTTCGAGTGAAAAGTTTGCCCACCCCTGATCTGGAGTATGAATGCTCGGCCAAACTCCAACAACATGAATAGCGCTCCAACCAGTTACGTAATGATGTCTGCGTTATTGAGGTTGCTGATTGCTTAGCGCGATATGTGCTTACAAATCTGATGCTCTAAAAAACTAATTGATCATGCCTGCCGTTTGGGAACATGTTTGATTGTTGTCCACACACAACTTCCCTGCAGCTATTCCTGATCGCATTATTTGCAACTCTACAATTGCTTGCAAATATTGTAAACTATTGCAGTGTTTTTCATAATGAATGAGTTAGTGCCGTTAATACAATTATGCTTTGCTAAGCTGCCAAGGAGTTGGAACAGTGCGGCTTTCCACAAGGTACCAGGGCATCACACATCATTGTCATTTGCAACAAATAATATTTTTAAAAGATGTATAGGCATACTGTTAGTTTATGACGCGATTTTTTTGTAAGGTATGGTCTCTTTAAATTAATGTCTTCAGAAAAAAAGCTTCAAACTGCATGTAGAAATTCATCATCATCATCAATCCAGTTTTGATTCGTTTTTTTCCTCGTCACTGAAGGTGGCCGAATACACTTCATCCCTTCCGCGATCGCTCTTGGTCCTTCCCTCCATGTCGTTCGATCAGCAGCTTCTTTGATCTTCAACCCGACTTTCTTCACACTCTCTTCCACCTGCCTCTTCCACGTCATTTTTGGCCGCCCTCGCTTTTGCTGTCCATTCACTTCCATCATCATTACCTTCTTCAGTATATTATCATCTTCTCTTCTAATCACATGTCCATACCATCTTACTCCATTCATCTTTGCCATTCTATCTAACGTTTTCTTTAAACCCAACATCTCCATCAGCTTATCCGTGTTCTTTCTATCCACCAATTTTACTCCACACATTGATCTCACCATGGCTCTTTCAGTTCTTCTCAAAACTGCCATTTCACTTTTCCTTAAACACCATGTTTCACTTCCATGCAACAATGCCGATCTTCCACAACTTTGATAATCCATCCCTTTCATTCTCAAAAAAAAACTTCTTCCACGTAACAACTCCCCGCATTCTCTAAACTTCATCCATCCTATCCTTACTCTTGAAGTCACGGCAGTTTCACATCCACCACTAGCATTCAGCCTGTCTCCTAAATAACAAAATCGCTTCACAGTCTCCACTTCATCGCATAATACCTCCACTGGTTCTTCCGTGCCATCTCCAACATCTGTGCATCTTCTACAAACAAAATGTCTGGCAGAACTGCAAGTCACCTTTTTCATCTTGGTGCTCCTTCCACGTATCCACTTCATACACCGCGTGCAACACACAGCGTTAGACACAACCCTTTTCCCACATACTCCACAAGGATCTATTTTACTCGATGTAATTTCACCTTCCGTTCTGCTCACCATCATTTTAGTCTTTCCAACATTCACTTTCAATCCCTTGCCTTCTAATGCTCTTCTCCACCTTTGGAACCTCTCCCGTAAATCCTCCAAACTTTCACTCATCAGCACCAGATCATCCGTGTACAAAATTTTATTCAACAATCCTTCTTTTGCATGCTCTGTCACAACATCAACCACAATAGCAAATATTAATGGTGTAAACACAAACCCTTGATGCACACCAATCCTTGCCCCAAATTCATCCGACGTCCGTGATCCAACTCTAACTTTCGTCCTGGAACCCTCACATAAACTCATCACTGCTTGCACCAACACTTCTGCCAATCCATTCTTTCTTAATGCACATTCCATCACTTTTCTCGGTACCCTATCAAATGCCTTTTCCAAATCCACAAAACACATGGACAACTTTTTCTCTCTTCCACGAAATTCCTCTTGCCTACTCCTCAGAATAAGCAACGCATGAGTGGTGCCTTCCCTGGCATAAAGCCAAATTGCATGTCATCTATCATTACCAATTCTTTTATTCTGTTCTTCAAGACTCTCTCCACTATCTTCGTTGCATGCTCCACCAGCTTTACCCCTCTGTATGCTCCACAGTCCATCACATCTCCCTTTCCTTTAAAGATTAAAACAACAACGCTTGTTTTCCATTCTTCTGGCATACCTTCTCCATCATGCACTCTCTGACAAAGCTTCTTCATTACTCCAACACCAAACGTTCCACTTGCTATTATCATATCCATATTTACTTCTGAGGGTCCAGCTGCCTTTCCCCACTTCATCTTATTCATAGCTTCCATCACCTCCTCATCAGTTACTCCTTCAACTGGTCCTTCAACCATATCTACTTCTACCATCTGATCCCAATTATTTTCCACATTCATAATCTTTTCCATGTGTTCCTTCCATAATTCCCACGATCTTTCTCACTGACTACAAGTCTCCCATCTCTATCCTTCATGCAACCTCCACCATCTATGTCCCTTCCCTCCTTTCTCATGAACTTCACAAACTTGAAAACGTCGTTTGGTTTGGTGCATAAAACATTCATTTTTTCTTCAGCCTCTTACCTCATGGCTTTTGCAATTATTTTTTTTGTTTCGTTTCTGGCCTTCCTATACTTATTTTTATCTTCCGCAGATCTATTCGTGTACCACAGCTTAAATGCTTTCTTTTTCCAATCTATCGCATCCTTTACTTGCTCGTTCCACCGCCATGTGTTTCCCCGACTACCCCTCGCTTTCGTCTGTCCACGCAATTCACCACAAGCCTTTAAAACTCCATTCTCATAAAACCCCCACAAATCCTTTGAATGAATGTCCACCAATTTTCCGATTCTTTCTTCAAATTTCTCTTTGATCTTTTAAACTGCATGTATTTGAAACTCCATGCAGAAATTATCTATTATAATGTGAATTTTGGCTCCGGCCAGACAGATCAGTTGTAACTACATCGCTATCCATACGATAGGTCTGAGATTTGTTTGCATGAGCAGTTAAATCAAACATAAAATTGTCAAAGGTTAATAGTTGTGTTGCTAAGGTGCGAAGATGGGCCTCGCCACTCCTTAACTGTTTTGGGGTAATATCGCGAGGGCAAGAAGATTTGATTTTTTTATATTGCTGCATGCAACACCTCAATAATTTGTTCTATTGCACACATGGCAGCACTGCTGGGTCATCACTGCCTAACAAATTGAGCTCAGTGTAGATCAACGGTGGGCAAAGTGCGGCTTGCAAGCCACATGCGGCTCGCCGGCCTATTGTTTGTGGCTACTGTTTGTATGTACAAACAAATATCAAAAAACTGGCTTATCTATATTTTTTTTTAGATCAAAACTTTCAATGCCCTGACTATAATGTTTGCAATTTATTTTAACAACTCAGATGGCTGAGTGGTATAGAGCGTCCGCTTTGGTAGCTGCAGACTTGGATTTGATTCCGAGTCAGGTCAAACCAATGACTTTAAATTAGCATTAACAGCTTCCCTGCTTGACGCTCAGCATTAAAGGGACAGCGTGGAGAACAAACCGGCAAGTTTACTTGTGCCGTCGGAAAAAGCGCTTAGCGGGATTTCTCCATCTTGTGTGGTAGACAGATGGCTGGCAAATCTTAAGCGAGCTCACAGAGCACATTGATCGCTTTCTTGTGATAGGATGATAAATATGCAACTAAGATATAGTTTCTATTATTTAGCATTAAACATTGTATTTTTTTCTGAATGGAAACCAATATATCTTTAGCATTCCAGGGCTTTTGCTTCAACCTTTTTTGATTAGAGCACTTTTTAGTGGAGCGTGTTTGGCAATAATATTCTCAATATTTTAACGAATTGATAAAATGCAGTATTAAATGTTTCACTTGTTATTTTCGATGCATCGCGAAAAAATTGTTCAGTGCCGAATTCATATCCAGCTTCAATTCTTTTCGGCTAAATCTTAATTTCTCGCTAAAGTATATAGACTTTTTAAAAGAGAATGCCAAAGTTGGTGCATCGGTTTTATGAAATGCAGGATAGTGGTCCTGACATTGCAACTTTAAAGACATTGCAGCTATAATGCTATATTATGTATCGCTGGTTATAATTTGCTTTAGAATTGTTGAGGAATGATCTGAAACACTGCTGGTCGCTTCAGCAATTTGTGGACTTGCCCCAATAAGCTAATAATAATCAACGTATTGAAAAATTTTTTAGTGGCGGTTGAAAGTTTGGTTAAGGGCTGTATTTTTGTTAAAATTACTTAAAATGTCATAAAGTTTTTTCCTCTTACAAAATTATCTTAGACGTTGGAGATGAATTCTCCATCGTAGCAGCACAAGAACGTAGATAAACTACTCCCATAAATAATTTTGAGAAGCAAAATATGTTTATGTTGTTTAGTGATACGACATTGCACACGCAAAACACAATTCATGAAAAAAGTTAATTGTTTACAAGAGCAACCTTACAGAACTCTTCTCAAATGTGAAGCAAACATTTGCAACTGTAAAAAAACATACATCGAAGTCAATCAGGACAGCCGTAAATGCAACTTTCAAAGAAAGTGGATAAGCCATACTCATTACTCAATCAGAAGTACCAGCTCTGAAGAGGGGCAGCTCGTCTATAAGGCTGCACCGCTGCAGTCTACCCAAGTATTTTTTGGTAAATTTTGCGTTTTATTTTCTGTTTTATTGATACCAAAATTATACTAAAACTCTTGAACTTTTTTAGTTTTGCTAATATTTTTTTAGCAAACCACAAAGCACTTAGTGCTAAAAACACCAATGGGTTTAATACTGTTTAATATTTACAGTAACTAAACTAATCAATGGGATAGCTTGACTAGAGCTAAGTCAGTTTCATCATTTATTAGTATTTTGTAATTTTCTTGTAGCCAATGTTTGCAGTGTAGTTTTTTAATAATAAATGTTAATTCATCACCAACCGATTGGCACACACGCTATCGGTGCGACGTTTCTTTGGAGCTGTGTAGCCCAGGCGCTAAGCCGTGGAGATGCGCCCCGCCACTCGTCACACGCTTCCACATAATACCGCGAGTATAATGAAGATTTGATTTTTTGATTATTAAACAATGTTAAACCCAGTAATGGTTTTTAGCACTAAGTGCTCTGTAGTTTGTAAAAAGCACCTCTCCACTGAAATTATATTTTTTTTAGCATTTGGAAACTCTGTTTTGGGCAGAATTTGTAGTGCCTTTCTTGTTTCCTAGGTTACATCTTAATTTCCTCATAATATGCAGAGCAGTTATTTCTTTTAAATTTCAGCAGCGCTACAAAAAGCTTTCAAAGCGCTCCTTTCTTAATTAGCGAGGAAAAAGGCTGCAGTGTGAGTACTGAGTAGCCTATTGTAAAGAGTCTGCTTTCGGCAAACCCAGAGAAAAACTGCTGGTGGTTGTCCTGCAGCTTCGACTTTTGACTTCTAAGTTAGAGCTGGAAAGAGCTTCATTAAAATGAACTACTTTTAAAAATAATTTTGGAGGTTGAAAGGCAATGTCTTAAACCAAGCCAAAAACTTTAAACCAGTTTTAAAATTAGCAACAACAAAGGCGTGTTCACACAAATTAGATTAGATTTTTCGCACAATGTAGGCTACGAAAAGTTACGAAGTTATGATGTAAAACTACGTCACATTGTGAGGCATTCTAGAAAACAATCATAAGGTGCTTTGCAAAATAACAAAAAGCAAAATTGTTGAAGTTCAAATCGTGGGGAAGATATTTCCGTCAGCTGCTTATGTAAAAAAATGAACAAAATTTTGTATGACAACAAATCGGATGAAAATCGCATTTAGTGTAAACTGACCTTAAGACTTGAAATGCATACTGTTATGTTAATATGTCAATGATTAATTCGGTGTGTAATCATATCTTCAAAGCGTAAATTTTAATCGACCAAGACCAAATGAAAAGATTGCGATTAAGAATTCTGGTAGACCAACTCCAAGATTGCGATGAAGAATACTAAGAGCAAATGAAAAGATTGCGATTACGAATTCTGGTAGACCAACTCCAAACTTGATGATAAAGCAAAGTGTGACATGTAGAACTAAATCTTATGAAAAAAAAATTTCATCCTTTCCTTTACAATCAGTATGAGTGGCTTTGTGGATGCGAAATTGACAATACTTTATTTTGCTTTCCTTGCCTAAATTTCGGTGGAGAGAAAGTCATGGACAGCTACTGGCCCAACAGACCTAAAAAATTCAAGAGCCAAAATGGAAAATGCGCATATAAATCGGATGGTAGATCTGCCAATGCTCGAGCAGGGTAATATTGCTTCTTTGCTTGATTCGAGATACGCGCTATTTGTAGCAAGACACAAAGTCCGTTTAACAAAAAACTGAAAGACTCTATCCAAAATTATAAATTGCATTAAATTGTGTGGCAAATGCGAACTACCTCTCAGAGGTCATGACGAACGTTCTAATTCGGAAAACCCAGGAGTGCTTTGCAGTTTGTTAGACTTCGCTTGTGACTTCGATAAGTCTCAAAAATCACCTGTTAAGCGAGAATACTTTTAAAGGAACTATACAAAATGCTTTTTAAAGGAACTATAAGACCATACAAAATGAACTGCTACAATCTATGCTAAAGTAAGCCAAGCTCAAATCAAGCAAGAAATAAGCTGCTCCGATTTTTTAGCAATTCTGTGTGATGATACGACCAATATATTTGGTAAGACTCAAATGGTATTCCGGTTCAACTAGATAGAATTTTCGAAGCAGATCTGTCAAAGTCGTGGAGAAAGTAAACTTGGACATTATCCACTGTTGTAGTGAACTTGAAAGATCACTGCAACAAAACACTGGTTTTATAGCTGCTGGGGTAAAAATACATTAAAAAATTAACTTTTGGCTGAACTTTTTCTTCAAAATTATGCCGCCTGTTGAAATTTTATTTAATCAAATGCAAAGCAGAAGCATCATTTCAATGGCAGCTGAATCTGCAGTCAAATCATTTGAATCTGCCATAAAAAATATTCGTATGGAAATTAAATCGCCAGATGAGACAAAAGTCGAACCTCATACCAAGCGAAGATAGGAAACTTATTTCGTTACTGCGGCAAAAGAAGTACGTGATGGAGTTATTACCCAATGCAAAGAACGTTTCAAGTTCACTGGACATTTGGTTGCTGCTAAACTGGAGCAACAAAGCAAGTTTTGTATTTTTGTTACCTGCCATTAAAAATATTCAGACAAATGGATCCCGGACAAATGCATTTTGTTGCATATAATCTGTCATAAAAAATATTTGGACAAATGAGTATTTTGTATTTTGTTGCATATTTATCCTTCTATCACGAGAAAGCAATTAATGCCCTACACGAGCTCGCTTAGGAGTTGCCAGCCATCAATCTACCACAACAAAATGGGGTAATACCGCTAAATGCCCTTCCCAACGGCACAACAAGTAAAATTGCCGGCTTGTTCTTCATACTGTTACTTTAATGCAGAGCGTCAAGCAGGGAAGCTGTGAATACCAATTTTAAAGTCATTAGGAGCATTAAGATGGATTTTGGAACTCAACTGCAATAGAAAGATAATAGCCAGTATATTTGCAAACATTTTACAAACGTTTCGGTAAAAACTTATACCATCATCAGTGTAAAAAACTACAGGGGCACTAGGCTAAAATAAACAGCACAAGAAGAAAATTATTTTGAATACGGCATAATTATGACGACATAAACAGAGTAGTTGAGATTTAAATAAATTAAAGTAAAGGGGTGGAATAAAATTCCATGCATTTTGAGAGAAAAGTTTAGCAGTGAGAAAATAGTGGTTAAACACGGTGAAACCTAGTTCAAATACTGTAGGACTACTTAAGTCGCACGAGCATGAAAAAATTGCATACGAAGTAAGATTAATTAAACAAGTTACTAATCGCGAATTCTTCCAACCCCATCTACCTATTCAATATTTAGTTCAGTTTTTCGTGCACTCGCAATACTCGTGTATAGGCCTAATTCGCGATTAGTAACTTGTTTAATTAATCTTACTTCATATGCAATTTTTTCATGCTCGTGCGACGTAAGTAGTCCTACAGTATTTGAACTAGGTTTCACCGTGTTTAACCACTATTTTCTCACTGCTAAACTTTTCTCTCAAAATGCATGGAATTTTATTCCACCCCTTTACTTTAATTTATTTAAATCTCAACTACTCTGTTTATGTCGTCATAATTATGCCGTATTCAAAATAATTTTCTTCTTGTGCTGTTTATTTTAGCCTAGTGCCCCTGTAGTTTTTTACACTGATGATGGTATAAGTTTTTACCGAAACGTTTGTGAAATGATTGCAAATATACTGGCTATTATCTTTCTATTGAAGTTGAAGTCATTAGTTTGACTAGACCCGGAATCAAACCCAAGTCTACAGCTCCCGAGGCGGACGCTCTTACCACTCAGCCATTTGAGCTGTAAACAAAATACAAAAACATATCCATAACTACAAAAAATTTTCAATAATCAAATGCCAAACAGAAGCATCATTTCAATGGCAGCTGAATCTGCAGTTAAATCAATTTGAATCGGCCGTAAAAAATATTCGTAAGGAAATTAAACCGCAAGATGAAACAAAAGTTGAATCTCCTGACAATTTCGGAAGCAGAAAAATGTTTTCCACAGTTAATTGCACCAAATCATTTTTGCGACGCACAACTAGCAATGAAAGGTTATCAGCATTGACCATGCTGTCGATTGAAAAGAAGATGAAAGATTTTAATGACAATATCATAGAACACTTCGGTTTAGCTAAAAACCGAAAAATGGATTTTGTATTGCAATAATTATTGTAAAAATCGCACACTTTTTCCTAAAACTTCATCAAAGCAATGAGTTTTTGTTTGTTGTCTTTTGACAATTACGTTTTTTCTAGAGTATTTGTTGATACTTTTGTTTAGTGTACATTTATAGAAAACCTAAATCAGCTTTTGATTTTTTAACACAAGTAGGTTATCATCAACACAATTTTTAAACAACCAGCAAATATAATAGCTGATTAAACTAAGAAGGTCAACCTCGATTGCTCTTTATTTTCTCTTCGTAGATTCGAACTTACAACTAAGGCTTAAATTCACGCTAGGCCATGTACAGCTACCCTCGGATACCAAGCATCAATCGTTAGGCATCACCAATCGTTAACTTTAATACTGATGTAATCTTTGTTGCGATCGCGTTGCCCTGCCCATGGCGTCTTGTAGTTGTAGCTTGCCAAATAATATTAACGTCATAAACACAAGATAAAAAATAGGTGCAGTGCTGGTCTCTTAACAATAGAGATAAAACTAATAACTGTAGTGACAGTCCTAACATAGAAGCTAACTATCATCTTTTCAGTTGCCGCCTAAGTATAGATCTTTTCCAAGATTTTTTGCCTCTTCTAGAGTGTGTTTTTGTTTTTTGCAATACAAGTGGTGAATGACGAGTTATACTACTTTTGCAAGTTTTTTCCGGAATGTGGACCAGCAACAGCTGACAATTTGGCAACTACGCAACATGCAAACAACTTCACTGCATAAGAGCCCGTCGTTAATTGTCACTCCTGGAAGGAATGAGCCAGTGGCGGCTCGTAACTATTTTTCATGGGTAGGCAGACAGCAATTGGCAGAGAAGAATCCAAAACAATGGATACAACCATGTGACGTAGCTTTTAATTGGATAGCACACGGGCATGGATATATGCAAATCCCGGAAGATGCTACCATTGATTTTATTGAACTCTCAGTTGGATGAATCATAAATAACTAGGCTAGTTTTAGTGAAGTGATAAGCAAAGCATAAGTTTTATTGAGATTTTTTGAGGGGGTGTTGGCAATTTTGTTTAGATTCTTTTTTTTGTTTTGGGGAGGGGAGGGGAGTTGCTACGCTGCGCTGATGAGACCCAAAAAAGTTGAAACGCGTCTGCAGCTGCAAATGGGTTGATAGACTGGTGGCTCCTAAAGGTGATGGTTACTTCGGTGGGGTTCTCTTATTCCCAGCTCAATTTTCTCATGAGTAGCATGGAGTAAGGTACCATACATATGTATGGCAATCCCTTGTTGTTTGGAATAAGAGCCTTGCTTTTTTGGCTTTTGCTCATTTTGTATTAAATTTTACCAATCCTTGCATCCTTCTGGATCCAGCCAGGACCAATTGCCCCCGTGAAATTTGCCATGTATGGCCTAGTTATCTCTGTTGAGTTTGTGATTACATTTATTGTTGCAATCAATGCAATGCGATTGAAAAGTAACGACGCAGAGAAAATTCAAAGGGTGGGAACAAAACCAATAAATTTTGAATCATCGGAGCTCAATGTATCTCCAAGGTTCCCACACAATTTTAATTATCAAATTCCATGACTTCTTACGACTTTTCACAACAATTATTGCACTTTTTTATGTTATTTTACGTAAGCTACACTCCACGTATGTGGATTCTGAGGAACTAAAATCTAAACTTTACTCTCAGTTAGTAGGCTACACCACCCTATATAAAGCGATGAAAACTTAACTTTCACAACAAACAACAACTATAGTAGTTCATTTAGGATTCTTGTTAAGGCTCTTGATTATTGGAATAATATACGAATGAGGGGTACCAGTAGCTGCAAACACTCACGGATATTGGCAAGGCGAAACTCTTGTCTGACGAGATAATTCTGTTTCTAACCCTTTCAGCCTCCAAGAAAACTAAGCACATATTAGTTAGCCTATAACTTAATAAGCGCATATAACGAAATTTAATCATCTAAATTTATCAATATATCAAGGAATCACAGAGCACTTAGTGCTAAGAACACCACTGGGTTTAACATTGTTTAAGGTACAGGTGTATTTAACATAACTAATCAAACGTTTTCGGCAATTCCATAACGCCTTCTTCAGGATCTACATTGAATTAATGATTATTGAAAAGCTACACTGCAAACATTGGGAAAATCACAAAAATACTAATAAATGCTGAAACTGACTTAGCTCTAGCCTAGCTATCTCATTTTTCAGTAAATTTAAATTTACGGTGATTACAAATATGACCAATTGATGACATCACAACAATAAGCAATACGGCATGAAAATTAATAAATATTTAATAAAAATGATGCTCCATTCACGTATAATTATTTATTTCGGGTTTTGTTTTTTGGTCAATAAGGCTACTCGGATTTTGGCTTCGCAAGCCGAAATTAAATAAACAATTATACACAAATGGAGCATCATTTTTGTTAAATATTTATTAATTTTCATGCCATATTGCTTTTGTAATTGTCGTACCATAAATTTAAATTTACTGAAAAATGAGACAGCAAGGCTAGAGCTAAGTCAGTTTTAGCATTTATTAGTATTTTTGTGATTTTCTTGCAGCCAATGTTTGCAGTGTAGTTTTTCAACAATCATTGAGTTATTGTAGATCCTGAAGAGGGCGTTATGGAATCGTCAAAAACGTTTCATTAGTTATGTTAAATATACCTGCACCTTAATCAATGTTGAACCCAGTGGTGTTCTTAGCACTAAGTGTTCTGTGGTTTGTAAAAAGCACCTCTCTACCGAAATTATAAATCAAGAAATCCCCACTACTAAATTATGGAATACGCACCACCAAAAAGTTTCAGCAACTGTATATGATATTCGGTACAAGGAACTGTATATGATATTCGGTACAAGTATAGCTAATGCTATTGTAATTTGGGGACAGTTTATTAGCATCGGAGAGTGAATTGAGAAACTGGTTTCAGTTTTGTGGTTGACAGCACCAGTAGTGTGAAACAGAAAAAGCAAAATTGCGCCAACACAAACAACTCCTTCAACCTTAGTGCTGAAAAAACAGCACATTTTATATTTTTTTACCGCGTATCACGAGAGAATGCACAGTTAGCATCTAGATTCTAGAGTACAGTAAAACGTGATGCACGGTACTCAAGAACGCATCAAAACGGTTATATCCTTGATCCTTCCATCTAAAAAAGCAAGAAAAAACGGTCAACTAAAAGTTATTGCTTCATACTGGCTATCAGTACTGTACATGGCTATCTAATGATAGGAAGGCGAGCCTTATGACATGGTTAATAAATCTTGAATCTACCAGGAGAGGTTATAAAATAATTTCCATCCTAAAATGAATTTCATCCTGAAGATGAAAATGACGAATTTAAACCCGACATCGAACAACAACACACAGTGGCCACAAAACATAAACTCTCAATAAATTGACCAGTAAATTCAATCAATCAATCAATCGGTATTTTACCGCGACACAATATTGTACTACTATGTAGAAGGGAAGCAGCCAAGATTATCGGGTCCAAGGAATGAGGCCTGTGCATGGTGGTGGCAATGGTCAGCATGCACAAAGTCAAAATTAAGCAAGATAAAGAAATTCATTGATCGAAAAAAAGATTGGGGAGGAATGAAAAGACTACAGTTGTTGTTTCAAGATCATCCATGTTCTTAACCACCAATCCTCGCCTTTCAGATAGCTGCTTGAGAGCAGGTTCAGGTTCATCTTAAAAACAAAGCATAATCTTGTTTTTGTGCAACGATTCATCCAGCAGTATAACGATTTTTCTCTGTGGAAAACTTTAGTAACTAACTGACAGAGTTTGTACAGCCTACTGTTGTTATACAGCATTGCATTGTGTTAAATAGCGCTTGACTGCACTGAGCACTCTTTTTGTTCTTCAACAATACTCATGGGAGTGGTTTTGCTTATGCTCTGCAATGCCTTCGTTTGTAAGTGTGTTCTTACAACAATCAAAAATCTCTGTCCTACATCGAGCTCCTTTTTTCCAACAGTAGTATATCAGAGACCATGTTCTTGCAGCAGAATGTCAACGTGACTGCTTCCTCTATACGTCGATCCGTGTCGCTGCTATGCCTCCAGCAATCGCTTGCTCCCTCCCCTCCCCTGCAAGCTTCTGGTACAAGCCGAAAAGCAGAAGACTCAAAAAGCTAAAAACTACCTCAGTCCAGAGTTAACAAGACCTATTAGCTGATACAAAAAACCTTACAAGGAAACCTGTTATCTCGTATTTTCTCGACTACACAAGCAGCTAAATTCTTTTATCGTTTACACCCCACCACTGCCATATCCATCAAGCAAAGTTTTGGTAGGAAGTGTAGCGATATCTCCGTAATATGAGAAATTTGTGATACAATAGGCATTATGCATCTTCTGCGTGTAAATTCCTGCCAGACATTACTTTTAGAAGGAGGACTCTTGTAATAAACACAAGATGAGTAGAGTAGTCCCCACAAAGTGCTTATGCCTTTTGTGATCCCAGTGCAGGGTAGACAAACGCAGCAACTCCAGTAGTGCATTTGAGAGAATGTTGTCATTTTCGTGCATAACGTTTCCTTGAAACCCTTTTTTCGGTGCTTCTGAACAAAAACCATCAAATTTTGCTAAAAGGAATTCTTTGCACAGCAAATGTTTGCACCATGAGACATTTATCTTCATTTGCAGAGGGTGTCTAAGGCAGGGGTTCCCAACCTTTGTTTCTTCATTACCCACTTTTGATGTGACTGACCTTCAATTACCCACTGTTAAAAAATGAACTTCGTTTTGATACAGGCGGTCTAAAGGAGTTCTAGACCCTTTGCTCAGTTGACAATTTCGGCTATCTTCCTGTCAGCAGTCTTGAAGACTTTCCAGTACAAAATAATGTATTGACGGAAGAAATAAAAATAAACAGCAAAGCGGCGTCAACTGAACATAAATTAACTGAGGATTTGGTGACCTCAACTCATAAAAGAGAAGCTTCGTCTTTGCAATCATGCAAAATTCATCTGACCACGTTGTAAAAACTCAGTTGCCTTTGCACTATCGTATTAAGAAAAAAGGTGCGTAGTTATTTCAAAACACTGCCTGCAAGCGCGCAAAGCCAGGATATAGCTTGACAAATTAAATCGTGGGTTTATGAAACAATCAAAGAGGCGCAACACTGAACAAATGAAGGAAATAATATTAGCGTACGTGTTCGATTCGCGAGACCATCGCGGTAATTTTCTTGAAAGCTAATTAAAATAAATAAAGGTGACGTGCTGTAACATAGCGGCCCCTTGAAACGGAAGTCTTCAGTGAAGTTTCAACAAACATAAAGTGAAGGCACGAAAAAATGAAGTAAATAATATACACGTAAAATATAGCAGAATAGATAGCGACGAACGAACCGGCCCTATTCGTAAGTATGGTTAAAAGGTTTTTATTGCAACAACATGACCAATAAAACGCAACAGACTGCAGTTTAGTAAAGAAACACTCCAATAAATAAATATCACAACAAATATTAAACGAGAGCGATTTTTGACAGATCCCGTAAAATGCATTCAATTTTATCAGGGTCTGCGGCTGTACTTTTCTTGGCCAGGACGGCAATAGTAGCACGCCAAACTATTTCTTTTCCTCGGCGTATCTGAGGATGAAGACTGTGGACACGTCCTAAACGGTAAGCCCCCTTGTGAGCCAGGTCCTCGGCATCGCCCACCAACACTAACTGGCCCGGAACAAGGTTAGGGCGCATGGTCCTCCACTTATTTCGCCCTTGAAGAGATGTAACATAAGATTTCCTCCACAACAGACAAAAACGGTGGGCCAAAGTGACATTATTTAAAAAATCTTTTCTAAGATCTCCCTTATCATGAAACCCGCAAATGGGGGTATTAGGAGATAGGTTTTGACCCAAAAAGGAGGAAGGCGTTATAGGTGACAAGTCATTGGGCTGATCATTAACTGTAGTAAGGGGTCGATCATTTACTATTCGCACTGCCTCAATTACAAATGTTTAAAGTTCAATAATAGCAGGGGTGCGACGTGTATTTTCGATCGTTTGATTTAGTGCCTTTTTAAATAGCTTTACCATTATTTCCCAAGCTCCACCTTGGCTCGGAGCGTAGGGGGGGATCCTAGTCCAATTAACGTCGGATTTCCTCAAGGCGTTGTGAAACTCCATAGAGCCCAGCAAATTAGGTAAACGATCACCACCAGCTCGAAAAGTAGAACCATTGTCTGAGTAAATGGTGTCTACGGGACCCCGCAAGTTTACAAAGCGAGAAAACGCAAGGAGAAGGCTGTCTAGGTCAAGACTTGTGACCACCTCCACGTGAATGCAACGAGTGCATAGACATGTCATTAACAAACACCACGCTTTACGATTACTTGGCGGTAAAGACAAGGTAATTCATTGTAAAGACAAGGACCAAGATAATTCATGCCACAAAATTTGAAAGGTTTACTGCTCAGAGTAAGGCGGCACTCTGGCAGATCACCCATAAGTTGACGAACTGGTTTAGCTTTAAGAATCAAACATTTCCCACAGCTAGCAAGATCATATTTCACACTTCCGATCCCATGACTAATCCAAAAACGCTGGCGTGTTTTCATAAGAGTATAAGAAGGCCCAGCATGTCCGCACGTAGAATGTTCATTAAGCACTACTAGTCTCGATAAAGGATGTCTACCCGGAAGGATGATGGGGTGTTTCGTGTCAGTAGGAAGATCGGCATTTTCCAATCCCCCTTCTACACGCAACAGACCATCTCTCCCGACGCAAGGGCGCAAGCTTCTCAGTGATTTCAATTCATTTACTCAATGCCTTTCATCAGAATTATTCGCGTTATCAGTCCAACGTTTGAGAAAAGACTCAAAGTCGTCCGGTGACTCACGACTAAGCAAAACGATAGCGGCCCCGAAACAACGAGACTAAACATACTCAACAGCTTTAACAAGGGCTCGATCCATGTACGTAGCATCAAGTGCAGGTCTCACGAACAAAGCCTTGCGAGACTTAGCGACGAGATATTCAATAAAAGCAAGCAAATAAGCGAAACGTTTTTTCAAAGCATAAAGGTTATTTGCAGACTCAATAATTTTAACAAGACCGTTTTCACAATTCTCTCTAGACTTTTCTTCTAGTAAGGTCATACACACAACAGGTGCACACACAAGTGCGACAACATCAACATACCTCTGTGCCAGGAATTCTGGATTACCCAGCCATAATTTAACAAACTCCGGCTTCCTAAAAGCGGTACCACGAGTGCCAACATCGGCAGGATTCTGTGACGTATGAATGTATTTCCACGCCGCACTGGAGGACATGTGAAGTATCTTATCCATTCTGCGTTTTACAAAGCGGGCAAGATTCAACTCCGGATTAGTTATCCACCCAAGTACCACCTGAGAGTCCGTCCCAAAATGCAAAGTGTAATCCCGGTCGCGCAACGCTTGCTTGGCTAACAACGTCAATGCGCAACACAATTTCGCTGTTTCAAGCTCTTTACGCGAAATCACCCAATTAATTTGATGCGTTAGGACTAACTTGGACTTGCCCAAAACAAAATTTATTATGGGTTTCCCTTCCGCCAAACAACGCAAATACACCACGCAACAAAATGCCAAATTCGAAGCGTCACAAAATGCGTGCAGTTAATAAGCAGCTGCATGCTTACTACAATTGTCGGGCAGGCAATTTCGAGGCAACAACTCAGAGTGCTCTAGCCACTTTTTCCAGCAATCCTGAATGTCTGCTGAGACAACCTCGTCCCACTCTGCACCCTAGGTGGCAACTCGCTGCAAGATAAGTTTGCCGTCAAGCAGGTAAGGCGAAACTATACCTAAGGGGTCGAACTGACTAGCGAGCTGACTAGCCATTTCGCGCCTCGTAGTCGCCTTCGAAATTTCTTCGCAATTAACACGTAAAATATCATTTTGAGGGTCCCACACCAAGCCAAGTGTTTTAGAGTTAGGCAAGGGCTCGGATCCAATATCAACATTAGTCAGACTCGTAGCCAAATCGCAATGCGGGACATTTTTCAAATTCTGTACAGAATGACAATTTGCTACCCACTTGCGCAATTTAAAGCCGCGACTACCAAAAAACTCAATTCCTTCCGAAGCAATTACACGTAAATCCTCAAAGGACGAACTGGCAAACAACATGTCATCCATGTATCTGTTGTTTAACACCGCCTGTAACGTTGCTTCACATGCATTAATCGGGTTTTCATCAATCAAGCGTTTGATGGCCAGTAGGGCAACAAAGGGACAGGAGTTTATGCCCCAAACATGTCTAGTAAACCGATAAACTTGGACATCATCACTTAGCATTTCACTACCCTTAAACCAAATCAATCTAAACAAATCTCGTTGATCCGGGGGAATTTTAACTTGGAAAAAACATTTACTCAAGTCTGCGACCCATGCAAATTTTCCCACGCGGAACCAAATCAACACCCCAACCACATTATTCAATAAGTTTTCACCCGCCAAAACGACTTGATTCAGCGGGATACCATCAAAAACAGCTGACCCATCATATACTACTCGGGGTTTGGTGGTCTTAGTCACAAAATATGGCAAATACCACATAGGTTTATCACAATCAACATCAACAGGTTCAATCCAGTGTTCATCAATTAGTTCTTTACATGTGCCAACTAGAGTTTGCTTTAACTCAGGGTTGAGCATTGCAGTCTTACGCAATGATAAAGTTTGCGTCAAAGCGTTGTCAAAGTACTTCTTTAGATTTAAGGGGCACGGGAATTTGGTAACGACCATCTTTAATTGCGATTTTAAGTTCAGCAAGTTCAAACACACGTTCATCATTTTTTGACGGCTGAACAGTTTCATCCATCAACTCGTACTCCCTTATTAACTGTTTAAGCGCAGAGTTCTCTTCTCTTAACTTACTGTTATCACAAACAGGATTACTTACTGGCGAATCAACATTAATTCTAAAGGTAGATAACGCATCGGAGAACTTCGACATCAAACCTATTCTTCCGCCACCAGCAATGGGTCCCAGCCGTGTGAGAACATAATTAGGTTCTTCCGGATCTATGCTCTCACGCTCCTCAAGGACGGTGAGCAAAGTTTTGTCACACTGTCCGATAAGAACGTCAACGCGTCTGCGATCCGGGACGACTGGAATTTGCACCCCTTGAAAGTGTTCAAGCGTGCTAGTGTCAACAGCGTGAGGCAGGGTGTTTTCGTCGTCCAAAAACTCAGGCACGACTACGGCACCATTAATGTGGAATTGTTCCCCAGAATATAAGGACTCCAATTTGAAGTTGGTTCGGCCCTCGCTGGACACCTTTTCATTTGCCAGGGTTCGAAGTAAGTCGGAAGTGGCCTGGAGCCCAAGCTCAGCCTTCAAAGTTTCCGAAATCAAGGTCGCCAGAGATGCGGTATCGTGCTGAGCATAAGCAAGGAAGGATTTCCCCGTGGCAGGGTTAACTATCTTTACAGCACTGATACGCATCAAAACCACTCTATTTTCAACAGAATTAATTTTAAGAACACTTAAGTCCCGTCCTTCAGCATTTATGTCGTCATTAGCGTTAGAAGGGGGTTTCACCGTTTGCGGCTCCGTGACTTCCCGCTTGAAAAGTTTCATGCAGAGCCCCAGTATGTTTATTTTGAGAACTCGGTCCGCATTTACGACATTTAGCAGGATATGGGCATTCACGCTCGAAATGCTCCAGTGACACACAGTTTAGGCAGCGTTTAGCATCAATCGCTATCTACCGTTTGCTACGAGGTGTATAAGTTTTGAACTTTTCACAGTCACCAAGAAAATGCTTTAAACCTGCAGGTAAACACACAAAGCAGGTCGGTGCGGGTTTATCCTTTATACCTCTTTGGGTTAAAGGCCCTTTATTAAGTGTTTTGTCACCAGTCTTACAGTCGCGAGTGTGAGCAATATCAGGGGATGCTCTGGCGTCTTGAGTGTTCACCTCTTGAGTTTGCAGTGACTTGACGAACAAGATAATTTTTAGAGCGAGATGTACTTTGCCCATCTTTGCTATCGCAACCAAAAAATGCCTGCGCACAATCGGACGTCATCATTTTTATCTCATGCGCAATAAATTCTCTCAACGACTTGAACCCAGGTCGACTCAAATTCAAGCCTTTTTTATCGAGAAAATCAAGATTACGCCGTTTTAACACATTGGGCAGACGACTAGCAATATCAAATAACAACTGGCCGGAAAGCTTTTCGGCCTCATCGTGGGCAAAGGCAAAGACCTCCTGAGTATTTAGATACTTGTTAAACATTGTTAGTGAAGGCAGATCAATGGTTACTTTAGATGCGTTCATTGGTTTACTTTAGATGCGTTTAGAAACGATCATTGGTTACTTTAGATACGTATAGCCATTACTTCTAGTTCAGAAGATACACCACCCGAAACGCCATATCTTTGTCTTAGCCGATCGAGTGCCTTTTCAATACGCCGTGAAGTGGTCACACCTCTCATAGGCGCACAAAACAAGTTAACCATTTCGCGTGGTTGACCAACGCACGAGGCTCTCCGCACCTCCAACCTGCGTTCGTCGTAGGATCTTTCATTCATTAACCGACGGATTTGGTTCTCGTAGAAAACGAACGCTAAATTAATCTCATCAAACGCGATTTGCGAAGCCAAGTTAATAAATTCATTGCGACCTTGTCTTTGAAGGTACGCGAGCAGACCCAACTCATCGCTCTCAGTAAGCGCTGAGCGCCTTCGAGAAGGCTGCATATTAGACTCATCGTTCGCAGTGTAAAGGTAAGGCATACAATTAAAATTAGATTTATCACCAACGTGACTAATAGCTCTGTTTTCATTGCCATTAGCTGGGCGAGAAATAGCATCATTACACTGCGCAAAATCCATAGTCCAACGCTGAATTATGTCAGTAACGTTATTAAATCTGAGCTTCGGCTCAGTGACAGAAAACTGAGGCTTCACCTTAACATTTTTATTCTCAAAACCCTCTGAAGTCGACGCGAAGGCAGTTTTAACAGCGGTTTCCAATTTAGAAATGTGCGATTTAATAACAGGCGATTTCATGTCGTTAACGTCGCTCTTAAGTCTAAAAGTGTTCGCTTTGATTCTGGAGCGATTGCCGTTCATCATTGAAAGTGCAGAGCGCGAACAAGCCTGCATTTTAGAAGCACTACTTATTTGCGACCCTCTCTGTGAACAGCATTCTAGCATTTTTTCTTCAGCTTCAATGCTAGCTCTTTCAATGCGCAGTTTAGCTAAGGTTTCCGATTCTTCAGCTTCAGCCTTAGCCTTACGAATTCGACTGATTTCTTCAAGATTAGATAACTCAGCTTTTTTTCGCTCCAATTTAATGCGTCTCAGCGCTGAAGAAGTATTCGAAGTGAAGCTAGTTTTTGTTACTTGCGAGGCACTATCAGACGGGTCAATTAAGTCGTCATCAGACTTATCTAACTGCGTTTGTTCATTAAATTGTTCGTTGAAGCGCAGTTCACTCTGCTGAAACAGTTAACAGCATTTATCATATTGGGCAGAAACGTTTTCAGTTAATTGATCTTCTAATTCATAGTTTTTTAAACTATTAATGCCCTCACAAAATTTATCGTAGTTTTCTTGAATATATGCAAACTCCAACGCATCAATACCAAAGTTACTTCCAGATTTACGCATTGGGGAAGTTAAAAAATCTTTCATTTGCAGCAGCAATTTACGTCGCATAGTTAACAACTTACGTGACATATCCCCAGGTCCCACGGAAGCATTGAACATTGGTGCCCTCCCAGGGTTAAATTCCTCATTAAATGCGGGTGCATCAGGGACGTCTTTCTCCCCTCCAAAACCCACATTATGCATAGCAGAGGTCAACTCAGCAGCAGACCCTGAGGTCGCGGGAACATTATGGTTGACCAGTATTGAATCGGTTAAGTCGATTCGCGAAGAAGTTGTTAATTCAGGTGAAACCTGGTCGGTTTCGCAATGACTGTGAGCATGAGTCATGAATACGGTAATTCACTAACAACAAAGTTAATATCAAGATGGCTACTGCGGTACAACCAAAATTAAAAATATATATACGGTACCTTTACCGTTAATCAACAGTTCTTCGCTGGAACAACCTTGATTGAAATTCAGTCTGCAAGGAACGATGCTTGTAAAATAAAAATGCAGCGTGACACGTCGGCAAAACCAAATTATATGGAAGACTGCAGCAAACGAGACGGAGCAAGGAAGGAACTCATAACAGCTTCCACATGCAGATGAAGTGCCTGGAATTGGCAACTTCGCAGATGACGGTCAACGGGAGAAGATTTAGCAGAGATCCAGCAGCAAACTTTGAGTCCAAATCAGCAAAATTTGAGTCCAATACCAGAGACAGTTAATTTTCTTAATGTTAAAAAATGAACTTCGTTTTGATACAGGCGGTCTAAAGGAGTTCTAGACCCTTTGCTCAGTTGACAATTTCGGCTATCTTCCTGTCAGCAGTCTTGAAGACTTTCCAGTACAAAATAATGTATTGACGGAAGAAATAAAAATAAACAGCAAAGCGGCGTCAACTGAACATAAATTAACTGAGGATTTGGTGACCTCAACTCATAAAAGAGAAGCTTCGTCTTTGCAATCATGCAAAATTCATCTGACCACGTTGTAAAAACTCAGTTGCCTTTGCACTATCGTATTAAGAAAAAAGTGCGTAGTTATTGCAAAACACTGCCTGCAAGCGCGCAAAGCCAGGATATAGCTTGACAAATTAAATCGAGGGTTTATGAAACAATCAAAGAGGCGCAACACTAAACAAATGAAGGAAATAATATTAGTGTACGTGTTCGATTCGCGAGACTATCATCGTAATTTTCTTGAAAGCTAATTAAAATAAATAAAGGTGACGTGCTGTAACACCCACAGCAATCTATTACTGACGTTTACCTCAGTTATATCAATCGGTGAGGTGCAAAAAGGAAGGTCTACACGTCTGCAGGTGTCCTGTTTCGTGAAAATATCGGTGAAGAGCAAAAAAGAAAAAAAATTTACTCGTCTGGCAGGTGTCGTGTTTCTGTGAAAATATCGGTGAAGAGCAAAAAAAAACGTGCCTTCAGGCAAATATTTTTGACAATGGTGTCACATTACCCACCGAAGAATCATATATTACCCCTCGGGGGTAATTTACCCCCAGGTTGGGAACTGTTGGTCTAACGGAATCACAAACAAAGGTAAAATTGATCTCCATAATGCAGCTTGCCCGTGTGAAATCTGGAACAAAATCTATTATCTGCAATCCAGAAGAGTTCATTGTAAGAAGATTCATTTTAATTCTTAAACGACTTACTCGAAAGAGTAGTTTTGTCACGGTATAGTTTCACACCATGCTCCTGCTTGTAGCCATAGTAAGCCCTACATTCAGACAAACGCTGCCAAATCCTTCGTGATTGTTAATACAATCCTTACTGATTTATGTCCATGCCTCTCTTATTTTTTTTGAATTTGAACAGCGGAAATCTCGCAACAGCAGAAGCATTCTTCAGGACTTGCCATCACAATGCAATTTCTGCAGTAGCACCCACACAGCAAAAAGTTGTGGTGTAAAATGCATACGCATGATCATCTGCAAGAATTGGATCAGCATACTTCTTAGTTGCTTTTTGATATGTTTTAATCGTGCGGTGCATCTCCTTGCTGTGATTATATCTTTGCAATCTCTCCAAACTCCTTTGATTGAAACATCCCTGCTACCGGCATGCTTTCCAATAGCATGTTTGACAAATCGTAGAATGTGGCTTGAGTGCGGAACCAAGGAATGATATGAGCTCAGTAATTGTAGCTATTTTTGGGTTCACGCATGGCTTTCGACGCCCCCGCAGCAGAAACTTTCAGATTAGTTTTGCCCTTACAGCTGCACTTAAAAGGGAGAATTATTGTCTGAAATTTATGGGAAAACTGAAGCTGCATGAAAAGCATATTCATTCGGTAGTTGTGTTGCTTATTGCTGCTGTTGATCACACTTGAGAAACACACCAATTAGTGTTTTCCACAGTACACAACTGACCGCCGCAAGCTGACCACAAGTCAACTGAACGCCAAAAATGTCCAATTTATTAGCAAGAATCGTAACTTCCAGATATTCCTCAGCATGGTGTTATGGCGATAACAACAGTTGCGTTTCGCAATAATTAATGCTCTTCAGTATCGTGTAATCGCAAACACAATAAAACCAAAGCAAACATATAAGATTAACGTGCACTGCACAAGTTTGATCCCAAATTATACTGTTGCATTGACAGCCGTGGTTCCAATTTCAGAATCCTTCACAATTCAGCACTTTGTATTAAAGACTTATGTCACACGCTATATGTCGACCTAACAATGCAAAAAATGCAATTCAGTGCCTACCAAACCCTATTGTTGATCGTGCGTCCCCTTAACTCATCACTTTGCATTGGAGACTTATGTCACACGTTATATGTCGACAACGCACAAAATGCAATGCGGTGTCTACCAAACGCTGTTGAAACTCTCCCTCCACATAAATCAGCACTTTGTATTGAAGAGTTTTGCCACACGCTGTATGTCGACCTAACAATGCGCAAAATGCAGTTCGGTGTCTAGCAAATGCTATTGTAACTCTCCTTCCATTTAAATCAGCAATTCGCAATGGAGACTTAAATCACACGTTACAAGTCAGCCTAACAATGCGGAAAATGCAATTTGGTGTCTACTAAACGCTTAGTTGTACTTCGTCCGTCCACTTAAATCAGCACTTTGCATTTGAGACTTTTGTCACACGTTATATGTTGACCGAACAACGTACAAAATGCAATTCGGTCTCTACCGAACTTTATTGAAGCTCGTCCGTCCACTTAAGTCTATCAATCCCTGGGCTAACCCAGGGGTTTGTAAACATCTTTGTCATATTTACCCCCGCTGACGAAAAAAGCATCCCCCCAAGTCCTGAAAATGAAAGTTTAGTTTGGTTTGCAATTCCGTAAATTTACCTTCACCCAGGTAAAATCTATCCCGGGTAAACTCCTGAGATAGGCTTTTACGTCGTTGCGGTATTAAAAAAATAATAAAAAGATACTGAAGGATCAGTCATCGAAATTAAAAGTATGTTCAGATTAAGGGATTGTGATTCTACCAAAGGATACTGTGATTTTTTTACAATCATGTCACACTTATTGTGATGCTGCATTTATTTTGACAGTGCAGAAATGAAAGACACTGTTAATAACTTACTTACTGCAATCAATACGCTTATTTCGTTGTTGCGTTTTTCCACAGTAGCATAAATTATCATTTTGAACTAAGGAAAGTGCTGCCTTTTGGTTAAGTCTCATGGCTAGCAGGCGCTTCAGCCTGAAAGCTTGCGCCCTTGTTCGCTTGCAGAGCAGACGCTTGTGCTAAAATTGTGCTCATCTACGAATTCCTTTCAGTTTATTACGGTCTTCTACACAAAACCGCTGGGTTCAGGGCTTACCAAGCTGGAGTAGTATTGCAGTATCTCCATGCATTTCATTGTTAGTTGCTTTAAGTTTATTTTACAACACCCTGAACATTGTACGGAACATTGGCGCCTGCGTTCTATGATGCATGCCCACTCAAATATCAAGCATAATGAAATGTCCCCACAAACATGAATTTAGAATAAGAAAAATGAAAAACTTTAAGGCAACGCTGTTACATGCTTTGATTCACTTTAAATTGTGTAGAGTATGCATGATCACAGCTACAAGGTTGAAGGTTTTCGTTGTTTTTTTTTGAAGCTGCTAAAGCGTAAAAACAATGGTGTACTCTTAACACGTAATTATAAATGATGTACCTCTAACTAGAACTGGATGCTCATATATATATGCATATATATATATATATACTTAATTTAATTAACTGCAAACTCACAGCATACACTAGCCACTACACTGTGTTTCACGTAAAAGAACGATCATCAGGTGGCTGGAAAAAAGTTAAAACATAAAAAATTTTTAGCAAAATTAGGAAAACTTACGATTTATCTTTTTCTTGAATTGAGGAGGAGGAGAAAATAAAAGCAGTTACTTTTTTATCCGGATAGCGCTCATCTGGGGTTTGTTATGAAAAGTTTTTGAAGGAAGAAAAGGTGATTGTTATGAAAAAAAGAGGATTATTGACATGCGATAATGTCATAAAATGTGTCATATGATTGGTAAGTGCACCAGAAAGAAATGGGTTGGAAGCGAAATCAACATAAATGCTGGCGGATAAAATTAAAGCAAAAATGAAAAATGCATCACGAAGTTAAAAAAATCGAAAAACAATAGTTAACAATTGGCAAAAACAACAAACAGCAAAAAATGTTCTTCTTAATTTGAACTTGTTTCGATGGCGGCATTTATTAAGAATTTCTCCTCTGGTGTTGAGTATGTTGGTGGGATCCTCTTTGATTATAACAGCTTTTTCTGTGAGACATAAACTGCAAGTTCTTCCTTTACAAAAATTTTCTGAAACTGATGCGACTATTTTCCAGGTTAAATTGAAGTCTGTGTTTGATTCTTTGAGTTTCCAGATAAATTGTGAAAGAGCTGTGTCGTGGCGATGGGTGACGTTTTTGAAGGATTGCTTGTGGTTGTTATATCTAGTTTTAAAAGTAGTTTCGCAGCTTCCGATGTAAAATTTTGACAGCAGGATAGTGCGTACCGTTGGAACTACTGCTTAATGCTCTCAAATTTGCGAAGTGCTTCATTGATATTCCACCTGAATACGAAGATATTATAATGCATTGTCGTAAATCGTTTTTGTTTGATAAGAAAGATGTGTGGGCAAAACAGCACGATTCTGATTTTGACGTAACATTGGGTAGTTTTGACGGAGCGGAGATTTGCGAGTTAGTCGGACTGTATCTGCTACATTTACTTAAAAAAGAATGTGGATCAAGCTCCATCGGCTTATACAGAGATGACGGGCTAGCTTGCTACAAAAAAACCTCAGGCCCGCAAACAGAACGAATGAGAAAAAGAATTACAAAAATCTTTAAGGATAATGGGTTAAACATCACAATTGAAGCCAACTTGACACAAACCGATTTTCTAGATGTGACCTTGGACCTTACACAGAATAAACATTTTCCCTACCGCAAACCAAATAGTGATCTTTTATATATAAACTGACAATCCAATCATCCACCTTCTATTCTTAAACAATTACCACAAATGATACAGGCAAGACTTTCTAACCTATCAAGTGATGAGGGCAAGTTCACTAGCGCGAAATTTTCCTATGAAGAAGCGCTAAAAAAAGCGGTTTCAGCAATTTACTCTCTTTCTCTCCTCCATCCAATTCTCCTACACAGAAGCGAAAAAGATCCAGAAATATAATTTGGTTTAACCCCCCTTTCAGTATGCACGTGTCCACAAACATTGGAAAAAACTTTTTGAAATTGGTTTGCAAGCACTTTCCTCCTGCACATCGGTACCACAAAATTTTCAATAAAAACAACCTTAAAATCAGTTACTCCTGCATGCCCAATATGAAAGCTGTAATCAATCAACAAAATAAAAAGCTCCTTTCCATCAATTCCTCTCCCATCAGCAATAGCACGTCATCACAACCAAAAAGCCTGACTCGAAATAACCATCCCGCTGAAAAAAGTTGCAATTGTCGTCAAAAAGAAACTTGCCCTTTGAATGGTAAATGTTTGCAAAAACGTGTGGTGTATGAAGCAACGGTACGCACTAACCTCCTGTCAAAATCTTACATCGGAAGCTGCGAAACTACTTTTAAAACTAGATATAACAACCACAAGCAATCCTTCAAAAACGTCACCCATCGCCACGACACAGCTCTTTCACAATTTATCTGGAAACTCAAAGAATCAAACACAGACTTCAATTTAACCTGGAAAATAGTCGCATCAGTTTCAGAAAATTTTTGTAAAGGAAGAACTTGCAGTTTATGTCTCACAGAAAAAGCTGTTATAATCAAAGAGGATCCCACCAACATACTCAACACCAGAGGAGAAATTCTTAATAAATGCCGCCATCGAAACAAGTTCAAATTAAGAAGAACATTTTTTGCTGTTTGTTGTTTTTGCCAATTGTTAACTATTGTTTTTCGATTTTTTTAACTTCGTGATGCATTTTTCATTTTTGCTTTAATTTTATCCGCCAGCATTTATGTTGATTTCGCTTCCAACCCATTTCTTTCTGGTGCACTTACCAATCATATGACACATTTTATGACATTATCGCATGTCAATAATCCTCTTTTTTTCATAACAATCACCTTTTCTTCCTTCAAAAACTTTTCATAACAAACCCCAGATGAGCGCTATCCGGATAAAAAAGTAACTGCTTTTATTTTCTCCTCCTCCTCAATTCAAGAAAAAGATAAATCGTAAGTTTTCCTAATTTTGCTAAAAATTTTTTATGTTTTAACTTTTTTCCAGCCACCTGATGATCGTTCTTTTACGTGAAACACAGTGTAGTGGCTAGTGTATGCTGTGAGTTTGCAGTTAATTAAATTAAGTAACAGCTCTGGCTTTTGTTGCCATTGAGCACTTTTTGCAAGAAAACTTTTTTTTTTTTATATATATATATAAATGAATTTATTCAACGCTAATTTACATACACTACACAGTGTTTCATGCCACACGCAAATGCGTGGCAATCTTCAGGTGTTAACTACGAAACAAAGAAAGAACGTTAAGTTATTCGCATAAGTACTTACAATTTTTTATTCCAATGGTAGGATCGGGATTAGCTCTATGATGTGAGGAATAGCAAAATAAAATTGCTTTTGCTAGTAACTGACAGACTGAAGTTAATTAATGGGAAAAGTATTTTACTATAGCAATCATATAGGAAAGGTTTGTGACGTAATAAATGCGGTAAACTTAATTTATTAAAGAAAAAGAAAGGGTCGAGGAGACGGAAAAAGCATTTGGTTGGCATACAATTAAAGCAAATTAAAAAGAGTAAAGATGAATAAAATAATGACTTAACAATTGTACTCGAATAGAACCAAAGTAGCAGACAAAAAATTAATCATAATAATTAAGTACACTGTTTCAATCTGAATTTATTTTTGTGGCGACATTTATTTAGCATTTGAGTTTAACAAATTTTGGTCCATGTGTTTGTTGATCAGCAGTTTCTCCGTCAGGCACAGATTGCAGCGTTTGCCTTTACAGAAGTTGGGGGAGATCTGGGCGATGATAGACCATGAAATCTTAAATTCTCTGTTGCTGTCCTTTAAGTTCCAAATGTGTTTTGAAAGTTCTGTTTTAGTAGAATAGATTTTCTTGTTGAATGAGAGTTTGTGATTACTAAAGCGAGTTTTAAATGCAGTTTCACAGCATCCAATGTAGGATTTAGTGTCATTTGCCGTCTCTACTACTGCTTTATATACACGACATTTCTTTAAGCAATAGCCATCCATTGGGCATTGATCCTTTTTTCTGCAGTTGCAAGATTTTGATGGTGTAGTTTTGATCTTGTTGGAATCACTAAATAAAATTGCTTTGTTGTAATTTTTGATGATGGCTTCCATGTTTTGCATGCAACTGCAACTGATTTTCAAGTTATTTCTGTTAAAAATTTTGTGATATTTATGACCAGGTGGGAAATGCTTTGTGACCAAATTTAGAAAAATTTTTCCAATATTACTTTCAACGCTTGAACTGAATGGGGGATTGAACCACGTGACATTGCGTTTGCGGTTTCGTTTTTTTCCATCGTTGGGGGTGTAGTGTAAATATCCTTTAAAACGGCTACTTTCCAAAGCCCTTTCATAACTTGGTTTAACCTTGTTGAATTCATCTTTATTGCACGATAATGAAGACACTCTCTTTTGGATCATTTCTGGAATTTGTGTTAAAATAGAAGGGGGGTGATTTGAGCTGTTATGGATGTAGAGAGGGTCGTTGTTTGGTTTGCGGAAAGGTTTGTAAATGTTCCTATCAAGATCTAACGTAATATCCAAAAAGTCCGTTCTGGAAAGATTGGTGTTGGAAGTGATTTTAAGATCACATTTATTGAAAACTTCTATTAACTTTTCTCTACATTTTTCGCTTTCTGGGCCTGACAGATTTTTCAGATATCCTAGACCATCATCTCTATATAATCCAAAGCAGTCAGAGCCAAACACTTTTTCGAGTAGATGCAAAACGTATAAACCAACCAATTCACAAATCTCTGCACCGTCATAACTACCCATTGCCACGTCAAAGTCAGGTTCATCTTTCTTGATCCAAATATTACCAGATTCAAAGCCAATAAAATAAAATGCAAATAAAATAAAAAACAATATGTACATTAAGCAAATAAAATATATATACACAAAGTATATTTTAGTTAATTTATTGCTTTAAAACTAACAGCATTAGCCACAACACGGTGTTTCACGCAAAAAACGATCATCAGGTGGCTGAAAAAGTTAAATAAGTTAAATAAAATTAGAGAGTTCGTTACTTACGGTTTTTTCTTTGGTTAAGGAAGAGGAGGAAATAAAAGCAGCTGGTTTTAAAAACTGATACGCTCATCTGGGGTTTGTTATAAAAAGCTTTAAGGGATAGAGGGGTAACTGTTATGAAAAAAAGGTGAATTATAATATGTGATAGTGTAGATAAAGCTATATAAAAGAAAATAAAAGACAAGGGGGTGGGAAGGAACGCATCAATAACAAGGATAATACGAAAAAATCACAAAAATCAGGAAATATGAATCGATAACATATTATGGCCTAATGGATTTTTTTCAGTTTAAATTTATTGCGATGGCGGCATTGTTTAGTATTTCTCCTCGGGTGTTGGGTTAGGGTTAGCTGTTTTCCTGTGTTGGTGGACAAAACTTGTCATCTATGTCGCTTGGAAAAGGCTTTATAATCAAGGAAGACCTCGTCAACGCACTCAACACCCGAGGAGAAATACTAAACAATGCCGCCATCGCAATAAATTTAAACTGAAAAAAATCCATTAGGCCATAATATGTTATCAATTCATATTTACTGATTTTTGTGATTTTTTCGTATTATCCTTGTTATTGATGCGTTCCTTCCCACCCCCTTGTCTTTTCTTATTTTCTTTTATATAGCTTTATCTACACTATCACATATTATAATTCACCTTTTTTTCATAACAGTTACCCCTCTATCCCTTAAAGCTTTTTATAACAAACCCCAGATGAGCGTATCAGTTTTTAAAACCAGCTGCTTTTATTTCCTCCTCTTCCTTAACCAAAGAAAAAACCGTAAGTAACGAACTCTCTAATTTTATTTAACTTATTTAACTTTTTCAGCCACCTGATGATCGTTTTTTGCGTGAAACACCGTGTTGTGGCTAATGCTGTTAGTTTTAAAGCAATAAATTAACTAAAATATACTTTGTGTATATATATTTTATTTGCTTAGTGTACATATTGTTTTTTATTTTATTTGCATTTTATTTTATTGGCTTTGAATCTGGTAATATTTGGATCAAGAAAGATGAACCTGACTTTGACGTGGCAATGGGTAGTTATGACGGTGCAGAGATTTGTGAATTGGTTGGTTTATACGTTTTGCATCTCCTCGAAAAAGTGTTTGGCTCTGACTGCTTTGGATTACATAGAGATGATGGTCTAGGATATCTGAAAAATCTGTCAGGCCCAGAAAGCGAAAAATGTAGAAAAAAGTTAATAGAAGTTTTCAATAAATGTGATCTTAAAATCACTTCCAACACCAATCTTTCCAGAACGGACTTTTTGGATATTACGTTAGATCTTGATAGGAACATTCACAAACCTTTCCCACCTGGTCATAAATATCACAAAATTTTTAACAGAAATAACTTGAAAATCAGTTACAGTTGCATGCAAAACATGGAAGCCATCATCAAAAATTACAACAAAGCAATTTTATTTAGTGATTCCAACAAGATCAAAACTACACCATCAAAATCTTGCAACTGCAGAAAAAAGGATCAATGCCCAATGGATGGCTATTGCTTAAAGAAATGTCTTGTATACAAAGCAGTAGTAGAGACGGCAAATGACACTAAATCCTACATTGGATGCTGTGAAACTGCATTTAAAACTCGCTTTAGTAATCACAAACTCTCATTCAACAAGAAAATCTATTCTACTAAAACAGAACTTTCAAAACACATTTGGAACTTAAAGGACAGCAACAGAGAATTTAAGATTTCATGGTCTATCATCGCCCAGATCTCCCCCAACTTCTGTAAAGGCAAACGCTGCAATCTGTGCCTGACGGAGAAACTGCTGATCAACAAACACATGGACCAAAATTTGTTAAACTCAAATGCTAAATAAATGTCGCCACAAAAATAAATTCAGATTGAAACAGTGTACTTAACTATTATTAATATTTTTTTTGTCTGCTACTTTGGTTCTATTCGAGTACAATTGTTAAGTCATTATTTTATTCATCTTTACTCTTTTTAATTTGCTTTAATTGCATGCCAATCAAATGCTTTTTCCGTCTCCTCGACCCTTTCTTTTTCTTTAATAAATTAAGTTTACCGCATTTATTACGTCACAAACCTTTCCTATAAGATTGCTATAGTAAAATGCTTTTTCCAATTAACTTCAGTCTGTCAGTTACTAGCAAAAGCAATTTTATTTTGCTATTCCTCACATCATAGAGCTAATCCCGATCCTACCATTGGAGTAAAAAATTGTAAGTGTTTATGCGAATAGCTTAACGTTCTTTCTTTGTTTCGTAGTTAACACCTGAAGATTGCCACGCATTTGCGTGTGGCATGAAACACTGTGTAGTGTATGTAAATTAGCGTTGAATAAATTCATTTATATATACTGTATATATACAAATTCAAGTGATGACGTCTGAATCTCAACAAAGAGCTCAATGTCCAAAAAAATGATCAGAACATTATTAAATAAAATTTATTCTTGGCTACAAACGCACTACACGGTGTTTCATGCCACGTATGGCAATCTTCAGGTGCAAGCTACAAAATAAAAGAAAACATTAAGGTTATACGCTTAACAAACGGTTCTTACAGTTTCTTCCAAATAAAGAGAGGTGAGGTTGACTTATCTTTAAGTAGAGAAGATTATGCGAATTTTGTCTGTATCTGACTGACTATACTTAAAGGATGAAATATTTTTAGTGAAAAATTATAGGAAGGATTTATGACGCAACAATCGAGGTAAACATAAAACATTTAAGAAAATGAAAGGGGCTAGCGAAAGAGGAATAGTTAAAAATCATACAATCAAATTCACCAAAAACGAAAATAATAATTAGGCCTACAAGTAAAGATAAAAATTACAGATTGCACTGTTTCAATTTGAATTTGTTTTTATGGCGACATTTAGACAGCAATTCGTCTCTGCATGACTTAGTTGCTGATGGTTTTGCTAATGTTTCATTCAAAATAGCTTCGTTATGGCTTTTGATAATGGCTGCCATGTTCGGCATACAACTGTAACTTAGCTTCAAGTTTCTTCTGTTAAAAATGCTTAATAACCAAATTCAAAAAACTTTTGCCAACATTTGTTTCGACGCTTGAACTGAACGGAAGGTTAAACCACGTGACATTACGTTTGCGGTTTTGTCTTTTACCATTACCGGGAGTTTATTTTAAGTTAATTTGTTACTACGGAGAGAACCTGAGAGGCCATAATCAGTACCATCAAAACAGTGCTTAACAGTAGGAATGTACAGGCAATAGGTAGCTTTCTTGATTCTGCAAATTATCCTTTTCTTCTTTCGTCTTTGTAGGCAGAAACAAGCAATTTCTTTTGCCGCTGTAGTTCACTTGTTAGATCAGTATTTCTCAACCCCAAGTCTGCGGACTCAAATGAATCTGCGGACACGTTTGAATCAAATGACTCAAATGAGTCCGGAGATGGGCCTGCGAAACTTACAGGTATGCTAAGAATAAAAAAGCGAATTTACGACCACGTGGCCAATTGCAGCGCGTAATCATTCTGTTTGACTACGCATTCAAGAGCTTATTATCAGCATTTACGAATTAAAAAGTGATATACCGGGTACTACAAAACATTCGTAGGCTTATTGTTAGCATTTATGAGTTAAAAAAGCAATATACTAGGTGTTACAAAAGAGCATACGGCAAAGTGGCAAGTTTTAAATTGGTCTGGAGAGAAGACATTGTCAAATTCTTGAACATATGCAAAAACTTTGAAGCTTTGTGGGACACTCGTAATGAAAGCTATCAAGAAAAATGCCACAGAGCATAACATGAACAAAGTGATGCAGGAATTGACAGCTGCAGAATTACATAGTGATAATGAAGAGTAACTTAAAAAAATAAATGAAAAACGCAAAGATTGCTATAAAAACGAACTGAACAAAATAAAAAGTCGTAACAGTTTGTTTCACGGAGTCGATTTTTCAGCATGAATGTAAGTTTCAGCTTCCAAATCAATGGTTTCGGGCAGGAGCATGTTTAGGGGGGAGAGAGGGATTGTGCTATGCCCCCCATCTTTTGACTATGCCTTTCAGTAAGAAACAACAAAATTAATGGTGCCAAGTGACTAAAATTTGCCGGACTATTTTGAAAATATCTGTACCTTATGGTCAGGGACGGATCCAGGGGGGAAGATGAGTGGTATGCATCCTCCCACCAGCTTTTTTCAAAAATGTTTTTGATTTTGACAATTTTATTTTGTCAACTGTATTCCTAATTTCGAACCTCTTTGATAGCGATAAGCCTTACGTCTTAAGCACGCATAATCGAAAATGTGCGAACAAAATGCATCATGTTTGGCAAAGCACTCAGCATTAGGGTCAAAGTTTTAAACAATATTTGCGTGAAAATGATTCAAAAAGCACTAAAACAGCCATTACAGCAAATAGATTTTCAAATAAAAAAATGTGGAAATTTTGCCTCTCCCCTTAAAATGTTTCCCTACACCACTGGTTTCGGGGTGTAGGCTATAGCAGCGACCGCAGCAAACATGCAATCGCCACGTGTGACCACTAAGTTATCGAACAACCTTGTTTTCATACTTGAGAGTGACTTGGGTCCGCATGTATTCAGGCAAGCTTGGAAATAGTCCATGGGCTAAAAAAGTTGAGAACCACTGAGTTAGATATTTAGCGAAGTAAACTTTTTGATGGTGGGCTCTCCTAGATTCTCATTTAGTTAGTTAGTAGCATATTTATCCTTCTATCACGAGAAAGCGATCAATGCGCTATACGAGCTCGCTTAGGAGTTGCCAGCCATCTGTCTCCAACACCAAGATGGGGGAATCCCGCCAAGTGCCCTTCCCAACGGCACAACAAGTAAACTTGCCGGCTTGTTCTCCACACTATCCCATTACTGCTGAGCGTCAAACAGGGAAGCTGTGAAAACCAATTTTCAAGTCATTGGTTTGACCCGACTCGGAATCAAACCCGAGTCTACAGCTCAAGAGACAGACGCTCTATACCACTCGGCCATCTGAACTGTATTTTAGTCTCAAGTTGATGCCTTAGAGATATCATAATCAAGTTTTTGTTAGAATAATTTGAATTTGAGCTTCTTAATGATTGGTTATGTTACATGCTTACCTCTTTAAACCTTTATTGTGATTGTGAGTTGCAGCTAGCAATGAACGTGGGCTACAGCCACAACAAGAGTTCTCGGCATTTTTATTGTGGTGTGTAGAAAATCTCAAACTTTTGTTTCAGAATGCCATTTAGTTTCCAAAGAATTTCAAGTATTTTCTTTGATTTCATGAGTAAAACAAATCTTTCATCATATAGCATATTTTCTTGAATGGAAGCTGCCCTCGAGTGGAAACTGCACGAACTCATTAAAAAAAAGAAATAATGGAAGCCGCCCTTGAATAAAAGCTGGTCCACGACTTTTGGGAGCGGACAGTTAGTCGCGAGCAGTTAGTCGCCAGGACGGTTAGGTACCAGCTCTATATCTCCTACGCATAACGTTCTAAACTCGACACATGCATTTTTTCGATTTTTTGAGGGGAATTATTGTTTGTTGAAATTTATAGGTTTAGTTTGAAGGAAGTTAAGTAAAAATACAGCAGAGCTCTGTAAATGGCTCGTGTTTACTGCATAGCGACGTGTAGATGAGATACGTTTGTAACATAAGTTATGAACGTGACATTTTATAGCAGATGTAAAACAAATTTCTCTTTCAAATAAAAGTTATTTTAATCAAATTTAGAGACATTTCACGCAAAATTGATTTTATGAATATGCAAAATCATGACGGAATTAACACGTTCCAGCGTCATTAAGAAGCGCCAATAAGTCTTCAAAAAAAATCTTTATTATTATCGCGTATTACGTCAAAGTATGTAAACGAGTGACGGGACTCATCACCGCAGCTAAGCGCCAAACCAACGCAGCTTCGAACTCAAATAGAAACTGCACAAAATGTTTAAAAATAAAAAATAGTAGCCGTGGCTTCTATTCCAGAAAATACGGTATTCATTCCACTAAGGTCCCAGTTCTGTTTCAATTTGAACACTTTAAAAGCTTTGATCCACCATATGTTAATTTGCAAAGAATTGCTCTTTCCACTGCAGTTTAATCACTTGACTTCATGTCAATGGAAAACAAATAATAAGTTGAAACAGAAAGCCAAATGAACCAAATTGAAGCAGAATTTTATTGGTTTTCTTGTTAATATCAATCATTTTTCTCGGTAGTATTTATGAATCAACAGAAAGTGATGCACCGACTTCTTCTTGAATTTCTATATTTAGCCAGTTGTCTTGCTCGCACAACGCTTGCTTCAAATACAAAGTCATATTCAAACTGTCATCTTCAGTTTGATCACTGATTCAGTGTAAATAAATCTGGATCAGATACATGTACTGCTCAATGACATTTATTGTACTTGTTGCCGTCAGAAAATGATTTGCGTTGAACTACAAAACTGTTTGTGATCGAATCTGGTAAACAGTCGGAGAGATTTGCTCTTTTTCTGTAAATACTTCACCAACAACTTACATACTATTTATCATTGATGTCAACACGTTACGATTTATGTAAGATATTTTTTGTTTATCAAAAAGCTGAACATGTGAAGCGCATATTAAACCGAGCACCTACACCACCAGCAACAGCAGATTGCTTGACCAAACAACAGCAATGTGGCATTAGCTAATCCAGTGCTACGCGAACTGTGGTACGCAGTCTTTTGGAACATAAGCATGCTGCACGTTATTTTGTATTGATCAGACCATGTTTTCACGCAGTAGACAGAGCATTTTTTATCGTAATTCTGCATACTTTCATAAGCAATCATGATTACATGGTATTTTGCTAGAGGATTAAAATAAAAGCATTTTTCACTACGTTTACAGTTGTTGTTTATTGAATTAACGTGTCTATTTTTTCTGTATAAAATGCATGACTGGTACCGTACAACATCAAATGACAGAAAGTGCGCTGCCGGTACGTTATATTGAAAAGTTTGAGTAGTACTGATCTTACCGATCACGTGATTCCTAGCTACTTCGGCCAAATGTTTTAGTGCAACTGCTTAATGGTTAATATACTGCGCCAGGTGCCAAGGCCAGTAACCAAGACTTTGAAAAAGATCATTGTATCATTGCCAATGATGTTGCTTTCTACAAACTTTGCAATAGGTTTTAACGTTAAAAACTCATGACACTGGTCAATGGTCAACAAATGAAGCAAATATATCTTACTGAAAAAGAATGAATTTCAAACGTTCACAACATAAATACAACAAAAATTCAACCATTATTGGCATAATGCAAATTACTATAGGATAAATTAAGCATCGATTAAAAACTTGTATTATGCATCAACAGTGGTAATTTATGCACCTGGTCAAATGTCTCTTCATGCAGTAATTTTTCATCAACATCGTGAAGATCCAAATTAGGAAGAACTGTAGACACCAGGAGATTAAAATATGTTGTGCAGTAAATAAGTGCACAGTACCTACCATTCTCTTTGTCGCTATCATCATCCTGTTGAACAAGTAAACCATATTTTCTCATGTACTTCTTAGTGGCCAACGACAAGTTAGCAGGTGAGAAAATGCTTATTTCGTGTTGTTCAATATTTCCGCTCTCCTGCTTAGAACAGGTGCTTTGGAACGACTTCTGCAGAAAACACATCTTAAAATATTAACAAACCAAAGCATATCATGACAAAATATTACCAAACCAAAACTGAATGTGATCACTGACTTACATAGATGTCTGTTTGGTATTTGCTGATGCTAGCCATGGTTCAATAAATTGTGTTGCAGAAATGGTAAGCACTTGAACAATAAGAATAGCAGCTTAAACAAACTTGCCGAAACCATACAAAAATACTTCATCACACCAGTAGAAAACTTTCATTTTTAAACAGTTTGCTGGGTTAGCATAATGTCTTAAAAATTAAACTATTGGATCTCAATTTTCCAAGCACTTTAGCTTTCTTTTAACCTATTCTGATCTGTCACTTTTCAATTTTACCACTGTAGTACACGTAATGTTTTGCCATAAACAATTCTTTGGTATAATGAAATTTAAGTACCCAAAACACTGTTTTGCATCAACCTTAAAATAAATTCTCAGCATTCTGTTAATCGAGTCATATTAATCAGTGCGTTTTCGTGTAGCTCATCAACTTCTTTTATCTGCATAAGTTTGTGGAGATCGCTCAAATTCCATTTGTTTTATTGTTAAAACGTTGGCCGAGATTGTGTTAAACTTTTTAACAGCACTTTGTTAAAATTTGAAGTTCAAGTTCACATTTTGCGTCAAACTTTTCTTCGAGTTGATGCCTTTCAAGTTTTCACTGATGACATCTAATCATCTCACGTTGGTTTTCTGACTAGTCACTGTTTTACCCTAATTGTCTGAACTGACACGAGTGTTACATTATCGTAGTATCAATGCACACAAACAGTCAATGACTGTTGGATCAGCTTATCTCACCTAGAGTGAAAAAAAAAAAAACTTTAACAGCTCAGATGGCTGAGGGGTAAGAGCGTCCGCCTTTGGAGCTGTACACTAGCGTTTGTTTCAAAATCGAGTCAAACCAATGACTTTAAAATTGCTATTGACAGATTCGCTGCTTGAAGTTCAGCGTTAAAGAAACAGTGTGAAGAACAAGACGGCAAGTTTAGTTGTTGTGCCGTTGGGAAAGGCACTCATCCGGATTCCCCCATCTTGGTGTTGTAGACAGGTGGCCGGCAACTTCTAAGCAAGCTTGTTATAGCGCATTGATCACTTTTAAATTTAGTTGCATATTTATCCTCCTATCACAAGAAAGCGATGAAAGCCCTATACGAGCTCGCTTAGTAGTTGCCAGCCATCTGTCTACCACATCAAGATGCAGGAAACCCACTAAGTGCCTTTTCCAATGGCACAACAAGTAAACTTGCTGTCCCTTTAATGCTGAGCGTCAAGCACTGAAGCTGTGAAAACCAATTTTGAAGTCATTGGTTTGACCAGACTTGGAATCAAACCCAAGTCTACAGCCTTCGCTACGGACGCTCTTACCACTCGGCCAACTGAGCTGTGAAATATCATGATAGGAGGACAAATATGTCGCCAAATACAAAAAAAAAAAAAAATGCTTCGGTTCACCACCTTACCAACTTGATCGTACAGCAGAAAATTTAACCACAAATTTGAAAACGGAGTTCAAAAATTATTATACCAGAAAATGCCTGAAGTCATATAAACAAAACTTATGCCAACAAAAAAATAATCGAACTACTACAGTACTTTAGCATAAACCGTTGACTGACCTGTCCACTGTTGCATGATAAAGAATCACTACCAATGTTGGCAATACTTGCTAGCTGTTCATCTGATAAGTATTTCATTGCAATTGCATTTGCATAAATGCTTAATTCCGGGCAACTGTTGCTCTTCGTCAAAGCACTGTAATTACGTGCTTCCAAGAAGCTATGATTATCGAGTAATCCATGCCAAGCAAAATCAGAACCAACCCAATTCCTGCAATCAAAGCATGAAGATTCATCAATATTCACTATGCCTTGCTAAAGTAATAATGAAGTGCAGGAAATTTCACTGGATTTTAACTATTACTTTACTTTAAACTCGAACATATTCGATGATACACCACACCCTTTCCAGGATCTGCAATAAATAATATTTAAAGAACCACACTGCAAAACTGACTGTAAGGAATTACATCAAAGGGTAAAAAATTAACAAATGCTGAATTGATTGCGACCAATTGATGACCTCACAATAATACGGACCCAGCACGGAATTAATAAATATTTAACAAAAATGATTCCCGTTTAGCATATCACTGCTTGTTTAGTTTCGGATTTCGTTTTTTTGTCAGTAAGGTTTCTTGTGTTGCATTTCCGAATGTGTAATTGTTGTTTACATATCATCTATTGTAGATCATGAAGAGGGCACAGTGAAAACGTTACTTTTAAGTAAAATATTATGTTGAATCTAGTGTGTTACTTGCACAAGGTGCGCTATGGTTTATAAACAACACTTCTCTACCGAGATAATAATAATGAAGAACTTATTCATTGAAAGAGCAAAAGTTGTTACCATATTGCGGTGTTTCACTTCTTACATTACGAGATTCCATAAAGTCAAAGCTTTCCAAAATAGATTTTAATTAAAATATTTTGTTTCCTCTCCGGTTTAAACAAAAGAATTACGTGATTATCAATATATTTCTTGATTACTCGCAAATAAGTGTGGCAAAATCAGTCTTACATTAAGACACATTCTCAATCAGAAGCTTTTTGAATTTTTTTTTTGAAACTACGAGAACAGCATTTTCTGATGTCCACAAGAATTGAGTTCCAAACTGATATCCCAAGATATTTAATTGAGCGTTGTAGTTTGGATGATCTGTATCTCGGTATGAGTTAATTATATCCACTTATTTGCCTTCTAGTGGCAATGAAGTGAGATTTATTAATGTTGGAGAAATAGCCCGTCAGATTAGATGGTAAGTCCTTATTAAAATGTCGATGTACAAACAAACCCAACTGTAATTTGGCCATATCATCTAATTGAAGAATATCATATAATTTGTAAGTACAAGAAGTTGGATGTTTGGCATCAAAGTCGGCTATTAATCTCACCGCTTTGTTTCGGTGTATATGAAGTGGATGAAGGTACGTCGAGTAGGTAGAGGTCCGAGTTGAACATGATATAATGTAATTGCAATAAAACATTTTTAAGAAAACATCTTTTCACTTTTGAATATGTGATTTGAAGGTGAGATCATTGTCAATTTGAATGCCAAGGTATTTCACTGATTTATCTGAATAAATTATGGCACTGTTGAGGAAGGCAGACTGATAACACTGGTCAACACGCAAATTTTTGCCGAAGTTATTTCAACGGTTTTAGGGTATATCAGGTGCCCCGATTCCGAAAATGGCCATATTTTTGCTGAATTGGCTCTAGTTTTTGAAATAAATGCATATTTTATGAAAATATTGCTTACGTAGGAAAATAGCATTGCTTTCCGTTTATGCCTATTTTAAGCAATGCTGTTGGCTTCAATCCTCTTTGCTTAATGCAGTGAGAAAAAGAATACACTCATTAATAAAACTGGTGGCAAATAATGTCTAATCTTGACAAGAATTTTCTCCTATTTTTGAAGATTTGAAATTACAAAACGTCGATATACAATTACAACGCTAGCCATATTGAAGTTTTGCTGTTTCCCATTCAGGCTTTTCAGCGTTGTCTAGGGCATTTTTAAAGCATCCGTTTAAGTCATTTTCCATGCAACAGCAGAATCATGTTACATGTTGTCAATAAATGCTGAGTATGATGCAAGCATACAAAGTATTGAAGGTAGAAATGAAAATTTTTATGACATACACGTCTTAACTAGATACCACTTGCGAGAAACACGTTGCTAAACAATGCAAGCCTCAAACTTCGCCTTATCAAGCTTCAGTTATTCATAATAACAAACTGCACCCCAATGGCGTATGTAGGAGGACAGTAGGAGCGATAGCACCCTAAAACAACAGCATTTCTTTAAATTTTCTGGAAAATTCGATGAATCTCAAACGATGGATCATTTTTTTGGCATCGCCCTCTTAAAACGAGTTTCTAGATCCACCGAGCTGCGCAATCCTAAGAAACTTGACAAATCTTTGCAGGTGACAAGCATGCCAGGTTTTTTTTAAGAGTGGGAATTATTAAGGAGGAAAGGATATGCACGGTGGAGGTGGCATGAAGGACAAACATGGGAGAATCGTAGTTAATGAGAAAGATTGCGGGAAATTATGGAAGGAACACATGGAAAAGATCTTGAATGGATGGAAAATGAATGGGATCAGATGGCAGAAGCAAATATGGTTGAAGGACCAGTAGAAGGAGTAACTTATAAGGAGGTGATGAAGGCTACGAATAAGATGAAATTGGGAAAAGCAGCTGGACCTTCAGAGGTAAATATGGATATGATAATGGCGAGTAGAAAGCTCGGTGTTAGAATATAGAAGCTTTGTGAGAGAATACTGGGTAGTGAAGATTGGCCAGAAGAATGGAACACGAGTGTTGTTGTTCCAATCTTTAAAGGAAAGGGGGTGTGATGGATTGTCGAGCATGCAGACAAGTAAAGCTGCTGGAGCACGCAATGACGACAGTGGAGAGAGTGCTGGAGTACAGAATAAGAGGGTTGGTAATGATAGATGATACGCAATTTGGCTTTATGCCTGGGAAAGACACAACTCATGCGTTGTTTATTTTGCGAATGATATGAGAGGAATTCCGTGGAAAAGAGAAAAAGCTGTGCATGTGTTTTGTAGACTTGGAAAAGGCATTTGATAGGGTCCCTATAAAAGTGGTGGAATGGGCACTAAGAAAGAAAGGATTGACAGAAGTATTGGTGCAAGCAGTGATGAGTTTATGTGAGGGTTTAGGGACGAATGTCAGAGTTGGATCAGGGTTGTTGGAGGAATTTGGGGTGAGTGTTGGTGTGCATCAAGGGTTTGCACTATCACCTCTAATATTTGCTATTGTGGTTGGTGTTATGACGAAAGATGCAAGAAAAGGATCATAATTATTGAACGACATTTTTGTACACAGATGAGCGAAAATTTGGAGGATTTAAGGGCGAGGTTCCAAAGGTGGAGAAGTGCAATGGAAGGCAAATTATTAAAAGCAAATATCGGAAAGACGTAGATGCATCAAAATGAAGAAGGTAACGTGCAGTTTCGCAGGGTACATGACAATTTCATGCAAACAAACTTGATGCGACCGACTTGACGCGGACGGTTTGTCGCAAAATGTGTGAAGGTGGAGGGGGAATCGAAAACGAGTTTTCACCCCCCAACCTTTACCGTTTTCCAACGCCTCCAACTCCCTGACCCCTCCTGCTATCCATCCCCCCATCCCACTCTCACATATTTCGCATCAAATAGTCCACGCGTCAAGTCGGCCAGATCAAATCTGTTCGCGTCAAATTGTCTTGCTCCGAGTTTTGCACCCAATTTTATTTATAGAAGGTGCAAAGATCTTGGAGTAGGCAGGGAAGAACCAGTGGAGGGATTATGTGATGAAATAGCTTTTTGAAGCTTGTGACCATTGGTTTTTATCACGAAACAACATCTTTTTGTCAGCATAAACAGCTCTCATCTGTAATATATTTTGCCGTTATTTATAAAGTAGTGTAAAGAATATATCTCAAGAACTAGAGCCAATTCAGCAAAAAATAAGGCCATTTTCGGAATCAGCGCACCTGATCTACCCTAAAACCGTTAAATTATCTTCGGCAAATGGAAAAAAAATTTTTTTTGTTGGGCTGTGTAATTAATTTGGGTGGTTAAAGGAGGGCAGAGGATTTTTGTCTGTTTTTGCAAAGTTTGTTTGCTGCGAATTAATCGCGAACCCTATTAAGTACTTCATTAATGTTTCCCATCAATTTTTCTGGAGCATCAGTTTTAAAGATTAAACAAAAGTCATCTGCAAATAAACGAGGTGTAATAGATAAGCAATCAATTATGTCATTGATGGAAAGTAGAAATAGCAATGGACCCAGGGTCGAACCTTGAGGAACTCCTGAAATAATGGAACAAATTTTAGAATGAAATGTTTGATCCAAAAGTACAAATTATTTTCTGTCACGTAAATACGATTTTAAGAGGTTGTTTGCTGTTACCCTGATTCCACAATGTTCCAGTTTTTTGATTAAAATTTTGTGGTTAACAGTGTCAATCGCTTTTTTTATATCAAGAAAAATTAATCCGGTATGTTGATGGGCATTGACATTGTCATAAACCATAGTTGTGACATCAGTGAGAGCATGGCTGGTTGAAAGACCTGCATGGAAACCATATTGAGTTAGAGCAGTGCTTTTCAACCTTTAAAAAAGCGGTTCGCACTTTTTTAATTTGCCTAAATTTCATCCGCACTGATTAACCACAGTTATGGTTTGCAGCTACTTGTCTTTCCTATTTGTGCAATAACAACGGCTTGACAGAAATCAATCATGCACTAATATATGCCAAGCAAAACTTCTACTATTTTACACGTAAAATTATTATTACCGAAGTAACTATGCTTTAGAATGGAGTCAAAGTAAGTTGAGTTTGTGCAGTTTCAGTATCGATGACTTAATCTGCAATAAATTGAAACTAGCCTCTGCTCTGATTTACTTCTCTCGCTAGAATTGGCATAAGCTGTAAAGACACTACAAAAATGAAAAAAATTGTTCAAACACTTTTTATAGCATTTTTATTCATATCAAAGGGCAGGCTCCTAATAACTCGTTTGCTGCTGCATATTTCTTGAAATTTTAGACCAGTTAGGCACAACGTCTTGCTCCAAATTTAAGCCCTCTGCATTAGGTCATCAAGTGTATCGTTCAGCAGACAACTATTTTTGAAATTTTGAAAATATGACTCAAAGGTCCTGGTCCTGGGGGTTGCTGTTCTCCAAAAAGATTTACAATTCGCGGCTTTGATTTTAATTCGGTTGCCTGATGCTGGGAAAGTGCGTTTCAAAGCTAGGAAGCACAGTGTGCACGTGAGAACTTGTTGCTTTGATGATGCGATGGTCCTAGTTCTGCTTTGATTTTTCCCTCTTGCATGTAGACATGCAAGTCTGCAGCGTTTTCAAGTGTTTAGGTTGTTGTTGCAGCTTTCATCTTCCAAACTTTCAAGCTTTTCCTTAATTGAAGTGATTTTAGAGGTCGCTTCAAATATATCAATTCCACATCCTTGTACAGTGATGTTGGGCATGTTAAGCATACCGATTATGTCAACAATTAAGATAAGCTAGCCTGGCAAGCTGAAACAAATCTTGAATCAAATGAGGTTTGTGATCTTGTCCATTGAACCACATTACAAGTTCCTCTCGCACCTTCCACACTCTCTTCATCACTTTTCCACGAGACAGCCACCTAACTTCAGAGTGGTAAACGAAACGCCCTTCATCTTCCATTCCTTTCACAATTTCTTGAAACACGCGCTTTGATTTTGCGTTCTTTAATGCGGCAGTGGCAATGCTAATCACATCGGCGAGTTGGCAGTTATTTTCTTGATTGACAAGTTTTTTGGCTACCAATGCTTCGCGGTGTATGACACAGGAAACATTCACAACCTCCGGTGCGACTTGTTTTATGAGAGCAACAACGAACTCCAATCATAGCTGTTAAGTAATTACGCAATTTAATTCCCTTTCTTGTTTTGACTGTGGCGAATTGTACAAGTGTTTAAGGCAATCTGTCGTTCTTTCAGTTGGCGCCTTTGCTCTTTTGTTTCTTTTTTGTAGCAATCTTAATTAGTCTTCAAAATGCCTTTATTTTCGTTTCAACGTTAAAATCTTACCATTTTTTCTAATCTTTTCTGTCACGTGACATAGAAGTTACATCTTAGGACGGGGCGCCGCCCTGTTCATTTTCGTAGTTCATTGTTCTTCTGAGCATGGTCCTCTCTTTACTCTGTCTAATTCTATCTGGACGTCACGGTGGAAAATTATTCGGTACGTAAGTTATGTTTATTATTTGTTGTAAGTCTGGTTGTCTGTTTCTTTTAATTTGGACATTATAGGTTAACGTAACGTGCGTTCTTTATGTTTATCTCTATTTTTTGAAAGTTAACTGTGTTGTTACTGTTTTGCGTCTTAATAGCGTCTCGGGCCGTTTAGGACATTGTTCTATTTTTTGTTCTAGAAACCGCTTCCGCTTCTGCTTCCGCCTCCACTTCTTGGTCGTGGACTTCTTGTTGGTTTTGTTTTGACTCTCTTAAGGAAGCGCGTCTTGATATCGAATAAAAAACCAGTGACATGCTAGTGTAGTACTTTACACTAAAGTTTCGAATAATTTCGAAGAACTGGATTTCTCAAGTCTGTATTCTGTTTTAAGTTTTTGCTAAAGTTTGACTGAATCAAACAACACTGCTGATTAACCTTTTGAACTTTGATGATGGCGAAGGAGTCTTGCGTCGTTTCCCAAACTGAAAACCTGAACGACTTGTTGCGAAATTTGAATGATCAGTACGCTCGCATTGAACGTGCAATTTCATTGCGAAGCGCTAACGTCGAATTTGTCAATGAAAAATACGAGTCTGTAAATCAATGTTTTTCTAAAGTGATTCAGCTAATGCAATCTCAGGGCGCAGAAGAAATTGAAATTAATTCCGTCTCTAAAAGTAAACTAGAGTTTGACACATATGTCGATAATTGGTTAAAATCTGTTACTACTACTCGTTCGAAGTCTAACCTGTCTCAAATTAGTAGAGCGTCTAGTAAAAACACTTATCTATCCAGCAGCACGAAGAGCTCATCCGCAAAGCGAAAAGAAGCCTACGCAAAGCTAGTAATTGCTAAGATGAAACAAAAGCAAGCTGATGAGCGTGCAATTGAAGTTGCCGAACAAGCGCGGGCAGAAGCTGAGCGACAACGGGCAGAAGCTGAGCGACAACGGGCTGAAGCTGAGCGAAAACTGGCAGAGCAAGAGCGCATTAAAAAAGAAGCTGCACGTGAGTTGGAGTTGGCTGTTGCTGAAATAGACGTATGGGAAACTTCCTCCGATATCCTGGAACAAAGGTATGATAAACTTAAATGTGATGTTACAGAGGCTGTACCTGGAACTATCCCAGGCCCATGGCGCAACGCGAGAACTGATAAATTCGTGACGGATTCTCTGCCCTATGCACTAGAAGTTCCAGGCTCCCAAACTTGCGACACGACAGCCGTTTCCGCCGCTGCTACTAAACCTTTGGTTAAATGCGACTACACCGTAGCACCCAAACAACCACTCATTGCTGGACCTTGTAAAACTTCTAATTCTACCTTGGCTAATAAGCTGGCCACATCAAGTAATATTGCTACTGCTTCTAGAATTAATGCGAGTAAACCCGTGGGTAAGGTCGGTTTGCGGCCATCCGAAAATCCGACTTACAGCATGCTAAATGTTGATCCTGCTAACACTCGTATCGGGCCACGCCCCCCTCCCGGGTTCCCTAAGGTTGTCTTAAATGAAAATAGCGCGATGGCGCCTCAAGTAACTGCTAACGTAATTACTGGGTTGATCCCGGGCACCGAAACATATCATCCAGACCTTAACCCTTTTAATGTGGGATTTGGGTATCCCCCTGGTCCCTCGCGCGAGCCCACTACTTCTACAGATGCAAACATTCCCATGCATCAACAACCAGGAATGGGTACTTATACCAACCCCACACTACAACCCTATTGGAGCACTCAACCATACGGATTACAACCCCAATTCAGAAACCCAGACGAGTGGTGGTTGCCGCGCCCAGAGTTTCCAAAATTTGACGGAAATCCATTAAACTTTAGGACATTCGTCAACAACTTCGAAAAGCATATTGAAGCCAGAGTTAATGATCATACACTACGTTTGTGTTATCTTATTCAACATTGCGAGAATCGTGTAAAAGAGAAAATTCAACATTTTTCTAACAAAGGAGATCGGGGTTACCAACTTGCTAAATGTAGACTTGAAAATGAGTTTGGTCGATCATGTGTCATCGCAGACGCCTGCGAGCGGCAACTAAAAACTGCCCCCTCTGTAAAACCTAATGAACCCGAAGCCTTGAAACGTTTTGCTGAGTCACTGGAAAAAGTTCTGATAACTTTAGATGACATTCACTATGCTGGCAGTCTAAACTCGTTAGATACTATGGCGCAACTTGTAAACAAGTTGCCGTTTGACCTTAAACGATCTTGGGTTAAAGAATCTGTAGCGATTGAGAATCGAACTGGAACCGTTGCTGATTTTCGTAGCTTTGTGACATTTGTAATTAATCGCTCGAACGAGGCTAATTCTTTATTTGGGCGTAGAGTGCTCGGCACTTCTAAGCAACAAACTTCCGGACATGGACCCAGTAAAACTAACACTTCTAATAAAGCATTCTCGTATTACGTCAAAACTTCAAAGGGACACTCAAACAAACCTCCCTCGCACCGCGAACCTACTTCTGCATGCTTCTATTGCAAAGAGAATTCTCACAAACTAGCCGAGTGCCAAAAATTCAAAAATGCTACTCTCAATGAGCGCTCCAAATTTGTCAAGACAAACAAATTTTGTTACAAATGCTTAAGCTCGTCGCATCGTACCTTTAATTGTATCAAGCAAAATGCATGTACTATCGGCGGATGTACTGGCACGTTTCATCACACATTGCTGCACCCTATAAAGCAAACTAACGCTAATCCTTCAGCTACCGAAAACGAACCTGCATCCTCTAACAAACCTTCCCGCGAGGTTGATAACACGGAAGTGGTCGCATCTTGTTCGCTCTTTACCCCTGTAAATGCTGTGAAAGCTGCTGAAGGTATTTATCTGTGTGTTGTGCCCGTGATCGTTACGTACGGAGATAAATCTGTTAAAACGTACGCCTTCTTGGATCAAGGATCCACGCGCTCTTTCTGTGACAAACGACTTGTTGATATTCTGGGAGCGAGTGGACCTACTGACGAAATTGTGTTACAAACCCTTACTGGTGCTAAGAGTTATCAGGGCATAACGTTTTCGCTTTCAGTGTCGTGTTTAGAAGGGGGAGAAACCTTTTCATTGTCTAATGTTGTGTCTATTCCGGAAATTCCGGTATCTCCTAACCCGGTTCCAGCCAAAGGAGATTTGAACAGGTTTGCCCATCTCAAAGGCATTCCGTTTTCTAGCATTCCTAGAGCCACCGTTACTCTTCTCATCGGTGCTGACTCCCCTGAACTATTTTGTGTTCGCGAGGTGCGCAAGGGCATGCGCGGACAACCCATTGCAATTAACACACCCCTGGGGTGGTCCCTCCTGGGACCCTCTCTCTCATTGAGCAAGACAAAAAATTGCCATGTTAATTTCGTAAAAGCTGATAGTTCTCTTCAACGTGACATCAACTGCCTTTGGGAAAGCGATTTTGGTTGTGGCACATCGATTCTAGATGTACCATCGTCGAAAGAAGACAGGATCATGTTTGATCTCCTGCAAAACTCATTATCAACGATCGACGGACATTATCAGCTACCCTTGCCGTGGAGACCGAATACATTGCCTCCAGGCGACAGTTTACCTATTGCTAAACAACGTCTTATTTCTTTGCAGAAGCGTCTAAGGCGTGATGAAACTCTTCGTCAAAAATATACGGAAGTAATCGAAACCTATATCACGAAGAACTGCGCCAGACAAGTACCAAAAGAAGAATTGGATAATAGTTCTACTATCTGGACTTTGCCTCATTTTCCTGTGTACCACCCGAGAAAAGGTAAAGTACGTATCGTTTTCGATTGTGCTGCCAAGTATAAAGGAGTTTCTTTAAACGACATGTTGATGCAAGGACCAGATCTTGTTTGTAACCTAGTTGGTGTACTTCTTCGTTTTCGCCGGGAAAGCATTGCACTCATAGCCGATATCGAATGTATGTTTCACCAGATCAGGGTGCAACCCCAAGACACGCATGCTCTTAGATTTCTTTGGTGGCCTGGTGGAGACTTATCTAAGAACCCGGAGGTTCATCAAATGCAAGTTCACTTGTTTGGCGCCACCTCCTCGCCTAGCTGTGCGGCATTTAGTCTTCGTCAAACAGTGACTGATTATGGAGACCAGTTTGATCCCGAAATATCAAACATTGTTAAACAACATTTCTATGTGGACGATTGCTTGTGTAGCACTTCATCATCTGACAGCGCCAAACTTATTGTGCAACAGCTTACTTCGCTTTTAAGTAAAGGAGGTTTTCATCTAACAAAATGGCTTACTAATTGCCCTGATGTTTTAAATTCTACACCCGCGCATGAACGGTGCACCTCCGTACAACAGCATGTTATCGATACAAGTACAAACGAACGCGTACTGGGCGTACTTTGGAACGTGAGCGACGACACATTTGGTTTTCGTGTTGCTTTGCCCGAAAAACCTGTGACAAGGCGAGGCATTCTTTCTACACTGAGCTCTCTATACGACCCGCTGGGATTTGTAGCTCCCATCACGCTTCATCCTAAACTTTTACTGCAGAGTTTATGCAAAGCTGGTGTTACATGGGACGAAAGGTTAACACCTGAGCAAGTCGCTAACTGGCAGACTTGGCTTAACAACTTGGCTGATTTAAATGAGGTGCATATTCCAAGATGTTTTAAACCGCCGGGTTTCGGCCAAATTACTTCATTTCAGATTCATCATTTCGCGGATTCATCTTCCGAAGCTTACGGTGCTTGCAGCTATCTTCGCTTGACCAACGAACAAGGTAGTAGTCATTGTTGTCTATTGATTGGTAAATGTAGATTGGCACCTCTCAAAACTCTTTCAATTCCTAAACTCGAACTAACCGCAGCAGTACTTGCTGTGAGGCTGGATATAATGATCCGAAAAGAGCTTGGATGTGACACCTGTGTCTCAACTTTTTGGAGCGACTCTACCGCTGTTCTTCAAACCATAAGGAACTGTAAAAAACGGTTCCCCGTGTTTATAGCCAATCGCATCTCCGTGATTGAAACACATTCTAGAGTCGAAGACTGGAGACATGTTCCCTCAAAACTAAACCCAGCCGATTTGGCCTCCAGGGGGTGCTCTGCTAAAGCTTTACTTAAGTCGCAGCATTGGTTTTTAGGTCCAGACTTTTTGTGGAAAACTGAGGATTATTGGCCCCAAAGTCCCATTCCTTTACCTCCGCTTCTAGAGTTCGATATTCCAATGCAAATCAATGCTTCGGTTTTCTTGCTTACGTCAGGAACAGAACGCGACATCTTAGACCAACTTATTGCTCGTTATTCTTCACTTAATCGTGTAAAGAAGGCAGTGGCTTGGATATTAAGAGCTAAAAACTTTTTGCGAGCAAAAGTTAAATCTAAACATGCAAAGTTTGACTGCTCTGACTTGACAGTACAGGACTTGCAACAGGCTGAGACGGAACTTATTAAGCATGTGCAAAAGCAACATCTCTCTAACCTCATTTCTTTCGTAGGTTCCGGCGGACGTGGAATGTCCAAACTCCCGCGCTTTCTCCAAAAATTAAGTCCTATTATTTTACATGATGTGGTTCGGGTGGGTGGTAGGCTACGAAACGCCCCCGTTAGTCTCGACTCCAAGTTTCCAATCATACTGCCTAGCGATTCTCACTTCACGGAACTTATAATTTTGGATCATCACGCGAAAGTTGGCCATTCCGGTATGGGGCACACTTGGTCCTCATTGCGACAAAAATTCTGGATTATCAAAGGTAGTACTACAGTTCGTCGAGTTATAGGTAAATGCCTGTTCTGCAGAAAAAGAAATGCTTCTCTTGGCTCTCAGCTTATGGCAGATCTTCCTCCAGGGAGACTGCAGCTAGACAAGCCTGTCTTCTCCCATGTCGGAATCGACTACTTTGGTCCAATCCTCGTGACTCAAGGCAGAAAACAGGTGAAACGATATGGCTGCATTTTCACTTGTCTCACTGTACGAGCAGTCCATATCGAAATATCGCATGACTTGACTACCGACTCATTTTTAAATGCTTTACGCTGGTTTATCGCTCGCAGAGGTCAACCTGAACACATTAGATCCGACAACGGAACAAATCTGGCCGGAGCAAACAAAGTTTTACGCAACGCACTGAAAGAATGGAACCAATCTCAGATCAACGACTACTTACGTCAAAGAGACGTTCAATGGACTTTCAACCCTCCTGCCGCCAGCCACATGGGCGGTTCGTGGGAGAGGCTAATCAGGTCAGTGCGAAGAATTTTGTCTTCTTTGCTAACCAGTCAATCGATTTCAGACGAGGTCCTTCTAACCGTCATGGCCGAAGCGGAATCTATCGTAAATTCTCGACCGCTCGTACCGATCATTTTCGAACCCGGAGAAGAACCCCTAACTCCTAATCACCTTCTGCTGCTAAGAGGAAACGCTAACTTGCCACCAGGACTTTTCGAAAAAAAGGAATGTTACCCACGTCGCCGTTGGAGGCAAGCGCAATTTCTCGCTAACCAATTTTGGAGCGTTTTAAACGCGAGTTCCTTCCCACATAATTCATCGTCAAAAGTGGTTCAATAAGCAACGCAATTTGAGAATCAACGATGTCGTTCTGATCGCGGACGATTCCGCACCACGCTCACGCTGGGCATTGGGAAGGATTACATTCGTTTATCCTGATTCTAATGGAACCGTAAGAACTGTTCTCGTCAAAACTGGCGTCACAACTCTCAAAAGACCAATTCACAAACTCTGTCTGGTTGAAGAAGCACAACAAAAAGAAGAAGATTGTAATAGGCTTAGCTGATGCTTGTGTGTATTAGTATCGTACTCTTCTACCATGAGCTATTACTTAACGTTTTTTCCCGTAAAATGCTCACGGGGGGGTTCACATTTTGTGGGGGGGAATGTTAAGTAATTACGCAATTTAATTCCCTTTTTTGTTTTGACTGTGGCGAATTGTACAAGTGTTTAAGGCAATCTGTCGTTCTTTCAGTTGGCGCCTTTGCTCTTTTGTTTCTTTTTTGTAGCAATCTTAATTAGTCTTCAAAATGCCTTTATTTTCGTTTCAACGTTAAAATCTTACCATTTTTTCTAATCTTTTCTGTCACGTGACATAGAAGTTACATCTTAGGACGGGGCGCCGCCCTGTTCATTTTCGTAGTTCATCGTTCTTCTGAGCATGATCCTCTCTTTACTCTGTCTAATTCTATCTGGACGTCACGGTGGAAAATTATTCGGTACGTAAGTTATGTTTATTATTTGTTGTAAGTCTGGTTGTCTGTTTCTTTTAATTTGGACATTATAGGTTAACGTAACGTGCGTTCTTTATGTTTATCTCTATTTTTTGAAAGTTAACTGTGTTGTTACTGTTTTGCGTCTTAATAGCGTCTCGGGCCGTTTAGGACATTGTTCTATTTTTTGTTCTAGAAACCGCTTCCGCTTCTGCTTCCGCCTCCACTTCTTGGTCGTGGACTTCTTGTTGGTTTTGTTTTGACTCTCTTAAGGAAGCGCGTCTTGATATCGAATAAAAAACCAGTGACATGCTAGTGTAGTACTTTACAATAGCCTTGACACTGTCGGTGGACACAGCCTAACATTTCGACCACATCACTTCATGGTTTGAGAAGTAATTGTCTACTTTTGAAAATATTCTTGAAGCAGTGGTGTCTACGCCAACGGGAAGACAAAATACAGTGATCTGCAAGTCTCTTGTGTATACGTTCCTTGTCTGGGAAACGAACCCAAACAATCAATTGAGCTTGGCTGGTAATATGAGTCGTTACATCCAATTGAAGCCCAAAGCAGGGCGCAGCTTGGAAGCGAGGCAAGAACAATTTCTTTGAGTGATGCAGCAATCATTGAACATCCCCGTTGCATGCTATTATTGAACAATGCTAGCTTTTCACTTTGGCTGCAGCCGCGATTCCTCCACAATCCCTAGACATGGTTTTATGACACTTTTTGCCAGGTAATTGGCTTTCTTTGAGACATAAGAACATGAGCTATTTTTAGTGATGATACATTTTTAAGTTGATCAGAGCGTGTCACCATGCACTACTCAAATTGATGCTGTTGTTCAACTACTTGTCGTGTTTGCTATTTGACAAATGATGTCGACTAATTTTTGAGTTCAGAATGCGTATATCTCTGTGCCTTTACAGTTTATGCTTTTCCATTGATGGATTGTTGTATACAACTTGGCAGAAAACATAGCAAGTCGAAGGGTACTTTTCGCCTGAATCTTTGACGAACCCCAGCTCAGCAAATGCGTCGTTTCATTTTCACTTTTTACATTGTTGAGGGCCGGATTTAGACAATGAGAGGCCCTATAGGCTATCGGACTCCTATTGCCCAACAAACTGCTCAATGTCAAAGATAATTAATTTGGAAGAAAAGTTGGTTGAAACTCGTCGAAATATCTTTGTAGACCTTATTTTATGTCAAAACGTATTATGGAGAACCCTTGCAGCGATCATGTAGTGATTGTTAACATCGGTCTTGATAATTATGGGAGATAAACTATGTGGTGAGACTGTCATTTGTGACAATGTGGTCAATTATTGTTGAAAAGGTGTCTGCAACTCAGGTAGGTTTGGTAATGATTGGAAAGAAAAAGTTACTGGATAATAAATTTATGCACCTTTGCACCATTACAGATCGATTGGATGCAGTAATATCAAGATTATAATCACCAACAATATAGGTTTGATTGTTAATAATTCGAGGGCCAGACAAAGCATTGCCCAATTTCCTGAGAAACATATCTGCATTAGTATTGGGGTGAGAGTAGAGAGCAATGATGTTGCAATTACAATTTGAATTTTGATCAAATATATTTGACCGAAGATCTTTGCAATTTTCATATTCCAGCCAATTTTGTTTTAAAATACGAAAATGTAAGTTGGTGGGGATGTACATGCCCACACCACCAGATTTTTTCTGGGGACTCGCCCAAGAAATCACCAAGACTTACACAATCTCCTAAAGTTTGATCGCCTAAACTGTTTACAGATGCACAAAAGTAACAAGACATAATAAAAGAAAGTATATATATCTCGAGAAGTACAGTACATTACCAAAAAAAACGAACTAAAAGAAAACAGAAAGAAAAAAAATCAAATGGGCGCCACTGCAGCTAACTGTCACATACTTGCAATTAATCATATGAAGGAACGCTAAACAGTTACCGGTAAGTAGATTAATTCAAAGGAATGATTATTTGAGACGAAATGAAAAGTAGAAATTCCGTTATAATTGAGACATAGGAAGCTAATAAAGGGCAAAGATATTGCTGATCAATAATAATTAAAATCATTGCTTACCTATTCATTGACAAAAATTAGAATACACATAGGACATGTAGCAAACTTAAAGTTTGGTGGAACATCAAGTTTTTCTTTACTGTAGTAATCATACTGTCCACTAATTTTTCAGTGTAGCAGGCCAACAAATAGATCTCTTACACATAAGCAGATTAAAGATTAATCTTCTTCGGAACAGGCTTCACAGCAATTGGAACTATTGTGACTTTCATAAAGCAGAAATTTTTTGTCATCAACATCATCATCACCATATCCAGTTTCAATCCAGCTCTTTCCTCGTCACCGAAGGTGGCTGGATACACCTCATCCCTTCCGCAATCGCTCTCACACCTTCCCTCCATCTCGTTTGATCTGCAGCTTCCTTGATCTTCAACTCGACTTTCTCCACACTTTCTTCCACCTGCCTCCTCCATGTCATTTTGGCCGTCCTCGCTTTTGCTGCCCATTCACTTCCAGTATCACTGCCTTCTCCAGTTTCTTATTATCATTTCTTCTAATCACACATCATCCGCCTTTGCCATTCTATTTCCTTCAAACCCAACATCTCCATCAGCTTATCCGTATTCTTTCTATTCACTAATTTTACTCCACACATTGACCTCACCATGGCTCTTTCAGTTCTTTTCAAAATTGCCATTTCACTCTCCCTCAAACACCATGTATCACTTCCATTCAACACTGCTGATCTTACGCAACTACGATAAACCATACCTTTCATTCTCAAAAAAAAACTTCTTCCACGTAACAACTCCCCGCATTCTCTAAATTTCATCCATCCAATCCTTACTCTTGAGGTCACGGCAGTTTCACACCCACCACTAGCATTTAGCCTGTCTCCTAATAACAAAATCCCTTCAGTCTTCACTTCATCGCATAATACCTCCACTGGTTCTTCCATGCCATCTCCAACATCTGTGCATCTTCTTACCTTTTTCATTTTTCTGCATCTCCCATGTATAGTTGTTGGTACACTGTGTGCAACACACAGCGTTAGACCCAACTCATTTCCCACATACACAACAAGGATCTATTTTGCTCAAAGCAATTTCTCCTTCCCTTCCACTCTCCGTCCATGATCTTAGTTTTCCCACATTTACTTTTAATCCCTTGCCTTCCAATGCACTTCTCCATCTTTGGAACCTCTCCATCAAATCTTCCAAACCTTCACTCATGAGTACCGAATTATCTGCGTGCAAAATTTCATTCAACAATCCCTCTCTTGCATGTTCTGTCACAACATCACCCACAACAGAAAATATCAGTGGTGATAGCACAAACCCTTGATGCACACCAACTCGTACCCCAAATTTGTATGATATTCCTGATCTAACTCTGACTTTTGTCCTCGAACCCTCCTATAAACTCATCACTGCTTGCACCAACACTTCTGCCAATCCTTTCTTTCTTAATGCCCATTCCATCACTTTTCTCGGTACCCTATCAAATGCCTTTTCCAAGTCCACAAAACACATGAACAGAACAGCTTTTTCTCTTTTCCACAAAACTCCTTCCATGCTTCTGGCATACCTTTCCCATCAAGCACTCTCTTGCCTTCCATGATTTCCCACGATTTTTCTCACTGACTAGAAGTTTCCCATGTTTATCCTTCATGCAATCTCCACGTTCTATGTCCCTTCCCTCCTTTCTCATGAACTTCACAAACTTGAAAACGTCGTTTGGTTTGGTGCAAAGCACATTCATATCTTCTTCCGCCTCTTGCTTCATGGCTTTTGTAATTGCTTTCTTCGTTTCATTTCTGGCCTTCCCATACTTATTTTTACTTTCTGCTGATCAATTGTGCACCACAGTTTAAACGCTTTTTTTTCTGATCTATTGTATCCTTTACTTGCTCGTTCCACCACCATGTGTTTCCCCGAGTTCCCCTCGTTTTCGTCTGTCCACACATTTCATCACAAGCCTGTAACACTCCATTCTTATAAGATCCTCACAAATCCATCGAATCAGTGTTCACTAATTCTACTACTCTTTCTTCAAAATTCTGTTTATCTCTTTTTCCTTCAGCTTCCACACCCTCCATCTCACTCTTTTACTCTTCTTCACTGACTTCTTCAATTTCTGCTCTTCCACATCAACTACCACTAGCCTGTCTTGCAATTACCCAGGGATAACTTTCACATCTCGTAGATACTTTCTCTTTTCCTTTCCAACTAGAACAAAGTCTATTTCTGTATCATTTCCACCCGAACTGTAAGTCATCTTCCTTTTATCCTTCTTCTTGTACCACGTGTTTGCGGCACACAACTCTATCTGATCACAGAAATTTAGTAACATTCTTCCTTCAGCGTTTCTTTTCCCTATTCCATACTCTCCATGTATTCCTTCAAATCCTTCTGCACATTTTCCAACATGACCATTGAAATCTCTTAATTCCAACACCAATTCATTAGCGTTTGCCATAATCCACTCACGCGCCATTTCCTCATAAAACCACTCCTTCTCAACATCTGGCTTTCCACTTTGTGGTGCATAAGCACACATTATTTTGACCACCTCTTCTCCAAACACTAATCCAATGGCCATGACTCTTGTCACACCTACTTCTGACCTCTTCCACGTTCTCGCACAGTTCTTCTTTTACCAATATACCCACGCCTCCAGTCTTATCATCATTACCACACCACCATAGTTTGTACCTTCTTCCCTTGACGCCAAAAAAGCGAGCTCCTTTGCCTCTCCATCTCACTTTCTGCAAACAACATACATCCACCTGTCGCTTTCTCAGTTCTTCGCACACCTCCGTTCCTCTGCCAGATATACAGCCAACATTCCAGCTTCCAAATCTAACTCCAACTTTCTCTTTATGAACTTTTAACCAGGGATTCTTAGCATCCCCTGCCCATTTAAGAGCTACGGGGGACTGGGGGTCAAAACTTTTCTTTGCATCTTCATGAGGTTTCATTGGAGCATGTATTTCATGGTCGCATCCCCTTGCCAACGCCACCCACAGTTACAAGCAGTGGGCCTAGCCCAGGGTTAGAAATCGATAATGAAAAAGTAAAGAATAATTCGATATTCGATACCTCAAAAAAAAGTAGAGAATTCCTACATTCAATAACAAAAGTAAAAAGAGAATATCGATCAGTCCATGACGGCAAATCGATACTTTTCTCTGACTCAGTTCACAACGACAGCTTCAACATATTTTGATGCTAATGGGGGGGCTTCAGGTTAGGCAAAGTGGAGAATGTCGGTGTCGAAGGCAGTGGCGTACGGTGACCTTTTGACAGGGTGTTTTTTTAAAATGCCTATCATACCCTGGGGGCTTTGCCCCCCAGATCCCCCTGTTTGTCGCAGCATTGCAGCGAAGCCTCCCAGGGTATGATAGGGCGAAACCTCCCAGGGTCTGATGGGTATTTTTAAAAAGTGAACACCCAGTCAAAAGGCCACCATACGCCACTGGTCGAAGGCACAGCATATTATGATGGGCAGTTTAAAACAAGAATACCAGAAGGTCTGATAAAGCATTATTGCTTTTTGAAGTCTTTTTTAGTGACCAACTATCCAGTCCAGCACTCTACTTCACAGTTGATAGACATCTTGTCACAGGTGTCATCCATAGACCAACTTAGCTTACAGAAAGCCTGCTGTCATTTTTATTAGCCTCACAACCGCATTAGACCGCCTGACCCTGCCCTGCCTTCTACAAAGCGATACCAAGTGACCAAACGCTAAGCAAATGTTTTCTCGTGTCATACTTTGGAATGAAAAATGACAGTGCATACGAAATTTTCCGCACGCTAACTGTTCTTATGCCGATGTAAAGTAAAATATTTACCAAAATTTTACCTGCCAACACCACAAAAACCGAATAAGGTAATAAAAATCACAAAAAAAATTAAAACTTTTGGAAGAACTTATTCAGAAAAAAAGTATCGATTAATTAATATCGATTTACCACACAAAAAACAAGGGAAAAGCCCCAACCGATAATGAAAAAAAAAAGTAAAGAATTTTTGCATTCGTTGACAAAAAAGTAAAGAATATTGATATCGATTTCTACCAGATATTTTCAACTCTGGCCTAGCTTTTGCCAAAAAAGGCATGCCCTGCAAGGCAACAGAGTTGCTAAAGTAGCTTAGCCCACCAGTCGAGACCGTTGCTCATGTGGTGCCCCGAGGAGGCACTACCCAGCAAAGCATAGACATTGGGACAAGTATGCCATGTACACCAGATTCCTGGTCGAATGCACAAAGCATAAAAGTACTACCCATATGTCTACCCTAACCGTAACCACACCATTTTAGGAGGATAAATACGCAACTAAAATAAATAAAATTACACCAAAAATTAAAAAATCTGCAATCACGAACATTCTCAAAAATCTTAAAAAACCAAAAGAAAATTTTCTCGAAAAGTGAAAAAGTGGACATAATGGTTTTTTCCAAATGACGGCAGAACTATCAAGCGTGCAGAATCACCAGCACTGTTACGAACGTCCGGTTTGTCAAAGTCCACTTTATGGACAGGATTGTCTGTTAAGTGTTGGCACACCACGGATTTGTCCAAATGAGAATGCTCCTTTAGTCTGTCAATAAGATTGCGTTCAATCTTTCCAAAATGGCCAAAACCACAAGAACACGTTAACCTATATGCAACCCCATATTTCATCAAGGTCTTCTGATTATTATCCTTCAAACGAAAGTTGTCTCTGATGTTCCAGGTGGTGTTTTACAATTCATAGCATATTGGTTCCATGTTTGCTTTTCCACCAAGGCACACAGCTCTTTTTGGAGTTGCATTGACATGCCACCTAAAAAGGGCAAACGAGCAACAACTGCTCCACAATTTTTACCTTCTTCATGGTGACTCAACATTTTGTCATATTTATGTCTAAAAAATCTCCTGACACAACCATCTCTTCAACGACGCCTCAAATCCAAAAAGCTTCTAGCGGAAGATTACTACAGGCGTATTTATCCATCACCAACCTCGTTACCAGTATGTATGTATGGCCTACCTAAAATACATCAGATATGCACGAAGTGACTCTCACAAAATCTCGGTTTCCTACAAGGGCACCAGACGAATCACAAAGATTCATTCATCTTCATTAATAATATCAAAGACAAGTTGCTACACAACAAGGTAATAGTCTGTCTTCTTTGATGTAACTAGCCTTTTCACCAACATGATGGTTGATTTTACAATCAATTCAATACTGCAAAAATTATTCAACAGTGATACAGATTTCGTTCTTAAAGGCATAGAAAAAAACAACATGAGAAAATTGTTAAAGTGGGCAGTTCAAGGAGGTGCTTTTTCATTTAACGGAGAATTCTATGAGCAAACTGATAGTGTGGCTATGGGTGGCATTTTGTCTTGGCTTATGGCTGATGACTTTATGAACCATCTAGTGGACAAAGCTTTGTCGAGAACGCCTTTAAACCATAAGCCAGCAATTTTTTTACAAGTACGTGGATGATTGCTTTGCTGTTTTTGATAGCCTTGATTCCATTAAAATTTTTTGAGACCAATTGAATGAAGTACATCCTAACGTAAAGTTTAGTATAAAAAATGTATTAATTTTTAGATGTTTTAGTAGATAAACAGTTCAACCACAGTTGCAACCAGTACATTTTGCTACCCGACCAACACTGGACTACTGTATATTCGAAATGGAGCAACTTCGTACCACGCCGTTATAATTATAACTCGGTCACCTGTTTGCTTGACCGTGCATACAAAAAACTGTAGTTCTTATGAAAGCATTTGTTCAGAGGTGGATGATACCAAAGTTATGCTTGGTCGAAATAATATCAAAATTACCAAAGCTATCGTTTTAATGCAATAAGTGGGTGCATAAACGATGTACAGGAATTAAAAGAAGTCTGGTGCGTGGGATAATTTTGAATGCAAATGTTGTCGAGGAGATGTAAAAAGTAAAAGAAGAGAAGAAACAATAAAATTGGATGGGGACATTATCTTCGGGATATGTTAAACATTGAGGGAAGTGTACAGGATGCAGTAATAGCAAGATTAAGAGTTGGATGGGGAAAATTAAAAGACCTGTTAAGTGTGTTGTGCAAAAACAAAAAAATGTCTCTGAGGATCAAGAAAATAGCATATAAAGCATGCTTGAGAAGTGCAATGTGCCTTGGAGCTGAAGGATTGGCCATGAGACCTGAGGATGAGAATAGAATCGAAACAACAGCAATGAAAATGATGTGTGGGAAAACTTTGAAAGATAAAGCCAGAAATGAAAATAATAGAAAGATAGTTCAAGTTGGAAATGAGAATACCTGAGGAGTCAGAGGTTGAGATGGTATGGCCACGTGGAAAAAATGAGACAAGACAAAGCAACAGCCATGACAAGGGGATATAGGGTTCAAGGCAAGAAGATTGGAAGACCAAAGAAGATATGGCAAGAAGTCATTAATGTTGACCTCGAAAAAGGAAAGTTAAAAATGATAAATCCGAAGAACAGGGAAGAATGGAGGACAGGCTGCAAATATAGATGGGCCCCTGCTAGCAGGTACAAACACGTAGTCACCACTTCAGACGAGACAAATGGATGATGATGATGCTTGGTCGAAATGGCTATTTGGCTTATTTTTTAGATAGTTGTGTCAGGAGATTTTTTAATCGTAGAGGACAAGATACTGAGTCACCATGAAGAAAGTAAAAATTGTGGAACAGTTGTTGCTCATGTGCTCATTTTAGGTGACAATCGTGACGTGTCAAAGCAAATCTCAAGAAAGAGCTGTCCACCTTGGTGGAAAAGCAGACATGGAACCGAGTTATTTTACAAATTATCAACATCACCTGGAACATCGGACACAACTTTCGTCTGAAAAATAAGCAAAAGAACTTGATGAAATATGAGGTTGTGAGTAGGTTAACGTTTCTTGTGGTTCTAGCTAAGTAGGGCAGATTATATGCAATCTTATTAACAGACATAAAGAACATTCCCATTTGGATAAATCCAAGGTGTGCCAACACTTTACAGACAATCCTGTCCATAAAGTGGACTCGGTCAAACCAGACATTTTTAGCAGTGTGGCAGATGATGAGTGATGAGTAGCAGTTTTGTATTCTTAAGCAGTCGCCCAAGCATTCTGTCACAAGCATGCTGGCGAACGGAGGTGTTTTGCAGTAGAAACGGAAAAGAGCTACAGCAACAATTTGCTAACTAGTTTGGGCGCAGTTGGATACTCAAGCACGGTGAAACATGTCAGTTCAAACAAAATTGGACAGAATACTTAGCTAGTTTAGAAAACCTTACTAGAAGATTGGATGATATAGATTCAAAATTGGAAAGAGTAAATGCAAGACTTGACGCAGCAGAAGAAAAAATTGATACAAAATGTAATAAGTGAAAAAATTTCAGAAAAACAACTAAAAAAATTGGAACTGCGATTTCAGCAACAAATGGAATTCTCTGATATCAAATGGAATTTTCTGATATCTCGGGTGTTGCGACCATGCCTACTAATCCCCTCATCTTCAAGTTTCACTCTCGCTAGCATGTTACAACGTTGATCATTTTGTCGCTTCTTCCCTTTTCTGCGTTCGTTTGTATTCGAAATCCTATATTGCTATGTTAATTTATTTTGACAGTGCAGAAATGAAAGACACTACTACTACTACTATCTCATCAAGAGAAATTAATGCAAGAAATGTACGATAAAAGACTGAATTCACTGACACATGGATTGGAAGAGGACAAGGGTAGTGTGTGAAAAAATAAAGAAAAAACGACTCACATCTTTCAAAAATTTCTTTCTGATGGTCTCAAATTAGAACCTGATAGTATCAAACTCGTTGATATTCACCGATTACCCCAATGTCCATTACTAGTCAACGGAATAAGAAAGACACGACCTATAATAATCAAATTGTGCACTACTATGGAAAAAAGTCGTATTTTCGGTGCGCTTAAGAATCTCAAACAGTTCAACGACAAAAGAAAAGCTTCCAATACCCAGCCTGTTTTTGTAACCAATCACCTGCCTAGAGAATTCCAGATTTAGAAGAAACGACCCATGCAACAATTCAAAGAAGCTCGCACTCAGAACAAATCTACACTCTGGAGAGCAGAAGAAGATCAGTACTGCTTACACATTGACAATGTCAATATTCCACCTTCATACTAAAATGTGCGTTACGCTAATATAATTGTGTGTCTCTCTTTCGCAAAATAATATATGTGCGTTACCTATGTGCTCTCACCTAAATGTAGCACTGCACTAGTATCAGGCGCCTTTGTCCGTGTCAGGCGCCATGACAGTAGTACGCGATAATGCAACTCAAGAGACTAGTCTACAAACCCAACACAGTACATAGAGTCAGTTAAAGTGGTCTAAATAATTAAATATACACATGACATCAGAAATCCCAACGATGAGATTATAGGCCAAAGGTATTTTCGACTTCATGAAAATAGGTCAAAGGTCGCATGACTTCATATTCATCTAATCTCAGTGTAAGGGAGAGTTGGAAGAGGAAATGCAATCAAATAAGAAGTCATGCTATAGCTTAAAGTATACATAATTATTATGAATGATTAACAACGGGTTGAAGTAAGAATTCGAATCTTTAAGTTATGGTTATATAAAAGGGAAGTAAATAATTAAAATAATAATTGATGTGCGACTAAAGAAATAGCGGAGGTATCACCAGAGAATCGTGCGCAGTTGAAGGCGTACGACGCATATTTGTTGATTCTAATTCATAAAAATCATTTAACAGTATCGAACCCGGGGTTTAGAATGGGAGGTGAGATTATGGGCATCGCTAACTTTACAACCATTATTTGAACAATTGTAGCTGCGCGCATTACTTTCAGAACAGTTTGGGTTGGTTTACTTCCAGTATGCACATACGAGTTAAATCGACTTCTACAAATTACTAGTGCTTTGAGGTGAATGATTAGAGTGCTTACTATTTAAGCGCTGAGTAGCGTGTCTATTAGGACCTTTGATATACAGTCAATTTGTCAAAAAAACACAGCAATGAAATACCTCATTATCTATAGTATCGATCGATTTGGTCGTTACGTTTATAGAGACTTTTACTGAGGTATCTCAACCTTTTCGCCATTTGCAAATAAAACATAATTACTGTCCAACGCTTTCCTGAAAGTTTTCTGTTTTTTCAATTTTGCTTCTTTGTAGTACGGCAGTAAGAGCTTACGTTGATCCTGAAACTTTTTAGGCAGATACTCAGTAACATAGATGGGAGGGGAAGTTTTGTCATCACGCTTACGTTTTTCATTGAAGTCCTTCCAATTTCTAGTCGATTTGAAAATTAGGTTTTTATCTTCTAAGGTCAGCAACTTGACGATTATTGGTCGGTTAATAGCTTTTCCTTTACGTGATATCAGATGTTGTGGAAGTCTGTGGATATCCACAAATTCTATGTCGTCGGGTTCGTCTATTTTTAGTCCGTCTTTCAATATATTTTGAAATTTAGTAACAGTTTCTTCTCTTTTTTCTCAAGGGTGGTATTCCTTTATGCCGTGAATTAGGTTATTTAATCGCTTGGCATAAGATTCCTGCATGACGGTCGTTTTTTGATAATCTAATATAAAATTTTCAAGGGTTGCAACTTTGTCTTTCAATAGTTGAAGGTTTTCTGAGTCAAGCTTTGTTGAGAGTAATTGATCAACTTTTAAGTTCCTGTGTTTAGCTTTTTCTTCTAAATCATCAATTCTCGAGCTGAGATGGTTATATTTTGAGTCAATTTCGTCAAGTCTTTTTTCGATAAAATCTAATTTTTCAAGAATTAAATCAATCTTTGCTTCTAATTTCATTTTCTGTTCTACCAGTGCTGAGTTTGAATGATTAGCTAGTAAAGTACTGTAGCTAAACTGCCTATAATGCTGTTTGACCAGTAACTGAAATCCACTGCAGTCAGTTTTAGCTGCTTACTCGAAGCATTGCAGAACGCGAATCCGAAGCATTGCAGAACGCGAATGATCACTCCTTTACAGCAAGCTGCATTCACCAAAGCTGTAATTGAAGAGGCAGGAGGTGATCCACGTCTCGTGGCCAAGTCATACTCAACAGCTGATAAGACTCGATGAACAACAGCAAAAGTTATTGCCGAAAATGTTCAGAAAAATTGGATTCCCCCAACAGCTGCAACACTTCACTGAAATGGTAAGCAGGTGCAAACTCTTGCAAACAAGATTGTGAAAGAGAAAAGATTGCCAGTGCGGGTTGGAAATGCTACCGATGTAAAACTTTTGGAAGTAGTTAAGTATAATACTGGAAGTGATTTGGCAAGGGGACATCATTGCTGAACATGCTTGTTATCTTTTACAGTCATGGAATTGCAAACAGTCTGTAGTCAGCTTATGCTTTGACACGACTGCTGCAAATACTGGACATGTTACAAGCTGCTTGTGTTAAAATTCAAACCAAACTAAATCGTGCTCTTCTGTGGTGTGCGTGTCGTCATCACATTGGAGAAGTGATCCTGGATCATGTGTTTGAGGGGCTTAAGATTGAGGTATCAAAATCGCCAGAAATATCTCTCTTCAAACGATTCCAGAAGCATTGGCAACACATACCACGTGTGGAGGATGGAAGTTTAACAAAAGTTGACATCTCAAATACAACAAAGATATACAACAACTTTTGCTATCTTGCAGAAGCAACACTTCAAGCACAATCCATACAAGCGCTTCATACTGTAGAGATGATTACAAAGAAATGGCCCAACTTTGCCAAGCAGTGCTGGATGATAATGAAGCAAAGCATGGAGCAATTCGAAAACCAGGAGCTATGCATAAAGATGGATGGCGAAGGTAGCGTGTTTATTCCATTAAAATATGCCTTCTCAAAGGTCAAATTTCTTCGTTACCTAAAGGAACTATAACAACACCTCATCAACAAGAAAAACTAAAAGAATTTGCTGTATTTGTTGTGTATATTTATTGCCATTGGTGGCTCACATGACAGTCTACTTCAATTGCACCATGGCTAGATGTGTGCTTACACAAGACTTTGCTTAACTATCAAACTGTCAGCACAATCATTTCATTCAGTGCTGTGAAAGCCTTTGACAGACATTTATGGTATTTAACTCCAGAGATGGTAGTATTGGCATTGTTCAGCAATGAAGTACCCGAAAATGAACGCCGCACACTTGCAAAAGTGCTGCAGACCATCCAACCAAATACACTGCCATGCACACCTAAACGCCGTTATGGATTTGGATATGGTAAACCATCATTTCCAATAGTAACACAGGAAACAATGCTTGCTAATTTTGTGAATGAGGACTCGTGGTTTACTGTGAATCTTCCTGGACTAAATATGACGTTCTTACAAAGGATGTTGGCAGTTGGCAAAATGATAACCACTTCAAAGCTTCAAAATTCATTGTGGATGGACTAAATGTTGTGAATGACCCTGCAGAAAGAGCAGTTAAACTTACAACTGATTTTGTTGCAAGTGCAAGAGGAGAAGACCATTTCCAAAACCTTCTTGAAGTAGTTGAATGTGATCGCAAAGCAAGGCCAAATTTGTGGAAACGGCCTAAACTGAAAATGAGACACTGATATTGTTCTTCCAATTGTGATAATAAAGTGAACAAGTTCTTTTCCTGGTAATTCAGTATGTTTTGCTTGTACTGCACATTCTAAGTGCTTTGTTCTTGAGTTCAAGCAAAACTTTTAGTGAAAATGCACAACTTTATGTGCTAAAGCAGTGTTGAAGAAAAAATTGCGGTGTTTTATCGTATATATACTTTATTCCTTTTATGAAGACCTTCGATTTTATACCAGACAAGACTAGATTTGAGTGAACTGTAATAATTTTTAAAATTTCGAGTTAACTGCCTTATGTAAAATGGCTGCAAATATACAAAAATGGTCGGTGGCCCCCCAGAATCACCTCCAATTTCATTGATTTTTTGCATGTATGCTTCTATCAAGAAATAAAACGTTTGAGAAAATAGACATTAAATCTTTTGAATTTTTAAAAATTATGGGGCATTTGATGCACCCTAATGTTTACGACCCTCGTCACAGCCTCTTTCATGTCCTCGATTGTGGAATAACGACTGCCGCTGAGGTTTTTCTTGAGCTTTGGCAATAGCCAAAAGTCGCAGGGAGCAAGGTCCGGGCTGTAGGGAGGGTGGGGAACCGTCTTGATGCCCATCTGGGTCAAATAGTCTGTGACGAGAATGGAGTTGTGGACTGGGGCATTGTCCTGATGGAAATGCCACTGACCTGATTCAAAGAGTTCTGGCCTCTTCCCATGGAATCTCTTCCTGAACTCCCTTAAAACTTCAATCTAGTACTCCTTGTTCACTGTGATTCCAGTGGGAACCCAGTGAATGTAGATTACGCCCTTGCTGTCAAAAAAAGGGATCATCATGAGTTTCTGGGTGGACTTGCTTTGTCTGGCCTTCTTGGGTCTGGAAGATCCAGCATGCTTCCACTGGGAACTCTGTCTCTTGGTCGTAACAATAGATCCAGCTTTCATCGCAGGTTACCAGCGCATCAAGTATTTGGGGATCTGAATTAATGAGCTTGACCATCTCCTTGCTGTCATTGCAATGTCTTTCTCTCTGATCTTCCCGGAGCACTCTTGGGACGAACTTTGCGCAAATCTTCCGCATCTTCAGTTCCTCACGAATGATTGTGTGTACAGCTCCCACACTGACATTAAACTGTGTGCTTAGTGTCTCTATTGACACACAACGATCCCTTTTCATAAAATCGTTTATTTGGCCAATTATCTATGATGTTCTGACTTCCCTACTCCTTCCACATCTCTCATCATCCCTCACGGACTCCCTGCCTTCCTTGAACCTTTTGTGCCACTGAAAAACTGATGATCGATTCATGCAAGATGGTCTATAAGCAGTCTGAAGCATACCATACGTTTCCGTGGCAGTTTTTCCAAGTTTAAAACAGAACTTGATTGCCTATCGTTCTACTGTAGCTATAAATTTGCACCTAAACAAGAAAAAATCGGTCAATCATCTCATAAGAAGTATAGTAACAACATATTGAAATATCTCGAGTTTACGGCAATTATAAATGCCTGTACAAAAAAGTCTGGAAACTTATTGAGTGCACCTCGTATGTCGTTTCTCAATAAATCTGTTTCTGTATCTATGTTTCTACAACCTGCTTCAGTGTCAGAATTATATCATGCTATAATGTCCTTAAACAACTACAAGTTTCTTGGTTATGATAACATTCCTGCATACTTCCTCCGCAGCTCTGCCAATATTCTTGCTTTTCCGCTATCTATTCTGGTAAATTTTTCCTTTGAACTAGGTTGGTTTCCTAATTGCCTAAAAACAGCTAAGGTCATCCCTTTGTATAAATCTGGGGATAAAACTCTTGCAACTGATTATCAGCCAATCTCATGTTTTTCAAAAATTCTCGAAAAACTAATTTTTACTAGACTAACAAATTTTTTTGATCAAAATTCTGTAATTTCTCCCACGCAGTATGGATTTAGAAAGAGTCATTCGACTTCTCATGCTGTTCTTGATGTTGTTACTACTACCTATGATAATATCAAAGATAATAAATAGACTGGATTAGTTTTTTTAGAAAGCGTTCAATACAGTCACTCACCGTCGTCGTCGTGTGGTTGGGCATCCTCTTCCGACGATTTAGATGTTGACAGCGTTGATTTTTAGCCAGCGTCGGGTGTCATCATCCAGGACCAACAGATCTTGTATTCCTTTTAGTGCTAGAGGTAGGGGGCATGTGGAAATGATGTGATCTGCAGTTTGCTCAGAGGCACCACACTCACAATTCGGTGAAGGAGCAACACCCCATTTGTACATGGATGAATGAAATCGCCCAACGCCAGTCCGCAGAAGATTCAGTTTTACCCAAGATGTTCTGAGCAAACCCATTCCAAGAGGCATAGAACTGGCCCTGGGAATAAAAGCGTGAAGCCTTGATGCACTTTTCAAGTACTCCATGTTCCATACATAATCCGTCCATTGCGCTGCACGAATGTCTGATTCGGTCAGACTATATAGTAGTTTCTGTGCAGCGGGTACAAACGGGCGTCTTGATTTGAGCCTTCCCTGGTGCGCATTTTGTTTCCCGACCAGCTGCTCATGTAGAATATAATCAGGGTTAAGGGTGGCGCAGTTAGCCAGGGAGAGTGTCGCTCCTCCACGGCGAAACTCAGCTGGCTGGATGCCTGCGAGGATTGGCAAGTAGTCCATTGGAGTGGGTAGCAGACATCCAGTGACAATGCACAAGGCGTCATTTAAAACACTGTTGATTAGCCGAGTGTGAGCACTACGACACCAAACAGGTGCGCAGTACTCAGCTGTGGAGTAGACCAGGGACAAAGCAGCTGTTTGCAATGTTTTGGCTCCTGCATCCCATCCCGAGCCTGCAAGTCGCCTCAACAGTGTGACGCGAGTGGAAAGTTTCTTGCGCAATGCCTCTAGGTGATGACGGAAAGTGAGCGACCTGTCCAGCTTTACACCAAGGTAGGTTGGAGTTGGACAGTATGGCAATAGTTTGCCGTTGTTGAAGATTTTGAGCTCACGTTTCGCCTCTCGATTGTTTCAATGAAAGGCTGTCGTCACCGTCTTAGTGTGGCTGAGCATCAGCCTCCAAGTCTGGAGATACGCTGAAAGTGTTGTCATGTGTTGGCTTAGAGTGCCCTCCAAAGTATTCCAGTCTTTCGAGGTATGCATCAATGCCAGGTCGTCGGCATACGCATACCTCTGGGAAATTGTGCAAGGCAGATCGTATGTGTACATGTTAAAAAGGAAGGGGAGCCAAGACTGATCCCTGTGGGAGGCCATTTCGCAAACGTCGTAACCTGCTTCGCTTGCTGTCACCGATGGAAAGGGTGAAACTTCTATTCCGGATAAGTTCCATAATCATTTGGAACATGTGTTTATCAGGAAGGAGTCTCAGCAGCTTACAGGTGACGCCACAATGCCAGACAGTGTCATAAGCAGCTGTCAGATCGACAAAAACAGCACCGACCTTCTTCTTGGTCTCAAATGAGTCCTTGATGTGTTGGGTAAGTAGAACAGTTTGGTTTACTGTGGACCTCCACTGTCGGAACCCAGCTTGCTCCCGAGGGAGAAGCGGGTCGACAATGAGCTCGATACGAGTGTAAATGAGCCTCTCGAGGATCTTGTAGGGGACACAAAGCAAAGAGATCGGGCGATAGCTCTTGGGGTCCGCTACAGGTTTCATTGATTTGGGGATCGCGACAACCAACGCTCTTCTCCAGATTTTTGGAATTGAAGCTTCCACAGACATTTACTGCACTTGTTGTAGAGGCCCTCCAAAGATTAGACACTTCTTGAGACACAAGCCGGGATGACTTGCGATCAATATCCTCGTATTTGCCGTTACTGACCAGTGCTGATGCGATGGCATTAGCTGAAACCGCACAATGCCGAGAGGAGCGTCGTGATCTACCAGTTAAGTTGTTTAATATGCTCCATGCTTTACAACTGGAGTGAGAAAAGTCGATGGTTTGGACTGCCTCAGACCATCGGTCCCTGCGTTTTCTGTCAAGCCTGGACAGCAGGGCAGAAGCAGCCCTGCTAGAGTCAGATCCCTCAGGCGATTGCAGGAACATCTGATAGAGATTCTCACATTCAGCATCCCAACACGGAATGTAGTCGTTTCATCGACCACGTGGGATATACTTTTTGGCTGCTGTGCTGATGGCATTACAGAAGTCCTGGTATGCCTGGTCCACATCAGATGTATCAGGTGGTAACAAGCTCTGAGCGAGTTGGTTGGTCAGGGCATTGTAATGGCTCCATTTGGCCTTGCGGAAGTTCCATCGCTTAACAGGCATACTCGGAACTGACAGAGTGAGCCTTGGTGGAACAATGAGCGAAGGTCGATGTTGTGACCTAGGAAACTTCTCTAAAATCCGCCTGTCAGGTAAGCGACTATCAGGACCAACACAAACAAACGCCAGGTTCGGGTTGGTGCCAGTGTTTCAGTGGCCTGAGTGGAAAGTGGCCATGTCCTTTGGGTCACGGAGAGGAACAAGACCATTAAGGCTTGCCCAAGCAACAAGGCACTCTCCATCAGCGCTGTTGCTGCTATAGCCCCAATTCACATGCGGGCAGTTGAAATCACCCGAGTACAGGACAGGGTGTGGAAACACTGGTAGGTCGGTAGTTCGCAATGGTGTAGGTGGAGGTTTGTAAACGTTGACAATTTTACAGCCATCGACGTCTACGCATAACCACTCAGTCTCTGATGTAAATGGGGACTGATCTACTAGGGTCCATTTTAGTCGCTCATGGACAAATGTAGCAAGGCCGAGCATCCTGCAAAGCCTGGAATCACAAGCTTGTCGGTAGAAGCACAGTGGGTCTCCTGTAGTAAGATGACGAGTGCCTCAAACTGCACAGCGAGATGGTGAAGAACATTCATCATGCTTGCAGTGAGGCCTTCAATGTTCAGCTGCAGGATTGGTGGCCTTCGGAACTTGTTGACAATGGGCCCTGAAGCAGAGCAAACATTGCCCCATCCTGAAAAGGACGTTTGCCGGTGAGTAGGCCTTGGCTGAGCATCGGGAAGAGTGGATACCCTTCCAGGAAGAGCATCGGGAAGAGTGGATGCCCTTCCGGGTCAGTAGATTTGGTTTCGGTCTGTCATTGTAACTTTGCAAGAGAAAAGCTTTGTACAGACTTAATCACAGCCCGGGCTACATGGAACCACTCACCAAATCCTATTAACTATTAACCAAGTCACTCACCAAATTGTATTAAGTAAACTAAAACATTATGGCATCCGTGGTAAAGCATATGACCTTTTAAGTTCTTACCTAGAAGGCTGAAAACAATTTGTTTTGAATACCAATACTGTATCAACTACTCAGCCTGTTGATTATGGAGTTCCACAAGGATCAACGTTAGTGGTAAACGACATAGTTAATAGCACTTCCTCAAAACCCAGGTTATTAGCAGATGATACTTGTTTAATTGTTAACTCAGACTCACCATCAAATTTGAAATCGACTATTAATTTGGAAAACATAAGAATTCTGAAATGGGTTAATGCAAATAAATTAACAATAAATCCTTCAAAATCTGATATAATTATTGTTCCAACAAAAATCAATCGATCTGTTGACGACAGCATCATAATTACAAACTAACAATTAATTCTACTCCAGTTGCGATAGTTAAACAAGCGAAGTATTTAGGAATAATTATTGATAATAAGTTGACGTTTGGTCCTCACATTGCTCATCTAGAAGTAAAACTTTCTAGGTCTGTTGGAATACTACCAAAACTTAAATATTTTTTACCTTCGCCCTTACTTTCAAAACTCTATTACGCACTTTTTCATTCATATTTATTATATGGACTTATCATATGGTTCAACACATACAAAACTTATACCAACAAAATTACTGCACTACAAAACAAAGCATTTAAGTTGATCAGCAATTCAAAACGGACTAATAAATGCAGTCCTATCTACAAGAATCTAAAAATTTTGCAAATCCAAGATCTTCATTTTTTTGAAACTGCTATGTTCATGTTTGAAACATAACTTGGAAACTTTTTTTTTGAAACTGCAATGTTCTAGATGTTGTTACTACTACCTATGATGATATCAATGATAATAAATATACCGGATTAGTTTTTTTAGAAAGCGTTTGATACAGTCACTCACCAAATCCTATTAAGTAAACTAAAACATTATGGCATCCGTGGTAAAGCATATGACCTTACAAGTTCTTACCTAGAAGGCCGAAAACAATTTGTTCCGAATACCAATACTGTATCAACTACTCAGCCTGTTGATTATGGAGTTCCACAAGGATCAACGTTTTGTTTCTTGTTAATATAAACAACATAGTTAATAGCACTTCCTTAACACCCAGGTTATTCGCAGATGATACTTGTCTAATTGTTAACTCAGATTCACCATCAAATTTGAAATCGACTATTAATTTGGAAATCATAAGAATTCTGAAATGGGTTAATGCAAATAAATTAACAATAAATCCTTCAAAATCTAATATAATTATTGTTCCAACAAAAATCAATCAATCTGTTGACGACAGCATCATAGTTGCAAACTTACAATTAATTCAACTCCAGTTGCGATACTTAGAGAAGCTTACTTAGTTGCGATAGCTAGAGTTGCGATAGTTAGAAAATTTTATGGTAAGAAACTCCCTAAACCTTTTTCACATTACTTCACTCCAATCTCCGAAATCCATTCTCTTCATACAAGAAGCAATACCTCAGGACTAAAGTATTATATTCCACGATTTAAAGCCGAAAGATTACAGTGCTCCATCACATATGTAGGAGCAAAAATTCGGAACAGAATACCCGATCCCATCAAAAATAACAATTACAACAAATTTATTAAGCAACTGAAGACGCACCTACATAATAATTTAATTCTCTTCCCTACTTCCCACACCTATGGTTATTGTTGACCTCCGATCAATTAAACTTTTTAAAATAACATAACAAAAGCTTACAAATAGGGTGGCTGCTTGACTTGAAGACCCTTGGACGATCACTTCGCAGCTTCCTTGTTGCAATTGCATTTATCACCGTGTTCTACGTCATTTGACTTACACTTTATGACGTACGTATACTGTTTCTTTTTATTTCTGTTTTTTTTTTTTTTTTTTTTGAACTAGATTTGTTTGCTTGTTTGTTTGCTATTATTCTTAAATGTGACGTTGTATAATTCCCGCTTTTGCGATACAATAAATGAATCTCTTTCTCTCTCTCATGTTCTGTATATACTTGGGGCTTACATACACTAGTCTCATCACCTTCATCAAGCTGAGTAGTGCCTTCAAGCGGGGTCATATGGGCAACAGTTTCAACTGGGGCATGCGATCATACAACTTTGCTCAAAAAAACTATGGAAGTTGATTTAAAAATGGCCCCTAGTCTACGGCGGCCCTTAGACGGGGTAAGGGGTGCAAAGAATCCCCGGTGTGACACAGGCCCCCTAGGTCTCGGTAGTCCTTAAATGGACAATGGATGCATAAAATTCCCGAGAAATTAAGATCAAAAAGCCCATCATCAGGCTCAATGTTCGAATGGGAAGTTGGAATCTGAGCAGTATTAGTGGAAGAGGAGTGGAAGTGTGTGAACAACTGAGAAGGAAGATGGATATGTGTTGTCTACAAGAAGCGAGAAGAAGAGGCCAGGGAACTCGTTTTAAGGGAGTAAAGGGAAGAAGGTACAAGTTTTGGTGGTCAGGAAATTATGAGGGGACTGGAGGAGTAGGAATAATGGTACAATATGAATTGCACAAGAAAGTTGTGGAATGTTTGAAGGAAAAGTGACAAGGTTATGGCGCTGGTGTTAGCAGTCGAAGATGAGCTAGTAAGAATGATCTGAGCATATATACCACAAAGAGAAAGATCAATTTTATAATGAAATGAATGAAGTGTAAAAAGATGGAGAGTAAAAAGTAATGATGAATTAATCTTGGGTTTAGGGGATTTTAACGAACATGTTGGGAAAAAATAGAGGGGTTTGAAGGTGTTTATGGAGGATATGGAATGAGCCAAATGCAGAAGGAAGAATGCTGCTTGAATTCTATGACGAAAAAGAATTGTGCGTAGCCAACACCTGGTTTCAGAAAAAAATACAGGAAAGTTACGCTTAAAGCAGGGGAATTTGCCACTGAAAATGATTTTGTCCTGATTGGGAAAGAACAAAAAAATATCTAAAAGACATCAAAACTATTTCTAGGGAATTGCAGCATAGACTAGTTGTCCTTGATGTCGACAAAAAAAAAAAAGAAAAAAGTTGTGAAAATGAAACGAGTTGTCAGAAGAAGGCTGTGGAAATTGAAGGAAGATGCAATAAGAAAAAAATACAAAAGGAGGGTTGAAGAGGTGGTTGATGTAAATGCACAAGACTTATGGAAATCGTTTAAGGATGGACTTTTAAAAGCACGTGATGAATCGTGGGGAAGATACGTGGTGGTGCAATGAAGAGGTAAAAGATGGTACAGCGAAAAAGAAAAAAGCTTTTAAAGATCTCCATAAAGATAGATGTGAAGCTAACAAGCTGCTGCACAAGAAAATTAGAAACAGAACCAAGAAGGTGATGGCAAGTGCAATGAGAAAAGAAGCTGAGAAAGAAACAAAAGATTTGCAAGCCGAACCATGTTTTCAAGTTGGTAAAGTTGATGAAGAGAGATGGGAAAGATGTCACAGGCAGTAGATGCTATGAAAGGAAAAGATGGGAATTTAGCATAACGGAACAAGATAGCAAAATCATACGGAAGAAACACATGGGGAGGGTTATGAATGAAAAAAATGGATGGGATCAAATAATAGATGTGGATGTAGTAGAGAGACCTATAAAAACAGTTACTGTTGAGGAAGCAATGACTGCTTTGAGAAAAATGAAGTCAAGGAAAGCCACCAGACCATTGGAGATAATTTCCGAACTGATAATTGCATCTGGTGACAGGGATTAAAGTGATGGTGGAACTTTCCACCTGAGTTACATGGTAAAAACATGCAAGAAGAATGGAATACTGGTGTGGTTGTACCTATTTTTAAAGGGAAGGGAGATGTAACGAGTTGTGGTGCATATACAGTAGAGGAGTGAAGTTGCTAGAACATACAATGAAGATGGTGGAAAGAGTTTTGGAAAAGAAAATCCTAAGCTTGGTTAACATGAACAAGATGCAATTTCGTTTTATGCCTGGAAGAGGGACAAAAGACGTTCTGTTTATTCTTCGCAGAATGCAAGAGGAATATCAAGATAAAGGGAAAAAGCTATATATGCATTTCCCAGATTAGGAGAAAACATTTGATCGAGTTCCAAGAAAAGTCCAGAGGTAATGGTGAAAGCAGTGATGAGTCTGTATAATGTAGCAAAGACAAAAGTCAAGGTGGCATCAGGTTTATCGGATGAATTTTCTGTAAATGTTGGTGCACATCAAGAAACAGTGTCATCAACACTGCTGTTTTGCGATTGTGGTTGATGCAGTGACTGAGAGAGTGAGGGACGGTTCAATAAATGAAATTTTATATGCAGATGACTTGGTTTTGGTTGGCAAGACTGTGAAAGATTCAAGAGATTAATTCTGGCGATGGAAAAAAACGTTTGGAGGAAAGAGAATGGGAAGTAAATCTTAATAAAACGAAAATAATGGTGAATGGGTTGGCAGAGAAAGTCACAGCAAGCAAGATTGATCCATGCGGTGTATGCGGAAGGAGGCTAAAAGTCAATGCAGTCTTTCGTACAAACTGAGTGAGATGGGTTCATGGAAGATGTACATCCATGAAAACGTGTACATCCACTCCAGCCCTAGCCAAGAATTTTGTTTGCACATCTTGCACAACTTTAAATGATGATGGCATGGAACCAATTGAGAATTTATGAGATCGAGTGGAAACAGTGAATGAGTTTTGTTATTTGAGAGACTAGTTGAAAACTAGTGGAGGATGTGAGGCAGTAGTTACAGCAACAAAGAGAATTGAATAGATTAAATTTAGAGAATGCAGTGAAACATAGCTTGGAAAAAGATTTTCGTTAAAGATGAAAGCAAGAGTTTTGTAGATGGCTTGAAGTAGAAGATTCATTTTTCCCAAAGCTTTTCATCAGACACTCTTCAGGGGAAATCGTCAGAATGAAGAATAAGTGAACTGAACTGATTTATAAAGGAAAAGTAAGAGTTCTGATTGGTTAGAAATAGAGAGCTCTGATTGGTTAGTTAGAAGTAGCCAATAAAAATTTTCAAGAAGTGCTCTGATTGCCTAGAAAATCAAAGGGAAAGAAAGTTCCGATAGTTTAAAAGAATAAACGAATTCTTTTTGTTTGTACCACCAAACGTTGATTCAAGAGTTTTGTGTTCGGTCTGCAATGTTGTATGGCAGTGAAACGTGGTGTTTGAGAGAAAAAAAATTGGGTATCTTGACAAGAGCGAAAGAACAATGGTGAGGGCAATGTGTGGTGCCAAACTAGCGGACAGGAAAAATACAGAAGATATAATGGATGTGTTGGGTTTGAATCAAATCATAAATAAAATGGCCAAAGCAAGTGGAATGAGATGGTTGGGACATGTTTTGAGAAAAGAGGATAGTGATGTAGTGAGAAATGCTTTAAAATTTAATGCCGAGAGACGAAGAAAGAGAGAACGATCAAAAAACCGTGGAGAAAGCAAGTGGAAGAAGTGCAATTGAAGGCTGGTCTGAATTTGAAGGGTGCCCACAACAGAACTAAATGGAGAGAGAGAATGCGTGCAATATTTATGAGCTCAATCCAGCCACCTCCATTAAATGGGGACAACACCACATAATGGCATCATCATCATCATCATATTAATTCTTGAAACACTTTTTATTCAAAAGTGTGAGCCATTGTTTAACATTAACTCCAAATCCGCTACCCTTTATTTTTTAATTGTTAATTCAACTCCGTTAGTCCTTTACTAGCTTTTAGCTCACGATGTTGTAATTACACTATTTATTTTCACCTGCTGCCTGGATTATGCTATAACTTGTAGTTAGAATTAATTGTGAATTCCAGTTCTTACAATTTTGTACTGCCTTGCATACACTGCTGATGATGACAGCTGAGCATATGTTGTCGAAACAATTAGTTCTGAGATTTACTGTGGAATTTACTTCATAGTTCAGATGGCCAAGTGGTAAGAGCGTTCGCCTCGGGAGTGGTGGTCTTGGATTTGATTCCGAGTCGGGTCAAACCAATGACTTTGAAATTGGTATTCACAGCTTCCGCGGTTCGTGCTCATATGGTGCATTGATCGCTTTCTCATAATAGGGGATAAATATGCAACTAAATACAAAATACAATACCATTTACTTTTCCTCCTTAAGCAATTTTCGTCCGATATTTGTTGTAGTCGGAACTAACCTGCCATGCATCGCTTCCTTTAATAAGTTGTCAGAACAACTTTGCAATTTACCATATTTTTCCTGTGGATCTTCTTTTTCTAACATTTGTTGAACCTATGAAAAGTTTTAGTTTAATATGAACAGCACAAGATTTTCTTCAAATTGACTTCATTCAGTAGAAGGGTTACTCAGCAACCTCATCAAATGTAACAGTCTTTGGAGCAGTAGGGTGCATCATCTGCCATGACTTCTTTGAACACTACCACAACTTTTCTGCACACGAGATTAGCCAAAAAAAGGACTCGCGCAAATTCGATTCTGATCACGTACTGTTTAGCTTGGCCCCACAATATTTTCGGCAGTTTTTCCTCTAGATGATGCCATAAGCTTAATACTAGCTCACTACCCTTATAATAAAACTGAGGTTATTTTCAAATTATATTGAACTGAAAATTCAACAGTAATTGAGGGAGACTGCGAAGTGAGCTTGCGCTCCTCGAGTAAGCAGCCACCCGTTACATATAGTTAGTTAGTTAGTTAGTCGCATATTTATCCTCCTATCACGAGAAAGCGATCAATGCGCTATACGAGCTCGCTTAGGAGTTGCCAGCCATCTGTCTACCACACCAAGATGGGGGAATCCCGCTAAGTGCCTTTCCCAACGGCACAACAAGTAAACTTGCCGGCTTGTTCTCCACACTGTCCCTTCAATGCTGAGCGTCAAGCAGGGAAGCTGTCAATACCAATTTTAAAGTCATTGGTTTGACCCGACTCGGAATCAAATCCGAGTCTACAGCTCAAGAGACAGATGCTCTATACCACTCGGCCATCTGAGCTGTTAAATATGTCAAATGCGATCGGCTCCAGCTGCGAATTGAACCTGTCATGTAGGATCTGTCACCTGCTCGCAGTACCGCTGGGCCATGTCGCTGACAGGTACAGCTAGGCTTTAAAAAATGGCGCTCTTTTTTCTCACAGGCTAGCAAACAAATTATAAATATTGTTCACAAGGGTGACTTCCAAAGCAGCCTAACAGTGAGCTTAGCACAGCCGCTAGTGGCCAAATTAATATTACACATACCTCTCCACGTTTTTATCCAAATTCAGTGAGACTAGTGTCTACGCCCCCACTTTCAAGGGAGGGAAATTCGTTTGTGCTGTTTGTTTTGAACAATTTGGCCACTAGATGACATAAAATGAATCATTTGAATTTTGGAGAAAGCAAGGTGCCATTTTTAACAATAAATTTTTAGTTCCATTTTTACCAATAAATCACCAAAACTGTGGCAACAAAATTTTGCTAAAATTGAACAAATTCATGCCTACGAAACTAGGCGGCCTAACAAATCCAACTATTTTCTCCCTCGTGTTTCCAAAACTGCTGGTCAACATAAATTCGAATATCGAGAAGTTAAGTTACGGAACAATATTAGTGAAGAATTGAAGAATAAATCATTCAACTTTTTTAAAAAACATTTCAAATTAAAAATCCTAGGTGAGTATTAGCTCTCAGCGAAGTATTATTTCTTATGTTGTGATGTAGCTATATCTTTAATCATGTTAGCGTAAATCTGCGTTTAAATTATGTAATCGTGATTTTGCTTTAGGTAAATTGCAATCACTTTATTTAGTCGTGCGTACTATCTTATATGTTGTAATATTGCTGTACCTTTACCATCTCTGTGTAAATATGCGTTTTAATTATGTAATTGTGATATTGCTTTAGGTTATTTGTCTTTTTACATAATTGTGCTATCTCTTTCAGCTTTCGTTACTACTGTACCTTCGTGCATATTCGCCTTGCATTTATATTTTTCCTTTTGCCTGCCGAATGAGATGACTTAACTATATGCGTGTGTACAAGGAGCATCTAGACTAGAAAACCCTAGGGTTATTCGGTGCTCCTTGTTTCTCAAATCTTTCGTTATGCTGTTTTCTTTTCTTGAGTGTCAATACACTGTAACTATAACAATAAACTGTAACTGATACAACTACAATTCTCACACAAGCAGAAATTCTGACCAGAGTTGGATGAATTACAACTGTAACGCTAATTGAATGCAGTTAATTGCAATTTATCATATAAGTGTAAATAGTAGTAGTATCTTTTATTTTTGCACTGTCAAAATAAATAAAACACAGCAACATAGGAATTCAACTACAAACTGACACAGAAAATGCAACTGCAATTGATAGTTTTTAATTTGGTGTAATTGTGATTTCAAAAAGTGGTAGACTAAATTACTTTTATCAAGTTCATCAGAACTTCACTATTTTTACAATGCTTTGTTTTCCATTTGAAGCATTTTACACCTTGCTTTTCTTGCTTCCACTGTCGTGCCAGCAATTATTTCCAAGTGCATTGTATGTTTCAACACAAATGTTATTGCAATTGTCACTAAATTTCACGTTTCTGAGTAATTGCAACTGTAACTCGAGTTTTTCAAATTTTTAGTTCCACTTTGCTTATCACCCTTGCTCTAAAATTCAAATAATTCATTTTATGCCACCAAGTGGTCAAATTGTTCAGAACAAACGGCAAAAAACGAAGTTCTCTCCCTTAAAAATGGGGGCGTAGATACTAGTCCTACCAAATTCGGATAGGAACATCGAAATATATTTGTAATTTTAAGTGGCCACTAGTGGCAGTGCGAAGCCCACCGTTAGGCTGATTTGGAAGTCACCTTTATCAACAATACCTATAATTTGTTTGTTTGGCTATGAAAAAAAGAACGCCATTTTTCAAGGGTAAAGAGCTTGTATTAAGCTTATGGCACCATCTAGTGAAAAAACTGCCAAAAATATCGTTAGTCCCTCAAATTTGAGATCAGGTGGCGAAGCTAACAAATCAAATTGTAGGTTGACCAATTCGGATTAGTCTGATGTTTCCAAGCTTGCGCACCTTGCTACTTAAGCAAAACATGAGTTAGTTAGTGAGTTAGTCGCATATTTATCCTCCTATCACGAGAAAGCGATCAATGCGCTATACGAGCTCGCTTAGGAGTTGCCAGCCATCTGTCTACCACACCAAGATGGGGGAATCCCGCTAAGTGCCTTTCCCAACGGCACAACAAGTGAACTTGCCGGCTTGTTCTCCACACTGTCCCTTTAATGCTGAGCGTCTAGCAGGGAAGCTGTGAATACCAATTTTAAAGTCATTGGTTTGACCCGACTCGGAATCAAACCCGAGTCTACAGCTCAAGAGACAGACGCTCTAAACCACTCAGCCATCTGAGCTGTTATGACCAGTCGTTGTCAGAGTTGTGACTGGACAATATTACCTGAACTATACTGGGCCATATGGTGCATCCTCTGAGACTGCACACAAGTAACGTTAACGCCGGCAAAAAAAGTTTCACTTTGTGGTAACACCTAGCTCATAATGATTTCGCAGAAGGTGATGTAGTACACAAAAACTTTTCATCTAGCTGACCGTGAAATGCAACAATAATAGTTTACAAAACTTTCCGTATTAGCTGCAGTGTTGGAGTGCTTGTTTCCCTCCTTCACCCTCACCATCGAAAATAACCCTGATGGAAGCAATAAAACACCATTCATGAAATTTTGTATTTGATAGCGCAACAGCTCAGATGTCGAGTGGTAAGAGCGTCCACCTCAGAAGCTGTAGACTAGGATTTGATTCCGAGTCGGGTCAAACCAATGTGATAGGAGGATAAAAATGCAACTAAATACAAACACAAAATAGCATCACCCATAGCATTAGATTCAAAAAACACTCAAAACCTTCTAGCCACATTAAGGTGGCAACCCATAAAGGATTGCTTCACTCACAAGTGAAGGCTGACAAAATAATTGTTATTTGCTTAGTTGCATATTTATCTTCCTATCACGAAAAAGCGATCAAAGTGCCACAATGAGCTCGCTTAGGAGTTGCTGGCCATCTGTCTCCCACACCAAGGTGGGGGAATTCTGTTAAGAGCTTTTTGCAACAATACAAGTAAACTTGCTGCCTTGTTGTCGTAACCTTTGATAGTACAAACAGAATGCCTAGGTTTTAATCAGCTTAAAGTTCAACATACTCTGCAATATAACAATAAAAATAACTCAGTCAATAACTTCTCGTAACAATTTCCATAAGATACAACAAAGCTTTGGCTTGCACCTGAAAACTCGCAAATCGAACAACTAAAAAGAGCATGTCAGATCGGTTTCATTGGAATGCACACAATCAGTATTTGAGAATAACTTTGAAAAAAGCTGTTTCAAAGCTATTCTCAAGTTCTGTACCGCCAACCAATTAGTATTTCCAAAACATTTGTAAACATACCACATTTTGCCCGTCTCAAACAGGAGTAGCCTCACAAAACGGTTGAAGGAACAAAGCGATCAGGTGTGACTTACATTGTGACAAAAGGTAGGCCTACTGATTTAAAACTAACATAATTACACTTCATCGCCGAGACATAACAGAACACAAACATTGATAAACACAAGAAACATAAATTCTCAGACGTGGAGGTTCTAGCATAGAACTCAGCTCCACATACAAATTGAAAGGTTTTAGCATTCAAATAGTTCCTTGTCCATATCGCTCTGGTGGACGCCGTTGTCTCTGTGAGTGTCTTCATTGGGGACGCGGAGGTTCAGTATCTGAACTCAGCTCTTGTCCACTTGGTGTACTTAAGAGTTCATGGTTTGATTGATCTTCTATTAGTGATTGTTCTGCAACTTTGTTTGTATTTTCTTGGGTGATGAATGAAGCAGGATGAGCTGTTTCTGATGATGTCCATTGATCTTTCAATGCCGTATTCAAGGAGCTAGGTCAGATGTCGAAACTGTTGTTTCTCGCCCTTCCCGAGTCCTCACTCTCGCGTAAGTTTGATTTGCCATTATCAGCTCGACTGAATCGCATAACGATTCACTTTTTTCACGTACAAATCGTCGCAACAGAACTTTTTTTCCAGAAGAGAGTAGCCAAGTAGGTAAGGCACTGCCAAATATTGCATTTCTTGAAAAGGAAAACAGCCTTTCGTGAGGAGTAGCATTGGTGATTCTGCATAATAAGGATCAAACAGTGTGCACTGCTTCAGAAAGCACACGCTTCCATTGATTTTCCGGAAAATTGGAGGAACTCAGTAGAAGTTTAATTGATCACCAAATTATTAGATTAGCTCGCTCACATTGTCCATTACCTCGTGGGTGATAAGTAGCTGGTACAAATACCTCAATCATTCAAGAAAGACTTTACTTTATGACTGACAGATAACGTTCCTCGGTGCAACAATATAACCGTTTTATATACTTTGTATACTGTAAAAGGTTCTAGACCGATGCGTTGTTTTCCGAAGTTGTATTCGTGGGATTGTTTCGTAAGGATGCATTATGAAGTCATAATTGTCTACTGACGTAGTTGTTCCGTGAATATTCTGGATAGATCCTTCCGTTACGTAATTTCACTGACTTACAATTTGTGCTTGTGATGTCATATTTGTGGTTACTGCGGTTTGGTGTGAAATTTTGCAAGTCATGTGATTTCTCTTGACGTCACAATCGTGTTTGCCGTGGTTTGGTGTGAGTTTTGCATGTCATGTGATTTCTCTTCTTGTTTCTTTTTAAGAATGCGGTAGAACTTTCTTGAAACTGAATTTAGAGTATAAATAGGCGTGAATTTTCGAGCGTAATTATTCGAGTGTAGATTTAGTGTGCGTAGAGTAAGCAATTTTGTTGTATGATGAAGGGTATAGCCCTTGTTGTTTGGTGTTACTGAAGTGAGCAGTGGTGCTTGTGTTTATTGAAAAGTAGTACGGTGAGTACTGTAGCTAAGTGAGTTAAGTTGGGTCGATTATTATATTTGTTTGGTGAAGAAGGTCTTGGTTTTTTTTGTGAGGTCAGATCTGAGAACGAATTAATTCCTATGGTTTGTCATACAATTCTTATCAATTGTCTTGTCAGTGAAGTAATACCATTTCCTATTTTACGACATTTTGGGGGCTCATTCGAGATATTGTTTTTTTTGTTTGGTTGATAGTCAGTGGATTGTCATGGCAACTGGAAGCGGGTTTGTCACGTTGGAAGATCTGAAACGGCAGGCAGAAGAAATCGGTCTTGAAGGAAAGGAGAAGAAGTTCTTGACCCAGGGATGGAAAATGATACAAGAGAATGAAGTACGGAAATTGAAATTGGCAGCAGAAGCCAAGGAAAGGAAATTGGCTGCCGAGGAACGGAAATTGGCAGTCGAGGCCGAGGAACGAAAATTGGCTGCCGAAGCCGAGGAAAGGAAATTGGCTGCCGAAGCCGAGGAAAGGAAATTGGCTGCCGAGACAGCGAAATGGGAAGCGGAGAGAAAACACAAGTTGGAAATGGAAAAGTTGCGACTAGAAAGCGAGAGACTGAATGGACAAAGAAGAGCTTCATCGGAAGACCAACAGGCAGCATTAAGCCAAGCTTCCCAGAACACGGCTGAAAGCCCAAGTGCTTCCTGGTTTTGTGGGCAAAAAGGATAATCTGGATAGCTACTTGCTTTGCTTTGAAAGATATGCCACTATTGCAGGCTGGGAACGATCTGACTGGGCTACTCGTCTAAGCCCATTACTTTCAGGCCGAGCGTTGGATGTCTACTCCGGATTGTCAGACGAACAAGCAAGGGATTATGATAAGCTACAGAAGGCTCTTCTGCAGAGGTATGACTTTAAAGAACAGGGTTACCGCAAAAGATTTTGATGAGCTAAGCCGGAGGAACAGGAATCTCCTAGTCAGTTCATTGTAAGAATCTCCAACTACTTCGATAAGTGGGTCAAACTAGTGTGTCGGTGTTCTTGAAGGAGAGGAGTCCTAAGGATTCGCAGGAGTTGGCAAAGCTGGTGGAGCAATACCTAAATGCCCATGGGAAGAAATTGTCCACGAAAGCGCCAGTGACAAAGCAGGATTTGAAGACCAGTTTACCTACAACTCATTAAGACGCAATGAGGTGTTACATGTGTGATGGCAGAGGCTATAGAGCAGTGGAGTGCCCAAGCAAAGCATCATTGTCACGGAATGAGCCGTTTGGTCATGGCCGCTCTTCTTATTGCTTTAATTGTGGGGCAATGAGACATGAAGCTCATGAGTGCAAAACAGCATTACAGTGCTCTCAACCTGGATCCAGAGTGGGGGGGCGTGGTCCCGGGGGAACCAACCAAAGCTCAACGAGGTGCATGCACGATGCAAGTGCCACGGAGAAGTGACGAAAAAGAAGCCGAATTGGGGAAGGTGACGCTAGAATTGAAGTCTGGAGAAAAGATCAAGGTGATTTGGTGCGTGTATGGCGGAAATTAAAGATAACTTACCTGTGTTGTCAGGCAAGGTCGGAGGTAAGAAAGTGGAAATGTTGCGAGATACTGGATGCAGTGGAGTAATTATTAGAAGAGAGCTGGTGGATGAAGCGGATTTTATCAGAGAAATGGGTCATATCATTACAAAGAATCGCACGCTTAAGCGAGCTCCCATGGCTAAAGTAGAAGTGGACACGCCATTCTACGTTGTAACTGTTAAAGCCTTGTGCTTGCAGGAACCCCTCTTTGATTTAATCATTGGGAACGTGCCCGGAGCTAGAAGATCAGATGATCCAAATCCAGAATGGGGAGTGGTGACAGTGGTGGCTACAAGAGCGCAAGCACGGAGTGGCAAGGACCCAAAACCACTTAAGATGAAAGAGGTGACGGATAAGATGTCGATTAATAAGAAAGATCTCATCAAGATGCAGGAGAAAGACCCCACCTTGCAGAAGTTAAAACAATAAAAAGGAACTGAGACCAGGAAGGGATATGTGGTCTCCTATGAAAAGCGAGGAGAAATTTGGTACCGAATACGTCAAAGGAAGGATGACATCGGAGACCCTCGTAAGCAGATCTTGGTTCCAAAATCATTAAGAGAAAGAGTAATGGGAGTGGCTCATGACTCTCTTTTGGGGGGACACTTGGGGGTGAAGAAGACAGAGGATCGAATTCAGACCAATTTCTTTTGGCCAGTTTTGCATGAGGATGTTACCAGTTTCTGTCAGTCTTGTGATGTTTGCCAGAAGACTGTCGCTAGAGGCTCAGTACCACAGGCACTTTTAGGGGACATGCCCTTGATTAATCAGCCTTTCAAGATAGTGGCAATAGATCTAGTGGGACCTATAACACTGGCTGCGACAAAGGGCACAGGTACATCCTGACTTTAGTGGACTATGCGACAAGGTACCCAGAAGCTGTTTCGCTGAAAAACATCGATACAGAGACGGTAGCAGAAGCGTTGTTAGACATGTACAGTCGGGTTGTAGTACCAGAGGAAGTTATGAGCAACCTTGGAACCCAGTTTACGTCGGGCGGCATGAAGGAGGTATCTAGGCTACTGTCCATCACGAGACTTACGACTTCCCCTTACCATCCCGCTTGCAAAGGATTAGAGGAGAAATTCAATGGGACCTTGAAACGGATGTTGAGGAGGTTATGCCACGAGCAACCACGCCAGTGGCGTCGTTTCATTAATTCCCTCTTGTTCACTTATAGAGAGGCACGGCAAGAAGTTACAGAGTTTTCACCTTTCGAGCTAATGTATGGAAGGATGGGAAGAGGCCCTGTCCAGATTTTGAAGGAGTTATGGTCCGAGGAAGAAGAGGTTCTGGAGTTACAACAAGTTACCAGTATGTCCTCAAACTACGGGAAAGGTTGGATGAGACAATGAAGTTGGCTCAGGCCGAACTAGAAAAGAACCAAGGAAGAAACAAAGATTTGTACAATCGGAAAGCAAAGAAACGGAATTTCCAGGTGGGAGATAAAGTCTTGGTATTACTTCCCACTGACCAAAACAAGCTTCTTATGCAATGGAAAGGTCCGTTTGAGATCAAGGGAATCAAATGGGGAAACAATTACCAGATCGAAGTCAACAAGAAGGTGAAGACATGCCACATCACATCAACGTGCTGAAGCATTATGTGGAGAGAGGTAGGATTGAAGAGACTGCTACGCCTGGGCGGAGGAATATCCCAGGGGAGCCTCGGGGGGAAACCCAGGTGGGCAGCGATGGTGTCCAGGGGGGCCATCCTCAGGCGGCTGCAGTTGAGCAAGTAGGGACAAATCTCGTAGGAGTAAAGAGCGATGTTGCGGAGGAGGTCAGTGTTAATGAGGAGGACTTGCTGGGGCTGGTGACATTCCAATCGAAAGAAAGCATCCAAGATATGTGCGTTGGGGCAGAGTTACATGGTGAACAGCAGAACGAAATTATGGAAGTTTTAAGAAGGTATGAGGAAATCTTTACGGAAATCCCAGGAAAGGCAAGGGTGATTGAGCATAAGATTGATCTTACTGACGATCGCCTGATTAGGTGCAAGCCTTATCCTTTGCCTTATGCAAAGAGAGGTGAGATTCGGGAGGAGATAAAGAACATGATGGATACCGAAATCAAAAGGGAACAAGCTCGCCCTATGCTTCTGCGCTGGTTGCTGTCAAGAAGAAAGATGGTTCTAACTAACAGGATGTGCGTTGACTATCGAAAGCTCAACCTAGTTACGTTCGCAGATCCAGTGCCAATGACTGCAGCCGAGGACATGTTTGGCAAGTTAGGAGAGTGTCAATATTATTTGACAATAGATCTGAGTAAAGGATAATGGCAAATTCCGGTCGCTCAGGAGGATATACACAAGACCACGTTCGTGACCCCGGATGGCTGTTCTGAGTTCCTGCATATGCCATTTGGTATGAAAAACTCTGGAGCAACATTGGTTCGTGGCATGAGGAAGCTACTTCAAGACATGGACAATGTCGAGTGCTATATAGACGATCTGACTGTCTACACAAAGGAGTGGGCTACTCATCTGCAGGTGCTTGATACACTTTTGGAAAGACTAAGACAAGCAGGCCTAGTCATTCGACCTACTAAGTGCGTATTTGGCTCGAAATCTGTCGAGTTTTGGGGACATTCCATCGCAGAAAATTGCATTTCCATCAACGAGGAAAACTTGGAAAAGATGCGTAGCGCGAAGAGACCCACAACAAAAATGGAGGTTTGATCATTCTTGGGACTAGCCAACTATTACCGCGACCACATACCATCATTCGCGGCAATTGCAGCGCCACTAAGTGACTTGACAAATAGGGACTGCCGGAAAGCGTGAGATGAGAAGATGCTCAAGAAAAGGCATTTGTGACCCAACGCGAAAGCCTGGTGCGTAGGCCCATTCTGCGTCTGCCAGATCACAACAAGACTTTTATTATGTACCGATGCGTCAAACTGTGGACTTGGGGCTGCGCTTATGCAGGAACATGAAGGAAGATTTTTTCCAATCGCGTTTGGAAGCAAGAAGCTGACATCTGTGGAGCAGAAGCATTCCACCATCGAGAAGGAATGTTTGGCCATTGCATGGGGAGTATCGAAATTTCGTCTGTATCTGGCCGGTAAGCCATTCATTTTACAGACTGACCATCAACCCCTAACTTTTCTAAAGGATGCCAAGTTTCGAAACGATCGAATTATGCGATGGGCATTGGCACTACAGGGGTATGACTATACAATCTGTGGTATGAATATATCATGAAGAACATTCCTGGCAAAGACAATGTTGAAGCCGACTATTTAAGCCGCTTAGTGGTTGATTCTGAAATTGTTAATTGTGCCATGTTTGAAATTTCATGGGTGAAGTAATTATGTAAATAAGTGATATCGTTTTTTTGTGTGTGTATTATATTTTCCGTAGGATAATATTCTTAACAAGGGGGGAGTGTAACAATATAACTGTTTTATTGCTTTGCATACTGTAAAAGGTTCTAGACCGATGCGTTGTTTTCCGAAGTTGTATTCGTGGGATTGTTTCGTAAGGATGCATTATGAAGTCATAATTGTCTACTGACGTAGTTGTTCCGTGAATATTCCGGATAGATCCTTCCGTTACGTAATTTCACTGACTTACAATTTGTGCTTGTGACGTCACATTTGTGGTTACAGCGGTTTGGTGTGAAATTTTGCAAGTCATTGGATTTCTCTTGACGTCACAATCGTGTTTGCCGTGGTTTGGTGTGAGTTTTGCATGTCATGTGATTTCTCTTCTTGTTTCTTTTTAAGAATGCGGTAGAACTTTCTTGAAACTGAATTTAGAGTATAAATAGGCGTGAATTTTCGAGCGTAATTATTCGAGTGTAGATTTAGTGTGCGTAGAGCAAGCAATTTTGTTGTATGATGAAGGGTATAGCCCTTGTTGTTTGGTGTTACTGAAGTGAGCAGTGGTGCTTGTGTTTATTGAAAAATAGCAGTGAGTACCGTAGCTAAGTGAGATAAGTTGGGTCGATTATTATATTTGTTTGGTGAAGAAGATCTCGGTTTTTTTTGTGAGGTCAGATCTGAGAACGAATTAATTCCTACGGTTTGTCACACAATTCTTATCAATTGTCTTGTCAGCGAAGTAATACCATTTCCTATTTCGCGACACTTGGTCACTATGAATGAAATTCGGAAATCCAAACATTCAGAATGAAGTAGACAAGCAATTACAGACGGTCTCCGAAGTCATGTTTTTACAAGGGAAGACGAAGAGGTAATGGCTGTATTTGTCTGCAACCACTAACAAATACGAACGAGGGCCTTTTACTGGGCCTTTGAAATCTATTGCCTGTCGCTCCTAAGGTCTGGACGCTTTTACAAGAGTTGCTTCTGTCGATAAAAGCAAGGCTTCATTTCTGCACAAACTTGGCATGATTGACACACTTGCTAGGCCTGTTCAGTGTTCACCTGTGTATGGCAAATTTTTAGCATGGATAAAGTGATTCAATCAGACATATCCAGGACGTCAAAGTGAGTTGTGTAATTCTTGTAATTTACTGTCTTCAACAATGACCGCACATGCTTGTGAGAATGCATCTGGGGCTACATTGTCTTTGCCAAGCTTGTGACAGATTTCGTACTAGTATTGACTTAGCTCCAACCGCCAGAGAAGAATTTTATTATTTTTAATTTTGCCTTGATTAACTTCAAACATAAAGGATATCGATTTCTGATCTGCAATCAGTGTAAATGCTTTGTGTAAATGCTTTATTCTTAGTGTGGCCTGCCACTTTGGGAAAAAATAGCAGCAATGGTGTAGTCGCTCACATCACTTTCTATTGCAAAAAGCTCATCATATCGAATGCACTCCAAACTTGCTGAAGCCAAATCGTTCTTTAGGGTCAAAAATGCTTCCACCGCGTTTTTCTCCAAAGGAAAACTTTCAGCTTTTAACAAAGGGCCTGCTTTGGTTGAGAAGTTTTGTATTCACTAGGTATAGCATGAAAACATTCTACATACACTTTTGAGCTCTTTGGTAGTGATTGGAGGGGTAGCTCTAAAAAGGGGTTGTAAACGCTCAGGATCTGGTTTTACTAATCCACCACCAATTTGGTACCCCAGAAGCTGAATTGTTTTATGGCGTAGTTTGGATTTTTCTTTATTGAAGGTGAGATTCTTATTCTCGGCAGCTAGCATTAACACTTCGAGATTTCGGTCATGTTCTTCCAAGTTGTGCCGGCAAAGATGAAATTATCCAAATAGGCATACACTTTTTGAAGATTGTGACATTGTATGAAGTCGTCAATCATTTTTTGAAACACTGCTGAGCCATTTGTTACGCCGAAAGGTAGGCGTTTGCACTGGTACAATGTTCCCAAGGCTTCAAACGCCGTATAATGGCGTTCTTCTCTGAGCAAGGGAATCTGATGATACGCAGACTTCAAATCTAAGGTGCTATAATAGCGATTCTGACCATGCTTTTTCCTATTTGTTCAATTTTAGGCAAAGGATAAGTATTTAATAAGGTGTAGCAGTTGATTGTTTGAGAGTAGTCAATGACTAGCCAGCACTTTGATTGGTTTCTGACTACCAAAACTTGCGCCTGCCAATGATGTCTTCATTGAGTAATCTTTGTATTTCCTCTCTTATAAACATTTGGTCGTCTTTGCTGTATGTACGACTACGAGATGCAATTGGTTTACATCCTGGTTGCAGGTGCTCAAATAAACGCGGGGGCTTGAATGTTGTTGACACCAAGGAAGTGTGGCTATTTGTTGTAACATTGCTTATGGTTAGAGTTTCTTCTTTTCCATCAAAGGTAAAGGTTAACCGAATTGAAATTTTCTGACGCTCTTGTGTCCAGCAATGCTTTGACAGGATAATCATTTATTAGAGCATCTATCACAGTTTGTCGAAGGCAATCTGGTGCACCTGCATTGCTTACTGTTAGTAAAAATCCTCTCTCTGAAGGCTTAAAAATTGTTGACGAGATTTTAGATGACCTGCTTGAGCTTTGGCAAGCCTTTACAAAATGCCCACGCTTGCAGCAGCTGTGACAAACTTGATTCTTTGCAGACACAGACTTCGACTGTGTAATGAACCATCACAATGGCCCTTTCCTTCACATTTCAAACGAGCTTTGTTTTTGCAGCTATGGCAGCCACTTCTTGGTCCGTATCAAAAACGGTGTCATCGCTTGTAGTTTCTACTACTGAATTCATTTTACTTTGTGTCGATGTAACGAAATTGGATGTAAATCCCATCGAGTTGGCCTGCATTTGGGAGCGATCTAAATTGTCAGCCATTTCGTTTGCTCGTGCCAATGTAATATCATCTATTTCTAATAATCGTTGACAAATTGCTGTCGACTTTAACCCATCTATAAATGAATCTCTGATTAGTTCGTTGCAGTAAACTGCGGCAGCAACCTGTTACAATACGCAGTCTTTCGCTAAGAGGCGCAGTGCTTGCAAGTATTCATAAACCAACTCGCCAGGTTCTCGCTTGCGACTTACAAGAAGATGCCTTGCATAAATACTACTTTTACGCTTGACATAAACCAGTTTCAGAGCTGCAATTATTTCGTCCAATGTCTGAACGTCTTTAGCATAAGAATATATTTCTGGAGACAAAAAGCTTCTTACTATCCTAGCTTTATTGATTTCAGGATCATTCTCTCTACGAAGTTCTGAAAGAGTAGCTATGTAGTTTGTTTGAAGCCAATACTTAAAGGTGCGAGGGGCCTCGGCCACATTTGGATCTACAGCAAGGTCTTTCGGTCTTGGTAACTGCCTTTCCATTTTAAATTGATTAAATTGTCATAACTTTTGATAGAACAAACAGAATGCCTAGGTTTTAATCAGCTTAAAGTTCAACATACTCTGCAATATAACAATAAAAATAACTCAGTAAATTACTTCTCGTAACAATTGCTATAAGATACAACAAAGCTTTGGCTTACACCAGCAAACGCGCAAATCGAACAACTAAAGAGAGCATGCCAGATCGGTTTCATCGGAATGCACACAATTAGTATTTCCAAAATATTTGTAACATACCACACCTATTCTCCACACTGTCCCTTTGATGCTGAGCATCAATCAGGAAAGCTGTGAATACCAATTTTAAAGTCACTGGTTTGACACGACGCGAAATCAAACCCAAGTGTAGAGCTCCAGACGCAAATGCTCTAACCACTCGGCTATCAGAACTGTTTTTGTGAATACATTGAATATCTGCATTAAAAAAATACTGTTCTGCGACAATAAATGAGAGCTTTTGACAATGGCATGGTTATTTACTTTCAAATCTATCAATGTTTCTATACTGATACGTGGTCACAACTGTTGAGTCATGATTGAAAGAGTAAAATCCTAATTTCTAGAAGCTAAAATAAAAGTTATAACCTAACTGGACGTGCAGATAGTAGCAAGTTTCTAAGCTTCTTCGACTAGAGAAATCACCATTGCACTGATTAAGTTACATGGCATGGATTTGACAGAAATGAACAGTCAAACAAATGCAGCATTAACACCCATGGGTTACAAAATACTGCTGCATTGACATCAATTGGCTAAAAAAAAACTCTTAGATCATAATTGCAATGCAGTGGGTTTGTGGATCTTCCCTCAAAAAGTTTTTGCACACCTCGTGTGATTTTATGGCTTCTAAAACCACTTCAGTCTTAAGCCAATGTTTGTTTGAATCTTTTGCTCCTAGCTTTAACTTAATCCAAATACGACACATTTCTGTGCGCAACTTATGCATCATAACAAAGCATTTTAAATTTAAAAAAAAAATTAGCTTGCAATGTAGTGCTTTTACATACAAGTTTCAAAATGTTATCACAGTGATACACTGAAATTTGTTAGATAGTTGCACTTACTGTTGCATTAATTGCAGGGTTAATGTCACTTAAGTTAAACAAAATCAAATCTCCATTATACTCACGATATTACACCAAAGCATGAAGCGCTAAGTTAAATTTGATAGCTCGAGAATCGAACCCTAGACCTCCCACACAGATAGCAATGTGCATAAGAACTGAGCAAACCAGCCGGTTAATTTCATACTGTCACCAAATAGATAAAGAATTATCCACGAAGTACAAAGAACTACTTCACTGACAGGATGATCACTAAGCATTGGATGATGGACCATACGAAGTAATTCATACTATGAACTGATCTCAATAGAGGAAAAACATAAGACCTTCACCAAGCTTAACTCACTTAGCTACAGTACACAGTACACACCGTAACCTAAACTTCAACACAAGTTTCTCCGCTCACTTCAAAACACTATTAAACCAAGGCTAAACCCTTCAGCAATAGCATACAACACTTGCTTAACTCTACACACGACTAACCATGCTAAAAAAACAACTATGCCAGCACTGCGCTCCAGTAATAACGCCAGCAAAACACGCTAATTTATACTTAAAGTCAAATTACAGAACATTCTATAAAATTCTAATAAAGAAACAGGAAAGAAATGATGTGACAAGCAAGAATTCACATGCTAACTTAAAACATTATTGCTGCGTCACAATCACACAACTAGAGCTGGTTAATATCACAAAATATCAAGAGTCGTCCCAAATATTCTCGAAGTAAGCAGTATTATTTCATCACAATACAACTGTACGAAACCATCCCACAAGTAAATTTTAAAAAACAGTATGTCTACAACCTTCTAGAATAGCGCATTAAGAAACGAAAACACTGAAAATTGTAATATCATTACTCCCACCCTTGTTAGAATACTATCCAAAGGAAAATATAATACACACACAACAAAACGATATCACATATTTAACATATTCACACCAACCAACCAAATCGATAATTCTCAGAATTGACTACTAAACGGCTTAAATAGTCCGCTACAACACTGTATTTGTTTGGATTGTTTTTCACAGTGTGGTCAAACTCCTGCAGTGCCAATGCCCATCGCATAATCCATTCTTTTCAAAATTTGGCATCCTTCAGAAAAGTGAGGGATTGATAGTCTGTTTGTAAAACGAGCTGCTTCTTTGCTTTTTCTTTGGCACTATGTTATTCTTCAATACATTCTTCCACTTCAGATTGCATGGTTTGAATTTCAGCCTCGAGATTGCGCTTCTGATTGATCAGTGATGTGTATTGGGTGTGTGGCAGATTGCAGCATTCACTGCTCTTTAAAGGGGAACTGAAGCACAAAATTATTTTTTCACGAAAGATATTAAAAAACACGACGAATTAAAAAATGGCATTAAAAGTTTTTAAATGCTTTTAGCTAACGAAAAATCGGCGTTCCAAATTATAAGACGAGAACAAATAAGTGTGCATTTTACGCATTGACACGTGCAAAAGTTACAGCTGCAATATTCAACTTTTGGTCAGACAAAGAGATTTTAGTTAATGAAAATTGCAGCTGTAACTTTTGCACGCGTCAATGCATAAAATGTACACTTATTTGTTATCGTCTTATAATTTGGAATGCCAATTTTTCGTTAACTAAAGGCATTCAAAAACTTTCAATGTCATTTTTGAACTTGTCGTGTTTTTTAATATTTTTTGTGAAAAAATAATTTTGTACTTCAGTTCCACTTCAAGAGCGCGGTTTCAGCCAGTTTTCTTCCCCACTTGACTCGATCTAAAGCAGATCTCAGCTTCTCAATTTCAGCAGTGAGGAGATTGTTTCTCCTTTTAATTGCAGCCAACTGCCTCTGCATGTCTTCCGCATGACTTTGCGCTTATCTACTTAAACTTCTCGATCCTTGACAAGAGCTTGCACAAATTTAGCTTGCTTTTGCGCCTCAGCAGCTTGTCGAGTTGAATTTCCAAAGCATTAATATCTCCTTCCACCTTCTTTTTGATTCGCATGGCTTCCTGCCATGTTTTACTTTCAAAATCCAACGTTGTCTTCATTGACTCAATAGACCGTTGTTGATTACGTCTTTGATTGTCCATTTGTTCTTCCTTTTCGGCGAGTCTTCGTTCAAAATCTTGTTTTATCTGAGCAATTTTCACCTGTATTTTCAATACTTTTGATTCTTCTCACTCACCTGCTCCATCAACTTCCTCCTGCGTTTTTATGAGATCTTTCTTATCAACATCTTGCCCTTCACTTCTTTCATCTTAAGTGGTATGGTTTCCTCATTGCAACTACGTATTTGCGCTCTAGCAGCCACAGCTGTCACCACTCCCCATTCTAGATTTGGATCGTCTGATCCTCTAGCTCCCAGCACATTCCAATAAGTCAAAAAGGAAGAACAAGGTTTCGACAGTTCCAACATAAAACGATGTGTCCACTTCTACTCTAGCCATGAGAGCTCGCTTAATTGCCCGATCCACCGACATGATACCTCTTGTTTCTCCGATGAAATCCGCCTTATCCACCAACTCCCTTCTAATTACCACTCCACTGCTTCGGAACAGCTTCACTTTCCTACCTCCAATTTTACTCGACAACATAGGTAAGTTATCTTTGATTTCTACTTCCACACATGCACTATCGAGTACCTTGATCTTCTCTCCAGACTTCACTTCCAGCGTCTCCAACCCAAACCTTGCTTCTTTTTCGTCCCTTTTCCATGATACTTGCAACGCACATGCAATTCGTTGAGTTTCAGTCGGATTTCCGCCAGGACTTCGCCCCCTTGCTCCGAATCTAGATTGAAATCGCTGCAGTGCTGTTTTGCAATAATGAGATTCATGTCCTATTGCTTCACATTTAAAACAATAAGGTTATTTTCAAATTATATTGAACAGAAAATTTAATAGTAATTCAGGGAGACTGCAAAGTGAGCTTGCGCTTTTCGAGTCAGCAGCCACCCGTTACATATGGCAAATGCGATCGACTCCAGCCGCGAATCGAATCCGTCACGTAGGATTTGTCACCTGCATGGGGTACTGCTAGGCCATGTCACTGACAAGATCAACAACCACAACCAAACGGCTCATTCCGTGAGGTTGATGCCTTGCTTGGACACTTCACTTCTCTATGGCATCTACCATCACACACACGCAGCACCTCATAACGTCCTTTTTGAGTCCCAGAAAAGACGGTTTTCACATCTTGTTTTGCCACCGCTGCTTTTGTAGACAACTTCGTTCAGTGAGCATTTACGTACTGCTCCGCCAGTGTCGCCAACTCCTCCAAATCCTTAGAACTTCTCACCTTCAAAAACGCCGCCACATCCTTAGGGAATGAGCTTGTGAACTGCTTCCTCACCATCAACTGTTGACATCTCATTAAAAGCGTTGTCCATTCCAGCTAGTTCGACCCACTTATTGAAATAGTTATTGCAATAAAATGACTAGATCCCAGTCCATCTGGTTTAGCTCCTCTGAATCTGCCGCAGTAGCCTTGTTCCAGAAGAGCCTTTTGGAACCAATCATAGTCCACTGTTGTTGGTCTGACAACCCGGAATAGACATCCAACGCTCGACCTGAAAGCAATGGGATTAGCTGATTTGCCCAGTCGGATCGCTTCCAACCCACGGCAGTGGCATATCTTCCAAAAGGAAGCAAGTAGCTATCCAGATTATTCTTTCTGTTCGCAAAACCAGGAAGCACTAGGGCTGCCATTTGCTGATCTTTCAATGAAGCACTTCCGTGCTCAGTCGACCTTCCCTTTCTAACTGGAACTTTCCCATTTCCAGTTTGTATTTTCTCTCCGCTTTACGTTCCACTTCTGCAGCCAAATTCTCTTCCTCGGCCTTTGTGGCCTACTTTATTTTCCATTCTTGAGCTTTTGCAGCCAATTTTCGCTCCTCGGCTTCTGCTGCCGGCTTTAATTTTCGTTCCTCAGCTTCTGCAGCCAATTTTTGTTCTTCGACTTCTCGCACCATTTTCCATACCCGGGTCAAGAACTTCGTCTTCTTCTTTCCTTCAAGACCAATCTCTTTTGTCTGCGGTTTCACATCTTCAAACGTGGCCATGATGATCAATAGGTATTGGATGATGGACCGTAGGAAGTAATCCGCACTATGAACTGACCTCATAGAAAAAACAAAAGACCTTCACCAACAAAATAAAATAATGCGACCCAAGCTTAACTCGCTTAGCTACAGTACTCAATTACCCTGTCCAATGTCCAATTCATGTGGGCTTTAAGCCCACATTAATGTGAGTTTGATGTCATCATCACTTTTCCAAATTATGACATCAAAAATTTATTTGTGATACAGTAAGCCCACAGCAACAAGACCACATCAATGTGGGCTTTAAGTCCACAAAAATTGAGCATGTGGACAAGGACAGGGTACCTAAACTTCAACAACACAGGCTTCTATGCTCACTTCAAAACACTATTAAACCAAGGTTAAGCCCTTCAGTATGCAACACTTGCTTAACTCTACACACGATTAATTACACTCAAAAAAAGCTATGAAAGTATAAAGCTCGAATAATAACGCCAGCAAAACACTCTAATTTATATTCTAAAGTCAAAATTACAAAATGTCTTACAAAATTCTAATAAAGGAGCAAGAGGAAAGAAATCATATGACATGCGAAAATTCACATGCTAACTCAAAACAATATTGTTGCGCCACAAGCACAAAACTACAGCTGGCTAAAATTACGAAATATCAAGAGCCGCCCCGACAATTCTTGAAGCAAACGGTATTATTACATCACAATACAACTATTCGAAACAATCTCACCAGTAAATTTTAGAAAAAAACATGTTGGATCAGAAACTTCAAGAACAGCGCATTAAAAAACGAAACACTGGAAGTTGTTATATTGTCACACAGACACAATAAATTTCGAATTAACAAATTGGGCACGAAGTGAAAACCTGTGTAAATTGTGCAGTTTCATCATCATCATCACCATCCAGTTTCAATCCAGTTCTCTCCTCGTCACCAAAGGTGGCCGAATACACCTCATCCCTTCCGCAATCGCTCTCACACCTTCCCTCCATCTTCGATTTGCAGCTTCCTTGATCTTCAACCCGACTTTCTCCACACTTTCTACCACCTGTCTTCTCCATGTCATTTTTGGTCGCCTTGCTTTCGCTTCCCATTCACTTTCAGCATCACTGCCTTCTTCAGTATATTACTATCATAGCTTCTAATCACATGTCCATATCATCTTACTCCATTTGCCTTTGCCATTCTATCCAACGTTTCCTTCAAACCCCAAATCTCCATCAGCTCCTCCATTATCTTTCTATCCACTAACTTTACTCCACACATTGACCTCACCAGGGCTCTTTCAGTTCTTCTCAAAATTGCCACTTCACTCTCCCTCAAACACCATGTCTCACTTCCATATAACATTGCTGGTCTTACGCAAGTACGATAAACCATTCCTATCATTCTTAACAAAAACCTTCTTCCACGTTACAACTCTCTGCATTCTCTAAACTTCATCCATCCAATCCTTACTCTTGAGGTCACAGCAGTCTCATATCCACATCCAGTTTATATCGATCAAAAACTAGCTACGAGTTCGCATACAGAAAGAGCATAACCCAAAGACCAAAATAGTCAACTTACTAATACTGATAATGACAGAAGCGGAAGAGTGGGGCTGTTTTTATCTAGATGACTACTTACTTTTTGATTTGAGAGATACGCCAATGTTGCAGAATGGGAACGAGCAGAGTGGACACCTCAGCTAAGCCCGTGCTATCAGATAGAGCAGGACTTCCCAAACTTTTTCGCTCGCGACCCTTTTTAATCTTTTGAAATTATTCGCGACCCTTCACGGTTAAAATGAGAAATATGCATTTGCAAAATATGCATTTGTGATGATTATTGGAAGACGAAAACTAAAAATAAGCTACCGCTACTCAATTATTTATTGATTTATTGATTTTTCATTTTTGTAGCATATTTATCCTCCTATCACCAGAAAGCGATCAATGCACTTTACGAGCTCACTTAGGAGTTGCCAGCCATTTGTCTATCACACGAAGATGAGGGAACCCCACTAAGTGCCTTTCCCAACGGCACAACAAGTAAACTCGCCCGCTTGCTCTCCACACTGTCGCTTTAATGCTGAGCGTCAAGCAGGGAAGCTGTGAATACCAATTTTAAAGTCATTGGTTAGACCCAACTCGGAATAAAACCCAAGGCTGCAGTTACCGTGGCGTACGCTCTTACCTCTCGGCCACCTGAGCTGTTGATGTCTGCAGTGCCTACTAGTTTACACATAAGTGGCTTATTAAAACCAAAAACAAAAAAGCAAACACATTTATGTAATGTGATGGGTGCGATTGCTTTCGCCTACAAACCAAATCCCGCTGCGGCTCAATATTTGTTAATGCCGATCTCGAGATGGTTTGAATGTTGCTTTGTTGCTTTTGCCGGAACGATGTTTTGCCGTCAACGTTAAACATGCAGACTCGCACAGATACGTCGAGACAATCGGCCGGAGTGTGGTTGCTGCCGAGTCCGATAATGGTGGATATTCGGCTTTAATGCTAACCATTGATTAACCAGCTATCCATTGCTTAAAATAGTTTTTAAATACCGGTGCTAGCCTCTCGCCAGCAGTGTTCTACATGGCGTCGCAAACCGAAGCGATGAAACAAAAAGATGCGTTCGACCGCGTCACGTGATACCGATGTGACGAAGCAAAACAATTTATACATAAAACTGCAGCACTCATCTGCTGCCTCACTATTTCGTACTAGCCTAGAGATAGGCCAGAATCTACATTCTACAGCTAAGTTAAGAATGATGTTTGCGCAATTACACCAGTTTAAAAAGCTCAACAGCATACTATACATAATACGCAATACTTTGCTTAAAATTTGTATACTCCCTGCGCCTCCTGAAGTTTGTTACGCGACCCCTCGCGGGGTCGGGACCCCTAGTTTGGGAAGCCCTGAGATAGAGCATTGGACGTCTCTTCTAAACCGTCAGACGAAGATGCGCTGAATTATCATCGACTACAGAAAGCTTTTTTGCAGTGATATGATTTCATGGAACAAGGCTACCGCGAGAGATTTAAAGGGTCTATGCCAAATAAGGAAAAAACTCCTAGCCAATCCATGGTAAGAATCTCTAATAGTTTTACTAAGTGGGTCAAACTAGCTGGAGCAGACAAGTCTTCTAAGGGAGTGGGAGTCCGAGTTGATGGTGCAAAAGCAGTTTACCCACTCATATCCAAACGATTTGTCTAAGTTCTTGAAAAAACGAATTACTAGTAATTTGAAGGATTTGGCAAAGCAGCACCTTAACGCTCTAATTGTGGATCATGAGAAGGCTAGCTGAGGACTTTTAAAGACGTCTCATTATCACAGAATCGATGCAGAAGAGTTCATCTTGAATTAAAATTAACTAAACCTGATTGGTGTTCCCTAAATTGTTCTTACATCATTCACCAGTAATCAACAAGTAACACAGCAACACGAACAAATCATGCAAACCTGCTTTAATAGATTTTCAAAAAAAAATTGGTCTTCATCCTCAACACTTGGCTCTTTTTGCATATCATCGGATCTTCCAAGTTGATACATGCTTGCACTTTCACCAAGGACTGGACTGAAATATTTAAAAATAAAATTAAAAATGGCTACTCAAGCAATGACACGAAATAAAATTTGGAACACCAGACTAGCGAAAAGGATAAATCCACAACTGCTGTTCACAGCCAACCTGATATGACAATTCCAAGCAACTAAAAAAAAATGTGTTCCGACACATAAAACTTTGAGATCACATATTACGTGTTTGCATTAATTACATGATATCAATACCAGGGCTGGCAATCGCATTGCATTGAAGAGGATCTGCAATCTTTGTAACAACAGTCTAATTTCGATGTCATGTGATATTTAAGCATGTTGTGGATGTGATTCTCGTTGCGTTTATCTTTTTTTTTTTTCAACGCAATTCATGTGTGCGCTTTTGCGATGATTTGTGCAATTTTTTTTTTTAGCAATTTCGAACTCTCACATTTTATGAAATTACTTACAGATGGCTAGTATCATCAAGCAAGTATTATTTAACAATAAATATCCCAAAGAGTACGAGGTCTATTCAAAAAGCATCCGTCTTTTTTGTATAAAGCACGCAACACAATGAATTTTGCAAGTTATTCTCATTAATGGTACATACACTTTTCCCAGCGCTTCTGCCTTTTCTGAAAAACTCCTCCTCCGTAATGCCTCTTAAACTCTTTCTGCCTCTTAAACTCCTCCTCCGTAATGCTTCAAAGCCCCTCCGTCGTTTTTTTCATAATATCTTCTCACGACTGAAATCGCCTCCCTTTCAGACTTGTTTTCAGCTTGGGAAACAGCCAGAAATCACAAGGTGCCAAGTCCGGAGAGTAAGGAGCCTGTCTAACAAGTGGCATGCTGTTTTTGGCTAAAAAAGTTTGAATCACATATGCAAAATAAGCGGGGGCATTTTCATGGTGGAGCTGAAAATTCTTCGCTTCCCAAATGTCTGGCTGCTTTCTTCCCACAGCATTACGAAGGCGACGTAGAACTTCCAGGTAACATTCTTTGTTGATTGTCTGGTTTTCTGGTGGGTATTCACGATGCACAAAGCCACGGGAATCAAAAACACAGGTCAGCATCACTTTCACATTGCTGCGAACTTGCTGAGCTTTTTTTGGCCGGGGTGATTCCAGATGCTTCCATTGTGAGAATTGAAACTTGGTATCTGGGTCGTAACCATAAACCCAGGTCTCATCACCAGTGACAATGGTTTTAATAAATTCTGGGTCATGATTTGCAAGATCCATCATGTCCGTAGATATTTCCTTCTGGAGTTCCTCCTGTTGCTCCATTAGCAGCTTGGGGACAAATTTAGCTGACACTCTTCGCAAGTTCAAGTCTTTAGTTAGGATGCAGTGAACTGAGCCTGTGCTTATTCCCACTTTTGCCACAATTTCCTGTATCGTTAAAGCTTGATGCAATACCTTTGTTCAATGCGTTCTGTCATAGCAATAAATTTGCAGAAAAATCAAGTTTGACCTTGCACCAAATAAATTTGCAGAAAAATCAAAAATGACCCTTAACCAGCTTTACAGAGAGAGAAATGAATGATGAATCGGCTTGCAATGCCTCATGATTACGCATGAATGCGTGTGTGAGCAGCCACGCTTTGCAAAGGCAATTCGCTCATCTGTTGGTGAGAGGGAAAAAGGTTGGATACTTTTTGAATAGACCTCGTACAAACAAAAAAAACAACTAATTATTTATTAGCACGAAGAACCAAAATGGTATCAATTGTATCATCTCCTAAACGCATCCTAATATCATTCAATGCATATTTCAAGCTCGAAAAGACCCTCTCGACAGAAGCTTGTGTCACTGGCAATTGAAGCGCAAATTTGATCAATCTTGGCAAGGTCCTCTGCAAAAATAAATCTTTAAATCGCTGACCGAAGTCACAGCAGATTTGCAAAAGTGACATTCAGAGTGCATTGTCGTTCCTCTATCTTTGATTTTAAAATACCGGCACAACTCTTTATTGATATCTGGCAGGACTTAATCACTGTAGATTAGTACTGAAAGAAATTAAACACATGCATAACAAATAAATTCACTTGGGCATTAGGCCATTAAAGTTTTAAATTACATTGCATAAATACGTTTGTGCCAACCGCTTACCAGGTTGCTTGCCAATGCTACCTATTCGACAAAAAGTCGCCGTGTACTCTACGTAGAATAAAACTGCAGTATCCCAGATGCGAAACAAACGTTTTTGCATGCTATGTGAGTCTGAGCTAAGTAAAGTGTTTTTTAACTATTATCTTGCTGAATCTAGACTTTTATTCAAAAACTACCGGTAGCATACTGATCTGACACCAATCACGTCATTTTAAGTTATTTCTTTAAAGAATAAATTCTACAAATCTCATACAGCTAAACTCAATTCTAGAACAGGAAAAAAAAAACTATTCCAGTTGACAAATTGCTATATATGCCGAAGACTGGAGAAAAAAAATTGAAATAAGTCGCTTGCTCATGTCTACAGCGAAAAGCTAACATTGCACAACTGCACCATCCCATTTCAATGAAGCTTTTGGGCACTGCGTGTTATTGGAAAATGAATATAGTCGATCTCACTTAAAGAATGAAAACCTGAATCATGGAAAACATCAAAAAAGTAAAAAGCTATGATTAGTTAGCTTTGCCGACTTTTTGCCTAGTAAGAACTTTAAAGTATTCATTAGCATTACGTCTACCCGACATTAAAAACAAAGCAATATAATAGGTGTAAAATAAAAATAATGGTCGAAATTAAACAAAGTTGGAACAATATCACAGGCGTTGAAAATCGTTTTGTGAGAAGCTGCAGGATGCAGCCACATTTCGAAAATTTTTGTTTGATTGATAGTTCAGCTTGTTTTTGTGAATGCTACTGTCATGTAAAGTTAATAAAATATCAGAGCAACAAAACAGTTGCTCCACTCTTCAAAACTTCAAAACAGAGGAACTGCCAGGGTCCTACTAAACACCGCAAAGGACCTCAAATTGATGTAGGCTACTAAACACTGCAAAGTATGACAAACGACCCTAAAATCCTAACCCTAACCTAACCCTAATTTAAAGTTCTTTGTTATGGTATGATTCCAAGTCCTTTGTTGTTCTTTGCAGTGTTTAGTAGATCAATTTAAGGTCCTTTGTCGTTTTTAGCGATGTTTAGTCCATCAATTTGAGGTCCTTTGTCGTCCTTTGCGGTGTTTCAGTCCTTTGTGGTGTTTAGTACGACCAAAACTGGCATTTTTGCTTCATTTTTTCTGTCAACAAAATCGCAGATTTTTTTCATTTACACGATGCCATTTCTGATGTGATTCTTTTCACATGTTTCGATGCAACTCTTGGATGCAATCTTTTTGAAAAAGCATTCGATTTTATTTCAATCCCTGATCAATACTACTGCCGTTATGCAAGTCGCGATGTCACTTGAAAACAGTGATTTGATTTCTTCATGTTCATCCTCCTGTCACGAGAAAGCGACAGAGATGCTATGCATAGGACGAATCCAGACTCACTTTGGAGTTGCCCTTGTTTCCGCGATTTCCAGTTGAATTTTGCTTCTGACTTCTTCAATTTACTGCTTGTTAGATTTCACCAAGCAGAGATAATTATTGTGAAGCATCTTATTCAAGGACACAACAACAAGGCTTGGGTGGGAGTTGAACCATCAACCTTGCGATCATGTCATAAAAACGACGCTCCAAACCACTCGACCATGCTGCCGATCGATACAATACTTCAAACAAGACTGCAACTTGGCTCAAGCAAAAACATAAGTTCGTTTTTTTGACTGCACAAGATTTGGTAATACTCACAAGCCACTGATGCTGGATGTCGTTTTTGCTGCACTGGATTGTTTGGATTATTCTCGCATACAATTCACAGCTGCTCTTTTTTCATCACATACCTGGGGCGCAGTTTGAATAGACTATTTAGACCACCTTTTTTCAGCTTATTTTGACCATAACTTGTGTGATGTAAGTACACATATTCCGGTATATACTCAATTTCCCGACAGCCACTGTTTCAACATTGCTAGGTCTTGTCAGAGGTGCTTAGAGTAGCCTGGAGCAGAGCTGTAGTTTCTCAAGATATGTCTTCACTTCAAGACCGTCTTGAGACACGATTTTATCAAAGTCTCATTTCCAAGGTGTGAAGTCTTGGTCCTGTCTCGACACCTTGAAGTCTCAAAAAATGAGCAAGTCTCAGGGTCATATTTAAAAGTTCACTTCAAAATTGAATGAAGAAACTTAAATAAAATAAGAACAACTATCAATACAACTTCAACATTTTCTACACAGCTGGTTTTGTTTGTTTTTTTTCCCCAAAATATTTTTGACATTTTTCTGAAACTACTCAAAAAATTTCAGAAATTTTAAATTTAATTCGGTACATTTGATTTTGTGGTTTCAAACGAATTTTGCTGAAATTTAAGGCTTACTTTGGTCTACGGAAACTGTGACTATGAAACTTGTTAGTAATAGCAGCAGTTTATTTTACCAGAGCACTAAAAACAACACATAGCACAAATGCTGCAGAAAAAATGGCAAAAGCGACAGAACGATGTATGTATGCAATATTTAACACTTAACAAAACTTCAAAAATTAAAATAGCTTGATTGCTGCATCTACTGCAATTGGTTTTATTGGAATTATAGATGCTCAGTCGATTACAAGATCATTTCAATCTTCGACGGCTTCATAGTCATTGCTGATTGATCCACCAGTACAATATTGAGCATGCTTGAAGCTCTTCAGCCAACGTGAATACTCTTTGTCGTAATCATAGCTTTTGTACGAAGAAGTGTTTAACCACAGTCGCATGAGCCTGTCCACAGTAGCTTTCAATAGTTGATTTCTTGTAAGAGTTCGCAACCTTTATAGCAAACTAAATCCATGATAATATGTTGCCTTTTCAGCATTGAATGCAAGCAACGCATTTTCAACGCTGGCTAAATTCGGCCAATAATCTTCACGTTTTGCTGCAATCGCTAACATTTTACGCCAATTGTCATCTGTATGACGATTGACAAGCTTTCACCACTTCATATTTGAAATTTCGCCACTACCACTAATAGCATCTATATTCAAAGCATAAAATTTAGCTAATCCATTGATGCTGTCATCTCCATAGCATTAGTTGAAGGAAACTTTTCAGGAATGAAAATCTCAGGTTAACCTAACACTGAATCACTGTTAAGTGCTATAGGCTGGAAAACGTTCACTTGAAATTCTGAGTATTTTTTTTACAAACTTTTCTAGAGCTTTTTTGGTTGTGATCACAGTAGTGTGTGGTTGCTGAACATGGTGCAATAATCTATGTCGATACTTTTTGCTTCAATAAATTTATCCAATTTTTACAGAGTGGATGATTTTCTTAATTTACCGCTTGGACCTAAAATAGTGGCTTGCAGCTCATCTTTACCTGCTGCAACTTCCAATCCTATTTCAAGAGGATAAAATCAAAATACAGTCGCGCTCAAAAGTTTAAGACCACACAGATAAAAGTTGTCTTTTGTTGAAACATAAAAAAATTCGGGATAATGTTGCGCCACATTAGCTTTTTATGTTCCATGAGCATTAAATGATGCTTGTGAAGCCTAAATCATAAGATTTTTTGCGCATTTCTGGTTTTGGAAGCAAAAAGTATTCGATTTTACTCAAATTTTAATGCTGAAAATATGGACAGAAACAGGGGATTATCAGTTGCAGAGAGGGCAAAAATTATTACTTTAAAAGAAGAGTGGTACTTAGGAAGACAAATTTCAAAAAAACTAAAACTTGGCAAAACAGAGATTCATCAAACAACTGTAAAATTTCGAAAGTTTGTTGGTTTTTAGGACTTGCACAGGCCTGCAAATCTCAGGGTTACCTCTCAAAGGAATGGCCACCTGATAAAATGGATGGTAGTGAGTTCACTAACCAGCTCAACCAAGAAAATTGGGTCAGCCTTGTTGCTCAAAGGTACAGTTGCTACAACGCCGATTCAATATTCTTGCTTGAACTGATTAGTGAACTCACTACCATTCACTTTTCAGGTGATCATTCCTTTGGGAGATAACCCTGGGACTTTCAGACCTGTGCAAGTCCTGAAAACTAACAAACTTTCGAAATTTTACAGTTGTTTGATGAATCTCTGTTTTGCCAAGATTTAGTTTTTTTGAAATTTGTCTTCCTAAGTACCACTCTTCTTTTAAAATAATAATTTTTGCCCGTTCTGCAACTGATAATCCCCTGTTTTTGCCCATGTTTTCAGCACTAAAATTTGAATAAAATTTAAAATTTTTTGCTTCCAAAACCAGAAATGCGCAAAAAATCTTATGATTTAGGCTTCACAAGCATCATTTAATGCTCATGGAACATAAAAAGCTAATGTGGCGCAACATTATCCCGAATTTTTTTATGTTTCAACAAAAGACAACTTTTATGTATGTGGTCTTAAACTTTTGAGCGCGACTGTAATGTCTAAAAAAATTTAGGATGTCTCACCACCGCTGCAACATTCTTTCTGTGCAACCAAGGAGCAAAGTTGCAAAGATGGGCTTGCCAACTTGTTACAGACACTCGAATAACTATGCTCGAATAAATTTAAGATCGAAAATTCACGCCTATTTATACTCTAAATTTAAGATCGAGAATGTTCTTTAACATTCTTAAAAAGAAACAAGAGACATCATAGGACATGCAAAAATTCACACCAAACTATAGTAAATACAATTGTGACGTCACAAGCAAATTTTGACCCAGAGAAATTACGCAATGAAGAGATCTGTCCAGAATATTCACGAAACAATTACGTCAGTAAAAAATTATGACTTCATAATGCAACCTTACGAAACAATCCCACGAATAAAACTTTGGGAAACAACGCATCAACCTAGAATCTTCTACAGTAGACAAAGCATTTCAAACAAACACATATTAAACAGTTATATCGTTACACAGGCATTACAGCCAAAGTCATCAAAAATATGGGTGTAAAAACATTTCTTGCATGGCCCTCTGCGATAGCTCCAGTCCTGCTATCATGACTAAGGTTCCGCAGCAGTTGCACAATCACTGAAGACTGCGCCAAAGTTTGTAGACAGCGTTTTGTCGAGAAAGTCAGTGGATGTCAAAAACTCAAGCATGGGAAATAAATTCCTGTAGAGGCATAGCGCGTTGAAAGAATCATACACATCAATTTTTAACAGTTTTACCCCGTTTAAAAAATATCGGCCAAAGCTTGCAGCGAAGTCAAACTTTTGGTGCTTCTAAGAAATACAATAAGTGAATGCAGCTGAGTATCCACCGTTGTAATCAATTCATTCGAATTTATAAACATTTTTAACGCAGGGAGCTTCACGATGTGGAACACAGTGAAGCTCAAGCAAGAGAGGGCAATGTTGCTTGAGATGCTGGAAGACTCCGTTTTTGCAACCAAGCATAGTGCTCGCTCCATCTGACACAAAAAGCACACATTTATCCAAAGCAACTTGACGGTTGGCAAAGAACTCCACAATTGCATTGGTTATTGCAGATGCAGCAGCACACTACAATGGAAATTAGTAAAATCAATCAATACTCAATAGCCACTGATTTTCTGGACCTGTTTATCCTTGGGGGGTTCGCGGGGCCAGCAGCTCGAGTAGGATCCTCCAAGCATCTCGATCCTCTGCAACAAAGGACAGATGCTCTGCTGGGATGCGAAGGCGAGAACAACTAAGATCTTCTACGTAATCTCGCCAATAAGTTCTAGAACGACCTCTAGGCCTTCAACCAATCGATGTTGAGCAGAGCATTTTTTTGGCTGTTCTTTCCTGGGACATTCGTGTCACATGTCCATACCAACACAGTTGCGACCTTTCTAGTCGGAGGAGCAGCAATTCAATGTTTACCCATTTCGGCTGCTTGAACTCCAAACCTCATTTCCTCATTCAGGATCCAACACTCATGGCAGTAAGTCAGAACAGGAACATAGACTGATCTGAAAATGGATAGTTTCACCTTCGTGCAAAGCTCCCATTTCAGTACCATGGATCGGTAGAGCTGGCGCATTACTGCACTTGCTTTTCCAATGCAAATATCCAATTCGCTATTTTCTCTGCCGTCACTTGTGAATGAGACGCCGAGGTACTTGAATTTCTGTGACTGTTTTAGTGGTACTCCATCAATTTGGAGAGAGCACTGCTTTGGTTGCCGGAACAGGCACATGGTTTCTGTTTTTGTCGTACTGATTTTCATTCCAGCAATAGAGCATGCCTCCGAAAACCTGTCAAGAGCTTGCTGGAGACCATCTTGGGTAGAGTCGAGTAGCACAAGATCATCTGCAAATAACAGACGTTGTACAGTGCATTCACTCATCTTTACTCCACCACAAGACTCACTTTTCTTAACTATTCTATCCATATAAATAAGGAGCAGAATAGGTGAAAGAGCCTTGCCACAATCCCACACTTACTCTGAAAGGTTTCGTTGTTGCGCTGTTAACACAAACACAGACCTCGGAATGCATGTACAGCGACTTAATAGCAGCTAGTAACTGGCCATCAATGCCATACTGCAACAGCACCGCCCAAAGTTTGTCTCTAGCAATGCGATCACATGCTTTTTCAAGATCAACAAAACATGCATTGACCTCTTTTGCATATTACCACGACTTCTCAAAGATTTGCTGCGACACAAAGATCTGATCCATTGTGCTTCGGCAAGGTCGAAAGCCACACTGAGCATCCGTTAGTTTAGGCTTGACTATTTCACGATATTTCTTTTCAAGGCATTTGGCATAGACCCTACTTGGAACACTGATGAGAGATATGTCCCTATAATTGGTGCATTTTCTCTTGTCTCCTTTCTTGTGGATAGGTGGCACTAGTTTGCCAAAGCAATGGCACTAGTTTGCCATTGTCATTGTTTTTGGTGCTTGCCATTGCTTTGGTGCTTGCCCAGTCCTACATACAAACACGAGTCAGCCAACGAACACTATATATATTACAGTGTTCGTTGGCTGACTCGTGTTTGTAAGGTGGCATGTAGTTGCTTTGGCATTGCTTTGGTGCTTGCCCAGTCCTACATGCCACCTTACAAACACGAGTCAGCCAACGAACACTATATATATTAACTGATGCGGCCAGTAGAAATTTAAAAACAGTTAATTTGCTAATCTGACACTAAAACACTGATTAACGCCAACGTTTCGGCAGTACAAACTACCTGCTTTCAATCAGGGTACAATAAAAGCAATTAAAACGAGTCAATTAATTGATGGGGCCAGTAGAAGTTTAAAAACAGTTAATGTTTTAATCACGTGACTTTGTATTTAAGCGCTGACTAGTCTTAATTGCTTTTATTGTACCCCGATCGAAGGCAGGTAGTTTTTACTGCCGAAACGTTGGTTTTTATCAGTGTTTTAGTGTCAGATTAGCAAAGTAACTGTTTTTGAACACTATACATGTTCATTGGTTTTAACATTTCAGGTCTGATATCATCCTCACCAGGTGCTTTTCCAGTTTGTAATGATTTGATAACTGCATTCACATCTGCTTCGGTTATCTGAATATCTTCCCAACCTGTTCCTCATGAATTTGTGTCGGTGTAGCATCAACTGAGTTTAAAAGATCAGTAAAGTAGTCTCTTTATCGATTCAAAATAGCATCTTGATCTTTCAGAGTCACACCATTTGAACCTTCGATGAAGAAAACGGCTGGAGATCTTTTTCCGCACAAATGGCAAATGGTCTGCCAGAACACTTTGTTTGCCATTTTGAAAGCATCGTCTAAACTTTTTCCAAATTCCTTCCAGGCCCTTTCCTTAGACAGTTTAACTTTTGTGGCTGCCTCCTTACGTGCTTCAAAGTACTGCGAACAAAGTTCAACATATGACTTATTTGCAAGCCAGGCCTTATAGGCCACTTTTTTCGCACGAATAGCTTCTTTAACTTCTTGATTCCACCAAGGAGTTATTTTCTCGCTACTCTTCGTCCCTCCAACACGCTTACGTCCACAACAGTTAGTAGCAGACGTAATGACTGCTGTTTGAAACAACCACGACTCAGTTTCAATGTCTTCAGTAGAGGTCGGAAGTTCTTTGAACTTAGATGCAATGTTGTCTGCAAATACAGTTTGTACCTCTTTGTCAGCCAATGATTCCCATTTGATTCGATAAGTTTTTCGTGGTCAAAAAGTCTTTCGTTTTCTCAAGGACTTCAAAGCTTTCAAAGTGCAGACAACTAGGTAGAGATCAGTTGACAACTCAGCCCCTTTTTAACAAAAATATCAGACACGGTAGAAAACAAGTCCGCCAAAACGATACAAAAACCAATCAGGGAGCGTTGTCCCAAGGAATCTCTGTACCAGGTGTTTTTATGAATTCTTTTGTGCTGAAAAAATGTGTTCATTATGCACAGCCCATTGGTGGCACAGAACTGCAATAAACACCTTCCGTTCTTGTGAATGTCAGGGTCACCATGTTGCCCAACAACACCTTTCCAGGTTGCATTGTCGATGCTCACATGTGCATTGAAATCGCCCAAAAGGATTAGGGACTCTGATGAAATAGCTTTTCCCAATGCAACTTCAACTTCCTCCAGAAAAGCTTCATACTATGATTCTATGTTAGGTGCATATACCTGCAAGATGCACAGAGATCGCTCTAGCAGCCTTAGCGTTAGAAGACAAACCCTTCCTCCCAGTGGTACCCAGTCAACGACACACTCGACTATGTTGGGGCTCACAAGTACACCAACACCAGCTTGAGCAAACATTGCTGCATCAACACCTGAGTAGAAAATTTTCCACCCACCATTTAACTTGACAGTTCCAGAACCCTGGTGCTTTGTTGATGAAATTCCCACAACATCAAAGCGATACTGTTGGGCTTCGCAAACAAGCTCCTGCTCTTTTCCAGTTCCCGATAGCTAGATCTCGGCAGTTTGGTCCAAATCGAGTACATTTTTTATGCGCTGCCCCCATTTGCCTCCCCAAATGCTTAGCGACTGCGTTGGTGGGTTTCTGGTGACGATCAGCTAGTTGGGGAGACTGTAGCTTATTTTTTGAACGATTCCCTCTGCTAAAACTCGAACGCAGACCCTTTTATCCTGCATGCCGTCCAATACAGCGTAAATATTATTACAACTTTTCATTTAGCTACAGCATTGGATTGATGTTTTTCTCCTTCGACCTTACAGCCATGGGTGATTCTGATGGAAATGATAAACACTACCAACGACATTGCTCTAAAGATCCTTCAAAAATCAAACCTCCCCACCATTTTAAGAGGGAATTAGTTCCCAGTGTAAAGTTTGCAGTTTGCGATTACTTGTTCGAATGTCAATAAATATTAGAGCAGTTTTCGTCCGTTATTTATTCTATTTGTAACTAAAAGTATGGTGCGGAACGCACTTGCTCCGTATCAGTTTCTAACCGAAAAGCGTTCATTGCTTCGAAAAACGTATATGTAGTAGAATAACTGATGATCTCCCGGCAGTTGAGCCGAATTTTGCATATTTGAGTATCTGTATGCTCATGTATCGCTGAAGCAAACTGTATCAATCGTTCTTTTTCGATACAAAAAAAACATTCATCAACAGATTCAGATTTCAGATTCAATTTATTTATTTCATCGCATTTACAACAAACCTGAAAAAAATAACAAGTGAGAGAACAAATCCAATAGTACGCCTACATTTTCAGTTAGGAGTAAAATATATCAATTTCCTTACTTTTGGTATGTGGAGCTGCTTTAGTTACAGAGCAGTTAAAGCTGATTCCCAATTGTTCGCTCTCTTGTTGCTATAAGAGCAAATTGATGTTGTTTGGAACTCTGATGTTCCTCAAAATAATACTAACGCCATCCAGCTGCTGGTTCATCAGTACAATTGGCAAATTTTTTTAAATTCTACTTCTTGGCATATGTAGCAATAAGCAAGTGCAGTCGAGTTTTCGTAACGTAGCCACAAAAAGTTTCCCAACCACTCTTGTCTGAATGAACACTTAGCTGTAGGTACAGTTTTTAAACTACAAAAACTTAATCAATATTATATCGTTTCCTGAACTGAAATTTTTGAAGCAAAAACATCTTCAACAACTTATTACCATAGTAAACTGTTAAGCACATTTATATCTCTCAGTGTTTGTAACAAAAATATTCATAAATTTGCAGCCTGTAACGATTATGAAACATTGGCCAGAAATAGTCAGGTTCTACCTGACTAAATGGCCGAATTACAGATAAAAAACATATACTCACTTTTTTGTTAACTTTTGGGGATTTTTTTCGATAATAGACCTGCTACTAGACTGCTGAGAATGTTCTTCATTCTCAATAACGATTGCATCTTCACTAGTATTTGCAGCATATACCTGCTTACTGTAATTTTCGTTCGCAGTAAGTGTCAAACAACTTTCAGCACTTTGATTTTTGCTGCCATCAATAATTTCACGCTGTCGTGAAAAAAAACTGAACAAACACGATTGCACCGAAGCAGACGTAACTTTCATTCCCTTCCAAACTTATTTATCGCACTCCATTTGCTGATTAAATTTTTAAGTTTTACATTAAATGTTTACCAAATAATCTTTAGGGTATACGAAGTCTGTTCAAAAAGTATCTGACCTTTTTCCCTCTCGCCAACAGAGTATGAGCAAATTGCCCCTACAAAGCGTGGCTGCTCACACACGCATTCAGGCGTAATCGTGAAGCGTTTCAAGCTGATTCATCAGTCATTTTTTCCTCTGTGAAGCATTTAGTGCAGGCGCATAGCATGTGCTCGTCGGTTTTTTGATTTTTCTGCAAATTTACTGCAATGACAGAACGCATTTAACAGTGGTATTGCATCAAGTTTTGTCAAAAACTTGATGACACTCAACTTGAAAGAATTCGAAAGATTCAACAAGCTTTCGGAAATGAGGCCTTAAGCCCAACTCAGACAAAGCACTGGTTTAAATGCTTTACAGATGGCAGTGCATCAGTGGAAAGTGATCTTCGCTCGGGAAGGCCATCTACAAGCCAAAACGAGGCGATGGATTAGGTTTGCAAAAAAAAGTGCTGGAAGATCGTCGTTCAACGATACAGGAAATTGTGGCAAAAGTGGGAATAAGCACAGGCTCAGTTCACTGCATCCTAACTGAAGACTTGAACTTGCGAAGAGTGTCAGCTAAATTTGTCCCCAAGCTGCTGACCGAGCAACAGAAGGAACTCCGCAAGGAAATTTCTACTGACATGATGGATCTTGCAAATCGTGACCCAGAATTTATTAAAACCATTGTCACTGGTGATGAGACCTGGGTTTATGGTTACGACCCAGATACCAAGTTTCAATTCTCACAATGGAAGCATCTGGAATCACCCCGGCCAAAAAACGCTTAGCAAGCTCGCAGCAATGTGAAAGTGATGCTGACCTGTGTTTTTGATTCCCGTGGCTTTGTGCATCGTGAATACTCACCAGAAAACCAGACAATCAACAAAGAATGTTACCTGGAAGTTCTACGTCGCCTTCGTAATGCTGTGGGAAGAAAGCAGCCAGACATTTGGGAAGCAAAGAATTTTCAGCTCCACCATGAAAATGCCCCCGCTTATTTTGCATATGTGATTCAAACTTTTTTAGCCAAAAACAGCATGCCACTTGTTAGACAGGCTCCTTACTCTCCGGACTTGGCACCTTGTGATTTCTGGCTGTTTCCCAAGCTGAAAACAAGTCTGAAAGGGAGGCGATTTCAGTCGTGAGAAGATATTATGAAAAAAACGACGGAGGGGCTTTGAAGCATTACGGAGGAGGAGTTTAAGAGATGCTTTCAGAAAAGGCAGAAGCGCTGGGAAAAGTGTATGTACCATTAATGAGAATAACTTGCAAAATTCATTGTGTTGCGTGCTTTATACAAAAAAGACAGATACTTTTTGAATAGACCTCATACTCTTTGGGATATATGCCATCAATTTTTTTCCATTTTTGTGATAATTCCATAGTCTGATGACTTCTATTAAATTGACTTTGAGCAGCCATGTTTGCCTATATCAAAATTCGTCGTCTTTATATCAGTTAAAAGTGCCACTCGTTTTTGATGCTCTGGGAATCCTGTGGACGATAGGGCAAAATTTCAAAGCAGTGGCAAATCGGCCTTTGGAACACATCCAAAATTTTAGTCATGCGCTTGAACTCTCTTTCCAAATATAGAAAAAAGCATTTACTCTTTGTCGAAAAATTGGTAGCTCAAATCGACTCTCTTACATTTTCCTCAGGCAGCATGCAGAGAGTGACAAAACTTCAACGATTTGTTGGTTTGTGAACTTTCAATGAAACTTCAAGGAGGGTGACGAAACTTGTTCGTGTGCTTGCTTTATCTTTTCAATTTCGTTAATTGTTCTTCGTGTTTTCTAATAAAAGTTATGTTTTTTTGCATCGCGTATTATCAATTTTGAAGTTAGCTACACTTTTACTTTAATTTACGCATTTCTTGAGTGAAAATATTTTGAACAAGTTGCTTTTCGCTAAACCTACAGTATTTAAAAATATTTCTTGTTTTAAACGCATAATTATAATAACCTGGCTGACCAAGTATGGAATTAGTAGAGGTGGCTGATGAGTGGCGACACTGGTGAGTATACTGGTGACTAGTAAGTTGGATTGAATTTGAATCCGCTCACAAAATTTTCATGAATTTGAATTTCGTTTTTTTCAAAGTCAATGAATTTGAATTTCGTTTTTTCAAAGTCAATGAATTTAAATTTGAATTTCATTTTTTCAAAGTCAATGAATTTGAATTTTGTTTTTTCAAAGTCAATGAATTTGAATTACGTTTTTTCAAAGTCAACGAATTTGAATTTCAAAATTAGAAAAAAAATGAATGGATCCAACACTAATTAGAAGCAATTTGACAGAAAGACCAAGCGAAATGTTTTCTGCAGCAATTAAGTAGCTTACGTTGAGTGAATGAAAACAGCGGCGCAAACAAAAAATATCTTTCATAAATGCAACACCTTCGTTTGTTTTTTATTACGCAATATAATTCTTGCAAAGTCCTTTGAATTAAACAATTAGTTAACCATAGAAATCGTCTTTGCTTATCAGTAACTTAACCTTGACTATGCATTAGTTTTTCTTACAACGTTTCCGTAAGTATACATCTCTTATTTGGTTTGCTTGTTTCCTGCAGCAATTAACTGGCTTAGGTTAAATAAATAAAAACATTGGCGCTAACAAAAATCATAAATCCAAAACCTTTGTTTGTTCTTTATTGCACAAAATAATTATGATTATCGCAAAGTCCTTTGAATTATACAATTAATTAAACATAGAAATATTACGTCTTTGCTTATCGACATGATTTTGACTTCGCATTAGTTTTTCCCACAACGTTTTGGTATGCATACATCAACTGGTTTGTTCGCTTTTACTTGCAGTACTCAAGAAATTAGAACAAATTAAAACATTAACACGGTTGCAAATACAAAGTTTTTGTAAAAATGGTATTTATAAAATTTTTTGAAAATAGTAAAAAAATAATTGGGAAAGTGCGCTACAATGCATTTGACGCCCAAATGTCTTGCGCCCAAATGTCTTGCGCCCAAATGTCTTTGTGCCCAAATGTCTTGCACCCAAATGTCAAACACCGTATTTGCAATTTAGTAAATCTTTCAAATCCATTTGATAATGACTTACTTAGCCCACATAAAAACAAAATGCGTCTTCCCTATTGGTACAGCAATCGCTATTAGAACCACTATAAAAACGGTGAACCAAAATTGCTTTAACATAGTTTGAAAGCAACTAAAATCAAGAATGCAGTGTACAATGTTGAAAATGTTTTGCGGGTATGCTCCTGGATCCCCCGCAGTAATCAAATCTCCAGCACTCAGAAAATAAAATGTACCATCATACTTCTGTGCCCTTTTTTCTTAGATAGAGCTATGCGTAATTACACCAAGCTCTTGATGATACGCATCTTGTCCCAGAATAATTTTTATCAACTGTGTACCCCAAAATTTAGAGAAGTTTTGTGTGACAGCAAAATTGGTCGTTAAACTTACTTTGCATCCAAGCAAACACTTACAACCTTAAAAAGTTTTTGTACAAGACATGCAGCCAGAACAACTGAAAACACCATTGCTTGAGCTTACTCATGATGTTACTCATCCTTTATTTCTGACAATGGATGAGCAACATCTTGAAACGTCAAGTAATTAAAAATGTTTTCAGTTATTCTGGCTGCATGTTTTCCACCAAAGTAGTGAAAAGTTTAATGCTTTATGCTTCAAAGAAAGTTATATACTGCATTATATCACCGTTCAAGTATATTGGTACCTCTAAAATTTCTTTCTGGCTTCGCCTCAAGAGACCTCAAAAAATGCTACTGTGAACAGATAAATATTGACTTCTACGCTGTTAATTTTACGTCGTTTTCTATCCACACCTTTGTTTGTGGTAAACACATTTTACTGTTTTTAGGTCTACAGCGGGATTAAAAAATAATGCTAGTCCATCAGCATGAGTAATTATATCCATATTTTTTTTGTTTCCACGATCAACTTCTTACATTCAGCCTTGGGAAGCAATAAAAAAGAATAAAAAAAATATTTGGTAAGTCTTCAGCTCCCCAAAATATTAGCATTTCCTCACATTTGAATTCTGAAATTAGCCTCTTCAAAATCTAAGAGTTGGCTACAGCCTCGACCTGATGCGCATTACGTGCAACATTAAAAATATTATGGGTGGAGATAGACTTTGCCATTTTCTACCAGACCTGAGATGGCAGTGTTTCTCCACCCACTCTTCAGGATCATCTCCAAAATCCGTTTACAACACCCCACTTATTGTTCAATACCTAAAAAATCAGAATTGCAGCAAAGCATGCGCATAAAACAAATTAAAAAAGAAAACAAAAGTATGAAAAACTTGCCTTTCTTGGCTGAATAAATTTCGCTCAGTATGATTGTCTGCAGTGGTGTCAAGCCCAGGTAGATCAAGAACTTCCAGACTAGACAATACACTGCATTCATTGCTGTTTGCATTCAACGCAGAGCTGCTTATTTGAAAACTGGAAAACTCTGATTCAGTTGCTGCACGAATGTGCTTTGAAGATTCTCTGTAACAATTTTTTGACAACTCAACCACAAAAAAGAAACGGAATAAAATGATAATGCAAATATTTTCCCAATGCACCACAAGTGATTTCCCTAATGTTTTTGCACAACAGAATTCTAGAAAAAAGATGCAGCTGTGGTAAACAGTTGATGACACTGCGACCGATTTGACTGAAAAATGCTGTGTACAAATTTGTACACCATCATCATCATCATCAATTTTTCATTGTTAACTTTAATGGCATGAATCAAATCATAACAATAACAAAAGGAATAACGTAGCAAAAAAGTAAATAAATAATTTAACGAGCACAAATTTATTTCAAGAAATCAAGCTAACAGAAGCTGTGAAGAGACCAATAGGTCTTCGAGTCAAACAGCTCCACAAAAGATGATTATAAAACTTCTGCGTTTGTTTACTTTTTTTATCACAAAGAAAAGAGAAAAATGAAAAAAAGGCAATCGGACAGTGCCAAAAGCTTCTACTGAGCCTCACATAATCAGACCGTACCAAAGCTAATATTGTTATATGTCTCACTTAATATTGCTTTGTTGGTATTTCGAAATTTAGAGTAAGAAAGTAATTTTAATTTTTTATGAATGTTATTCCAAATTTTTACACAGGTATATGTGAAAGATTTTTGAAACCTGACCAAACGAAATCTTGGAATTTAATATTTTAGCTCGTGATTACTTCTCGTTGCATGTTCATGAACTTCAGAGGGTTTAATAAACTTATTATTAAAAGTAGTTGGAAGGCGAGATTTTTGATACAAATACATGAGACTCGCTATTTCTAGTTTGCAAAGATCATTAACTTTCAATATGTTTAAATTTTTATATAAGTAGAGCCCGCTAAAGTCAATAAAGTCAAAATTTTTTCAGGACCTTTTTACATGATCAAATGTGCACTAACGTTCGTTTCAGGTGTTCAGGAGTCTGTTTTGGTAGATTCTATACGTCAAAATAAAGTCAAAATTTTGTATAAAGTCAAAATTTGTCAAAATTGTCTTTTATCAAAAATTTCCTTACACAAACGAACAAATTTACATTTTTTAAATATTTTTTTGAAGTTTTGAGCTGCTATTAAAATTTTATGTGCAGTTTTATTTTATTTTTAACTACCGGTACTGAAATAATTGCAATATTTGCACTATCGTCAAAATAATGCGTGCGATAATTGAGAAGGAAATAGCACTTATTATGCATGAAACGTCATTGTTAATGCATAAATACATAATTGTTAGACAATTAATCTAATCCTATAAATGCCTTGCGCTCTTTACACGTGGTCTTTTAAGTTGTAGCTTGCAAAGCAAAGAATGCCAAAACAAGGCAAATCTTCTATAGCCAAAGTTAGGCAAACTTACCAGGAATATCCAGATGAGTTTTCGGCAACTCCTGCCGGCGACTTGCGATGCAACCTTTGCGACGTGTTAGTCAAATGTGACAAAAAGTTTTTTGTGGAAAGCCACCGAAAAAGTAAGCAACACCAAGGAAAATTGGAGACGAAGAGCAAATCTCAAAGTAAGCAAACCTTTTCACATTTCGATCAAGTAAACTTCAAGGAACAGGTTGTTTCTTCATTCTTAGCTGCAGATATCCCACTTCATAAACTGAACCATCCTTCTTTAAAGTCTCCGTTTGCTACAATGGGAAAAGTATTGCCTTCCAAGACTGCAGCCCAGGCATGTATTGCTAAATTGGCATCCCAAAAAAAGGAACAAATTTAAAAATTACTTCGTGACAAAAAATTTTTTTGATTGTGGATGAAGCAGAGGTTGCTAAACAAAAGTATACTAGTGTGCTTGTGGGCAGCTTAGATGCTCCAAATCAGACATTCCTCATTAATTGTCATCCACTTGACAGCGGTCGCAATGTTAATAGCAGTATTATTCTGCACACTGTATATGGCATATTGCAACAACTTGAAATAAAACGCAAGAATTTTTCATTGTTCTTGACTGATGCTGCTCGGTACATGTCTTCGGCTGGAAAGACATTAAAGGAATTATACCCTTCTTTGATGCATGTCACCTGCGTTGCGCACTTACTACATAACTGCGCTTTGCATGTGCGTGCTCATTTTAAAAATATTGATGAAGTAATAGCAACGATCAAAGCAGCAACAATCAAAAAAAAAGATTGCAAGAAAGATTTTCATGATGCTGGTGTGCCATCTTCTCCTGACCCTGTAATTACAAGATGGGCAACTTGGCTTAGAGCTGCCTTATATTATAGTGAGAACCTTCCAGCTGTTCGTACCATTGTCAACAATTGGACAAGTGCAGGCCTCTTAGTCAGCACAGCAAAAGACGCTATCAATGTGGAAGCTTTGGTGTCGGACTTGGTTAAAATAAATCAATACCGGACTCTAGCAACCAACGTAGAGTTCTTAGAAGGAAGTGCCTGCACAATAACCAAAGCATACGAACTGCTGAAGAATATGCAATTCGATGATGATCCTTGCACAATTAAAGACTACATTAACAAACGACTATCCAACTCTGATTTAGAAACAATAATAATAAACAATAATTGACCGAACAAGCTACGCACTATTGCAAAAAGCCCAGCCAACTTCTGCTGCTGTTGAGAGGTCGTTTTCTAATAAATTACTGAGAAAAGACAGAAATTTTGATGCTAAAAACGTAAAAAAATATATGATGCTGTATTACAATAAAACGTCCTTGTAATTATACTGCATGGCTTTCGTTAAAAAAATCATAGACACACTGTTAGTGTACAGTAAAGTTGCGATAGCAACACAATTTTTGTGTTACACACTAATTGATACCGGTACACACAATGGCTCGTTATCCTAGGTTTTAACGTCATGCGTCGCTTTGTTGCATTAGCTTTAACACTGAGTAATTGAGAAAATGTTCAAAGTAGGCTACCTTTTTCTCTAAAAACTTATGTAAATTGCAGATTATAAAACATATTTAATTAATAAAGTGCAACAAGACATAAATAATACGTGGAAGCGGTTAAGTCAAAATAAAGTCAAAATTTTACTAAAGTCAAAAATATATTTTTTTAGGTCAAAAAAAATGGCCCTAATGATAAGGAAATGTGATCACATTTGCGAAACCCAACTATTGCTCCAACAGCATGGTTTTCAAGAAGTCGTAACTGTTTTTGTGAGCTACTAGGTGATGTAGAGCCTAAGAATTAAATGCAATAAAAACACAAACCTTGATGATTAAAACCAGAGTAGTATAGTAGCATTAAAGTCACAGTCAAAAACTGTGATTTTAATGCTAGCAGCTACTTAACGTATTGCATATGGGCACTTTCACACCAAAGGTTGCCTAAAATGTTTCAAAAAGGTGAAAAATAAAGTTGGATAAAATTGAAAATTTTTTTATTGTTCAACGGTATACACATTGAGGAAATTTAATTCACAATATGAAGGCTACAACCTCAGCCATTACAGAATTGTTTTAAGTCTAAAGAAAAAATTGCCATTTTGCACAGAATACTGATTATTTTTATTTAGTTGCATATTTATCCTCCTATCACGAGAAAGCAATCAATGCACTATACGAGCTCGCTTGGAAGTAAACAGCCATCTGTCTACCACACCAAGATGGGGGAATCTCGCTAAAGCCTTTTCCAACGGGCACAACAAGTAAACTTGCCGGCTTGTTCTCCACACTGTCCCTCTAATGCTGAGCGTCAAGCAGGGAAGCTGTGAATACCGATTTTAAAGCCATTGGTTTGACCCGACTTGGAATCAAACCCGAGTGTACAACTCAAAAGACGGACGCTCTATGCCACTCGGCCATCTGAGCTGTTAAATTTAATTTGCCTGATGCAGTTTTTTGCTTAATGTCAATCAGAAACAGAGTAACACGAAAAATAAAATACAAAGTATAACTTGAAAATGAGACCGGCCGTTAGCTCAGTTGCAAAGCGCACGCTATCGGTGCGGGAGGTCTGGGGTTCGATTCCCGGGCCAGTCAAATCGGCACAGTGTCGCCAACGACTCGCCACCGTTGCGACGTTTCTTCGGAGCTGTGTAGCCCAGGCGCTAAGCCACGGAGATGGGCCCCGCAACTCGTTACACGCTTCGGCGTAATACGGCGAGTATAATGAAGATTTGATTTTTTGATTTGAACTTGAAAATGATATTTTTTGTCAAAATCGCATTTTTAACCCGAAAAAGGACCTGTTTTTTTATTATGACAACTTTCGTTTTCCATAAAAAAGAAAATATTCCACCAGGCACAGTAAAATTTTCTAAGGATAGAACTGGACACTTGAGATGATCTCCTGAAAATTTCATGATAGTACTGAAGACAGTTACAGTTCGTTCATGTAGAAATTATAAAAATATGTTCTGGAGAGGACAAAATATTTAACGCTTACACATGTTTCCTAGGTTATGCAATTTTGATCCATTTCAAGATCAAATTATATTTGCAGGTGGCTGTTTGCAGGATGACTGCCTATACCATTACATTTTTTTTTAAATCTGAGATGAAATAATTGGGAATGTTGGCCTGCAGCCTAATCTTGTAATTTTTATAACAGCATCTAGTAAATAGCGCCATTTGATAACAGTTAATGTTGAAGAAGCTAAATCACGCAAGTGGGTTGAGTTCCTGACTAAAAGCAAATATAAAAAGAGGGGTAGTATAACATGGATTGAGGGTCATTCCATGTCAACTGATCCAGGGCATGTAACCCACCATCTTGAACTTTGATGAAAATTGATACGTTATAGAACTTTGTTTCCTGAATCCAAAAAACTAAGTTTTATCAAAATCGGTCAACCATAGCCAAAGTTATGACCATTCAAAAATTGCCAAATTCTGTGATTGCTCATGCCGAACAAATGGCCAAAATTTGTACTCTACATTTTAGATTATCATATTTAGTCTAAATTAATGTTGTTGAGAGTGAAATCTTCACAGTTGGACATATATATCTTCACATGTTGAAAGTTGTTTGACCTTCAAGGATGCACAACATGACCTTTGACCTCATAATTTTTGTGAGCAATCCTGAAGATCACTCAAGCGTAAAGAACTTTTTGATTGGAAATATCTTGTTGTGACCAGGTGGTATCATCAAGTGTAAGGTATCATTGGAAAGGTCTTGACAAGGGCTTTCCAATTATGCAATAATATTTGTGGGTTACTTATGATAATGCTTGGTAAAATTATACAACAACGCTAGAATGTTAAGCGAGATTTTTCAATATTTTTTTCATAAAACAGGGTGCATTAGCTCAAAATTTCAATGGATAATTGTAGTGTAGGTTGTGCTCTGCATGCTAGTTGTCACAAAAAGACTTATCCTTCCCAAAAACAAGCACTGCATTTGTTGGAAAACTTAAACGATGATGAACAAAAAATAATAAAATTGAAAGTTGAAGCAGAAATAGTAAAATTGATACTAAAAAATATATATTACCAATATTTAATACATTCTTGAATTAGAGAAAACATGTAACGTTCATGGCTCCATTAGTCAATGCGGTTCCTGACCCCTGATATCTTAGGTGAAAAACAGCTTACTAATATTTTGACTATAACAAAAGTCTCGTCAGCCTTGCTGCACACAGCCAATCCAGACTAAACTCATTCCAGACTGTAAAAACTCTTTTCTGCATTGCTTTACCTGGACATCTCGACTTCATCTCATGTCCAGGTAAAGCAATGCAAAAAAAAGTTTTTACAGTCTGGAATGAGTTTAGCCTGGATTGGCTGTGCGTAGCAAGGCTGACGAGACTTTTGTTATAGTCGAAACATTAATTAGTCCCTTGCGAATTTCTCAGCTTACAAATACTTTGACAATTTTTTGTATACCATTAGGCTTGCTCTTCTTTTTGTCTTAATTTTTAAGGCTTAGTACTTGAATATTAGATATGGAAACCAATGCTTTTTAATAATAGCCATAATGATATATGTGTGTAGTAATCTTGGAACTATGGAAGGTGCATAAGTTTCCAAATTTTCTTTATTAGCACAAAATGTATCATTGTCTTTTGTAAGTTTCTCAAAGAATGCAAAAATTTCACTTGCGAAAACAGTCAGCAGCATGGCCGAGCAGAACTGCGCGCGGATTTATTGTGCAAACAATACCGTGACCCTAGTTTAATTCTGGCTGCAGGCCGCCTGCTTTGACACATACTTGGGTGGCAGGAGACTCGAAGAGTGCAAGCTCACTTCCCAGCTAACGTCATATCTTCGTTTTAATCTTAAGCTTGTGGAGTTGTAAATCCTCAGTTGATCTATTTCAAAGAAGGTATATACATAACTAAGTATCCACCAATAGAACCATGCAAAACAGAATGTTTTTTAGGTTTTTTTGTTTGAAAAGTTCTTACCCCAAAAGTTAGAAGCTGCAAAAAGCTTCAGCTTTGTCAGTGGTATGTACTTGTGTTTATTGCTTAAAAACATTTTCTATTGATGCAATCAGAGCTTTGCAGTTTGACTTAATCGTAATCAAATATGTATTGCATGCTTGGAAAACATATGATAGACATTATTGCACTGTAGGCTACTGTGCAATTATGATAGTGCAGATAGTAAAATAGTTTGTTCAGTTGTTATTGTTTTGTTTGTGGTTTGCATAATATTGGTTGAGGTCAGCATAATTATGCATCAGCGATAACAGACCTTAAGATGTTCTGTTAACTTAGGACCAATAGATTAATCCTAAGAACCATATTCCTAATTCATGTTTGCATTGAGTCTTCTCTAATATTACTACTACTTAATGTTCATGTTTACACTACGCATTGTTGGAATATAAAATCCTCACTACAGTATTATTATAGTTATTCATAATTAAAATTGCCTAGAAACCAACTGAGACTCAAACAATGCAGGCACTATTCAATACGATACCAGTGCAAATAGTTCTGATGGATCATCCCGCAGAATTAGTGGGTCTGGTGAGTGAGCAGATGTGGGTGCAAAGTTTTCAGCCAATGGGCAATAAAACGCATTTATCAGATTTATTTGTTAACTGCAAATGCATTTAGACAGCAGTAGATGAATTACAAATGCAAAATTTTTTTTGAATTTTAGCTGTAAATGGTTCACATAACATGCTGCAACAGAGTATCTGAACCCCACCATCTCTATATCCAAGCCGGTTTAAAATGTCCAATCACCATTTGCAATCCAAATAAATAAGAAATAAGTTGATAAATTTGTTCAGTTAGCACTTAAACTTGATTTGATCAAATAAAAACTTGTTTTTGCAGGTCAATGCTTGATCACTACTTCTGGTAGTTATGACATCAATAACCCACAAATATTATTGCATAATTGGAAAGCCCTTGTCAAGACCTTTCCAATGATACCTTACACTTGATGATACCACCTGGTCACAACAAGATATTTCCAATCAAAAAGTTCTTTACGCTTGAGTGATCTTCAGGATTGCTCACAGAAATTATGAGGTCAAAGGTCATGTTGTGCATCCTTGAAGGTCAAACAACTTTCAACATGTTAAGTAAGATGCATAATTGCTTATGACCAACTGTGAAGATTTCACTCTCAACAACATTAATTTGGACCAAATATGATGATCTAAAATGTAGTGTACAAATTTTGGCCATTTGTTCGGCATGAGCGATCTCAAAATTTGGCAATTTTTGAATGATCATAACTTTGGCTATGGTTGACCGATTTTGATAAAATTTAGTTTTTTGGAATCAGAAAAACAAGTTCTATAAACGTATCAATTTTCATCAAAGTTCAAGATGGTGGGTTACATTTTGCTTTTTTTTTTGGATCAGTTGACATGGAATGAAATGACCCTTTAGTTATTTTAGATTTACAGTAATTCCAAAGGCGAATGCACAATGTTCTGGAGAGGATATTATGTTCAACATGACGTTAATTTTGGGACGTTAATTCAACCATTGCACAGCCTCAAATGCAATGCACAAAAATTGTCTTGAAGGATCAGGAAAACCTTGAAAGAAATTTCCACCATTAAAGACCTGACTGCTACATTTGTTAAGTTATGCAAACCTTCATATTTTATATGACAGAAGCGACGCACAGTTAAATCCTTCTTCAGGTCAATTAATGAAAACAATGTGAAATGATTAGCCAAAGCAGATTGTTTAGTATTAGTCAGAACAGTTTTTGTCATGCAAGAAAAATCAGCACAAAGCATAACTAACATACTTGAGCAGATAAACCTCAGCCTACTGCCCTGGAGAGGACATTTTTTTAACATTGTTTCTTGAACAAACGTTTTGTGGTACAGAACTTGAAGATGGCTTGAAGTAGGAGATTCATTTTTCCCAAAGCTTTTCATGTGACACTCTTAAGTGGAAATCGTCAGAATGAAGAATAAGTGAACCGAAGTGATTTATGAAGGAAAAGAAAGAGTTCTGATTGGTTAGAACTAAACTAACCAACTAACCAATCAGAGCTAAACTAACCAATCAGAACTCTTTCTTTTTCTTTATAAATAAGTTTGGTTCACTTATTCTTCATTCTGACGATATCTCCTGAAGTGAGTCAGATGAAAAGCTTTGGGAAAAAAGAATCTTCTACTTCAAGCCAACATTAAACTATAATAAAATGTTTCAGCTACCGCAAAATGACTTGAGACCTAACTGGCTCTGGTTTAAAATGGCTAAACAACACTTCATTCTGAATTCTCATCTTTTTTTTATTTTTATTAAATACCCAAAATTAATTTAGCATTTGTCTCTAACAATTGCCTGTTGTTTGACGTTTTAAAAATCATAATCGAAATAAGTCAATTTATGTCCGTTTATGCTGTAAAAAAGATCATATAAGCAATAAAAACGTGAAAAAAGGATTAAAGTCTCAAGTCATTATGCAGTCAGCTGCACATGTTAAACATTAATGTCCCTTCCAGAACAAGGTGTGATCCATCTATCTGCATTTCATGCAAAAGACAATTGTTCTCCTACATAAAAATCAGTTACTAATGATTAGACGCCACTGATGTAAACTCTTACCACATGTTACATACATATTTCTTGGAAGTGGCGCGATACACCATCTCATATCCAAAACGAATGGGTTTGTAAATATCTGCTTCAAAGCACATATTTCTCATTTTTTTGATGGAATAGATTCACATAGTTGCAGTTTTCTGCTGAAACTAGTGTTACTATCACCTGTAAGGTCTAATTTAAACAATTGTTCTGGAGAGGGCATATGATGCAACTGCACTTTTTCAATTATCATGCAAGTTTAAAATTAGTTGCCGAGTTTTGTGTTTCAGTCAAGTAAATTGGACCTAATGTAAGAGGTAAAAAATAATTTTCATTGCAAGCTTTCATGCTCTGAATGAGTTAGTCATTGTTCTGCAGAAGACACTTTTTAACAGAATTTGCCTCACAACATTTCATGCGTCAACCTTTCAGTAATCCAAGTGATGAGTAAGTTTATTTGCCTCCAGGGAATAAAGGCATCTTCCGTCGCTTACTGGGAACATTCTTTTCCCAAGTAACTGAGTAAAGGTTATTCAATTTCTGCGATGTTCTGGAGAGGCCATTACTGCAAATTTTTTAACGAAATTATGCATGGTTCGATTTTTTTGCCACATCTTTGAAACCAATTGCAAAAATTAAATGAAATTTGGAGTGTTTTCAGTTCACGATGGTCTCATTCCATGTCAACTGTCCCAACCAGTTAACCCACCATCTCAGATTTTGACCAAATTTGGTATGCTGAAAGAACTTTTCATGCTGATTTCAGCAAACTAAATTTTTTTTAAATCGATTAACGTTTCGCGAAGTTATTGGCTATACAAAATTACCACTTTTTGTGGTCAATGAAGCGTAACGACTAATAAGAAAATCATCATGTAACTTTAAATCTAAATTATTTTAACAGTAATTATTCAATTGTTGTAAAAACTTAAACATAGGGGGTCTCAAGTATCATATTTTCAAATGTGAAGAAAAATTGCAGAAACCCAACACACTTACCCCAATTATGGAGTAAAGAAAATGGGTAGTCATCAAAATCACTCATGCGTAACAAAAATTTTGATTGCTAATTGCTCAACGTGCACACATGCTATTGACATGTGTAATACATCATTTGAAAGCTCTTGTTGAGGAGATTTTAGTTCTAGAATATTTTCATTGTTTATTTTGTTTCTATTGTATAAATGTTACACAAAGTATTTGCATACTTTTAACCTGGCAGACTTTAAGTTATTCTAGGAAGACAATTTAATAATATTTATTTTGATATTTTCAGGTGTATTTCACAAAAACTACAGTAATTATCCAAGTTTAATTTTATTGTTGAACGAGTGCTAATTGTAAAATGCAAAAGTGCTGTGTTGGTATTATTTTGGACACTGAATGTCATTTAAAAGCCTATACATCTCAAAAACAAGCTGTATTGTCAGCTCAAAGTTTGACTGTTGAAGAGAAAGACCTTTTGAATATTCGTGTTGGAGCAGAACAGGGTGCTGAATGTCTCTTAGATAGTGTTTGTATTTCTCACAAGTACCATTACATTGATCAGTATCAGTCTTTGCAAAGAAAATGCTGTGATCCTTTTCACAAACATACAAAACCAATAAGAAACAAAAGTTTACGCCAAATTACCTGAGACAACTATTGTAACATTAAGTCCAATTCCAAAATGGGCAAATTGAATGTTGTTCCAGGAAAAAAACTGTGTGCTAACTGCAATTTGAAGATCAAAAAAAAGCTTCAGGAAACCAGTGCCTCGAGTGCATTAAGTGAAGGTGCATCCAGTTCAACTGACAGCGACATTAAAGAAATGGAGTGGTCTCTTCACAATAGCGAAACTTTGAGCAACTTAAATGAGAGCTTGCTAAGCATTGGGGAGTCGCCAGTGAAGTTACACAGTGTGCCACCTAAAAGCAAAATTGCACACGGAAAACGAAAATTGACAGAAATTAATGAGACTTGTCAATCTAAAATGTCCCACATTCTTGGCCATGGCGATAAGGACATTCTATGTGACCAAAGGAATGATGAAAATGAAGATGATAACAAAGTTATGTCTTTTGACAACATGATCTCAAAAATGAAGGAGAAAATTAATAGTAATCGTAGAAGGGCTGAAAAAATTCAAGTACTTACAATGGCTCTTAGCAACTGGTCCAAGAAAAAAATGATGGAGGAATTTTCTGTATCGGATAGAATGGTAAGAACAGCTCGCACACTTGAAAGTACCAGTGGTATATGTTCTTTGTTACCACCTCGCAAGGGAAAGTGTCTTTCAACTGATGCAATAGAAAAAGTAAAGTGTTTCTATGAAAACAATGAGAACACCCGGATAATGCCAGGAGTTAAAGATCGCGTCAGTGTGAAAGAGAACCAGTATGAGCAAAAACGGCTGCTACTCTGCACTCTAAAGGAACTCTACATAGAATTTAAAAAGCAAAATGAAGACATAAAGATTGTTTTTTCCAAATTTTGTACCCCCTTCGACCTAAATGGTGCATAAGTGCTGGGGCCTCTGGGATACACTCTGTCTGCATGTGCACAATTCATCAGAATGTTGTGCTTTTACTCCATGCTGCACAGTTAGAAGAAACCTACAAAGATCTAATTGACCCAGCAGTTTGCGACACAAGCAACGAAGAATGCTACAACGATGTACTGAATGCCCAGGAATTTCAGCGATAGAAATGATACTCTGCAACAAATTTGAAGACACTGATAAAGATATCACATTTAAACAATGGACTAATGTAGACAGAACACAGTTGATCACACAGCAGTTACCGGTTTTAGAGTTTATTAATTTGCTTTTAACTAAGCTTTCAAAACTGATACCACATCTCACATTCCCAATCTTCATATCTGAGAAAGAGAAAAGAATCAATTGGTGAAAATGAAGCAATAATTCTAATGGACTTTGCTGAAAACTACTCTTTTCATGTCCAAGACGAAGCCCAGGGCTACCACTGGACACACCACACCTGCACCGTTCACCCTGTAGTATGTTGTTACAAAACAGAAAAAGTTGAAGACAAGTTGAATCATTCAAGTATTTGCTTTCTGACTGAAGATATGCAGCATGATGTTGATATGGTTTATTCCATACAGCAAAAAACTATTGAATTTTTGAAAACTAAAATTCCATATCTCCAAAAAGTTGAGTACTTTACGGATGGCTGTGCTGCTCAATGAAGTCTTCCTGCAACCTCAGTCATCATGAAGCTGATTTTGGTGTACGAACTACATGGTCATTCTTTGCCACCAGCCATGGCAAGTCCCCATATGATAGTATTGGTGGCACTGTTAAGTGTTAAGTGATCTACAGCCATGGAAAGTCTGAGGCGCCCTTTATCCAATCAAATCATTGATGTTGCAGAAATGATAAAGCACTGCAAGGAAAAACTACCCAGCATCAACTTTCATGGAGCTTCAGCAACAAGATTTGAAAAATCTGAGGAATAGCCTGAATGATAGGTTTGCTGATGCCACTGTTATTAAAGGAACAAGAGGATTTCATTACTTTGAACCACTCAGTTCTGGAGAAATGGGAATGAAAAGAGTAAGCAGTGATGCAGAGTTTGCCTTAATGGTTTCTCTGAAGTCTGCACAGAGTGTTTCAATATCACCGCATGTTGCAGAAGGTAAATTTGTATCAAACATTTATGATCAAAAATGGTATATTGGTGTTATTCAAGAACTTGACCAAACAAATGGAGATATTTTTGTAAACTTTATGCATCCCAGTGGTCCTTCTCGATCATTCTTTTGGCCACAACAGGAGGATACATGCTGGGTGCCTCTGGAGCATCTGTTACGTGCTGTTGATGTTCCCTCGCTTATATCTGCACGTGGACAGTATAAACTCTCAGCTCAGTGCAGAGATAACATTACCAAAAAATGGATCAACTTTCAAAAAAAATGTTAGTGCAAATATGGAAACAGGAATCTTGTCAGCGATGTTCGTGCCAATTTAGAATGACTTTTTTGTGTTTTATTGGTCTTGTAATGCTGTATAAATTGTTCTCAAAATGTGAGTTGTAACATGTGTTGTCAGTTGTCACTAATTTCCATTAGCAAACAAACATATAAGCTATTGTTGATCAATGTTATTTGATTGATCATTTGACTGTTTGTTTACATACCATAGAATTGCCTCAATAGAAAGGAGCTTGCAGAGTAGTCTCATTAAATATACATATGATATTGTACTATTAGTACTTTGGTATACATTATAATTTACGTGTGCTAACCCTGACTGTAACCAAACAGTAAACACAACTAATGTTTTGTTATACATCTGTACTACCAATATATTTTTGTCGCTACTTTTTAATATTGTTGCTGTCATGTTGTAGTTGCGAGTACTTGTAACTCTGGTCACTGAAGCTTTTTCACATGGCTTCCTTACAAAGTAAGAAATTGTTAAGCAGAGAATGCATCGATTCTGGCTTTCATAAAATTAATCTATGTGTGAGTTGTTCTACACATTTTACGTTGCATGGTAAACTTGATGGCTGGCAGCAGAACATAGTTGAAACCAAAAAAACCAAAGGTAAAACAGCTTACAGACAGAACAACTTTCCAGCAGAAGATTTGAAGCCAGAACATGTCAAAAGTAGATGGTCCAAGACCCCATTATGATTAGTATCATACCTGAAAACAATGCTAATTGAGAGCATAATTCTTTGTGTTCACAAGCTTTATCGTTCATTTTTGTTTTTGTTACAGATTTCAAATGTACCACAGTACATTGAACTAATACCTGCAGTTTACTTGCTCTGATGAATTCTATTTCCCTGTTGCAAGCACGAGGTGCTGCACTGCATATGGGTAACTTCATTGAAGTTTCATGCAAATACTCTGTGTGAATTTATTCAAAAAAAGCACAATAAACAATGAAGATATTCTAGAACTAAAATCTCCTCAACAAGAGCTTTCAAATGATGTATTACACATGTCAATAGCATGTGTGAACGTCGAGCAATTAGCAATCAAAATTTTTGTTACGCATGAGTGATTTTGATGACTACCCATTTTCTTTACCCTATGTTTAGGTTTTTACAACAATTGAATAATTACTGTTAAAATAATTTAGATTTAAAGTTACATGATGATTTTCTTATTAGTCGTTACGCTTCATTGACCACAAAAAGTAGTAATTTTGTATAGCCAATAACTTCGCGAAACGTTAACCGATTTAAAAAAAATTTAGTTTGCTGAAATCAACATGAAAAGTTCTTTCAGCATACCAAATTTGGTCAAAATCTGAGATGGTGGGTTAACTTTTCCATTATTTTTGGTTCCCTTGACATGGAATGGCCCGATGTCCCTTTTTCGCAATTGTCAAATTAGAACCAATTATGTAATGTTTTCATTTACAAATATCATGGTAAAGAAATAAAAAATTATGGTGAAACACTCAAATTTCGTCCAAAACTTGCTACAAAATGGAATAGCTTTGCAGCCAATGAACATATAAAGCTCATTTTTGTCATGTAGACTCTTCTTCTACCTATTGTTACAACTTGTAACCATCAAAACTACTCTTGTTGATAATCCTTTTCAAAAATTTCTAGTCAAAGTTTAAATTTTTGAAGGCAATTTTTGGCGTGAAAGTGCCCATATACAAATTTTGCATTAAAATGAACTTGTTCTCCAAACTTTACATGACAATTTTTGACCAAATTTACCTGTACGTTCACTGTTCACCATGTACAGTGCAAAGCAATTTTAGGTGCAATGTCAAAGCATTCAAGCACAGCTATATCTTAGCATAAACAATTTTTCATTTTTTTCAGCTTCAAAGCTGAAATGATTTTTGGTCCCAAACATTAGCATAATCCGTCTTCTGGTAGTCATTGCTTGATGTAACCACATCTTTATTGTGCTTTATTGACTTTGGTAATCAAAGCGTAATCAACTCAGGTTGAGGCTAGAACAGTATCACCGCAAATAAAGCACTACATCCATTAAGTGAAGATTCAGTTATCTTTTTTTCGGAATTTTTTGATAATGGTTATGGGTATGCATGTTTATTTCATCTACTTCTGCTAACCTTCACCTACTTTGCTTGGGTCATTACCAGAGGTGGGCAACCGCTACTTGAAAAGTAGCCTTGCCCACCTCTGGTAATGACCCAAGCTTACCGCTGCTTGTTTACAAAAGTAGCGCCGCTACCGGTGCCGCTAGTGAGAGCAAAACAGTGGGCGCTGCCGCCATTTTAAAGAAAAAAAAAGTCAAAAGCACGAAGGCATTTTAATATTGTAGGCCTACTGGTGCAATTGCAACTTTGTTGACGGAAGTAGCATAGCAATGAGAGTAATAGAAATTAAAACAAGTGACAAAAAAGCCGACAATCGGCTTCCATTTCATCCTATAAGATATAGGGCTTTTTGGGGAAAAGTTAATTTTGAAATCTGATTGGATGTAAATAGAAACCGATGGTCAGGTTTTTAGTGAATAACAAAAAACAAGTTGAAAAGAAATAATCAGAACATGTTGAAAAACACAGATTGAAAATATAATAAAAACAAGTTAAAAAATAAAAGCAGGTCGCAACCGGCGTTAAAAAATTTAAACTCAATTGATTGGTTGCATGCTCCTTTAAAAAAAAACTAGCATTTCGAAATGCTGGTCTGTTAAACCACTGCACTTAGGCTTTAGCACGTCTTTTACCACGGAAAAAAGTCGCTCAATCGCTGCGCTTGACAGAATCGCGGTATTTGAGTGAATGAACATTGAACAAGTCCCTCAATATTTTGTTTTTAAAAAGTTGCGGCGAAGGTTGTTCACGATAGAATGCAGCTTCATTCAAAAACTCTTCCACCACATGTCTGACTGAAGCCTGACTTTGGGGTTCGAAATTACATGTAGGCCTAAGCTCTTGAAAAAAATGGTCTCCGCAGACACTAGGGACAATACAAAAATATTTTCGCAGTTTATGTCTAAAAGTAGAAGCTTGACTAAAATAGGTGAAAAAAGGCTTCACCCATATTAGTTTGAGAAATTACATACTGAAAACTAAGTTTTAGCACCTTATTACAGGGCCAAAATGGGGGGGCATGGCACCGTGCCCCCTGCGTGCGCCCATGACTAAATGCACCATTTTTTTGTTTCGCACCAGTTTAATGCCCTTATTGCCCATTCCAGCATGAATCAGAAAAGGGAGCCAAGTAAGTTTAAATGATTTGAAATGAACGATACAAAGCAGAAGATACTTGATTTTCGCAGTTGTGCAGCAAAGGTTTAAACCTCCGTTTAATTCCTGCTACAATTGCGTAAAGCAAGAACTGAAAGCAATCACTCTGAGTCTGGTCCGATTGACTCTCATTACAAAAGCTTATCGTACTGCCATGCTACACCTCAAGCTCAATCCACATGTAAAGGTCCCCAACGAAACATTTAGAGCATCGCCTGACATCAAAGCAAGAAAGCAGACAGCTGCAATTAGCACCTCTAACAAAGATAAGCATCAAATAACATCGCGGGTGCAGCATTCTCATCCCCAAACTGCTTTACATCACACCTTTTCAACAAAGAAAATTTGAAACTTTAAAGAAAACTATCGAGCAGCTCTCTCTTCCATCATTCTGCTGGAATTTTCGTCCTAGGCTACCTCACAAATCTCCCGCTGAGAAGCCACTTCTCAGAGACTGAAATTTTTACCAAAAAGTTTGTTTTCACAATCTCAGTTTAAAAAATTTAAAGTGAGATTAAGAGAAACAAAACTTTTATTTGCTGTCTTCGAAGGAGTTTAATCAGCGCCAGCGGGAGACTATTTGCATTAAATGGGGCGCTGAAGCGCTGCCGTTGCTTGGCCAAAATATCAGCGGCGCTGCCGCTTGTGGTCGAAGAAAACAGCGGCGCTGCCGCTACCGCTAGCGAAAAAGTAGCAGTGCTAGTAGCGGCGCTGCTGAGTAGCGGCGCTATGCCCAACTCTGGTCATTACCATCTAACACATGGATGCAAACGTTTGGACAGAAATTCAACAAGTTTTGAAAAACGCTTTTGAAAGTTCGAATGCAGCACCCCCAGACACCTCAAAAATTTATCAGCAAAGAGGAAAAGTATTAAAAATTTTCAGATACACTTTTTTCCCAGCGTGAAGCAGAAATAGGATTAATTTCATGCAACATAAAAACCAATAATAATTCTACGTCAGTTTAGGGGAATGCTTTTAGCAAAAATTGTGCAAAATTCTATACTGTAACAGCGATTTTAATGCTTTTAGAACTACTAAAAGCAATATTTTTTAAAATTTTTACTCCCAATTCTGAATTCGTCTCCTCATACCATACGTTTTCGTGTGGAATCTTTCATTCACGTGTTCTTAAGCATGTTACTGAAGGAACTAGAATTATTGGATTAATTTTTTTCTTTTTGCCATTCAGTGCTTTCTCTGGCACAACATTCAAGATTATTTCTGTAAGGCTTGGGTGAAATTGCACTCACTCAGCGTAAGGTCACACATTACAAATTGAATAGACCAGCTACCACTATTTTAAATGTGCCACTCAAACTTTTTAATATAGTGTATCAGCAGTGCACTATCTGTCATTCGATGTACTGGTCAACTATTACAAACAAAAAACACTAAACAAAAGCAAGTGGTATTTAATAAACCACAACCATACAATAAACAAAGTAAAAAATGATTGCATTTTAATCCTTCTAATGAAATGCCAAATTCTCATGAAAACCAAGAAGCTGATGCGAAATTATGCTTAGAACAAAAAATATCGTGTCTACTGTGTGAAAACATGCTCTGATCTTGATGTAAAATATTACTCAGCATACTCATTTACCAACTGACCACATACCGGCACCGGTAGACACACCAATTTGCATAGCACCGGACTATACCACCTGAGGACATTTAGTTGTAAAAAAACAAAGGACTTTAAATGAGCTGTTCACGATTGAGCAGCCTTTTGCAGGGTTTCTAACTGTGACACAAACATAAAATAGCAAGCATTCTTGACTTTACCCGTTTTGGATAAATACTAATGACTTCCGATTTGTTACAAGATAGTCATTGCTTGCAAACACGCCACATAAATTAGACCTACACAATAAAGTAATTGCACTATTGGCAATGATAAGAACAAGCAGCATCAGGCAAAGATTCGTTGTGATACGTCTTGATTCAACGCTGAAGCTGATTGTAACTGATGCATAGTAGTTGCTGACTCAAAGAATGCAGACTCACTTTGCAGTTTACCTCAATTTCACTGCTGCAAAATTTTCAATTGAAATATTCACTTATTGTCTGAAGGATATGCGTGAATTTGCTTAATCATGCACACAACGTTAACTTTCACTTACCTGCTAACATTGGAAACAAGCCCTGGTTGGATAGAAACATCAGCATCATCTTTGTAAACTTCAACATAGTTTTCACTGGAAGCTGAAAAAATATTCACATGATTTCATTTTGTTATATACATTCTCCAACCTTTTTCACAAGAATGCTTGCTTATAACTGAAATAAGGAAAGATCATTTTAGTCAAAAAATGAAATTTTCGGCAAAAAAACTCATTAGCAGAGAAATACTGGGAAAACACAAAATTCAAGTAAAATTTCTTCTATGAAATGGGGCTTCCATAACGCAGACTTGTATTGTTTTCACTCTGCGCAACCTCACGTGGTCGCTGTAACTTAGGTTCTAGTTGCACATTTGTAGATTTACAACAAGCAAGTGAATTCCACTGCATTTCTACATCTCAAAAAATCACTAACAAGTGGACAGAGCTTGACAAAAACGAATTGAAATTTCTATTTTTACTTATTTCTCTGTTTGCAAAAACATGTTATAAAACATCGTGCAGGTGACGGATCCGTGACGAGTTCAATTCACAGCTGGAGCCGATCGCATATGACAGGGTTGGGCAAACTCCGGCCCATGCGAGACCATTTCATGCAGCACACAGACACTTACAGAAATATTAACTCATATCGTGAACCAAGACCTTTTTTTCTGCTCTTCACTGATTTTCGTTAGAAAACAGGACATCTAAGAACGTGTAGATTTTTTTGCTCTTCCAATCAGTGTGGCCCTCGGCAATAAAAATTTTTCAGATGAGGCCCTTCCTGCAAAGAGTTTGCCCACCCCTGGCATATGCATGATACTGGGTAGCTGCTGACTGAATACAAGCTCCTTCGCATTTTCCTTCAATTACTGTTAAAACTCGCATTCTGCCTCAATTACAGAGTAACTTCAACAGAAATTTACCCTCAATTACTGTTGAAATTACTCCCTCAATTTCAATATGCTTTGAAATTAACTCAGTTGTTTATTTACAATCGTGATCAAAAGTTTAAGACCACATGGATAAAAGTTGATTTTTGTTGAAAGATGAAAAAATTCGGGCTAATGTTGTGTCACATTAGCTTTTAACGTTCCATGAGCATTAAATGATGCTTGTGCGTTCACCTACCATGCTTGAGCATGGTAGTACATTCACCCATCAGTTCAAGCAAGAAAATTGGAGCAGCCTTGTTGCTCAAAGGTGCAGTTGCTACAACGCCGATTCAATTTTCTTGCTTGAACTGATTAGTGAACGCACTACCATCCATTTTTCAGATGATCATCCCTTTGGGAGGTAACCCTGGGACTTCCAGACATGTGCAAGTCTTGAAAACTCACAAAATTTCAAAATTTTTTAGTTGTTTGATGGATCTCTGTTTCGCTAAGTTTTAGTTTTCTTGAAATTTGTCTTCCTAAGTACCCCTCTTCATTTAAAGTAACAATTTTTGCCCTTTCTGCCACTGATAACCCCCTCTTTTTGCCCATATTTCCAGCATTAAAATTTGAGCAAAACTGGATACTTTTTGCTTCCCAAACCAGCTCAAGGAACATTAAAAGCTAATGTGACACAACATTAGCCCGAATTTTTTCATCTTTCAACAAAAATCAAATATTATCTATGCGGCCTTAAACTTTTGAGTGCGACTGTATATCTATTTGACAAACTTTGTCTGACAGTAGAGGATAAACGTTCCATAACTGTTGCTTCCATTGAAAGCAACACAGTGATCAACTATGACCAGAGGCCATATTACAACGTAATCTCGCTAAGGCAAGCAAGCAGAAAACGTCACATTTTCTCACTCTGCTATTTCAAGCGATTACAATCTTTTCCTTGACTTTTTTTTTATTTTTCATTTATTTATTTTCGTCCAAAAATGGCAATTATATAACAATAACATAAGGTACACAGAAACAATTTGCTCTTTCCAGTGAGAGACTGCGAGAGACCATATTATGTCCTTGCATTACAAGGAAGGCAAGGCGCAGTCGCCAAGTCTGCAGCCTCTCACTTATTTATAGCTGACTAAGCAGAGTGCACTTTTTGGTAATATAATCAGTAGGCCTACGCAGCAAGCACAGCAGAAAACAAATATACACGAAAGAAACTTCTTTAGTCAATAAAAGTTAATAGTGAAAAATAAAAGTGAAAATGAGAAACAAATTTTACCTACGTCTGTTTTTCTAGGAGGTATAGTTTCAGTTTTTTTGAAAAGGTTGTTTTGGAGTTGTAAACTAGGTTTTGGATATCTTCTGGCAAATCGTTCCATGTCTTAACTCCAGTATATTAGATGGATCGTTTTGTAACGAATTTGTTAAATCGGCAACATTAAACGAATTTCGTTTGGATAGCCTGGTTTCATAAGTGTGTATTTCAGAGGTTTGAGCAAAATAGCTTTGCAAATAGCTAGGTAGTTTATTTTGTTTAACTAAATACATAATTTCGCTCACTTCTAGCGTAGAGACTTTATCAAGCTTTAAAATCGAGAACTGATTATAGACTGGCGCTAGTTTTACTCTAAAGGTTGAAGCTTTGTTTAAAACTTTTGTTATTCGATTTTGTTTAACTTGAATTTTATGAAGATAAATTTTTGAAGTATTACCCCAAATCGTCACGCAGTAAATTAGATGTGGGTAAGCTGTGTATGGAAATATGGATGCAAATGTATGCAAAGTATAACAAATACTTTTCAGCATGACATGTGGAATATAATGTTTAATTTTATTAATAATAACACCAGCAGCCACTGAAAGCTTTTTAGCTACCATTGCAGTATGATACATAAAGTTTAGTTGATTGTCAATTATTAACCCTGAATATTTTACAAAGTTCGACACATTCATTGGTGCATCTTTGATTTTGATAATTAACTGGTTTTTACTCGCACCTGATTTGGTGTCTGAGAATAATATGCACTGGGTTTTATTTGAATTAATTAAAAGCTTGTTACTTGCAGCCCAAGCTATAACTCTAGCAATTTCTTTTTCAGTGCTAATTTGTAGGAGTTAATTGTCGCGCTCGTTACATATTAAGACAGCATCATCTGCATATAAAATTAACTTAGAAATAACAGAATTTGGCAGGTCGTCCAGAAACGTGCTTGTAACTTTATGCTCACAATCATGTAACTGTAATATGGTTTTGTAATTTGTACAAGTTACAGCAAGGTTTGTCGATCTGTTTTTACAAAAACCAAATAGTTGATCCGATAGTACATTGTTTTTTCTTTCTAAAAGTCGGATAACTTTTGATGCAAAATTTTTTCATAAATCTTGTTGAACAGAGAAAGAATAGAGTTAAGTCAGTAATTTTCAATCTTTTCTTTACTACCTTTTCTATGTAGGGGTATAACCTTGGCAATTTTAAGTATGTCGGGGTAAGTTCCCGTTTGCATACAATTATTAAAAAATTTTTTTTAGATAAAATGCTATTATTAATTTAGAATGTTTAACTAATCTTACTGGGATGTCGATAAATCCTGTCAATTTCCTGTCGTTAAATTTGGTTATTATTTCAATTATTTCGTATTCATCGGTCCGTTTAAAGGCAACAGATAACAGGCCCGTAGCCAAGGGGGTCCAGGGGGGCCGAGCCCCCCTGAAGTAAATCTTGCCCCCCTGAGAAACCCAGAGAAACTCCGACTTTTCTAAAGGAATTACACATGTTAGACAAAACTAAATCCGTGTTTTGTGAATCAGTTCGTGCCAATTTTTGCAATATCATCGAACAGGAAAATTAATCAAACTGGGAGCGAAAAATGCAGCCGTTGCTACCTGTTGCATACTGATGAACGCAATGCGAGTACATGACATCATAATGGTTTCTTTGTAAATCAAGAAGTACGTTGGCAGGTTTTTCTATGCAGCTGCAGTAAAGGATTCATAATTACAATCTGTGCAAATGCAAAAACTCAATTGCGATATTGGATATGTTATGTTAGCAACAGTTAGTTTATGTTTACATCTGCATTAACTCTTTTTATGTTTTTGTGATTATCAATTATCCAAAACCATCTTTTAGCTAGCACTAAGTTAGTAAATAGTCCTTAAAAGTAATACCACCGATCGTCAGTGGCTGATCATAAAAGTTATGAAAATGACTGAGACAGAGCAGAAAAAAATTTGATTGGTTTACGTCTGAAGTGAATAGCTAGACACCGGTAGGCGTACTAGGCCTACCGGTTAGTCAAAAGCAAAATAGTTTAAGAGCTTAGGTTAGTCATGTCGTGAGCTTGCGATATTTGTTACTACAACACGTTACATCGTTGCAGATAAGAGCATCCGTCTGGTAGCCAGATGACTGGGGTTTTATTCCCAGAGGGGTCATAATAAAGACTTAAAAAATAGTATTCGCAGCTTCCCCACCAGGCGCACGTAACAAGTGGAAGTGCAAAGAATTAAGTGCATGTGTGTTGCAATGTTGCATGTCCCCTAACAGCGTTCAGTCGTTCATGATTGATATTTTTAATGGGCCCCCAATTGGGAACGACCCACACAGTGTTTACTAAAATCACCCGCTGTCCCGTAAGCTACCTCTACCTTTTTTCATATAGGTGTATCAGATATCAGCAAGCTAGAGAAATAATTAGTTGAGCAAAAATATTTTTGTACTGTGCAATCAAATGGATCGCTTTATTGGTATGGAGATGGAGAGGTGAAGTTTATCAAATGGAGATGGAGAGGTGAAGGAGCTCGCTTTATTGGTGTCAAGGGAAGGAGGTACAAACTGTGGTGGTGCGGAAATGACGATAAAACCGGGGGCGTGGGTACATTGGTTAAAGAAGAACTCTGTGAGAAGGTGGTAGAGGTCAGAAGAAGGTGTGACAGAGTTATGGGAATTGGAGCAGTCTTTGGAGAAGAGGTGGTGAGAGTAATTTGTGCTTATGCACCACAAAGTGGAAAACCAGATTCAGAGAAAGAGTTATTTTATGAGGAAATGGCGCGTGAGTGGAGTATGGCGAATGCAAATGAAATGGTGTTGGGATTGGGAGATTTCAATGGCCATGTGGGGAAATGTGCAGAAGGATTTGAAGGTATACATGGAGGGTATGGAATAGGGAAAAGAAATGTTGAAGGAAGAATATTACTAGATTTCTGCGTCCAAAAAGAGTTGTGTCTTGCAAATACGTGGTACAAGAAGAGAGATGAAAGGAAGGTGACTTATAGTTCAGGTGGAAATGATACAGAAATAGACTTTGTTCTAGTAGGAAAGGAAAAGAGAAAGTATCTACGAGATGTAAAGTTATCCCTGGGGAATTGCAGCACAGGCTGGTGGTAGTTGATGTGGAGGAACGCAAACTCAAGAAGTCAGTAAAGAAGAGTAAAAGGGTGAAATGGAGGGTATGGAAGCTGCAGGAAAAAGAGATCAAAGAGGAATTTGAATGAAGAGTAGTAGAATTAGTGGACACTGAAGCAGTGGATTTGTGGGAGTCCTACAAGAATGGTGTTTTAAAGGCTTGTGATGATTTGTGTGGAAAGACGAAAGGGAGAAGAGATCAGGGAAACACATGGTGGTGGAACGAGCAAGTAAAAGAAGCGATAGATCGGAAAAAGAGGAATTTGAATGAAGAGTAGTAGAATTAGTGGACGCTGAAGCAGTGGATTTGTGGGAGTCCTACAAGAATGGTGTTTTAAAGGCTTGTGATGATTTGTGTGGAAAGACGAAAGGGAGAAGAGATCAGGGAAACACATGGTGGTGGAACGAGCAAGTAAAAGAAGCGATAGATCGGAAAAAGAAAGCATTTAAAACATGGTGCAAGAATCGATCAGCGGAAAATAAAAGTAATTATAGAAAAGCAAGAAATCGGACAAGGAAAGTGGTTGCAAAAGCCATGAAGCAGGCGGCTGAAGAGGAGATGAAAGTGCTATGTAACAAATCAAACGATGTTTTTAAGTTAGTGAAGTTCATGAGAAGGGATGGAATGGACATAAATGGTGGAGGTTGTATGAAGGATAAAGATGGAAGACTTGTGGTTAGTGAAAAAGATCGTGAAAAATTATGGAAGGATCATATGGAAAAGATCATGAATGTGGAAAACGAATGGGATCAGATGGCAGAAGCAGATATGGTTGAAAGACCAGTTGAAGAAGTCACTTATGAGAAGGTTATTAAGGCTATGAATAAGATAAAATTGGGAAAAGCAGCTGGTCCCTCTGAAGTAAATATGGATATGATAATGGCGAGCAGAAAGTTTGGTATGGGAGTACTAAAGAAGTTGTGTCAGAGAGTTCTGGATGGAAAAGGTATGCCAGAGGAATGGAAAACAAGTGTTGTTGTTCCAATCTTTAAAGGAAAGGGAGATGTGATGGATTGCGGAGCATATAGAGGAGTAAAGCTGCTGGAGCATGCAATGAAGATAGTCGAGAGAGTGCTAGAGAAGAGAATAAGAGAATTAGTGAAGGTTGATGACATGCATTTAGCTTTATGCCTGGGAAGGGCACGACTGAAGCTTTCTTTATTTTGAGAAGGATGCAAGAGGAGTTTCGTGGAAGAGAGAAAAAGCTGTACATGTGTTTTGTGGACTTGGAAAAAGCGTTTGATAGGGTTCCCAGAAAAGTGATGAAATGGGCATTAAGAAAGAAAAGCTTGCCAGAAGTGTTGGTGAAAGCAGTAATGAGCTTGTATGAGGGCTCAAGGACAAAAGTCAGAGTTGGATCGGGTTTTTCGGAGGAATTTGGGGTAAGGGTTGGTGTGCATCAAGGGTCTGTGCTATCACCATTGATATTTGCTATTGTGGTTGATGCAGTGTCAGAACATGCAAGAGAGGGACTATTGAATGAAATTTTGTACGCGGATGATCTTGTGCTGATGAGCGAAAATTTGGAGGATCTAAGGGAGAGGTTCCAAAGGTGGAGAGATGCATTGGAAAGCAAGGGATTGAGAATAAATATTAGAAAGACTAAGATGATGGTGAGTGGTGCAGAAGGGGAGGTTGTGCGTAGCAGGGTGGATCAGTGTGGAATATGTGGAAAAAGAGTTATGTCTAACGCGGTGTGGTGCACGCTCTGTAAGAAGTGGATTCATGCGAGATGCACCAAAATGAAAAAAGTATCTTGCAGTTTTGCACAACAGTTTGTATGTAGAAGATGTGAAGATATTGGAGACGGAAAGGAAGAACCAGTGGAGGTGTTGTGTGATGAAGTGGAGACTGTGAAGGGTTTTTGTTATCTTGGAGATAGGCTGAATGCTAGTGGTGGGTGTGAAACTGCAGTGACTGCAAGAGTAAGGATTGGATGGATGAAATTTAGAGAATGTGGAGAGTTGTTACTTGGGAGAAGGTTTTCTTTGAAAATGAAAGGGATGGTGTATCATAGTTGCATAAGATCAGCAATGTTACATGGAAGTGAGACATGGTGTTTGAGGGAAAATGAGATGGTAATTTTGAGAACTGAAAGAGCTATGGTGAGATCAATGTGTGGAGTAAAACTAGTGGATAGAAAGAATACTGAGCTGATGAAAATGCTGGGTCTGAAGGAAACTTTAGATAAAATGGCTAAAGCGAATGGAGTAAGATGGTATGGACATGTGGTTAGGAGGGATGATGAGAGCATTTTGAAGAAGGCAATGATGTTTGAAGTGAATGGACCACGAAAGCGAGGACGGCCGAAGCAAACATGGAAGAAACAAGTCGAGGAGAATATAAAGAAGATTGGGTTGAGGGTGGAGGAAGCTACAGATCGCGCGAGATGGAGAGAGGGAGTGGGAGCGATTGCTGAAGGAATGAGGTGTATCCGACCACCTTCCGACACGAGGAAAAACCGGATTAAAACTGGATGATGATGATCATGATAAATCAAATGGATCGTTTTGTGATAAAGATAAACCGTACAACCTTGGAACTGAAAGCTCAACATTCTGTAGTTGACTCAAGCGTGTTAGTTTGAAAAGAGTGTTAGATGCTCGATGGTCTGCGCACTATGACTTCACGTGTGCTATTATTGGCAATTACAAGCACATTACTGCAGCACTATCCACAATTGTAAATGGTGCTAGAATGTCTGAGACGGAAGATGTGGTGACTGCTATTGGCCTGCTGAATATTCTACGAACTGAAAGTTTCTGCTTCAATGCTATCATTACGCAAAAGATACTGGGATTGGTCAAATTGGTCGACAGCATACTTCAAAATCAAGAGATAGACTAGACCAAAGCTTTAGCTTTAGTAGAGAGCACCGCAAAAGTGATGGAGAATTTACATAATGATAAAGCTTATGAAGAACTATGGATGGCGACTGTCAAGTTACGCGAATCTGCAGAGTTCACTGAACAAAATGAGGAAAGCAATGGACGTTCGGACTCCAGCAAACACCGCCGAAAAAATAACTTCATGCTTAGATGATTACTACGTCACTGAAAGTATTGGTAATCCAGAAGAAAATGATGAGGATGAATCAATGCGAAAAAGAATGTTGTATCAATGCTTGGATGTCATTTTAGATGAAATAAAACTGCGCTGTAATGAAAATCAATGGCTCTACCACGCAAGTGAGCCCTCTCCAGAAAGTCCCCGATTTTTCTTGATCGTTTGGCTCTTCTTCCATTAAGTAGCCTGCACAAAAAAATCCCATCTATAGTCGAATTGGAAGTGGCTAAACAGTATTTAGCAGATAATGCTCTGGTTTCTGACAAAAACGAAAGCAGCATCGTTTTGAAATCTTTAAACATAATGAAAACTGCCTTTCCCAAAGTGTTTAATTTTGCAGCTGTTGTTGCTACGTTTGGTTCGAGTACAGCAGTTTGTAAATGTAGTTTCTCCACAATGGCCAAGATTGATGCGCCACAACGTCATTCAATGCTGCAACAACGACAGCATAACTTAGTTCTTCTAGCATTTGAACGTGATCACACGCACAAGATTGATCTAGATGCATTTGTATTGCGGTTCAGTAAGCGTCACACCAGAATGGGTTTGGTGTAAGATTTTTCCATATTTTGGTTATCTTTGTAAATTGAGTTGTTCATTTCACACTGGCTATGTTCCGGCTTAAAATACTGCACTGCAGAGTATTTGCTTGGGTGTTAATGTAAAATTTGATTCATTCTTCTACATTTTCGTTTGTTCAATTTGCGCTTGAGATTTTTGCCGCAGGTACGCAGCACGCAGGTTACCTTGCATAGATGGCCTCAAAACTTTTATATTAGAGCTACGCAAACTAGCCCCCCCTAGTAACGGTTTTGCCCCCCCAGACATTAATTGCTGGCTACGAGCTTGACAGATAATACACTTCTATTTCTCAAATGCGATTTATAATGGTTTGTGAGACTAGGTTTATTTTGAGAAATGGCTAGTGAATTTTTTTTGCCAATGCCAACGAAAAAATGGTTCATTGTGTTACTAATTTAAGAAGGTTCATTGATATTATCTTTTTGTACGTCTAAAGATTCAGCTAATAGTGAAGGTTGATTTCGATTTTGTAAAATGTGGTTGATGTTTCAGCTGCACTATTGCTGGACCTGAAAAGTGCAATACAGCAGTGGCGCTTAGACGCTTGTTTTAGATGAGTAAGTCTGTTTTGATACTTTTCGTATTTTGAAAACAAATCCGAGTTCTTGGTCGCAAGGAATTTTGCATATAGTTTATTTTTTATGCCTAATCGAAGAAAGTAGACCTTTCGTGATTCATGGATTTTTGCTAATCTTATACTGATTGCATGAAAGCGTTGTTTTGAAAAAAAAGCTGTTTGTTAATTTGGTGAAAACGTCAAGTAGGTTTTTGAACCTAAAGTCTCGTTTTAAGAATTCTTCCTTTAAACAACGCTCTAATTCAATCAAGAATGGTTCAACTTTGTCTTGCTGCAGTTTTCAAATCAATTGACGATTCGCTTTGTTTTTACAAAATAAGCACTTGTAATTGGCAATAATTGGCAGGTAGTCTGTCATATCATGGCAAATTACTGCTGGCTCAACCACATTCATTAACGTGGAGTTTGTATAGATGTGATCAATGATTGTGCTAGATGACTGCGTTATTCACGTTGGTTTGTCAAATAACTGAATGCATCCCCAGTTACGTAGGTGATTGAAGTACTTATCAATAACCGCAGAAGAATCAACTCAAGTGAATTATTATTAAAATCTCCAAATACTAGATATTTCTGCTTAGTATTCATTGATTTTATAGTTTCAACAAACGCGCATTCAAAATTGTCCAAATCGTTGTGCAGATGACGGAGTTGCAAAATAGGCAATTGTATTACTTCACTGACAGGACCATTGATAAGAATTGTATGACAAACCTTAGGAATTAAATCGTTCTTAGATCTGACTTCACGAAAAAAACCAAGACCTTCTTCACCAAACGAATATAATAATCAACCCAACTTAACTCATTTAGCTACGGTAGTCATCGTACTACTTTTCAATAAACACAAGCACCACTGCTCACTTCAGTAACACCAAACAACAAGGGCTATACCCTTTAGCATACAACAATATTGCTTACTCTATGCACACTAAATCTACACTCGAATAATTACGCTGGAATATTCACGCCTATCTATACTCTAAATTTAAGTTTGAGAACATTCTATAACATTCTCATGTAAAAATTCACACTAAACTACAGTAAACACAATTGTGACGTCAAACAAGAAGAAAAATCATATGACATGCAAAAATTCACACCAAACCACAGTAAACACATTTGTGACGTCACAAGCACAAATTTTAACCCAGCGAAATTACGTAATGGAAACATCTGTCCAGAATATTCACGAAAAAAACACGTCAGCAGAAAATTATGACTTCATAATGCAACCTTACGAAACAAACTTTGGGAAACAACGCATCAGTCTAGAACAGTGATTCCCAACCTTGGGGTAAATTACCCCCGAGGGGTATTATGTGATTTTTTGGTGGGTAATGTAACACAGGGGCGCAGCCAGCAGAATATTTAGGAGGGGTGAAATTATAATAAGCCAAGAACTTCAAAAAAAAATATCTGCATAGGCCCCGGCGTTAGGCTCACGCTGTCTTCCAGTCAGGGCCAGTGCCGCCGGAGAAGCCTGCCCCTCTGCAATTGGCATGCTTAGCCCCCCCCCAATCAACAAACTTACTCTTGTTGAAGACAGCGGCTTTTGTGCTTAATTTTAACCCCCCCCCCCCCCCCCGACAAATGCTTGGCCCCCTAAGCCAACTGCTCTGCTTTCAGTATTTCAATTTTTGTCTCAAGTTATTGGTATTTAATTTGTTTAGGGATGAAAATGGGGTTGGTTATTTACTGTATATCTAGGCAAGCAGTCCTTAAGTAGTTAAGTTTGCTGATCGCTACCCTATTACTAATCGAACTGCCTTCTGCATGGCATTATATAATTAAGAAAATCTAACGATTTTGTCACCATATGGTATGCACGAAGAAGAAACACATAGAACAAAAAACACAACGAAAAAACCCTATTCTTTTTAAAATAAGTTTCAATTGAACATTCTTTCCTTTTGCTCGCCATATTCGATTGTTTTTTCTCTATACTTACACTTAAATGTTTGAACCCTTTGCGTTGGTATGATGCAATTGCGTTAAGCAACTGAGCTAACGGCCCGTTCGAAATTTCAATCGCCCAAAAATTAGTCGTAAATGAAAAAATGGTAAAGATGAGGGAGCTTTAAAAACAAAGTTTACGGTATTTTATAAGAATGTTTTAATTACACTTCAGATTAAGCTTCGGCAAAAAGGGGAGGGCAGTGCCCCAGTGCCCACTGATGTAACACCATTGTCAAAAATGTATGCCTGAAGGTACGTTTTTTTGCTCTTCACCTATATTTTCTAGAAACGGATGTGTAGACCTTTTTTTTTGCACCTCACCGATTAATATACTCGAGGTAAACTTCTGTAATAGATTGTTGTGGGTAATTGAGGATCAGTCACATGAAAAGTGGGTAATGTAGAAAAAAAGGTTGGTAACCGCTGGTCTAGAACCTTCCACAGTAGACAAAGCATCTCAAACAAAAACATATTAAACAGTTATATCGCTACAGAATTGTTCCTACAATCAGCGATTTATTAGTGTTGTCAGAGATGTCTAGCCATACATCTTCTACATCGGCTATACCTAAATTAAGATTATTTAATTCTTTTACCTACAAATTGTCAACAACAAATATTGTGGGCCCCTCCTGCTGATGTGTTAGAATTTTTGTGATAAAGTTTATATCCTGGGAGATAAGCATGTTTTAGATTTTGATCTTTAAGCCTGGTTTCGCTTAAGCAAGTCATATCAAGTTTCTTCAGAAGCTGAAACAAAACCTGGTTTGGCTTATCAAAGTGTTTTAGTAAACTAACGATGTTAAAATGAACCAAAAGCAAGTTGCAGGAAGAACTATGAAGTAGTTCATCAGCAAAGTTTTAATAATTAAGATATTTACAGTCATTAACAAAAAAATTGTCTTGATCTAGATCTAACGTGAACATGAAACTTATGCAACTTTAACTGGTCTACAAAAGTACAAAGAAAAACAATACGCAAAGCCAAGTTTTAACAGTACAGATAGACGCACCATCTAGATGTTTGCGATGCATTTCTCCTTTTTTACATGCATTTTATCCGAGGCTTCATTTTTTCTCAGAAATACATATTCATTGTTGGTCCAATTAAATTTGTATTTAAGTCTTTTAGCTGATTGTTTGCCAACCAAAACAGTTTCTTACGTGATTGGGTCAGATTTTCGTTTACGAACAACCTTTCCATTGCGTCAATGGGAAAATCAGTAATTTTTGCAGCCTCTTTACGTCTTGCATAAAAATTTGTCTCTGATCCATCGTCAACTTGGCAAGAGCAAAAAAGCACTGGCTAAGCGTTCCAGTTAGAAAGTTTTGCTGAAATTCCTAAACAATGGCAGCATTTTTGCCATAAGACAATAAAACAAATGCAAAAAAAAAATAATTTAAGATGCTTTTACAAACCTCTCCTATGGATTGTCACCTTAACGTGGTGGGGAGGTTTGAGTTTTCAATGATCCTTACAGCAATGCCATCGGTCGTGTTTAATCACTTCCATCTGGGTTACCCATGGCAGTAAGGTTGAAGGGGAGAATCAAACTAAGCGGCAATACAATGCTGTAGCTTAATGGAAAGTTGTAATAACAATATTCATACTTAAACAATTGGTTTGTGGTACAGAATTTTAGTATAGCAAAGTATAGTGATTTCATCTCGAAGCTTTTCGCAATGTTATCTACGAATATTCATGTCACTGTGATAGTCGGTATGTGGGTCATACATCCCAAAGGTTGCTGGACAGAATCAACCAACATATTCCAAAGTCAATCAGAAACGCCAATTCCATTTTGAAACGTAGCCTCCCATCACGTGCTTGTAAGTCCTCCACCCCTAACCCCACCCAGACTTGTGATTCGGCAATTGGGCTCCATCTCCTTTTAAACGCTTCATGTGCTAAACATTATCACCAAGACAGATTCCGCATTCTCGCCAGAGGTCGCTCTTCCTTCCATCTCTCTGTTTTGGAATCCATTTTTATTAAAACATCAAATCCCGACCTTTGCAGGCAAAAAGAATTTGTTTACAGTCTTAAGATCTATCGCTGATTGACGCGTCGAAACAGCTGATCAGACTGGCCAATCAGTGCTTTTCCGCCTCCTTTTTTCCTTTTTCTCTTTTCTTTTTCTCTTTCTTTCTCTCTGTTGATACATAAGACTTGCATTTTAGTTTACTGATTTCTGACGATCTTCTCCCGATGAGTGTCAGACGAAAAGCTTCGAGATGAAATCACTATACTTTGCTATACTAATATTCATACTGCATCGGATGGCATGTAGGATAAAAGGGTCTGCGTTCGAGTTTCAGGCAAAGGGACTCGTTCGAAAAATAAGCTACAGTCCCTACACAAGCTGACCGTCACCAGAAACCTACCAACGCATTCGCTAAGCGTTAGGGGAGGCAAATGGGGGCAATGCACAGAAAATACATTCGCGTTGGACCAAACTGCCGAGATCCAGCTATCGGGAACTGGAACGTTTTGTCACTGACAGGAAAAGAGCAGGAGCTTGTTTGTGAAGTCCAGCAATATTGTCTTGATATTGTGGGAATTTCATCAACAAAGCGCCAGGGTTCTGGAACTGTCAAGTTGAACAGTAGGTGGAAAATTTTCTACTATGGTGCCAATGCAGCAATATCTGCTCAAGACGGTGTTGGCTTACTCGTGAACCCTACCATGGCCGAGTGTGTCGTTGACTGGGTACCACTGGGAGGAAGGGTTTGTCTTCTAACGCTAAGGCTGCAAGAACGATCATTGGGTATCTTGCAGGTGTATGCAATCAACATGGAATCACAGTACCAAGTTTTTCTGGAGAAAGTTGAGGTCGCATTGGGAAAAGCTATTTCATCAGAATCCCTAATCCTTTTGGGCGATTTCAATGCAAATGTGGGCATCAACAATGCAACCTGGAAAGGTGTTGTTGGGCAACATGGTGACCCTGACATCAACAAGAACGGAAGGTGTTTATTGCAATTTTGTGCCACCAATGGGCTGTGCATAATAAACACATTTTTTCAGCATAAAAGAATTCATAAGAACACCTGGTACAGAGATTCCTTGAGGCAACGCTCCCAGATTGATTTTTGCATTGTTTCGATGGACTTGTTTTCTACCTTGCCTGATGTTTGTGTTGAAAGAGAGGCGGAGTTTGTCAACTGATCACCACCATAAAAAAATTATTGAATCCAGTAGGAATCCTGGCAGACATACCTTTTCGAAGTCAGTAAAACCAGTCTGACGATTTCGGACCAAAATGGCCTCTACATGTTTCCAGCTAGGCTAGACCCTGCCGGCTCCCGGTCTGTTGTAAAAATGGAGTTTTACAGGCTTGTGACAAATTACGTGGAAAGAAGAAGGCGAGGGGAGATTGAGGAAACATATCGTGGTACAACAAGCAAGTAAATGAGGCTAATGATCGAAAAAAGAAAGCGTTTAAATGGTGGTGCACGAGTTGATAAGCGATAACTATAGGAAGGCAAGAAATGAAACAAAGAAAGCAATTGCAAAAGCCATGAAGCAAGAGGCGGAAGAGGAGATGAATATGCTTTGCACCAAACCAAACAACGTTTTCAAGTTTGTGAAGTTCATGAAAAAGGAGGGAAGGAACATAAAAGGTGGAGACTAGTAGTCAGTAAGAAAGATCGTGGGAAATTATGGAAGGAACACCCGGAAAAGATCATGAATGTGGAAAACGAATGGCATCAAATGGTAGAAGCAGATATGGTTGAAGGACCAGTGAAAGAAGTAACTGATGAGGTGATGAAAGCTATGAATAAAATGAAGTTGGAAAAGGCAGCTGAACCCTCAGAAGTAAATATGGATATGATCATAGCCAGTGGAAAATTTGGTGTTGGAGTAATAAACAAGCTTTGTCAGAGAGTGCTTGATGGGAAAGGTATGCCAGAAGAATGAAAAACAAGTAAAATGGAGGATGTCACGGATTGTGGGGCATACAGAGGAGTGAAGCTGCTGGAGCATGCAATGAAGATAGTGGAGAGAGTACTGGAGAACAGAATAAGAGGATTGGTAATGATAGATGACATGCAGTTTGGCTACATGCTTGGGAAGGGCACGACTCATACATTGCTTATTCTTAGGATAATGCAAGAGGAGTTTTGTGGAAGAGAAAAAAAGCTGTTTTGTTCATGTGTTTTGTGGACTTGGAAAAGGCATTAGATAGGGTACCGAGAAAAGTGATGGAATGTGCATTAAGAAAAAATGATTGGCAGTGGTGTTGGTGCAAGCAGTCATAAGTTTACATGAGGGTTCAAGAACGAAAGTTAGAGTTGGGTCAAGGAGATTGGAAAAATTTAGGGTACGAGTTGGTCTGCATCAAGAGTCTGCGCTATCGCCACTGATATTTGCCACTGTGGTTGATGTTGTGACAGAACATGCAAGAGAGGGATTATTGAATGAAATTGTGTAATCGGATGATCTGGTGCTGATGAGTGAAAGTTTGGAGGATTTGATGGAGAGGTTCCAAAGATGGAGAAGTACATTGGAAGGCAAGGGATTGAAAGTGAATGTTGGAAAAACTAAGATGAAGATGAGTGGAACGGAAGGAGAAATTGTTTTCAGCAGAATAGATCCTTGTGGAATATGTGGGAAAAGGGTTGGGTCTAACGCTGTGAGTTGCACACAGTGTACTAAGTGGATGCATGGGAGATGCACAAAAATGAAAAAGGTGACCAACAGTTCTGCAAGACAGTTTGTTTGTAGATGCACAGATGTTGGAGATGGCATGGAAGAACCAGTAGAGGTATTATGTGATGAAGTGGAGACTGCGAAGGGATTTTGTTATTAGGAGACAGGCCAAATACTAGTGGTGGATGTGAAACTGTCATGACCTCAAGAGTTAGAATCGAATGGATGAAATTTACACAATGCGGAGAGTTGATACGTGAGAGAAGGTTTTCTTCAAGAATGAAAGGGATGGTTTATCGTAGTTGCGTAAAATCAGCAATGCTGTATGGAAGTGATACATGGTGTTTGAGGGAGAGTGAAATGGCAATTTTGAGAAGAACTGAAAAAGCCATGGTGCGGTCAATGCGTGGAGTAAAGTTAGTGGATAGAAAGAATACAGAGGAGCTGATGGAAATGTTTGGTTTGAAGGAAACGTCGAATAGAATGACAAAGGCGTATGGAGTAAGGTGGTATGGACATGTGATTAGAATAGATGATGATAACATACCGAAGAAGGCAGTGATACTGGAAGCGAATGGGCAGCGAAAGTGAGGACAGCCAAAAATGACATGAGGGCAGGAGAAAGAAAGTGTGAAGAAAGTTGGGTTGAAGATCGAGGACGCTGCAGATCGAACAACATGAAGGGAAAGTGTGAGAGCGATTGCGGAGGGAATGAGGTGTGTTTGGCCACCTAAGGTGATAAGGAAAAAAACAATTGAAACTGGATGATGATGATATCACGCCATCTCACCAAGTAGATTTTTTTTAGTTCAAGACGATGGGTCAAGAAAGCTAACAGATTGGACCTTCAGCATCAATCTTAAGAGTATTTGTACAACAACTGCAGGTTATGCTTAATTAACTTCAAGCCTTCAATGCTGCTTCCTCCAAATAGTAGCGTGATTCACTTGAAAAACAATGCAGTTCCTACGATATTGCAAATTGTGAATGCTTATGCGACCAAAAGCAACGACACATTTTAACCAAAAACGTAAAGGTTTGATAATTCCTAAAAATAATCTTTTCTTTTTATACAATGTGGCGTCATGTTACAATAATTTTGGTATTTTTGAACTGCTTCGTCTGGGGTAGTGTTGCACCTTATTGACAAAATCAATAATGTGGCGCTGAAATTTTATTTGGTTCTGACCTATAATGAGCAAGACAACCAAAAGTAGCAAAAATTTTTCTCAACTCTTACTCAAGTCTTGTTGCAGCATATTAGTTATAGATATTTCGCCATAAATTCTTTTTTAATGCTGCAAAAACTTAAAATAAACTTGGCAAACCAAGGAGCAAAAAACAAGCAAGAATCTATCAGAAACAACAATATCAGGCCAGGCTTAAAGTAAACTTCAACAATGACCAGACCATTGTCAACATGCAAGGGAACTGCATTAAAAGAGCACAAAAATAGTGTGAAAAAAACATTGAAAGCAGTGCAACGTGGTTAACTGCACAAATAACTATTAACTGCTTCCCCTGGCTCCATTGTCTTTGTCAAATTCACTTCAATTTCTTTCCCATAAAAGTTTTGCAAAAAATTTAATATTTTGAATGTTTGGCAGGTTTAATGCAAAAAAAGACGAGGACAGCAGAAAAAGAAGCAACAATGGACTCAGATGATTAGTGCAGCAGGCAAATATTTCGAGTTGCCTCAAAAAGAAAATGTACTGTTTACTGTGCCACAGGGGTCAGAATAGACGTTATTTTTTTAAAATTGTTTTGGTTAAGCTCAGCAAATTCAAGCGATATCTGTGTCTGACCCGGAAGCTTATACTTTTCGACTGAGTTTAATTCTTTCCTAGTGGGCTTTAGCATATGCGAATATAGAGCTGATAAACACATAATAGTTTACTATCATCTCGAATTTACGAAAAATTAGTGGGCTGACATTCTCATGAACTCCTTAGTACGACCTGGTTTAAGTAGTCTACCTCAGAAGCAACAGAGGTAAAATATATAGATGCAACGTGGCCAACACCACATTACATTGAATGTTATTGCGCACTAGGACAAGTGTAGCCTATTATGATTTCCCATTGAATTTTTTAGCTTCCAAAGCAGTTGGCCAGGACCCATGTAAGATGATTTCAAACGAGATCTCTGCTGCTCCTGTTGCAGATTGCGAGAATGCAAGTTTATGGCTTGCGAAATTCAACTTTCTACCACCAACGAAGGTAAAAAACATTAATAAGTAGTGTAATAACACCTTTAATTTGTATAGCTAACTTCAGCCTGCACCTATCCAGCGAAATTCTTCATCACTCAAATTAGCTGGGTAGCCTATTGCAGTTCGAAGGCTACTACATGAGACCAGTGCTTCGCGTAGTGGGATTGGCGTTTTCTAAGGTCTACGAATGAATTTCGTTTCAGTATGTTCTCTTAATTACTACCATACAATTTTATTGTGCTGACAAATCTATTCAAATTCCCACCAAGCTATCACATTCTACTCCAAGGAAGCAAAAATTGCGTTTGTTGGTAAACGCGAAGCAGATATATTGAAACGAGTGAAAAATTCTACAGATATCAAAACAGGTTTGCAAAAAAGGAATGAAGTGACTTTGGAGAAGCAAGTAAACACTTATTTAAGAAACCAATTGTGTGGGCCTCTCGCTTCATTCATCACCACTCAAACTAAGTTGAATCAGAAACAGTTTAGAGGTCGTCGTTACGACACAGATCTGAAGTTATTTGCGATATCCGTATATCACGCAAGTGCAGCAGCTCACAAATGCAGTTCTAAATTCTTTAACTTATCAGCAACAAGTTCTCGTAGGAGATGGCTGCAAACATCTGACATACAGCCTAAAATTAATCAGCATGCACTATCTTCAATAAAAATAAAAGCTTTGGGAATGTCGGATATTGCAAAAGACTGCATTTTGCGCATAGATGAAATATTAGAAAAAGAAATGTAGTGTATGATATGTGCAATGATAAACCGGTAGATATTGGGGACTTGGGAGAAGGGGAAAGATCTACTGCATCGGCTGGTTCAGCACTAGTGATGATGGCAAAAGAATTAAATATCAAATGAAAATATGCTATCTCATTTTAGTTTATTAACATTTCTTTTCATCTGGAAAAACTGGAAGTGGCAGTTCTAACAATAGTTAGGAGATTAAGTGAAACAGGATTAAGAGCACATGCAATCGCTGCAAACATGAGCTCAATTTTTGTGAAAATGTCATAAAATCATGGAGTTACCAAAATTTGTCAATGCTTTCAAAAAACAGGAAAAAAGCATTTTTACATGTTCAATACCCCCATCTTTTGAAATCTATGAAAAATATCCTCATAAAATATGATGTTAAGTTCTGCCATGAAGGCCTAACACAAAAAGCTTCTCGGAAATATATATAAGCTTTTGAGACAAAGACAAAATTTCAAATTTTCGAGTTGCTCCAAAGCTGACACATCACTTGCATCCTTTAAACTACACCAAAATCAAGGTGCAATTCGCAAGTCAAGTATTTACTCATAGCGTGGCCGCGGCTCCATATTATACATGTTAGTTTGCAGTCTCCGCCACCAGAAGCCATTTCTACTGCAGGTTTTTCACTTCTCAAGGACAACTTGTTCGATCGTTCAAACACTTCTAGTTCTTTTACATCCAAACCTTCCAAAAAAATATCGAAAAGAGTCTCATCATGGATAAAATACTTGAAATCCATGCTCTCCATGCTAAGCAATATAATACTTTTGGAACCGCAAAATGCATCGGAAGTAGATGTTACTAATCAAATCAAATACGTCTCTGGCTGGAACATCACCATTGAGGCAATTTTGCAGTTGTGGCAGTCTCTTCAGAGCGCAAGTAGTCAGAAGTTTTTGCCGACAAGAAGATTAAATCAGGATTGTTTGGAAAAATTATTTTGACAAATCTGGCAGCAAAATGACAATACCGACAACCCAACATTAAAGGTGTCCATATTTGCACGATGTTTGAAACGTTAAGGTTAAACACCCTAATCCCGTGCCTTTATCCTTAAAAACGTTAAGGTTAAACACCCTAATCCCGTGCCTTTATCTTTTGCAAAAGATTTTTTTCAAATCGGACGTTTAGACCCTCCGCAAAGGCCTCGAAGTGACCCACCAAAAATCGGCATATTTCGGGGATTGCCCCAAACCGATAAACATTGCTTTTCGCGTTTTTGGCGTTCTCTTACGAATTATGTTGACTGTTTCGACTTCCTTCGCACTTACATGACAGTCTCCGTCATGTGTGACGTCATTGTCTATGCCACAGTCTTCAGAGGGGAATTCGCAACCGAAATATATAAAATAGCGTTGTTTTGTGTTTTCAATGCTCTGTTGCAAATTATGCTTCTTATTTCGACTCTTATTGCACACATATGATACTCCCGTTACTTTAGACGTCATCGGCTACGTCACAATTTTCAAAGGGGAATTCCCACCTTAAATTAAATGAAAAACACTTAAGTGTTCTAATTGCTTTTATAGCCACTGCATTCAAGAGCCCTACTGTAGACTGTTGTAAACAATGTTTCCTTTTCATATCAAAACGTTCCAATATCAAAGTAACAGTTAACTTGTGTCATGCATTATGCAGCCATCCGCAACGTGTTGCAGGCCTCCTCAAACTTACACACAACTAGTAATGCTGGTATGTTGTTGGGCTTGTTTCATCAATCGCTGTTTAGTTGGTAACATTGCGCTTTCTCAACTAAAATCGAAGTGTCGAGTTATGCTTTTCGACAGTGACTCCCTTCACCAACAAAATGTCTATGACTTGTTTTATATTATCAATATCGTTTAGTGAAAACCGTCACGTGACCAGCAACTAACCTAATCGATTAATCAAATTTGCTGAATAATTAATTCAGCAAAACTTTTATCTAGCAATTACTGAGCCAGAATTTAGTATTTTATATAAACGGCATTGCAGCTGTTTATATAGTTAACCCTCTTTTGTGCCAAAAACCTCTTGAAGATGTAGTCAAAAAACAATTCCTGGTTTGGATTGAAACATTGTTTGAAACATCATAAAATGTCAATGCTTGAACTTTTTATAAAGCGTGGTAAAAGAAGACTTGAGCATCAATTGATCATGGGTGCAGCTATATCACTTATGCTTGGTAGGTGAAAAACCATGAGTTGGCGATTAAAATTAAATGCCATGTAGGGCTGCTCGCATAATAATCAAGCATTTTGCTTTTGATTTAGTTTAATTCAGTAAGCTACAGCCGACCATGCCGAGGCCTTGCCTTTACGCAAGTATATTTTTCGTCAACAAAAATTTCTTGCGTTTATTTAATCTTTTTTACGTTCAGTTAATACACATTTTTTGCAGCATATTGATCAAAACATGAAAATCAAAGTGCAGTCGCAGCACTTATTAATTGCTTGTTAAACGCGCAATTGTATTTCATGTTATAAAACGAAATCAAATGCTAAAAGTTGTAAAACAATTTTCTCACCACTTTTTGGTTAAACTTAGGTCAAACAATTTTGAACTTCATTAAAATATCATCTCGCGAAACTTTTATAAAGCCGTGGATATAAAGTCGTTTATCATTTACTTTCAGCACTTCTAAAACGTGATGATTAAGTCTTTTCGCACATTCTAGCGCAAAACGCAATAATTACGTCCGCTCACAAATCACACATTTCCACGGCGAATTATCTCAACGTCGAGATGTCCCAACGCCAAATCGTCTTATTGCCGAGACGTCATAACGTCGAGTAGTCCCAACGACGAGTCGGTCACGTCGAGTTGTCTCACATCAAATCAGTCAATGTATGTTTTGTTGATCTTGAAAAAGCATACGATTGCATTCCTAGAGACAAGCTTTGGGCGGTGCTGTTACAGTATGGCATTGATGGCCAGCTACTAACTGTTATTAAGTCCCTGTGTATGTATTCCGAGGTCTGTGTTCGTATTAACAGCGCAACGACGAAACCTTTCAAAATAAGTGTGGGACTACAACAAGGCTGCTCTCTTTCACCTATTTTGCTCCTTATTTATATGGATAGAATAGTTAACCCTCTAACAGGTGCAACTGATCTGACAGGCACACAGATGACGTAACCGCTTGTGTACTGAGTTCTGACTGGCGGTGTCAAATACACTTCTAAACCAACCACACATACCACGTGCTGGTAAACAACATTTTAGATTTGACATTTTTGAAGGTAGATATAGCGTAAGAGATCTCTTAGGCACATTGCGCCCGACTCCGTTATTAATTTTATCATCAGTTTCAAAAAAAAATTTTCAATTTTTTTACTTGTACTGTGAATTTAAGGCTACTATGCATAGTGATCAAAAGTACAGTCTTACTTCTTTTAAAATCAGCACTCAATTTTTTGCTATTTTTATGCTATTTAATTTCAGACATATATGTTAAAATAATGAGTGATGCTGATAAAGATTGCGCTTGATTACGTTATCAGTTTCAAGAAAAGACCTTTCAATTTTTTTTTAAGGCAACAATGCTTACTCTCGGCCCCCTAAGTCTGGCTCCAAACGTTTTTGCATTGAATCATAATTTCATAGCAGCATAGCAGCATTTTTAATGTTGTGCCCACAAGGCACATTGCGCCCGATCGTATGACACATCACATTGCACCTAATGAAGGGAAAAGTAAGTCTTGTGGTGGAGTAAAGATTGGCGAATGCACTGTACAACGTCTGTTATTTGCAGATGATCTTGTGCTACTTGACTCTACCCAAAATCGTCTCAAGCAAGCTCTTGACAGATTTTCGAAGGCATACTCCGTTGCCGGAATGAAAATCAGTACAACAAAAACAGAAACCATGTGCCTGTCCAGACAACCAAAGCAGTGCTCTCTCCAAATTGAGGAAGTACCACTAAAACAGTCTGAGAAAATCAAGTACCTCGGCGTCTCATTCACAAGTGATGGCAGACAAAATAACCAATGGGATATCCGCATCGGAAAAGCAAGTGCAGTAATGTGCCAGCTACACCAATCTGTGGTACTCAGGAGCTTTGCACCAAGGCAAAGCTATCCATTATCAGATCAGTCTATGTTCCTATTCTGACTTACTGCCATGAGTGTTGGATCCTGAATGAGAAAGTGAGATCTCGTGTGCAAGCAGCCAAATTGGGATTCTTACAAAAAATTAGCGGTTTGACCTTGTTGGACAAGGTTAAAAGTGCAGATATTTGTAAATCTCTAAACATCGAATCGCTGCTCCTACGACTAGAATGATTGCAACTGCGTTGGTATGGACATGTGACACAAATGTCCTAGAAAAGAACAGCCAAAAAAATGCTCTGTTCAACACCAATTGGTTGAAGGCCTAGAGGCCGTTCCAGAACTCAATGGTGAGATTACGTAAAAGATTTTAGCTGGTCTCGCCTCGGCATCCCAGTAGAGCATCTATCCTTTGTTGCAGAGAATCGAGATGCTTGGAGGCTCCAACTCGAGCTGCTGCCCCAGTGACCCCCCAAAGATAAGCGGGTCTAGAAAATGAATGAATAAATCCTTTCACAACACCTAGTGATGAAAAAATATTCAAAAAAACATAGACTAATAAAAGCAGCAATGAGCTTAGTTCAGTTTTTTTAAAAAATAATTACCTGAAGCTAAAATATTAGGACAAAAACTTACAGTTGAATTCCACTGCTTTCTTGCAAAAATGACCCTGATCCATTAAGTTACTGCTGAACTGTATAATTAGTAGTTTTCTTAGGAACTCCATTTTTATTCTGGCCTTCCTGCTAATCTTTGCATCTTTTGGCAAAACGTTGTTGTCAAGAAAACATTTCTTTACTGTGTACTTGAGTTATTTACACATGCCATATTTTAAACATTAATTAGAGTCAAAAAAGATCAAAGCATAATAGCCTATTTACATTGTTTTTCCACACCTATAAAGAGGGGTTAACCACTCTGCATCCATCACAAAGACTTCTTCCAACACTTCTCTTTACTCAGCATTTGATGCAGAGCTTCACACCTGTTCAATTATCTATACAGTACGCTCACTTATCTACACTTATCTATACTGATGCTTAAAGGCTCCACCTCGAGCTGCTGCCCTGCAACTCCCCAAGGATAAGCGGGTCTACAAAATGAATGAATGAATGAATTACTGTAATTTGATTGCATATATTGTCATAAATAAATGAAATTAAAAATTTTACAAAGTTGCTACATAAAGTAGGCTACTGAGTTGGGCCTCATTTTTATTGGCCATACATTTGATTATCTCAGTTCAATTCAATAACTTTTTATTCTTGAAAATGCATAGAAGCGAAAAGTGACAGTGTTCCAGAGAGAAATTCAAGAATAGGAAAACATGACACAACCTAATAAACTTTAAGATACGGCTGCCCAACCAGTCAATCACAATCTATCAGTCGATCTTTGCATGCCTGGCAGTCGATTGCAAGCCGATTTGTGATTTGCAAGACAAGTTTGGGCAAAAACATTTCTGGTTCATGTAACATGTCCGGGGCTCCCAGCTGTGAAGACCTTTTTTCTTTTTGCTCTTCATTGCATTTTTGTTTTCGAACTGGGTAATTCCCATGATCGTAGCTCTCACCCTTACAATTTCAGTAAATTTTAGCGAAAGTCGATCCCGAGCCTGAAAAGGATGGGCACCCCTGCTTCAAGACATGCTACACAAGAGAAAAAAGAAAGAAGAAAATAGCACACACACGATTGTGGCATGTAAAAAAATCACAGAAAAAGCAGAACCTAAATGAAGCAAAAACACTACAGGCAGTTATGAATTATACAAATGCAATCACATTCATGTGCAGTATTGTAGATTCTTATTTGTAGCACGAGTTCTTAGCCTATCTTAATTACATAGCTAAGGTTCTTGAAACTGGTGTAGGCCTACTTAAATTTACAGTAGTTTGTCTAGTAAATTAATTGTTGAGGACGTTGGGGTTATAATCACCGACCTATTACTGTTAAGACGACGTAACCTATTTAGATATATGAAAACCTTTTGGACCTAACCCTACCAGTCAGCTCAGTGCTAACGGCATTGCTATTGAAGCAGAAGGTCTGGTGTTCAGTTCCTGAGCCAATCAAATCAGACACAGTGTCGCCAGCAACTTGCCACCGCTGCTATGTTCTCTGGGGTTAAAAGCTGTGCTACCTAGGAGATGGGTCTGCCCTTGTTATAGGCCACAGTATGCTTCGTCACAATCCGAGAGTATGTAAGACTGATATTCACGGAATATGGAACAGCCTAATGATGATTTGATTTTTTAAGGTTAGCCTATAGCCACCTTATATACTTGCACAAATTCACCATTACAGTCACTTTCGCTTAAAAATTTCAAAAAGTTTCAAAACAATTCTCTAATTTCAAAATATTGAATAATTAATTTTCGCTGTTTTTCTCAGCAAGAATTCTTTCAAGTAGCTGACTAATTCCCTAATTTATAAAGCTATGGTAAATGGCGTATTAATGGAGTACAAAGCAGTATTAGCTATAAATTAATGCAAATTAGTAACATCTAACCGACGCTAACTCGGCAAACAACACAAATTTTCTCTTTTTTATTCATTCCAATATACTATCTCTTACTCCCTACACATTTTTTTATCCTATTTTTGCTACTTGTACATTCAAAGTTATGACAAAAATTAACTTTTTCCAACATTTTCCTATCTAATTCCATGCGTTTCGGCCACAAGTTCCTAGCCACAACCGCCATTTTGTTTCTCCATGCATTTTTCCGTGATTTTTTGATGGACACACATCACAATGAGTTTTTTATGGAGTTAGCACACTGTACAAATAATTATGCTGTGGCAACAACATCATCTTAATTTTTCATGCAATTTTTAAAAATTTATGACGTCACCGTCACATGATAAGCCAAGAATGCAAAAATCTTGACGTTAACATTCATAAATGCTCCTGACATCAGTACTGAGTGGTTCTGAGTACATGCTTAGCAAGAGACCAGGAAAATATGGTATTTGCTATTGAGTCTCTACCTTGCTAATTGTCTCGCAGACACAAGTGAGAAAAATCCCCAGCTGTCTTCATAGTTATAATACTTACCTAACTCTGCTAAATGCAGCAATACAATTTTTTGTTTTTTATCTACTTCACTCAAAATTTACAAAACCAAGGAATACTAACGTTTAGTTGGTGGCAACAATGGAAGAACAAACAAAAGTGCATAGCAATCAATATAACTGCTGAGTGCTGACCGAGTATGGGACAAACAAATCATTGAAAAAAAGCACTATTTTGTGGCGCTAAAATACTCATATGGGCAAGCTTCCCAACATCCAGCACTTTTTATCAGTAAAAAAACTCTCATTCAAGAGCGTAATGAAGAAGTTTGTTTCATGTTTCAACTGTCAGGAGTAAAAGGAGAATCCTCCCATATTCCTAATATGGCAAAAACTCTTTTGGGAGCATGCTCAAAAGTATTTCATCAAAAACTGACCGAAAATTAATATTTTTTTGGAGTAATTGACCCGCAAAATGCTAATTTTCTTACTAAAAAATAAATCAAATTCTCATTATACTCACCATGCTATGCCGAAGCGTGTTGTAACGAGTGGCGGCATCCATCTACGCAGCCTAGTGCCTGAGCAACACAGCTACAAAGAAATGTTTCAATGGTGATGAGCCATTGGCGATGCTGTGCAGATTTGACCAGCCCAGGAATCAAACCCCAGACTACTCGCCAGGGCTGGATACAGAGGGGGACATCAGGGCCATATGGCCTGGGCCTAACATTCAAAAGGGAGCCTACTTTTACAGTTTACTTGTTAATTCCAACATCCTTCAGCATATTTTTTTACTTTTTGATGTGTTCATCATTCTTTCTTCGTTTCGATTTAAGCTATACCAAATGCACACCTTAAAAATTATTTGTAAAACAACGTTTACAAAAATTTTGTGACACAACAAAACAATGAATTGTGAACTTTAATGTAAGATTTAACAAATGAACTGCGATGCTACAAAACCTCTTCTAAGCTGAGTGCGTCTTTCTAAAATCAAATTATTTAAGTTTACACCAATGAATGTGTTAGGAGTGATATGTGAAGATGATAGTATCGAGATGGCAGCAAAAAGTTATGAGAGTGGTGCATCTAAATGCAAGCGGCAAAAGCTTCAAGAAAAAGCATAGCTCAAGAACAATTTCATAGTTTTTAAATCCTAGTTCTTGTAGTTATGATGGCCCTATTTCACGCAATGAAAGTAGTTTATCTGTCAGAATTGATGCAGACGCAAACGCAACAGTAGCTGATTCTGTCTCTCCAGAGGCAATACCTTTTTCTGGTCCTTATGCAGCTAGTGATGAAAGTCTAGCTCATGTCAGTCAAGTTAACATTGAAAATAAGAGTACTGCAACTGTAACAGCACATGACAGTTTTTATGAAGGGGAAAATAGTTGCAACAATTTTGATATTGGTTTGATTGATAAAAGCAATCAAAGTGAAACCGAATCAGTTTTAAGACTAAAGGAATTTAAAATACCTGAGCCAGGAAGTTTTCCTGTGGATAAAAATAACCATAATTTTCCTGCTCGGCTCTTCACTATCACATAATGGGGAAAAGTGCAAAAGAAACTGGCTGTGTAGGAGTTCCACAAATAAATGTGTGTATTGTGTTGCCTGCTTTCTGCTATCCACTGATGATTATTGTGGAATTAGTGCATTAGCCAAACATCCAGGATGGGATATTCATAAAACATTGAGAAAATTGAAGGATAAAATCCCGGAACACGAAAAATCAATTTGTCACAAAAACAATTACATAGCTTGGAGAAATGCTATCAAGTCTGCTCAAGCCTCAAAGTCAATAAACAATTATATTATTGATAACCTTAAAACTGAAATAAAAAAGTGGCGAAAAATTCTTCATCGAATTTTGGACATAATTTTATTTCTTTCAGAAAGAGGCCTTTCTTTTCGTGGTTCTTCAGAGCGCATCGGTGAAGCAAATATTGGTAATTTTTTGGGTACGGTGGTATCGCTGGATAAATATGATTCCTTTCTGAATGATCATTTTTCTAATGTAAGAAATGCGCAAAACAACAAAAAACTGCAAGTGCATTATCTTTCAAAAACAATACAAAACGAGTTGATTGAGATGTGTGGTTTGTTTGTTTCGGAAAGCATCCTCAACGAAATTAGAAGAGCAAAATACTATTCTATGGCTGTTAATGAAAGAGCAGCTCTCTTTTGTTTTGAGATATGTGATCACTCAAGAAGATGGATTTTGCTTTATAGAACGTTTGGTTGCATTTGAGGAGTTTTCTAAAAAAAGCGTTGAAATTGCACATAAAATTCTAGAGTTTTCATCAAGTTTAAATGTTCAATTTGAAAATTGTATTGGACAGGCCTATGACAATGACGCAAATATGGCCAGCAAATATAGAGGAGTGCAAGCCATACTGAAAGACAAAAACCCAAAATGTCTTTTTGCACCATGTGGCAATCACACTTTGAACCTGTTTGGGGTTAATAGTGCTGAGGCTTGCGTAAAGACTGTGACACTCTTCGGGAGCATTCAAAAGTTGTTCAACATTTTTAGTTCCAGTACATCACGCTAGAAAATTTTGAAAAAACATGTTCCAGTATCTCTACACCCCATGTCTAAAACAAGATGGTCTGCAAGATTGGATTGCGTTAAACCTGTTGCTGCACATTTGGATGGTGTACAAAATGCCCTCGTTGAGCTCAGAGAAACTACTAATTTGCCACCAGAAACTTTAACTGATTTGTCTGGTATCCTGGAGTATTCGAACTCTTTAGAATTCGTTGTGATCCTAAGCATTTGGTTGAAAGTGCTAAAAATGATTCATGAAGTTAACTTGCTTTTTGAAGCTCGAAGAGTGACAGTAGACGTTGAGAGAGACAACAATGATAAACTAAAGACATTAATGCTTTAAGAGATAAATGGACCGACTTACTGTCTGAAGCAAAAAACATCAGTGTGCAAAACTCGTTTAAATTAAAAAGAGGTTGCGACACGCAAACAAAGGTCGAGGACAATTTCCGAATCAATGTGTTCTATTGCATTCTCGACGCTGTAGGTCAAGGTCTTACTGATTGTTACCAAAAAATTAGAGAAATATGCAACATTTACGAGTTTTTATGGAAATTTGGAAACATGACTGAGGAAAGTTTGATTAGCCTGGCTGACGATTTTCAGAAAAACTATTCACAAGACGTTTCATGCGACATCTCTGACGAAGTTTTGTTTTTGAAGAGGATAGCTGATGTCAACTTCCAGTAAGAGCAAAGGTCACCGAAAGAAATTTTCAAAACTATTTTGAAACTGAAGTTGGGTAGTGTGTTTCCGAATGTGGTTGTTGCTCTCTGTATTTTTCTTTCTTTACCTGCATCAGTTAGCTTCGAATGAACGAAGTTTCAGTGTACTAAAACGAATTAAAAATTACCTCAGCTCTACCATGGAGGATGAACGTTTAAACGGGCTAGCGATCTTAAACATTAGCATAACTGTGACAAAGCTCCACAACTAGACTTGTCTACAGTTATTAACTAATTTGCTGAGAAAAAAGCCCGCAAAGTACTTCTTTGAAGAGCATCATATTATTCTCTTTTCTCTGCTTTCTACCATTAATCAATCATTCGTGGTTCCAAGTTTTTCTGTGATATTTTAAAACTACCAGATCCGTCACTTTATTACTTTTTGAGCATCAACTAAGTATTGTTTTTTGTGCAGTAACTTTTTCAGCGTGTTAAAATGGTGTAGGATTTTTTCGCTTGAGTTTAGATGAATTATACTAATGAATACTGATCAAGTATTGACCGTGAAATCAACGCAATATAGTATACCAGTTTTATTAATTCTGTATATAAATAGACATAACACGAATTTTCGAAGCAATAAAATTTCAAACGCAACAAGTTAATAGACTTTTTCAGATTAGAGGGGCCTACTTTTGATAGGTGGCCCGGGCCTACTTCTTCTGTATCCGGCCCTGCTACTCGCACCGATAGTGTGCACTTAGCAACTGAGTTAACTAGCCGTTTTTGTTTTGTTTTTTTATGCTAATTCAAATTTTGGGTTTAACATAAAACAGAAAGAATGCTGTATTAACCTGAAACGCTTTTGCCAGAAAGACTACGACTTCAATAAATTTCATAACAGCCATGACATTTATGTCAAAGTTATTCCACATCAAAACTTCTGAAAAAAATTCCGAAATAACTTTTTGTATTGTTGCAACACAGTGCATGCCTGCATTTTGTCGATGCATCGTAATCCTGTGTCCATAAATGTTGTTTGTGTTGTTTTGCAAAATCAAATGGCTTGCAGTATTAGAGCTTATACTACGTTCATAAATCATGGTGAAAACAAATGGGTTAGATGTGCACAATTGCATACCAGTGACGTCACCAACACACAATCAATTTCTTACGAACCATCAACTGTAAGCAATACAAAACACTTAAAAAAATTTTTAACCATTTTCTTCAACTGGAGTGCAAGAAAAGAAATATCTATCATCTGATCAGGTCAAAGGTAGAGGTGCAACGCATCAAAGAATTGAGAAAGATAACCTTCACCCTCTATCAAACAAGTCTATGCTTTATGAGCCTTTATCTTTGATAGATGATGAAAATTTTGAAATCGCAAAGTCTGCACATACCCAACAAAAATTACAAACTCAGCACCAATGTAAGTAAAGCTACAGTATTGTTCAACTAATGCAATTTAAAAAAAAATAAACTGGAACATATTTATTCAAAGTAAATGTGCAAAATTTGAAACTAAAAATAACAATGAGAAAGCTTGATATACCTCATATACCAGGGGCGGTTTACTGCTCAACTTTTGTTGCACGCATTGCGTTAAATGCACAAAAGTTGAGTAGTATACCGCCCCAGGTCTTGAATAAGCAAATCATACTAGTACTAAAATTCATACCAATTTTCACCAAAAAGTTGAGAGCGCATATGAGATCTAAGTTGAGTTGAAAGAACTTACCCACTGCAGAAGAATCAGTTCCAAGTTTTGGCTCTGTATTCACTCCAACATCCTGGAAACCAAGCAGTTCTCCAGATATGACTTGAATGCTTACATCACTTTTCGCGACACATGGTGAGGTCTTAACCAAAATTTTTAATTGAGCAATCTGATCTTTTAACAGTTCTATCAACAATTCTTGATCCGCATAAAACTTGCGAGCATCTCGAGGTAATGCATTGAACCATTTTTGAGTTTTTGTATGAAATATTGACGTTGATGGCAGAACTTGCTGTTTCTGTACAGAGATGCGCAATGCACAGCCATTGTTCAATTCATAATCTTTTTCTGATTCTGATCCACAATCAAGTTCAAATTTTTGCGGACCAGAAAGTGGCAGATCAGATATTTGTGAAACTTGATCATCTAGTTGTGTCAAAGGAGAAGTTGCTTGCGACAGATGAGTAGCCAACTGCAATGAATGAGTATGTGGCCCAGCTAGGTTAGTCTCGGCATCAACATTCAGTTGATAAAGTGATGGTTGAAGATCAATGTCCTGTGCATATTTTCTCAATGTACCATCCACCATATTGTCCACAGACCTCTCAAAATATAAAGATGGTTCTATGATTGCTTGAGAATAGGGAAAAGACATTGAAACCGGTTGAGGCAAAGGCTGTGGTTTTTCATTGCATGTGGCAGATGCGACATCTTTTGATGCAGCAGAAATATTACAACTTCCTCCACCACTATTTCTGTCACTGTATGCAGCCATAATATTCTTTGTTTTTTAAATGATATGATTTATTCGTTCTTTGGATTGGCTAATGCAAAATAAAGCTACAAAATAGCACTGCAAAACAGCTTTATTATGTAGTAATTTTCTTCATTAAACTAGCTTCTTTTAAGCTGACAGTATTATTTCCACAAAAACAAACTTTGTTTAACGAAATAAAAGCAAGTCAGAAGTGGAATTAAGCTTCTCTAGTAGCAGTGCTACCAAGTTGTACTACCTAGTTATACATTTAGTAGCAGTAATACCACACATTATTTCTTCAGCAGCCAATTGTGGTAGCAAGCTAAAAATTTTGACCAGCAGTGGTGATGGACATGATAAATCTTCTTAAGCTAAAGTGTTAATGACAACTTAAAAATGCAGATAATAATTGATGAATATTCATTTCTTCAGCAATATCTGTTTTATACCATTTATATCTGTTTGTACACCCTAACTGCTGCACTTCTGGGGATTCGATCCCTCGCTTCACTAATTCATGCATGACCGGCAAATGGTCTTTACATCTCGAGAGATTGCGTTGCGCCTGCACAACCATTCAGTCTGTGCAGCTGATAGAGCTTTTGAGATACAACAGCAATAACATTTCAATGCACAGCAGTATTATTATTTTGTTGATCAGATTTTAACAGTTTTTAACGGGTTATTTAGATACTCTATACCACCTGAAGAGCCGACAAAGGCGAAACAGGCTGTAGTGGTTTTTACATTTCATAGTGATTTTATTTAAATAAACAGCTGTAACTAGCCATAGTTATTGAGCACTCTGCCAGAGGAGATTGAGCCTTATTCAGACATTTCTTAAGCTAAAGTATTAATGGCAATTTAAAAAAATTTAAGCCAATGCAGATAATAATTGATAAGATTCATTCGACAATTGACAGCATAGAGAACGAACTAGTTTTTTTTCTCTGATCAACATGTCTCGTCATAGCAAACAGCAAAACTCGAGCTCAAACTGCTCCAGCAGTGCGGTACCGGTAGCAATTTGAATAACTCAGATGGCCGAGTGGTATAGAGCGTCTGTCTCTTGAGCTGTAGACTCGGATTTGATTCCAAGTCGAGTCAAACCAATGACTTTAAAATATGTATTCACAGCTTCCCTGCTTGACGCTCAGCATTGAAGGGACAGTGTGAAAAACAAGCCGGCAAGTTTACTTGTTGTGCCATTGAGAAAGGCACTTAGTGGGATTCCTCCATCTTTGTGTGGTAGACAGATGGCTGGCAACTCCTAAGCGAGCTCGTATAGCGCATTAATCGCCTTCTTGTGATAGGAGGATAAATATGCAAGTAACTAACTAACTAACTAACTTTAATGATGATGACAGACAGCAATTATATGAAATTCACTAAACTGTATAGACTTTAGCTGAAGACCTAAAAAGCCTAAAAGAAGAACTAGAAATCAGTAAAAATGAAGAGTAACAAGTTAAACCAGAAAATTAGCGAATGAAACAAGCTCTAAACGTGACTAATTACAAGATTGATGAATTAGAACAATACAGTAGGAGAGAGAATTTACAAATTCACAGAATACCAGAGTCTCCCAACAACAAAGACGAAGGAGAAGATATTGTCCTATACATTGCTAAATTTCTTGGTATTGAACTTATGGAAATGACACATTGCGGAATGATTCATTGTGGGATTTGCGTCTTATAAAAAGAAAAGTGAGTTTGTATTTGCTGAAAAGAAACTAAAAGAACATGCAATCTACAAAACTGTGTTTATCACAGAAGATCTTACTTCGTTACAAACCGAATGGTTGAGATACGTTAAAGAAGAATGTGAAGACAACTTTGTATTATACCATACCATAAACGATGTAATGAGAATGAAAAAATCGGCATACAAGAATGGTATTCCCTTAGACAAGAATGGAAAAGACCAAGGAACAGACAACTGGCTTTACATCAACTCAACGGATGACCTGTTTCGATATGACGTAAACATTGACTTTTCCAAACTGAACTGTAAACCTCTATCATACAATGACACCATAGTATCTGATGCAGATTCGGATTTTTAGAGTTATGTTACGTGCTATAGGCCTACATAGTTTTATGTTGATTTTGATAATTTTTTTCTCATCAGCACAATGCCTACAAACATCACATCAACACACATACCTCAAGGCGTGAATGATGATGATTTTTACAAAACGCAACAATCAACGCTTTGTAATGTGTTTCCAAATAACTGTGCCAATTTAGTGACTGGCTGTTGTTTGAACCCTTTGACAAACGAGACCTCAATTACCAGTGATGACCAAAACACAGTATTTAGCAATACTATCGATACAAACAATTTAGAAGACAACAAAGACAGTGACTTATTTGCTAGCTGTAGATATTTTGAAACTGATGAAATTAATCAAACTCTATCAAATGTCAAATCATGTCAAAAAAATTTATTTGTATATAATGCATTTCAATGTTCGAAGTTTGCAAAAAAACTTTCGCAAATTGTCTCTTTGTCTCCCAACTCTTGACTAAGTCTGATGTAATTGCAATAACTGAAACCATATTAAATGATGCAAAAAGTAATGGTAGGTTTAAGGTAACTGAGGATGAATCTATGCATAAAAACAGTCCGACAAAAGCAGGCAGAGTTGCATTTTATGCTAAGAAAGAATTGTCATACACTCTTTTAAATAGAATTCAAATGAAGTAGGAAATTTTTGGACAAAAAATTGAAGCAATACCAGCACCAATTACTGTTGGCGTAATTTACCAACATCCAAAATACGATGTTGACAGCCTGAATTAGTTTTGGTGATGAGCTAGCAAATATAATACATAACTTCAACCTAAACAATTCAAAATATTGCACTTTAGGAGACATTAACATCAATTCGCTTAACATCAAAAACAGTGGCAATAATCGAAAATACGCCGACATTCCCAGCAACCTATGATACTAAGTTGTGCTTGCAAATATCTGATAGATCTACCAACACGTATTTTGCAAAATTTGAGAACGTTAATTGACCACATTCACACTAACATTGCAAATACAACAGTAGAATCAGGGATAGCAATAACTGACATTTCTAACCATTGCGGCACATTTGCTAATTTTCTATTAAAATCCGTCTGTAAAAGTACCAAATCGTATAGAAGGATATGAAAACCTTCCAACCTGAATTTTTTCTTGAAAGCTTAACCAAAAAACTTAAAACACTTTTGCACTTTCTGACAATGAACCAGTAGATCCACAAGTTAACAAGTTGATGACAATTCTCACTGACACGGTAAACAAACATGCATCTCTAAAACAAGCTTCCAGAAGAGAAAAAAGACTTCAACAAAAACCATGGCTGACGCAAGGCTTGCTCAACTTAATCAAAAATAAAAACAGATTGTATGCACATTGCGCAACTACTGAAAAATTACAATGACATTTTCTTCAATTCTTATAAAGCTTACCGTAATGTGCTAACTAGAACCATTGAATTTGCCAAACAAAACTTTTATCAGACTGCACTGAACACCAAGCAGAAATTACCTGAAAAACTATGGAAAACAATAAATGAGTTGTTAACGACTAATAAACCTGAGCTTGTCATTCCTGACAAATTAAACATTGGAGTGAATAATAACACTGTAACACACCCACAAAACATTGCTGAAGAGTTTAACTGATATTTTGTGAATGTAGGGAAAAAGATGTCTGATCTAATTCCACCTGCAGATCCTAGGGTTGAGCGTATCACCGAAAAGCCCTATAGTGTAAGTAACTCACTCTTTTTGGATATTGCCACTTCAAATGAAGTGGAGACACTAATTGATTAACTTCGCAGATTAAAAACCTAAAGACAATTCGACACTGAGACCAAATTTATCAAACTCAGTAAACACATCATTTCTACTCAGGTCCTACTAAACACCGCAAGGAACTACAAGGTTCCGCAAGGAACTACAAAGTATTTTTAAACCTTCAAAATGCTTGAAAACACTACAAGGAACTGCAAGGTACTTTTAAACCAAGTACAAAATAGCTGAATACACTACAAGATACTTTTAAACCAACTACAAGGTAGTTGAAAACACTACAAGGTGCTTTTATAGCTATTACAAGGTACCGGTAGTTGAAAACAGCACAAGGAATTACAAGGTACTTTTAAACCAACTACAAGGTAGTTGAAAACTCCACAACGAACTACAAGGTACTTTTAAACCAAGTACGAAGTAGCTGAAAACACTACAAGGTACTGTTAAACCAACTACAAGGTAGTTGAAAACACAACAAGGTACTTTTAAACCTACAAAATGCTTGAAAACACTACAAGGTACTTTTATAGCTACTACAAGGTACCTTGAAAACACTACAAGAAACTACAAGGTACTGTTAAACTAACTACAAAGTAGTTGAAAACACTCAGATGGCCGAGTGGTATAGAGCGTCTGTCTCTTGAGCTGTAGACTCGGGTTTGATTCCGAGTCGGGTCAAACCAATGACTTTAAAAATTGGTAATCACAGCTTCCCTGCTTGACACTCAGCATTAAAGGGACAGTGTGGAGAACATGCCGGCAAGTTTACTTGTTGTACCGTTGGGAAAGGCACTTAGCGGGATTCCCCCATCTTGGTGTGGTAGACAGATGGCTGGCAACTCCTAAGCGAGCTCGTATAGCGCATTGATCACTTTCTCGTGATAGGAGGATAAATACCGGTATGCAACTAACTAACTAACTACAAGGAACTACCGGTACAAGGTACTTTTAAACCAAGTATATACAATGTAGCTGAATGCACTACAAGGAACTACAAGGTTCTTTTAAACCTACAAAATGCTTGAAAACACTACAAGGAACTGCAAGGCACTTTTATAGCTACTACAAGGTAGTTGAAAACAGCACAAGAAACTACCGTACAAGGTACTTTTATAACTATTACAAGATAGTTGAAAACACCGCAAGGAACTACAAGGTGCTTTTAAATCAAGTACGAGGTAGTTGAAAACAGCACAAGGAACTACAAAGTACTGTTAAACCAAGTGCAAAGCAGCTGAATACACTACAAGGAACTACAAGGTACTTTTAAGCCAACTACAAGGTAGTTGAAAACAGCACAAGAAACTACAAGGTACACTTGTAAATCAACTACAAGACATTTAAGGTAATTTCAAACTAACTACAACCCCCCAACCCCAACTCCAACCCTCCGACCCCAACCCCCCCGACCCCAACTCCATCCCCCAACTCCAACCCCCCCGACCCCAACCCCCCAACTCCAACCCCCCCTACCCCAACCACCGACTCCAACCCCCCCGACCTCACCCCCCAACTCCAACCCCAACCCCCGACTCCAACCCCCTCGACCCCAACCCCCCGACTCCAACCCCCCCGACCCCAACCACCTACTCCAACCCCCCCGATCCCACGTCCCCGACCCCAACCCTGAAATCCAACCCCCTGACTCCAACCCCCCCGACTCCAACCCCCTCGACCCCAACCCCCCGACTCTAACCCCCCCGACCCCAACCACCTACTCCAACCCCCCCGATCCCACGTCCCCGACCCCAACCCTGGAATCCAACCCCCCGACTCCAACCCCCCCGACTCCAACCTCCCCGACCCCAACGCCCCCAATCCCCCCCTGACTCCAACCCCCCAGACCCCAACCCCCCAACTCCAACCCCCCCGACCCCAATCCCCCCGACTCCATCTCCCCAACTCCAACCCCCCGACTACAACCCCTCGACTCCAACTCCCCCCAACTCCATCCCTTCCCCCCCCCGACTCCAACCCTTGGGATGTTCCTGACGCCCTTGTCGTTAGTCCATAGGTTCCTTGCGGTGTTTTTAACTGCCTTGTAGCTAGTTGGTTTAAAAGTACTTTGTAGTGTTTTCAAGTGCTTTGTAGTTGGTTTAAAAGCACCTTGCAGCTCTTAGCGGTGTTTTCAATTACCTTGAGGTTGGTTTATAAGTACCTTGTAGTGTTTTCAGGTACTTCGTTTGAAGTATCTTGTAGTTCCTTGTAGTACCTTGTAGTTCTTTGCACTGTTTTCAGTACCTTGTAGTTCCTTGCGGTGTTTAGTAGGACCGTTTCTACTCCACTGAGTGATTTCTTTAAATTGTGTATTACCCTAGGATCTTTTCCTACCTTCCTAAAAATTGCCGTCGTCATTCCAATATTTAAAAATAGTGATAAACAAATAGCCTCAAACTATCGCCCCATTTCCATTTTATCACAATTTGACAAAATCTTCAAAAAATGCTCTGCAATAGAATTTCAGGTTGTCTAGACAAATATAAATTGGAAGCGTATATTTCACCGGAAATTCCGGTTACCGAAGTTCGAAAATGGTGGTTTGCGGAACCGGAAACATCCCATAACGGTTCCCCTACTGTGAGAGTCACACTACAGGAACCGAAAATGGTTACGCAACTACGATTTTTCAAACTTCGGTAACCGGAATTTTCGGTGAAATAGACACTTCCATATAAATTACTAAATCAAAATCAATTTGGCTTTAGAAAACATCATTCCACTACTCATGTTGTTAGTTTTATACATAAAAAACTCCTGCAAAACTTTGATAAAAATTGCTATAGTTGCTGCATCTTTTTGGATTTGTCAAAGGCGTTCGATACCATTGAGCACGTAATTTTGTTGTATAAACTTGAGTAACATTTTGGAGTAAGGGGAAAAGCCCTAAATTTATTAAAAAGCTACCTAAACAATAAATCTGCAAATCAGAACGTAAACTGTGGGGTTCCACAAATAAATTAATTCGGGGTCACCAATGTAACGAGTGGTAGAACTGTATATCTGACTCCAGTGTTACTTATTAATTTATTCCACAAATAAATTAATTCATCTTTATCCACGTCGAGCTTTTTGAAATAGGATTCTTATTCAAATAGAATTACAAACTTATTGAAATAGAATTATAAACAAAAAGAAAAATAGATAGTAATTATTGTACAAAATTAATAAATTAACAGTTATACGTCTACATTATAGTCGGCTATTGAGATACATTTTCTATCAAATAATGAAGTGTAGAAACTAAAACTTCAACTTATCTGCAGTGGAATTACGATAGTTAATTTGCTTCTTTCACTTGAATTCATAAAGCTTTTTAATAATATAGAGAATCATAATTTTCTGTCACAACGCACTCTGATTCTATTGCAACCGTCTATCAAGATGAAACGTTCTGATCTGAATGGCAAAAGCATTTAGTTGACAAAATATCATTTTAACAATAACGGAAGTATGAAATGTATGAAGAGAATTCATATCGGCATTTAGGCTAACCTACATCGAAACTATGCTAAATGTGCTAATAACATATGTGAAAGTAGTTTATGATTTAAATACGTTATGTGAAAATTTATAGTCTAACGAGGATACATGACACAATCGCTACAGACCGCTACTGTTTTTAATGTACATTAATGACGTCCCTCTCACTTCCAAATTTCAAACTACACTATTTTGCTGATGACACTTATCTCTGTCTAGACTAGAGGGAAAGGACTTGAAAACCCTGCAAATTGTTGTAAACACGGAACTGCAAAAAATTAATGATTGACTTTGTAGAAATAAACTTTCGCTAAACTACAACAAAACAAATTTTCTTTTTATCAATGAACACTTGTACAAAAAAATTGAATGTAATTTTACCTTATCTATTACCGGTAACAATACTAGCATAAACCTAACGGACTCTGTAAAATACCTTGGAGTATACTAGGATGATACGCTCAATTGGTCCTCATGCATAACACATCTGTCTCTGCAATGAGCAAGATACTCCGAAATGTTGTACTGTTTACGAAAACTAGTACCCCCGCATATCTTGCGTACGTTATATAATTCTATTGTACATAGCCGAGTGCAATATGGAATCATTTTATGGGGTTCTACCTTCCACTCAACGTTGAGAGAACTTGAGGTGCGACCACAATCTCTAAATTAGTAGTCTGGAAAGCCAATGGCAATTTGTTGCAAGGCAGTGTCAACGGTTTTAAAATTGCGCCACCTAGTAGCGGTAGGGGTAGTACGTCTTGCAAGCTACCTGACAACAGTGTGATTGATACCAGTTTGGGTTAATAATAGTGGTGAAGGTGAGTGAAAGGATTAAGAAAAAGACTACAATTACAAAAAATCAAATAAAAAGTTATCTATGCTATAGTAAGCTTAGTTTTGTTGCCAAAGCAAAGTTTTAAAGTGGCCCGCTAAGCATGTTGGAGCCTAGTTAGGCTACAGGTATCTGCACTCCTGCATTCTAATACATTTACCCAGGTTCCAGTACTCAGTAGCTTACACTGTGCATCAAATGACTTTTTGTCCTTCTCCCAGCTATTAAGTATGCTGTGAGAAGTAGAAGAAATATATTTGTATTTATTATTCAGACTATTATATGCAACATGACAGGTTGAAATTTTCACATACCAGTAATCCTGACTTAGGCAGTTAGGTACCGGTACCAGTGCGTAAAACAACATGTCAAAAGTAGTTGGCTAGTTGAATAATTACGGCTGGTTAGCAGTTAGCTTGGATAGTTACACAAACCAATAAGCTGGTAAAATTGCATTTTTAGTTGCTGCTTCCTATCAACTTTAACCATGGTCTATAAATACTAGTGATTGCTTTCAAAGTATACATATAAATAATTATAAATTAACTTGCAAATTTTAGTTCTAATCTTCAATGAAATTTTGTAGTTCATTTGCTTGAGTAGATTTAGTTAACTTTGGTCATCAGAAATGTATATTTACTGTCATATTAATATTACTTTCCTTAACGCTTTACTTACAACCTCGTGTCTTATGTTATACTGCAGTTTTCACTTGAAATTTTGAACTTGCATCAGACATTACATCACTGAGAAGTTCGTGTGTCTGACTATCAATATTTTTTATTTTTATTTTTATTTGTCTTTGTTGTTAATTTATAGCAAACCTAGTAGCCTAACTAATGCCCATTAAATACCCATGCTCATCCTGTCAGAAACCTTGTAAATCCAATCAAAGATGCATCTGTTGTGATGTTTGCCAATTATGGACCCATTTGAAATGTACTACCCTAACTCCAAAAGAATTTGATATACTGGGTAATAGTGATCTAACATACTTTTGCCAATCATGCATTAATGATACCTTTCCCTTTTCACTTATAACTGATGCAGAACTACTGGATGAAGTAGATTCAGGTAAGCAAACATTTCAGAAGGCTCATCTACCTAACTTTGGATCACTAAATAAGAACAGTGGCTATATTTCTGCACATGACTTTTACAAAACATACCGGTATGCAGAATGCAACGATTTTTTTCTTTTACACCTGAATATTCGTAGTTTAAATAAAAATCTTGATAAACTGGAGGATCTGTTGACGCAGTTAGGGAAACTACCCGATATAATTGCAATAACCGAAACCAAACTAAGTTCTAAACTTAGCAGTTTTTTACTAGGTTATAAATTTGAACAAAGCAATTCCAAAACCCTGGCAGGTGGAGTTGGTTTGTTTATAAGAGATTCTCTAGACTATCAGATAATCAATGATTATTCGTTGAATGTAGAAGATTGTGAGGAGCTTTGGGCAAAAGTTAAACTATGCAACACTGAAATAATCTTTTGTGTAATATACAGACACCCAATCCCAAAATTTAATGAATTTCAATCATCCTTAGAATGTTCATTGGAAAAATTAAATCAACAAAAATCAGATTATTATTTTTGTGGTGACTCTAATATTGATCTGTTGAAAAGTAATACTAATCCTAACATCAACAGTTATTCAAATAACTTGTATAGCTTAAGCTGTCTTTCTTTGATTAAATCTCCTACCAGGATCACACCTACCAGTGCCACTTTAATAGATCACATTTATTCCAACAATTTAACACGTAAAGCCACCACCCACATATTAATTGAAGACATATCCGACCACTTGCCAACGATGCTTTTATTGAGTGACTTGACATGTAAAACAATAAACACAAACATGTTTACTTATGATACCAAGAATCTAAATCCTGAAGAGTTTCTAATTGATTTGTACAACCAATACTCCAACTTCTTTTGCAATGACTTCAGTCTAAATCAGCAGTTTGAGCATTTCGTTTATATATTGCGTGATACATTTAATAAGCATGCTCCACTGAGGAAAAAATCTAAAAAAGAACGAAAACTTTCAAAAAAACCATGGATCACAAAAGATATACTTCAAGCAAGCAAAATTAAAAGCAAACTATATAAAGCTAGTTTAAATGGCACTACTGAAGATCTTCAACGGTACAAAAGTTTTCGAAACAAGCTTGCTCATGATAAAGAACAAGCTAAACAAAAGTATTACACCAAAACAATAAATGAAACCAAACATAACATAAAGCACTTATGGACAACTATAAATGACATTGCCAAATACAAAACTAAAGCTAAAGGTAACATAGCTTACTTAGTAAATAATCAGGAAGAAAAAATCATAGAACCAACTGACATAGCAAATACATTTAACACATTCTTTTCAACTGTTGGACAGAGGCTGGCATCAAGCATTGAAGACCCAGGTGATTCGTGTATGTTCTCCTGCACCCCATTGATACCTCCACAAAACAACTCCTTCTATCTGAAACCAATAACATTATCTGAAGTGGTAATGTATTTACAAAAATTAAACCCAGCAAAAAGTCCTGGGCCCAATGGCATTCCATTAAAATACATTAGAATGAGTGCACAAATAATAGCCCCAATATTAGTCAGATTGTTTAACAGTTGCATTCAAAGTGGAACATATCCTGAAATTCTAAAAATTAGCCAAATTATACCTCTCTTTAAAAGTGGTGCTAAGGATCAATGTTGCAATTATAGACCCATTTTTATTCTTAGTCCTATTTCTAAAATATTTGAAAAGTGTCTATACGAAAGGTTGTATAGTTACTTTGAAAAAAATAAAATATTGTCACCACAACAATTTGGCTTCAAACAAAACAGCTCTACCTCTGATGCTGTAAGACAACTGTATAACATTTATACAGAAAATTTAGACAGCAAAAAATCAACATGTTCAGTGCTTCTCGATTAAAAAAAGCTTTTGACACAGTTGATCACAGTATTTTGCTTAAAAAATTTGAAAGGTATGGTGTCCGTGGCTTGCCTCTTCAGATCCTTCAGAGCTATCTCTGCAACAGATATCACTATACTGAAATAAACAATGTCAAATCAAGTTATTCGCCTGTTAAATGTGGAGTGCCTCAGGGTTCTACTTTGGGACCTCTCATGTTTCTTATTTATGTTAATGACTTACCTATGGCTTCAAATTTAGATACCAAACTATTTGCTGATGACACTGTCTTAACAATGTCGCACCAATGCTTGACCACACTTCGACATGATATAAATGAAGAACTTTGTAAGATTAATAATTGGATGAAAATTAATAAACTATCAATAAATTATGCTAAAACAAAGTCAATGTTGGTCACTGCAAAGAAAAATCCCATTAATATGAATATACACATAGGAAAACATGAAATTGAACAAGTATCGCAACTGAAATATTTGGGAGTGATAATTGACAATAAACTCAATTGGAAGCAACATATTCAGTATCTTTGCTCAAAGCTCTCCAGTGGTTCTTGGGCATTGCTAAAGCTTAGAGCCTATGTTAACACATCACTTCTAAAAACAGTATGCTACAGCCTTATCTATTCCCATTTACAGTACTGCATAACTACCTGGGGATCGGCCAGTTGCACTGCCCTGGATCCACTGGAAAAACTACATAAACGCATTATTAGAATAATCAGCAACAGTTCGTATATATCTCATACTTCACCACTATTTCACAGATTAAATATGTTAAAAATAGAACACATATATTATCTTGAAGTAGCTAAAGTCATGTACAAAATCTTCAAAAACCCTTTCGGCACAAATAAACTACAACTTGCCTCATGCACTCATCATCATAACACAAGATATACAGCAAAAGGAAACTATTTCATCCCACAAACACGAACCAACATAGGTAAAAAGACTTTTTCCTATGTGGGACCTAAGGTCTGGCAAGAGGTCCCTCCTGAAATTAAATTGTGTTCTTTTCCTAGTTTTAAATTTAAATTAAAAAAATATTATGTAAATAAATACGTAACTATTAAGTAGGTCCTAATCACTCATTGTATATATTTTTTGTTACATACAGCAGATGCACAAACAGTAAAATTTATTTTTATTTTTTTTTCTCTTTCATTGCCTTACCTCCTTCCTTATCTGCCCTCTCACCCCCCTCCCCGACTTGAAATGGCTAACTAGGTTTGCAATAGGTCATATTATTGCTTTTTGTATGCTTTAGTTGTTGTTGTTTTTTTGTTTTTTTTTTGCGTCGTAACTAATATGTAAATATGCAGGGGGTGCGGGCTAGAAGACCGTGCGGTCATTACCGACACCTCCTTGTGCTAAAATATTAATTGTGAAATAATTACTTTGTTGCTTTGAGCACTAAATAAATGAATCTTGAATCTAGTCTGCCGACGTCCGTAGTGGCAAACTTTTTACTTAGCGCCACCTATTGACAGGTTAGTACTTTTAGTTTGCTGGCGGCGACAATAGTAGGAAATTGTACAGTTAGGAAGTAGTTAACCTGTAAAGTGGCGTTGCTAAATGATTGCAAACTGCAAAAAATTCAGAATTTATGTTAAAAGAAAACAAAAAGGTTTTAAAGACAGTGTCAAGTCCCTAGCATAATGGGTTATCTAGAAAATAGGTGGTTTTGGATGCTGCTATACTAGCCTTCCTGAATAGACTACTTGAAGATATGCCCGTACCTTGGGTACCATAATCTATGACATTGACACGTAATATCAAGTGATTAAAACCGATTTTACCACTAAGCTTGATAAGGAGATTATAAATTTGGCCGAAAAGTAAAATCAGTAGAGTTAAATCTATTCCTTACATCTGTATGGTAGCACAACAAGATCAATGCCGGAATCTTCAGAACTTGAACAAAAAACTGTATTGCTATCCTATTATTGCTAAGCAAATCAGTCAACAGAATATTTCCAGTCTAGGCGTAGCAGCTAAGTTGAAACCATGGTTGAAAGCACCCTACTACAGTAGGCTACTCATGTGATTCAACTTTTAAATAATTTTACATTTAAGTATTGTAAAATGTAGGTTAGTTAACAAGGACTCCTGCTATCTTTTGCGAAAGTACTCTGGTAGAATTACTGGGATTGGTAATTGTACCGTATTAATTACTGGTATTTCATTCGGTACGCACTTTTTCATGTATATACCGATAGTTATAATTGAGAGTTTGTGTTTCCATGCAGTTGTGATTTTAAGTAGTAGTAGTATTTTTATTTGAGCTGAAAAACCAACGCAATATGCAAGTGAAACAAACACTAAACACATTGTCAATTAGAAAGACACGCAAGGAGACCACGAAAGAGCCAATGCTCATCTAGTCATGGCCACCCATCACTTCGAATCCATCGAAGGCCACACTTATGAGAGATGTGCAATTGCCCATCCTACACACAGCTCTAACTTGAACAGGAAGTAAAAACGAAAACAAACAAGCAGAAGCGGCAACTTAAAGGTTATCATATCCTCAGCAAACAGCACGACGTTGCTAGTGCTGTCAATAATCACTATGCCGGTGCTCTATACTACCGGTATTACAAAACTAAAGGCATCAATATTTGTGGAAGTATGCCAAAAAGTCAAAAACATCATCCTAAGTATGCCAAAAAGTCAAAGTCAAAAACAAAAAACATAAGAAAATAATTTAATATAGGCCAAATTACTTTTTGCATTTAACAGATTTTAAATTTGCTGCTGTGCATGTGTGGCTGTGTAGGTCTTTAATCAGTTCGACCTCAATGTCTTCATCACATTTCTCAGCTGGTAAATATTGCTGCTTACCTGGTTGCACATTGTCATTCTACACACCTAATGTATCCTTGTTTGTTGTTCCAAATGGCAAAAAAAAAATCGTCGGTATGGAGATGCTGCTGATGTGCAAACATGAAGTGAAGAATTTTTTAGAGTTTTGTTCAAATATCGTGCTCCATCAGATAACAATTTTGGAAAAAGATGCAAAAATAGGACTGCATCAATCTGCAGTGTTCATTTTGAAGAAGTTTACATTCAAAGAACAAGTAAAATGAGCTGGTTAAAGTATGGAGCATTACCTTCTAAGAACTTGCCTCAAAAAAGTGTTGCTACCAAAAGTTCTATAAGAAAAGGTCCATTGTAAAGCATGAATTGCCGGTTAAAACTAAACGAGTTTGTAAATACCAAACCTTAGATGAGATACAGTCGCATTTTTGGTCTTCGGAAACTGTAAGTAGTCGTTGGAAGTTAAAGTTTGTAGCAGCGGAAAACATTGTAAGTTCTTTAACAGCATTTCCATCTAAGTCATTTTTACGATTATCATTCTGGAATCCGTGGAACTATAGAATTAGAGCTGTTCCAACTTACACAATATTCATTTGTAGTGATTTCAAGTTTCAAATTTTTATTGACGGTTTACTTCTACCCTCTGATCATGATCTTTATGATTTGTCACTAGTTGGAAGCAATGCTGCAACTATTAAAGATGTTTTTTGGCTGCGGAAAATTATAAGCTATGTGATGGATATGCAACTGCTGGTCAACGATCTTCGATCCCTATAATAAAGGAAAGCTCTGCGACAACATCTTTGTCAACATTGCATTTAAGGTACAGCAAGTTGTTAACTGTAAATGCAATTATATCAATACATCATATAAAAAATAGCCTATGAATTATTTACCAACATAATAACTTGTAAAAAAAATTAAAGAAGTGTCCTGAGCACTGGCAGCCTTTTGTAGAAACAAAGAAGCAGTCCGCTGCCGCTTGGGAAAACCGGACACCACGTGAGAGCGACGTCATTATAGAATGATACCAAGCTGCCAGTGCAGCAGCTTTTTAGTTATGGAAACTGGACCGTTTTTTTTTAACTTTTCTTTAGTTACAACAGTTCATTTCAGACAATTACGCTTGCATGAAGCCTTTAGCTTAATGTATGAGTAAACAATCAATATAATGTATACCGGTAAAGCATTACGCCAATTTTCCCTGAGGCCGAGTAATGATCAGTCTATTCACTCATACTTACCCTGCTCAGTTCAAGATGTTTCCAACGTTTCTATTTGGATGCTACCTATTTTAGGTTGTTTGGTAACATTAAACTAGACTTAACATACTGTAGTTCTTAATATAACTGGTTGATTACAATCTGTTATTGCCAAGCTTCTGTATATTGAACCTTTGTTTCTTAGATACATTAGCACAAGCTGCAGCATTGGTTTGAAAAAAAAATATAACTTCTGCTACATGTTCAAACTGTCTCCACCAATGCATGCTATCTTCTTTGTTTGATGAGAGAAAGGAAAGCTTGGTGAGCACTCCATTGCTTCGCATTAATAACTGCAGTATGGAGAGAGCTAAATATTCTGCTCTTGTCAACGCCAAGAGGTATGTAATCCTGCTGGCATGACTTTTTTGTGTGTTTTATCTCTTGCATTAAGTTGGCCGAGTGGTTGGTGCATCGGGCTGCAAAACTGGTTTTGCGGGTTCGATGCTCAACTAGGTCATCTTTTATGATGCATTAACTTCACTCACATAAAAAATAAAGCTGCAATTGTGTGGCTTAAAAAAAATATAAAAACTTTGTGCATATCATTCTTATTATGTTGCTCTATATGTGTTGCAGTAATGTACAAAGCAGCATATTGCACAAACAATAACTTTTTGTAGATCTAAAGAATTCGAAAAAGAGTTGGCAGTTAGTGGAGCTAAATCAAATTACTCAGTTCAAGCCATTGCTGAAAATGTGATTTCAAGCGGTGAAAAGGATAAGCATAGCTTCCTCAAAGCATGGTGGGCTACTCAGTACACAAACCTCGATGTGCCTAATCATTTACCTCGCTATCCTCCATCAGTGGTTCGGTATGAGTTAGTTATCGGAAATTTGATCTGTTACAGAATTACAGTTTTGATATAAAGCCTACGTATATTTTTGCAGTTTTCATTACCGATAAGTTAATTTCATTTTACTTCAGGATCCTTTCCTTTGGCAATATTTGGCATAGTTCGAGCTAACAAGTCAGCGTTGATGCGAGGGTGTAAAGTAGAATGTTGCATGTAAATTTGCATATAAGTTATTGTAGTTGAGAGCTGTAAGAAAAAAGGCTGTATACGTTGTGCATGTATATCTTCCAAGTAGCTTTCAAGCTACTGTATATTAGATTGCCATGAATAGCGAGAAAACGAAGTTCATCTTACTTTTTTAAAATTAGCAAATATTGTTTATTTTTTAAGGTATTGCCTTCGCCTGTACGCCAAAAGCCCTGCTGCATATCAAGCAATTCGTCATGTTTTAGTTTTGCCGTCTCCTTCGACACTTCGGTTGGAACGTAACAAGGGAGGTGTTGTACAGCCAGGGATTCAATTAGATCTTTTGCAGCGATTGACTTGTGCAGTTGCTAAAGTTGAGCATACACATGAAAAAATGGCTGTTATGATAATTGATGAGATGACTATTATAGGTGGGCTTTGTCTGTTAGTTACCAAAAGTTTATTTTGTCTGTGAATTTTTCCATTTCTGCTTATGTTTTCTCACCTTTCGTACCACGGTTTTCCGCTATTCCGTCTTGGGCCGTTATTGGAAAACAGACAATTTGGAAAAATACAACGTGAACCGAATGATTGCCCGGGCCGTTACACAACAGTTGCATATGACCTGTGTGTTGGACTTACCGTGAAAGATGACTGGTGCAAATAGTGGTTAACTGAATATTAGCACGATATGAACGACCACCTGTGGTAGGCCTAAGCGCCATCGGCGCGCTAAAACTGTGTAAACTTCTACGTAAGCCTACGTTGCTTCTCTACTGGCTCTAAGTTTGTGATGACTCGCCGAATAAATCAATACCCTCTGGAATCTCATTTTGGACACCAACGTCAACGTGGAAGGAGATCTGATGCACCGACAGCACCCATGTTCGCTTACAACGTCAGGGCTATTAATTGATTTAGAAAAAGCGTGAATGGGTCAAATGTGACGCAAGAAAACTCTTGAAAGAGATGTCACCACCGGTCTGCATCTAGTCATACATTTAGTAGCGTCATGTTGAGTTCTATTGTTATGCCTCGAGAATTGTATATTTTATTTGTTTCAAACTCTACAGTGTTTTTGTCTCTTCATTGCATTGCTTATTTCACTTGGAATTATTGCTCACTGCTGAATTATCTCAACTTAGTAAGTTTTTAGTGTCGCAACTTGCCAGCTATCAACCTTTTCGGGTGGGTCAAAAGAAATTAGTCGCCTTTGAAGGCAGATGTTCGACTCAACAGTTTTGAAAAGAATTGTTTAAATTTAAACATTTAAAAGCTTAAATAGCTTTTTAGAAAGTCAATTCCCACGATTTAATTGGAATACTAAGACCTTTTTGGTTGTTCATTTCCTGTTATCTTTGCACCATTGTCCGTAGACTAGGCCCTAAACCAGGGGTGGGGAACCTGCGGTCCGCTTAAGTTTTGAATATGGCATAAAAACGCGCAAAAGTCTTTGATTTTATGGCAAAAAAAAACTCAGCATGTTTATTAAATTTGCGACGTAATATTGTGGATTTTTAAAACAAAATTTACGAAATCAAAGTAATTATGACCCGCTGAGAATATTATGCAATCAATGTGACCCGCTGTGCCGTGTTGGTTCTTCACTCCTGCCCTAGACCGTTGTTGTAGAGCTTTTGCTTATTTGTTCGTGGGACCCATTTTTCCCGTGAAGTGGTTTGTTGACTACTACTCTGAGGATACCTAGTTGGTGCTATAAGAGTAATTTTCTGGGGCTCGATTTTAAATTACAGGCTCGTCTTGACGCTAGTAAAAATCAAAGTTAGTTCGAGAGAGTGGATATTTTCTGATCGCTGCTTAAAAGAAAATGGTTGGTAAGTTGCATTGTTTAAATCGTTATTTAGTTTTGATTTGCAGTTTCATGTTAATGTGAAACCTCACTAATTTTTTTGTAATTCGTTGGTATATGTATACATCACTTATTGTTAAGCCCTTCGTTAATGCGTGCGTTTAAATTTTTTGTAACCGTTGGCAAATAATATTGGTCGAGTAGTTCGGAGCGTCGTTTTTTCGACAGCATGATCGCAAGGTGGATGGTTCAACTCTCACTCAAGCCTCGTTGTTGCGTCCTTGGATAAGATGCTTCACAACGATTATATCTGCTTGGTGAAATCTAACAAGCAGCAAATTAAAGATGTCCGAAGCAAAGTTCAAGCGGAAAACTCGGAAACAAGGGCAACTCGTAAGCGAGTCAGGATTCGTCCTACGCATAGCGCCTCCGTCGCTTTCTCGTGACAGGAGAATAAAAATGAAGAAGTCAGACCAGAATATTATTATCCTATTTCGGGATAGAATTCTGTCAGTTTTCTGGGTGAAGTGGCAACTGACGTATTCATGTTTATTCATAGGGTATCCAACTAGCCAATGGTTGGCCATACGTCCCGTTTTTAGGCCTTGGTTCCGGTGTCCCGCCCAGTTTACCATTTTGTCCCGGAATTTTTGATCCAAAATTTGCTTTTGTTGACACAGCATGTCACCTACACAATACACATACCACGGCTTGTGGAAGTGATGACCTTTGTTTTTAGCTCTTCACTTGATTTTGGGCGGCGTACCACTTTTGCATGTCCAGGAAACAGCCAGCCTATTTATTCAGTCTGTCTAATTTTCAAAATTTTGCAGTTTTATGCACGTCTTGACGTATGTCGCTTTGTATTATTTTCAGCCCTGCTCCTATTTGTGTTTCTGTTGTTGTGCCATGGCTAAAGATTAAAAACTATTACTACTGCGGAAATTGTTTTTACGTTACCGAAAGACGTTATTGTAAGATAGTGAAACAGCTCGAACTGTATTAGTTTGCGAGCTACGTTGATGCGTGTCGCGAGTTAACGCTCCCCATCTCCACGACTTAGCACTTAGGCAACTCACTTAAGCACGTAAGGAATACTGCAACGATTGAATCACTGGCAGCAGCAACACGCTACGGCATAGGCACAGACTCACTGATTACTTTATTTTAATGAAAAAGCGCATGAAGTAAAACGGAAAGAGCGTTGAGGCATGCCAGCATGATAAATTCTCGGCCATGTGAATCAAATAAACAACAATAGCCTAATAAAACGAACCAACTCAATTGGAAAATATATTAATTTTAAATCACATGCACTTTAACATTGTTTGAAAAAGTCTCGCACTTGGTTATTACACGCAATTTGGTAATTTACTCCCAAATTTTAGTGCCAAAACTTTGATAGATTGTTGGCAAACAGGAGCGTATTAGGGGGGGCGTTGTGCCATGCCTACCCTTTTTGACCTCACCTTTTGGTAAAAATGAGCAAAATTAGTGGTCCTAAGTGACTGAAATATGTATGATTTCTGTGGCTTATGGCCAGGAGCGGATCAAGGGGGATAAGGTGAGAGGTATGCACCTTCTCACCAGCCATTTTCAAAAACTTTTTGGTGTACACAATTTTTTCGTAATTTCGAACCTCTTCGATAGCAATAAGTCGTACGCCTTAAGCACGCATAATCAAAAATGTGAGAAAAAAATGCGTCATATTTGGCGAAGCACTCAGAACTAGGGTCAAAAAATTTAAACAAAATTTGCGTAAAAATTATTCAAAAAGCACTAAAATAGGCATTACAGCATGTAAATTTTCAAAAAATTTCCGCGGGAGCATGCCCCCGGTCCCCCCAGAGCCTTTCTTGTTTCTCATTTAGCTTCAAATTAATTCTGCCGAAAAAAAAAAACGCTTGAAAAAAAAGTGGAAATTATACCCCCCTCCCTTTTAAAATTTCTGGCTACGCCACTGTTGGCAAATGGTAAATGAATATGATGATACAGAGATTACTGTAGGCAAAAGGTGGGCATTTTTCATGCACTGACTGGAGCGCAAGCAACAAAGAACAACAAAGCACTTTGCAGGTAAGCCTATTCGCAGTTAGTGGAGAGTTTTAAGTTTTTTTCTCAGCGCATTAGTTTTTAACCGTTTCTTCCGCAATTGATTTCGAGCACATTGTTTAGCATGAAAGTAAGATCGCATGCGCACATATCGTCTCATCATCAATATCAAACATTTATCATTCACTTGATCCATAAACTTATGAACTTCAATTTTAGACATGATTTCGTCTTCGGGCACTTTTTTTGTACTGCGCATTGTTCTATATTTGTGTTCTAGTTCCAAAAAGAAGGTTGACAAATTCTGGTTTGGTTGTAATTAATTTGTCATCTCTATCACGCTTAGCAAATATGTCAGGCAGCTGAGAATGAGGCAACTGCAACGTCGCACACCAATTCCTGCAAAACACGAAGATTTACACAAATACATAAAGTGCTAGCAAATACACAATGGTCGGCCAACTAAGACAACAAATGTTTTAAAATCAGGACTGTGCAACAACGTGAGATGGTAAAATGATAAATTATCGGCAACATGGCTGTTTGCATTGTTTACAGGATACGCCTTTGAAGCAGTAGACCCAGGGTTCGATTCCAAGTCCAAACTTCTAACTCCATAATTTTACATGCATTCCATAAGCAAAATTAATTCAAAACAATCTACTGCGTCAAACTTCGCATAAAGATAATCAAACTGATCAGAGTACCAAAGTAGGTCATTATCATCGCATCCAGAACGTTTTAAGCCCAATGGCCGAGTGCTTAGTGAGCCTGGCTTTTAATAACATGGTCTAGGGTTCTAAACCTGAGTCTACCTGACGAGCGGTCAAACCGAAAACTAGTCGCATATATACAATTGGTTTTTACAACGTTTATTTCGCAAGTGTTTCAAGGCCCATTTTATTATCTCTTTACTTATTATCACTTAGTCATATATGCCTAATAGTGAAATGGCATTTTCATGCATTATATGCATACCATACCTTTCGTCTGCAGTTATCCCAGGCTTTTTTTAATCCAGTGAATTAAACTTCCAGCTAGGTAATGAACAATGTGCCGATCACTCTCTGTAATTTCTTCTATTTCATCGAAAGTTTCTTCTTTCAACAGCTTACGATTCTTCATGGCTAATAGTTTGGGGACAACTTTTCCAACTACGCACTTGATGTGGCGATTAGAAAATACCTGCAATGCATTCATTAGCAGAGACGTGACATATTTAACTTCAGCAAATGGATACCGGTAACAGCTTTAAACATGTTAAACAAGTGTTATTTATGGAAAGCTAAAAGAAACAAATTACCAATACAGACATATGCTAATCTAATTGCACACCTTTAATTAGATTTTGCCAAAAAGCAAGTAGATTACTAAATGTTTCAGCATGAACATGTAGGCAATTTCAATCGCTAATTGAAGTGAAACAATTAATATGCAAATAAATTAACAGTAAACAAGTGGATTATCTTACTAAAATGATTTTGCTGGTGCATGGTGAAAAAGTGAAAGCACTTTCACTTGACAATAAATACGAAGCAAAAGTTAAAAGTAATCATTGCATTACCTGTCTTCATCTAACAAAACAATGTAAGTGCTCAAGTGCAAATACAAAGCAAAAGTTAATAGTAATCATTACATTACCTGTCTTCATCAACAAGAAAACAATATAAATGCGTAAGTATAAAGCAACCATTTAATGAATGTCTTGACTATTTTGGAAGATACCAACATTACTTGCTTTTATTTGATTCATTTAAGTGACTGCAATTACACAGTACATATTTTTCAAGAACTGCAGGAAATGAATGCCTAATCTAGGGGTGCTGCGCCTTTATACTGAATATAAAAACGGAATTGCAAACTTGTAACTGTGTATCAAACACGCGCAAACCATTAAATGAAGCTGCTGCAAGCGGTTAGGTTTAAAATATTCTTTAAAATTATGTCAATATTTAGGAATGTATCATACATCACACCATATAATCAAGCACACACACCTTGCCATCTTAATAAGAAATGTTGATTTCAAAAGTTTTTTGCACTAACTTGCCGCATGCTTGCAAGGCTGCTTGCTCTGTTGCTGTTTGCAGTAATATTTCCAAATCATATTTCAGAATTTTGAAACAACTGTCTGCAAGCAAGCGAGAGTAGCCTCTCTCATCCAAACTAACTTCAATTAATTTGAGTATTTCTTCATCCTTGAAGCAGACTGAATGGGCACCATCACCAGCATTTGCTTTTTTCTGCATGCTTTGATTCACATTGTCACAAAGTTCATGCTTATCTTCAATGAGCAGAGGTGTTTCAAGCTAAAAAATTGCATTCACCTATTATCTTGGTTAGTGTGTACTGTATCACAGTGTCACAACTAAAGCTGTCATTATAGCTATTACTAAACTAGTTATGCTACGCTAACGTAAAAGATTATACAGACACTTATTGCGAGATGGTAACATTTATTTTGAGATGGCGACAACATTTATCGCGAGATTGCAAGCTGTCATTGTACCTATTATTAAACCAGTTTTACGCTACGTCAACTTAACAGATTATACAAACATTTATTGTGAGATCTTTTGCTTTCTCTTACCAAGGAATTTTCAGGACTTCTTTATTGTGCTAATATTTTGTTTTGTAAATTAAATATCACCACTTAGTGAACAAATAAACTAGCAGTTATCATCACAATTTCTAAAACTAAAATAAATGGAATATCTTACTGGCAGTTCTGCTACCAGTATGGCATACCGCTAGTTACCTGATTAAGAAGAACATCCATATCTTCATCATATATCATATCGGACCACTGGGTAAAATTACAAACTCTTCTTGGTCGATCCATTCCTAAGATTAAGTCTTGAATCTACTGGAACAGTCACCACAGGTTATATTATTTGCCGTATTTGCTGTAATAATCTACATTAAAATAATACATATCATAAATACACTGATATAAACCCAAAGGAGCTTTATGAGCACAAATAGCCATAGGCTACACGCTACAGTGAATGATTCAAAGGTACTGCTGTCTATTTTGCCGTAAATGGCAAAATAGTTTCTAGGTCTATTCTGCCAGCAGTAGGTAAAGTCAGTATCTACTTACGGCAAAATAGACCTACAAGCTATTTTGCCGGAGCTCAAAAACAGCCTTGAGTATCCACACTATATGGATTGCACTATATCCGGCAAAATAGACCTAGAAACTATTTTGCCTCTAGTGGGAAAATAAACACTTCCTAATTTGAAGGTGCAAAAGTTACTGGTAACTGTAAGCACTTATAAGACCATAAAACCACAGTGTATTTCAGATAAAACACACATTCACAAATAAACTTTGAGGCCTTCAAAAATGGCCCAGCCGGTTTTGCTTTGGTACTGTAAGTCTACTCATAGTTCTAACACCATCGTCTACTGATAAGTTCCCACGCCCCAGTCTAATTGAGCAACCACCAGATTACTCCTTCTACGTGTGTGATACAATAAGTAGTCGTTATAACCATTTTATTTCATACTAGGTGATCCTTTCATGCACTCAGCCACGCCGACTCTAGGGGTGGTGGTTTAACTGTTTAAGCATGCAAATACGGTAGGCTATCCAGTATTCGATACCCTCAACTAACATACTACTAAAATCATGTATGAGGTTTTATTTTTTATTTTCATCACTCTAAATTTATACTTTTCGAAAATCAGTGTTAAAACTTCATAAAAATGCGTCGATATTTACTACACATAACTTTATACTGTGAATTAGGCTAGCCGAATCTCTTGCACCTCTCCTGAAGCCACACTGCAACTGCCAGCAGCTGCCAACTTTTACTAACCTGTCAATAGGTGGCGCTAAGTAAAAAGTTTAAACAGCAAAAACTAGCATTAGCTAGCAGACTAGTAATTTACAGACCATGCTTTAACCTAATGCTGTAGCAACGGTACTGGTATCTCAGGTAGGCTAAAACATTTAGAATAATTAGATAAAATACAATGCACGTCAGTGTTACACAGAAAAATTAAAATTGATACTGGATCATTATATATCGTATAGTATGAATGTATGTATTTGATGCAAATGTAATTGCTGGTACGGTGGTAAGAGTGGTAGCCTACTGCAATAGACTTAATGCTAGCATGTATGGTGGACTCCTGCACAGACCTTAAATTATGAATTATAGTAATATATATATAAGAACTGTGGTAAGTCTATCTTCACAGTTTACTTGTTTTTAGCTTTTTGGAGTTGTTTTTAGACTGTAGATTAAGGATTAACTGTGCACTACGACACAAGATGTCAAGTTTAAAATGGAAGACGTACAGAGGAAAATATTGTTGCTTGCCTGGGTGCAATAGCGCTTCAAGCAACAACATTAAGCTGTATCAAGTTCCTAATGAAAAAAAAACGATTTGGGACATCAACTGTAGAATGGACTAACAGGTTTCATCAGGTTAGTCTAGGCTACCGGTATATTTTAAGTTAAAAGTTGGATTTTATTTGTGCATAGCACAAATAGCCTGAGATGTTAGAACGTAGGCTTGGTTTGAATGTCAGAAATTATTTTTACAGGGTTCCCAGCCACTCAGGGAAAACAGAAAAAAAGTTTTTTTTTACTTCTCCAGACAGGGAAAAATTAGAGATTTTGTTAAAAATGTAAAATATCAGGGAAATCTTAGGAAATCACTAAAGTTGAAGCTCAGGAAAAAACCAGGGAATTTTTAAATTTCCTAATCAGTTAGTAAAAGCTTTAAACTTTGATAAAAGTTCAAGAAATTTGCCAGAATATATTTTAATTTAAGTTTACTAAACAAATTTTTGTTAAAAATCTACATTAGGTTGCAGCCTTCTGGCCTACATGGCAAAAATAAGCTAGTTGAATATTTACATGCTATTGTATAAAACTGCCAGTAAGGTACCACTCATACCAATACCTGTATCAGGTTGCTTCAACCATTTCAACTACCATTTTCATCTTTTAACCTGTTTTACATATCGTTCACTCCAGGCATCATTATTAATCTGTTTAGGAGAACAGATTTTAAACAACATTATAACTTTAATGCACTTAAAATAAAAATGCTCATTTGAAGGCAATTTAAAATTTGACTGTGCTTTTTGACTGTAGCCAATCCGTTTTAGGTGATATTCCAATATCGGTACGATGCAAGTTTCAAACAAAAGGTGAAATTGGGAAAAGCATTTATTTGTGAAAAACACTTTAATGATGATGATATTCAAAGAACTGTAACAAAATTATGGATCAAAACCGGTTGTCTTCCTTCTGCAAATATGCCCGTAAAGTCACACCAGTCAATCATCAAAAAGCGACGAGAGCCAGTTACACATGCATATCAGCATGCTGTAGCTAATGAATGTGCCACAGATGACATAGACATAATGGAACCAGAACCTTCGCCAATTTTGAGTCTTTGTGATATTTTAGCTGAATTCAAAAGCTTAAATCTTACAAATTGGAAAGTTTATTCAGAAAGCAAATTCTTGCACCTAACATACTATGAAAACCTTGATTTGCATGGAATTGCATCTTTAAGTTTTTTAATTTCTGAACTTGATAATGGAGAAATGTCATTCAGCATTGCTAAAAATGGTCTATATTGTGAAGAATTGAGCAATAGAGTTTCAATAGAACACTGGAATTTGGAAGGAACATTAAATCTTTTGATGAAAGTTCGTAGTTGTGCAGGATATGATGCTGTTATAACAAATAGTGGCTGGTTACATATGCCACTAAGGCTGTTGGAAGGATCTTCTACACGGTATGTTTAATGCAGCTCAATTTCATGCAAACAAGCTTGATGCAAGCTATTTGATGCCAGAGGCTTATGGTGCATAACCACTAATAAATGTGCTATAATTAAAGCAAAACATTGTCTAAAATATTTAATTAATTCTCGCCAGAACTTCAATGAATTTTAGACAAAACATTTTGACTTCAATAGCTCGCATCCCTAGCATAAAATTGCCTCTGCAGCTCATGTAAATTTGTCTGCATGAAATCATCCTCATCAAATTGTTGTGCAATTCTGAATGTTACAATCAGTGCTAAATTTTTGATTTTTCCTTTCGATTTGCTTACAATAACTTCATAAACCTTATACCGGCAATTACTCAGAATTGGTGCTTGTTCTGTTGCACAAACAAAGTGTGTAGGTATGTTTGTGTCAATTCGTACTGTTTTTAAACATACCCAGACTACTCTGAGCTCCTCTGATGAGACCTAATAAGGTCGAAACAGTGGCTGTCAGGAGATTGAGTATGTATATATATTATGAAAAAATTTTATTTTATATATAGCAATCTTTGTGTAATAATTTTTTTTCAAACAATTTTGCGTTTTTAAGAAATTAATTGTAGAATGAAGCAATTTGAGAATTAATATGCTTTGAATTATCAAGTATCAAAAGCTTTACATATGTTTTGGCTTAGTTATGTTGTGTATGCTGAATTTTGAATCTAATTTGCAAGAATCATGTGTAGCAAAAGCAGCTATGCATCATGTACCAAGCCTGACGACTATGTGGGGATATGCATAGCTTTTACAGGTGTGATTTAAATGTCATTCTTCATTAAAGTGGTTGCCGCTGATTTCACCAGCTGTCAGCAAGTCTGGTCAATTTTTAATAGGAAAAGAATAAGTAAATGTTGCTGCTCACTTTGATGAGTTGAAGCAAAGCTTTTGCTTTTCAGATACATCAGCAAATCTTGTGAGGCATTGTTCTCGACGATAAATCTCAGGTTTGCATTGAGTGTTCTAATTTGAAGAAAATGCAAAAATCCCAGCAAGATCGACAGCAAAAGCGAATAGCTAGACTTCAAGTTAAACCTTTATCAAAATTTTCTGCTATTTCAAGGGCCAGTAAAGAAAGACTAGGAACAAGTTGGCAGATGCAGCAAAAGCGGTAATTGCTTGATATAAATTTGGCAAGTTACAATGCAGCACTTCAGTTATATTTCAATGGATTTATTGCTTCTAAACTATCATATAATCTATTAATTTCCCAAATATTTATGCCAAAAAAATCTATATTTTCATTTTGCAGGCTAAAAGAACTAGAAAAGGAGTTTCTTTCAAAAGGAGTTACTGTTAGCGAGCAATGTGCAGAGATTTTGGAGAGTGTCAGCAAAAGAAAGCATAACAATGCTTTCTTGAAAGAATGGTGGTCGAGACAGACAGAGTTGCAGCAATCACAAAACCAAATATGCAAGGCGTTACAGCCCTTCCATTATACGGTAGAGCACTGATTTTTTTTACCGCACAACAAGACTTCATGACATGAATTATTTAGATTAAACCGAACCTATTTCAAATTTAAATATTTCGTTTGATACGCAGTTTTTGTGTATTTGCAGGTTTTGCTTGAAACTTTATGCAAAATCTCCTTCTGCCTATCAACTTCTTCAGGAAATCTTGATTTTGCCAGCTCCAAGGCTTTTACGTACTGAACGAAATAAAAGTGGATGTTTGCAAATTGGCATGCAGAAAAAAGTATTGCCACGAATTAATGATGCTGTCGCCGCAAGTAGTGGAAAAAGATGTGATACTATGGCAGTATTAGCTTTTGATGAAATGACTATAAAAGGTGTATATGAACGTCATACAAGTAATCGGGTGTTGCTGCTCTCGGTTTGATACCTGAACTGAGCAAAAACTATTTGTTTCCTTGAGAAAGACACTTAATGCACATTTTCCTGACTGGTTTAACAGAGCTCTAGGGATCAAGCAGTTTACCTGTCAAGGTGGTCCCGTGACGATTGAAAACTGCTGAGGCAAACCACGTGATGAACCGGTTAACAACCGTGTAGATAAAGTACCAAGAGCTTGTGGGTCACATGGCATCCGTAAGAAGTTAAATGACTAAATTAAAAACCAGGGTTAACTCGTTGTGTAGCTAGTAGCACGTCAAAACTTTTTGTGCCTTTTGAACTTAAACTGCTTAGCAATATTACGTGGCCATGACCGAAGTGTTGAATCGCAATAAGTCAATGAAAATAACCATAACTTCAAAGGTGTTATAAGATGTGTGCCTACCTTACAAGCGCAACTATAAAACTATTGATAACTTGTCTTTTTGTAGAGGAAATTGCCTATTGCTCAGCAACAGGTGACGTTGTTGGGTATGTGGATTTTGGTGAAGAAAGCTTAACCTGCTGCTCGAAGTCAAAAGAAGAGATGGCAACTCACATGCTTGCAGTATTTGTAAGAGGTAACATTGATTGTTACGCTGTTGTTGCAATCGATTGTGTCTTGCTGACTGACCCTGTTAGTATAAAGAGATCTTTTACCTAATTGCATTTGTACGCTGCACATACAGTACTAGCTTTTGCAAATCCAAGTGTTTCTCGGTTTAGACAAAAACGTTTCTGCTTCATTTGGTAAATTATCAATATTGATGTATTATACAAATATTGTTGGCTATGAATTTAATCGATATAATTCTGCACATACTACTTTGAATAAAAATTTAGTGTAAGAGGACAATTTGTCAAAACTATTATTTTGTAGTCACTGTTTATTGATTAGGAATTACCAACAAGCAGCTCGACAGAGTGATTGCTTACTACTGCACTAAAGGAATCAACTACGAAGAGCTTATGCTTGTCATTACCGACTTGCTCATCGAAATTCCTCTTCAAGCATCAATAACTATATGTGGAATTGTATGTAAGTAATATATGTGTTTTTAAATGAAATTAGTCTCTTTAGCTGTGCAACTAAGACAAAGAGTTACTCTTTCACCATCAACTTTAAGATAAGATACAAGATAAGATAAGATACAAGATTTATTTCAAGGCTGGTAAAACAATGCAGGCTAATACGAATGAAAGTATTTCAGCACACACACTACCAGTCTAGGAAACACCGAAGAACCCGAAAGTTATCTAGTCAGGTGCTTCCTCTTCGTTTTGAGTAATTTGTAAAAGAGTCATCGTTTTGAGTAATTTGTAAAAGAGTTTAACAATAACATGTCAGTAATCTAATTCTTTGATTATTCCTTGCAGTGAAGGCCAGTGTGATAATGTTTGCGGTTTTTCTTGGACGCAATGGTAATCTTATTTTGATCACGTTACACTTTTGATTAAGCATGTGGCTGTACATTAAGACAGTATGTGCTGGTATTGCTGTTTCAAAAAAGGTAAAAGTACCATTATTTCTAATCTTTCAGTTGATGGACTTGCAGCAAACCGCACTGTCATGAAATTGCTTGCATCTGCCTGCAATGATGTTGTTCCTTATCGAATGCGTAACCCAGTGGATTCTTCAAAGTAAGGAGCTGTTAGGCCTACTACATTTTTCTTGCTTTAACTACATTTTAAAGCGGCAACGTGGCTTAGTTGATTATACCTGTGCGTTGGCTACTATTATTAAGACGAAGGGTTGAATTCCTAAAACTTTGAAAAAAATTTTTATGATTAGGATAGAATCATGAAGTTTTCCTTCGGAAAAAAACTAACAACGCCGTTTTTTCTCGCTCGGTTACTATGTGGTTACCAAAAACAGAATCAAAACGAAACGTAATTGAGGTTTAGCTTGAGGACAATTTCATATTAGTTGCTATATATATTTATATGGTTTCTGGCTCACGTGAGAGAAGACACTGATATTCCAACACCTGTATCACAACATTTTGTTTACTTTAAACAGCTTATGTTTAAAGATACATCTACTTCATTCCGGATCCACCTCACTTAATTAAAACCTGTAGAAACAACCTCATCAACAAGAAGAGGCACTTATGGAACAACGGCATTATATCTGTTGAGCCCATCAAGGATCTAATTCGGGTAAGAAAGAAATCTTTTTGCTTATCTTTATGTTGTAATTGTAACGATGATTGTATCAGATGTTAAATTTTTTGGGTTCGTAGCTTCTTTGATTCAAGAAACTCTTGACAAATTATTTTGTTCTCTACACAGAAAGATTTTAAGCGGAACGAGTTGCGACTGTTCCACAAGTTGAGTGAGAATCACGTCATGCTCTCATCTTGGGGAAAAATGAACGTAAAATTAGCCGCGCAATTGCTTTCGGAGACTGTGGGTATGCTCTTTTTTATTAACATTTGATGACTGAGCGGGTGAGGATGCCGACGTCTTTTATTTGAGTCGAAACATTAAAAATTTGGGAAAACTATATTCGCACATAACAGATGGTCATAAACAATTTCTCAAGCGATAGTATAACTGTTGGGCTCATAGATGAAGGCTTTTTACAAAAACAATTGCACCTCTCGATGTGAAATGGGCTTATAACACATAAAAATAACTTTTTTTTCATTATCACCACTCACACGCATATTAGAGGGCATTTATATTGTTATTATATAGTAATTTTGCTGCTGGCTTTCAGATATTCGTTTCCCCTTCCCCCCATCTAGTACTTCAAACATTAATGTTGTAACAGTAATTCTTAAAGTTTCCGAACTGCGGTCTGACGTAACTACCCTATCAAAACGCGCCAAATTCCAAACAGATAATCAGGTTGTATTGGCAACTCAAAACAGTAATTTCTGAACAGCTTCAAAATATCTTTCTTCACAGTAACGATAAAGCAGGGTAGCGATAGCAATGGCGGTTTTAAAATTTGTTTTGGGTTACGCCCACCGCACAATCTCATCGACTAAAAAGAAACACAGGGAAATCACGCAATATAAAGCACCAGACTAACCACCGGTCAGCAAAGGAAATGAACGACCAATCAGAACACGACAACGACGTACGAAAGAGCGACCAATCAAAACACGACAACGACGTACGAAGGAATAAATGGCCAAATAAGGAAGGATTAAATAAATTAAGGAAGTAAGAGATCCGTCAAGAACACGGCGGATAACCAGAAGCTAGGACGAACTAACTTGACGCAACATAGCCCCCACAATTGACGGAGGAAATTAATCTACAAAACATGCAAGAGTTAGTGAAGTTCTCCAGCTGTAAAGCTGAACCGACGATCAATACGCTCGTAACAATAACACATGCTCAGATACGAATACAAAACACATTCCTAGTCCTACAGCATACGCAACGAAGTACATCTCCAGCTTAAACATAGAGTCACGGATAGAATTCATGGTCAAACGTATCTCTGATTATAAGCCTACGCCTGAAACAAAACAAACAGACAAAGTGTTATCACAATAGAAATTTTTAGGGCCTACGTATCTCCGATTATAAGCCTACGCCTGAAACAAAACAAAACAAAAGGACAATTTTTAGGGTCTACACGCACGAAAGGTCAACCACAAGCAGTAACACATGCGCACTTGTCTTAGAACAGAGAGGGTTTTACGAGCCCGAATAAATCAGAAAACAGCTGAAAGCTTATACACAGAACTTAACACATCGTAATGCCGCTTGACAAAAGAGAGAAAACACACGTTTTAATTTAAGTGCATATAGCAAGCTATAGTTCAATCTTCCGTCGCAAAATAAAATAAATCGCACAAATATCATCAAACTTAGAATGATAAGCGTAGTCGAAAATGCAAACTCAAACATCAAGAAAAATAGGTCATGCAAAGAGAAAGGCAAGTAAACAATTCCACTAACCTTGTACTAGTTTTTTCCGCTTAAGAACCTTCTAAAAACCGACACAGCTTAGAAATGGGACGAACAAAAGTGTTGGTGGCAGTTTTCACAAGAACCTTTCGCACAAGCCCCTTTTCATCGGGGTAAGTTTCGATCACCCGACCTAGCGGCCACCTACCTCGCGAACTGGAATCGTCGTGCAACAGAACCACGTCACCGACCGAGTAATTCTGTTCAACGTTGTGCCACTTCTGTCTAGTTTGAAGAGTCTGCAAGTATTCACGGCGCCATCTCCGCCAAAATTGATCAGTTAAATACTGTACCTGGCGCCACTTTTTACGGACATAATTATCCGACTCCGAGAAAACTCCAGGGGTGTAGCTAGGACTCGGTCGCATGAGCAAGATGTGATTCGGGGTCAGGGGTTCATTGGCTTCGGGGTCTTGTAGCACGGGAGTCAAAGGTCTGGAGTTGACGATGGATTCGACCTCACTAAACAAAGTAATTAGACTGTCATCGGTGGTCGGTTGACTAGTCAGCAAAGCACTTAAAATGCGCTTGATAGATCTTATCACTCTCTCCCAAATGCCTCCCATGTGCGAGGCATAAGGGGGGTTAAACACCCACTTCACACTGCGTTGCTTTAAGTACTCGTTGATCTGGTGGCTGTTCCATTCCTGCAAAGAACGCGAAAGTTCTTTATGTCCGCCTACTAAGTTCGTTCCGTTGTCGCTGTAGATCACGCTTGGAGCACCACGACGACTAACAAATCTCCTGTAAACATTGATAAAGGCATCTGTGGAAAGAGAATAGCTCATTTCAATATGAACAGCTCTAACTGCCAAACAAGTGAATATGCACCCGTAGCGCTTAACGGTGCTGCGGCCTTGTTTCACCAGAAACGGGCCAAAATAGTCCACTCCTGTATGGTGGAAAGGAGGATTATCCGACGTAACCCGACCACTGGGCAGATTATCAAAGACGGGTCTGAGTAAACAATCAACCTTTATTGCAAGGGTAGCGGCGACCAGCTCTAAACGTGGTATCGAAACTGACTTGAGTGGGGCAAGACGACTTTTACCGAATACCAAACTGCAATAAACATTGCCATTAGAGTCTATCAATCTCAAGTACGATACAGTGCCATAAGCAGACAAAGAAGCATCTGCGAAGTGGTGAAGCTCTATTTCATACATCTGGTCATTTTCAAAATCCGTGGGAACAAAGCATCGAGCCACATACACTTCGGCCAACAGGGGTAGTTCCCTAGTCCACTTCCTCCATAGTACTTGGTCATCATCCGGAATAGGGTCATCCCATGCCAGTTTCTTCCTACACAAATCCTGCAACAACAATTTTGCGAGCAATATTACTGGTGCCACGAAACCTAGTGGGTCGAATAATGAGCTTACCGCCGACAAAAGTCCTCTTCTGGTCAACGGCTTTTCTTTGATACTCACATTAAACTCGAACCGATCTGTCTCAAAATTCCACACCACGCCCAGAATTTTTTCACTAACCTGATCGCTAGATGGCAGACTTAAACAAGCTTTGGACAAATCTGCATTCGGAATTGTTGAAAGAACCTTTTGATCGTTTCCAAGCCATTTTCGCAGGTGAAAACCTTTATTTTCCAAGAGCTTGGACAACTGGTGGACAAGTCGAATAGCTTCGTCTTGGCAAGAAACGGAAAAGAGGCAGTCATCCATGTAAAAATTATTTCTTACTATTTCAAGGGTAGCTTCATCAAAATCCTCGACTTGGTCGTTGGCAGATTCCAAAAGACAGAATTGGCAGCAACTCGGAGACGAAGTAGCACCGAATAGATGTACTTGCATGTGGTACTCTTGAGGCGGAAGTTCAAGATCACCACGAGGCCACCAGAGGAATCTAAGAAAATCACAATCGTTAGGATGGACTTTAACCTGGTGAAACATTGACTCAATGTCACCAACCAACGCTATTTTGTTTTTCCTAAACCGAGTTAAAACGCCAGGTAAGCTGCCAAGGAAGTCAGGTCCTTTGAGCAACTGATCATTGAGAGACGTCCCCTTGAAAGACGCTGCGCAGTCGAACACCACGCGAACTTTCTCGGGTTGATGGGGGCGACACACAGGATGATGCGGAAGGTACCATCCTTTTTCTGAAGGAAACTCAACGGGTTTAGCGTATCCTTTAAATATGTAGCCTTCAAGAGTTTCCACGTACCTTTTTTTCAAATCAGGATTCCTGTCTAACCTTCTTCGTAAATACGAAAGTCTAATCAACGCCTGATTGCGGTTGTTGTTAAGTTGGGGAGCCCCTGGTCGCCAGGGCAAAGCAACCTGGTAGTGGCCATCCACTAACGTTTTCGAGTTCCTCATCAATTTTAACGCATAGCGGTCATTTTTAGACAATTCCATGCTGTCCGAGTATTGTGAAGGAATCTCATCCAGCTTCCACAAGCGTTCTATTTGGTCATTAAGCCGATCTACTCTGACGGAAGCAAAGTTTACAGAGTAATTTTCAAAATCCTCATTCAGCCGTTCACATGCTCTTGGGCCAATTAAAGACCATCCTAGCGTAGTTCTCAGCGCATAGGGTTCACTAGGCCTTCCTCTGCATTCTTCGATTACCCAAAATGCTTCCGGAACGTCGACACCGATCAGAATCAAAACTTCGGCGTTGATTACAGGGAGCTTTAAGTTTTTTAGGTGAGGCCACGAGCGCAGCTCGTGTGCAGTAATCACTGGGTTAGGCTTTACGGGCAAGTTTTCGACGGCCAGTACTTCAGGAATATTCAAACGCTTATCGCCACTTAAGGAAAGAACAGTGACGCTTACCTTGGCACCTGTTTTCTTTGCCTTGTCTTCATTCACAGTAGTAATGGTAAACTCCGTCGGTTCTCCCTTCAAGTCGAGTTTCTCCAGCAAACGATGATCGCACAGCGTGGTAGTCGAACCCTGATCCAGAAATGCGTAGGTATTGACACGCTTGTTTCCAGCAGCGACGCAGACAGGCACAACGTTTAAGTAAACACTACCTGCGTTTGTACCGCACGTTTGCCCTGTAAAATAAGTACTTGCGCAGTTAGATGACGGTGAAGAACTTTGTGATGTAGGGACGGCGATAGGGTTCGAACGATTAACTTCTCGATGTAGCAGAGCGTGATGCTTCAACTCGCACTTGTCGAACGAACAGGCACTTTTTTGGAAGCAAAACTTAGCGATGTGACCTTTTTTTCCGCAGTTGTCGCACAGTCGTTTTTGTCTCATTAGAAGCAGGCGATCGGCCTTGGTTTTGTTTCTAAAAAGAGTACAGTGAAATATGGCATGACCACCGCCACACAAGATGCATTTTTCTTTCTGTTGAGAAGGCTCAACCGATGTAGTTTTGGTAGTAAATATCTTGCCGTTAGTAGTTTTCTTTGAACGACTGTTAATAACCGCCGCATACGACGATCTTACAACTTCGGCCTCTTCTTTCACAAATTTCACAAGATCGGAAAATGAAGGATCGCGACCACCTCGTTCTATGAAAGCCGAAGAACGAATCCACCTGGATTGCGTGCTGTAAGGAAGTCTGTTAATTATTTTTGCAATGTTGTCAAAATTATTTAAATCGGCATAATAGTTCAAATGGGATAAAGTAATCTCGCATTCCTGTACCTCTTGAGCGAGTTTAGTCATACCGGTTGAATCGTCTAATTTAATCTTCGGTCCATCGGCAAGTCGTTTCACATAAGCACGAGCAATGACGTTCTTTCTTCCGTAGTTTTCCTTTAACGTCTCCTTAGCCTTTTGGTAACCAACAACAGGATCTAAAAGTAGACAGAATTCGATTAAGCTTTTGGCTTTGCCTTCGCAGTGTTGCAGCAGGTACAAAAGCCTGCGTTGGTCATCCAATTCTGCTTGCTCGACAGTCGTCTCGAAGGTGGTCATGAATCTGGAATACTTCATCGGATCGCCGTCGAACTTAATCAGCTCCAATGATGGCCTGTGAATGCTGTCTCTAATCACACTAGAAAAAGAATGCAAGGCTTCATCAAGGTTGGTGGTAGTGGTTTTTAAACAACTAGCGCTACTAGCAACAGGTTTACTTTCAAATGGAATATTTTTGGATAACGTAAACCTACTGGAGACTGACGGGATTTCTTCAGGCACAACTTCCTCGATTTTCTTGGGCTGCAATACTTTGGCAAAACGGGCTGGGGTAGTTGACGTTGCAGGAAGGTTTTGTCCGGCATTAGTTACGGGTCTTGTAAATGTAAAGTCGGTTACGTTAAAACTATTGCTACTCGCTGCGGGGTTGTTCTCAAACCGAACATCTTTGACACCGGAAGTTGGCGGAATATTTTCACATGCGCTTTCCTCGAATTTCTTTGGTTTCAGTGCGTGGACTGAAGGGGCCGGTGCTGTCGAAGCTGATAAAAGATTTTGAGCATTATCTGTTACTGGTCGGTTGGATGCAATGCCAATTTTGTTTATTTCTAATTTAGGGCTAGGCCTATTACTTACCTTAACGCTCGACGCTTCAAGTCGCCACTCTTCATCCTCTGCTTCAGGAATGTACCCTCCTCGGTCCAATTCTTCTTCGAGAACCTGGTGCTCGAGCGACGCTTGCTCAAGTTCATGTGAGGCGGTTAAAATGTCTATAGTTTCTTGTTCGGCAGCTTCTTCGCGTTCACGTCTTTGTCGCGCTTCAGTTTCTTCTAATTCACGGCGTTGTTGACGCTCTGCATGCTCTAATTCACGGCGTTGTTGCTCTAATTCACGGCGTTGTCGACGCTCTGCACGCTCTCGTTGAAGTCTTTGCTGGTCTTGCAACTGCTTGACTTTCAATCGAGCAATTTGTAGTTTAGCAGCGGCTCTAGCTTTAATAACGCTAGAACTGCTAGAAGCGTTCGAACGAGCGGAGCGAGATCTTAATGAACGTGGCGCTGTCACAATACTAGAAATCTCTTTGGGGTTTTCAAATGTCTCTAGCCATTCAGAGGCCTTTGTATCAAATCTCGCCTTTCGTACATGCTCGTCTTTCATCATTGCTTCAAGTGTCTTATAAGCGGTCTCTTCGGTCTCGTTAACAGTTATTCTGGACAAATCACTATACGCGGAATTGATTCGGGAAAGAACTTGCTTGAAAGCTTCGCTGTCTTCTATTTCCGAATATGACATAATCATATCGACTTCATCATACAGTGCGTCTAACGAAGCTTTAAGCTCTTCAAAACGGGAAATACTCGATACCGACATCATCTGGATAGACTTTCTTCAATCGGTCACGAACTTTCATCAAACAAATTTTAAAACTTCGATGTAACAGTAATTCTTAAAGTTTCCGAACTGCGGTCTGACGTAACTACCCTATCAAAACGCGCCAAATTCCAAACAGATAATCAGGTTGTATTGGCAACTCAAAACAGTAATTTCTGAACAGCTTCAAAATATCTTTCTTCACAGTAACGATAAAGCAGGGTAGCGATAGCAATGGCGGTTTTAAAATTTGTTTTGGGTTACGCCCACCGCACAATCTCATCGACTAAAAAGAAACACAGGGAAATCACGCAATATAAAGCACCAGACTAACCACCGGTCAGCAAAGGAAATGAACGACCAATCAGAACACGACAACGACGTACGAAAGAGCGACCAATCAAAACACGACAACGACGTACGAAGGAATAAATGGCCAAATAAGGAAGGATTAAATAAATTAAGGAAGTAAGAGATCCGTCAAGAACACGGCGGATAACCAGAAGCTAGGACGAACTAACTTGACGCAACAAATGTATAACGGTTACAGGTCTTGCAATGCAAGAAAAAGGCTATCGCAGTTTGGCGAAATTTATTCTCACCATGGATAAATGGTTCGATTGTATGAATGCAGGTATGTTGATTTGACGTGATTTATTTGATGCTACCTTTAGATTGTGACAACTCATCCACTAAACTCAACTACTTTAGCGCTTAGTTAAGAATAGTAATTGTTAAAAATTTGTTAAAAAATTCGTGACGTTCTATTCAGCCTGACAAGGACATCGCGTTTGCTGGTTTAGAGGGTGTTTTTTCCTAGGGTTCCAAAATTCCAACTTCAAAGCAACCAGGAAGCCATACAGCGAGGACAGTGATGAAAGATTACAATGGTTAGAAACAGATTTTTTCAACTATCTACGGGAATGGCGTTCAAACGCAACTGCTCGGTGCCTGGAGAGTGGATTTGATGTAAACTGCATCTTGTTGAGTCAAAGTACCGAAGAAGGATTGATGGTATCCACTCTTTCAATGGTTGCCCTCGTTAAAGAATCTTTACAAAGTGGTGCAGCCTATGTGCTGGCACGTAGAATCAATCAAGATCCGCTGGAAGCCTTTTTTGGTTACCAGCGGCGTAGAGGCGGATGCGGAGAAGCACCTACAATACGAACATTTTCAAGCAACGCCAGAAATTTTGATGCCTTACGTTGCAATATCGTAGCTGGTTCAAATGTGGAAAAGTTGGTTTGATAATGCATCGTTTATCTTTCCCTGTTGTCATCGTAGTAATAGTGCTACTATTCGACCACGAAAGGTTGCGCTAAGATTTTGCGAAAGCTTTTAAAATGGGAGCATTCAACATTTCTCCTTGAATGCTTTCTGTCAAGAAGAGATGAGCTGTAAATATCTATTTTAAGTCTAATTTGACCAGACTTGGAATTGCACGAGAGTACATTATTCGAGGCAAATTAAGGGGATATCGTTCTACTTTGCGGTATTCGTCTTGTTGTAGCAGGTTTTATAGGACTAGCACGTAGCTGGTGAAGCTTTCCTGTTTTTTCAAAAAAACAGCTAACGATGGTAGGTTGCAACCTCGTGGGTGCCAATGGAATGCAACCAAAAGTTGAAGTTTTGAGTCATTAGAAAAAAAAAACTACTGTCCTATGCATTTTATTTCGTATTTTTAGCATTGCATGCTTCCCTGAAATAGATCAAGGTTTTGAATCCCCGGTTGGAAACCACTGTTTTAATGCTTTCTAAAACCTAAATCGATGAATGATATTGTGTCATTAAATGACGCCTAACACAAATTTACCTACTGTACATAATTTTAAAGTCGCACAGCTACGCGCCAGTGTTGTGCCCGTCGTAACGTTCAAGCGTTCGGAGTTAAGTTTACGATCTGGGACTCGTACCATCACGACTTTGCGCCTTTATGTCGCAAATCCATTTTCGTGCTTAATAGATAGGCCGACATGGAATTCCTATGTCAGTTGTTCACAGATATATTTAAACTAATTGGAGTCGTGATATCAACATACTGTATTTTGATGCTTTTTGATTGAGTAAAGTAAATAATATCGATTTAAAGATATTGATTATCGACTTCTCTTTTCTTTATATTTTTTTTTATCGAATTGAGCTTTTTTCTATGAAGTATGGATTATCAAATTATTCTTTTACTTTTTCATTATTGATTTCCAACCCTGCAATATTATCAGACAAATTACACCTTACTGCAGTGAATAGCTACATTTTTGCATATAGCGTACCGTATCGATGTAGACACCAACATCATATCCATTTTTCACGCTGATTTTAAGTTCATATTTGCAAATGACAAAGCACGAAAATAGTTTCTCAAAAACTCAACTACGATAATAGGCTACAAAAGATACTAACTACTGACACGACACATCATTTGGAACATTTCCGCCTACACAGAACCAAAAAGAGTAAATGTACTTTCGGACAACCAACAACCACAATCGAGAAAAGTCTAGATAGAATGCGTATTTTTTTTGCAAGTGTTATGTTACCAACCGGCGCTTGGTGTATCGGTCAAGAGCGTCCGCTTGGTAGCCGGGAAACTGGGGTTTATTCCGGTCGGGTCGTAGTAAAGACTTTAAAAATAGTATTCGCAGCTTCCCGCCAGGCCCTCGGCTCGTGCGGAAGTGCGAAGGGTTAAGTGTATGTGAGTTGTTTGTTATGTATGTCCCCGGCCTCCTTCCTTCGCAGTTCAGTCGCATTTGACCTGGAGTACATCCATGCAGCTATAACAAAACGTACCAAGGCAGTAAACATTGGGTAGATCTATTGTACTGCATCTTTCGAAAGAGTAAAAGTCCATAATATGACCACTGTAGCATTTGGACAAAGCAGCGTATACAAAAAAATAAACGAAATTAAATAGCAAAACTAGACAATGAGAAATATTGAAGTTACCTCGACAGTCGACACAGAGCAGTTGACTTAGAGGGGGGCAAGCGTTTATAAGGCCCCTCTGGGCTCTGGCCTTCCCCTTGGCGCCGGCCCTGTTTTAACAGGATCAAAAGTTTTATTTATTCCTTATTCTTGCAGATATAATTGGATCTACACTTTTTCGTATTTTTTTTTTGTTAGTCCGCATTGTTTATTTAGTAGCCAATCTTTGCAACACATGATAATTTTTGCATAATGGATCTTGAAGCAGTGGATATGGACCTACATGAAGTAATTGTGCTCGTTGATGAGGTCAGTATGACGTTATGCTATCAAGGTTGTTAAATAATGCATTACTCTTTCCTATGACATTTACTTTGGCCTTCAATTTTCTATAGCAATGTAACTTATAACAGGAAAAGTAGATGTATAAGTACGAGGTTGAACTCGTTTCATTATGGAGTCACTTGCAATCTGCTGAGGCTTTTTAGATGCATTTGCTAATTGAAGCCATTTTCATTTTTACATACGAATTAAAAAACACAATAATCCAGTTAAAGGCGCCTGTACCTATCAACGGACGTATTGTCATATTGATAGAACCACCATGAACAAACTTCAGCTCGTTACTCGCACAGCAAGCATCAAACCAACATATTGATTTGATGTTTTGCTATGCGGGTATCAAATAAGGGTTTAGTCGTATCTATCAATGGTGCTGCACTATCGAACAGCAGAATGAAGTTAACCTCTCCACAATGATTGTAAAGTGTTGACTTAGCACAATCGTACAAGGGAACGTAAAGTTCTGATCTGTTCGCCACTACTGCGTCTTTTGACAGACACCTAGTTATTATTAAATTAGCATTGTCGCAAGGTAACTGCACTATACAGGCTGCTGCGAATATGCATATGTAAATATACGTAAGCTATAGTCACCTGACGAATTCTGGGAGAGAACAGGTTGAAGTGTTCTATAATAGATTTCAAACGTAGGTGATGTGGTGAAACAACCTTTGCATTTTACCAGTACATAAATTCATCTTCTGCAGATTGATGAAAATGATGATATGGAATGGCAGACCAGCATAACATATGATGAATACGAAGATGCTATTAATGAAGCAGTTGAAGCACTATCCTTGCCACATTTCTACAAAACATTTTTTCTCCATCATGTTTGTCCTGATCTAAAAGAAATGAACTGTGTTAGTAGAAAAGAAAAATTGAGAAAATATGCATGCCTACTACAAAAGAAATATCCATGCACTAGTGAAATCAAAGAAATTCATATCCGCAGAATTATGAAACATGTGATCCCAAACATTTTTCTTCAAATTCCAGATACAAAAGAAAACCAAACTATGATCCACATCACTAAAACAGATAAAGATATTGTTCAGTATTTGGGTGGTGCTATTTTGAAATGGGGCATCAACAAGTTACCAAAAGAAGAAAGCGATTAGTGTAGAACTCAAGTTTCAACCACAAATAAACTATCATCCCACTTCGAAAAAATGAATAGAGGTTTAGTCGTGCCAAATGATGAATTTTTTAGCTTAGTTCTAAAATGTGAAAAAAAGTTCAGAGAAATGAAAGACAAAAGAAAAATTTCCCCTCCGGCAATAATAGACAAAGTATTTCAGCAAGGTATTGCAATCACAAATTCACATGAAAATGCAATAAAACAATTACTTGGACGCTATATTAGAATGCGTGCTCACATATCAACAAAACACACTGAGAAACTTAATTTACAAAAGAAACAGATGGAAAAGGCAAAACAGAGCACTCATAGTCTCCGAAGATCACCAAAACTCTCAAATTAGATAGCAAAGTGTCTGATTGAAATGCTCAAATACATAATATCTGTGACAGTCCAATGGTTGCTTCCATATGTTGTTTAAGATACGGGTTCAAATGATTATTATCTGACAGCAAACATGTTTTCAAAGATATTACAGTTGGCTTCGCTTAACTGGATCATTCGATTCATGTTTCTAAATTCCAAATTATAAAAGCAATCTCAACGTAAAAAGATGCTACTTTTCTGGATCAATTTTTTGTATAATTAGATTACTTTTTTACAAATAAAACAGCCAAGATACAGCTAAAAATACTTGGGCGGACGTTTCGGCTCACGACTGGTGCCATTGTCAAGGCAAGTGTGTCTACATTAAGCTGGGATCTTAAGATCACTTTTGCTTTTTGCTTAGATCACTTTTGCATAAAAAGTCCAAGTAAATTTGCACATTTCACACGAGATTTCAAATTACAGGGATCTATAACGCTTTGAATACTCTCAAACAAGATCTGCTGGAACGAGGCTTTGCAACAATAACATGATGGCAAAATTGGCAAAGTATAAAATCAAACACTTACACCTGATTTGACACAAAAAACTATGTTACATTTTGTTTTTCATCCAAACTAACAAACTCATATACAATACATTGCTTTTTGATTATATATACACAGATGTGTTTTTGATTATTTGTATATTCTACTTTTATATATTGTTTTTTTAACTTGGATGTTTTTGTCTACTGAAAAAAACTTGACCTTTTGCAGTTTTGTATCTTTTCGCTAACTGGATCAAAAGCCCTCGGCCTGAAGTGATCCAGTTAAGTGGAACCAACTGTACTTAACTAAACTAATTAATCATAATTTTAAGCCAAATGCTTTTTAGTCAATTATGAAAATAAGTGACCATACATAACTGAAAATTAAATCAATTAAATTGTTTATTCCAGATCTTCACAAACTGGGAGGGCTAACACCATACCGGTAATTAAGGAGTTGCATAACAATCTTTGGGGGTCACAGAGAGCATAGAAATTTTACAGTTTGTAGCCCACTCTAGCATACCGGTATGCAGTAGGCTCTATTTGTATACAAAACTAATGATTTTTGATTTGAGAAAGTTGTCAGAAAGCGGTTACTGGTTGATTAGGTATAGATTCTACCAGTATGTTTCCTTTTCTTACGTGCTGTAAATAAATCTTCCTGACTGCAGAGAATTTGCTTTTTTAACAAATGAACCAAATTCAAAATCCTGTTTCTTGAAAAAATATTTCCAGGTACTCAGTACCACTAGTAGTGATTAGCTACTAGGATACCGGTACTAATCGATTTTATGAAATGGTTCAAGCTTGTGACGACAGTAAATATCTACAAACAACTCATCTAATGTAAACTTGTTTTAACAACTACCGGTATATATACTACAAATAAGCATTTTATTGTATATGTTACAGCTGTTACAATAGAATTTATGGTAGACCTAGTAATGATAACACATGGTAGACCAATAAACCAGTCCTCACCTGAATGTGTGCCACCAATTGCTTCATCAAATAACGGCATGATACATTAACTAAGACTTACCGGTACAGGTATACTGGTCCTTAAAATGCAAAACAGCATTTAATTGGTCAACAGATAAATAAGTTAATATGTTTAAAAGTTTGTTGTTCTCTAGCTCTCTAGTAACATCTGCCAGTTGATACTAGCAGTAACTTGTACATCAGTGCACTGGTGTATGGCCTAGCCCTTTTCCATGCTACAGAGTGAAAATGATATTGGTTAAAGATGATAGTGTACGGAAACTGCATGGATCCAAACCCATGGTACGTAGGTATTGATCTATTCTCAGATTTTTTTTCACATCATACCAACCGGTATAGCAAGTAACTGCATATGACATTACTAAAACACAATACCGGTTTGAAAAGTAGGCAAAGTACTATAAAGTTATCATTAAAATTTCCAATACAATAAAAGTACGCTCCACATATCACTTAATAGAAATATTTAACTTTCTGCCTAAAACAAGTCTAATTAAAACGACTTCGACATTAGGTTGGCATAATCGTGAAATAGACAAACCAATATTGTCAGAAACAAGAAAAATGATTCAATATAATTTTCACAAAACAATTTCAAGTCACCTTAGCAATTGGCAAGTTACATGCCTAATTTTTGGGAATGGGGAGGACGAATGCGTTTATTATTGACGTACAGACAGTATTCACCTTCAAAAGCGTCCCAACGAACCGATTTTTTATCACGTTTTGCAGCATGAAACTCTGGTAATAATACCTTTTTTTGATTATAAAAGACCTTTGGTAAGTGGTCAGTAACAAATACTTTAGAATCCCTATCTTCACTTAATTTCTTCAGTTTGGCAATGTTTTGATAAATAAGTTCTTTATCGAAGGTAGTCAAGACTTTAAAAATAATTGGTCTGTTCATTTTTTTGCCCTCTTTTCTAATCGGGTGTTGGGGGAGGCGATGCAAGTCCACTATATTGATATCATCAGGCGTCAATCCCAATACTTTAGTCAAGAAATTATCAAAAATGGCTTTAGTTTGATTTTTAGTTTCGTTACCTTCTGTTTCTTCCAGGCCGAGAACAAGCAAATTTAACCGTTTATCGTACGATTCACGCATTAAATTTTCAACCTCAAGGTGTGCAATTTCGGTCAATAAATCAGCTTGCTTCTCTGCGTCAAAACCCGTATTTAGTTCAATTTTTTCCTCCATTTCGTCAAATTTAGAAGTCATGGTAGACCCAATAACCGAAGCACGGCTGCCTATTTGCTTGATTTCAAGATCTAACGAATTGATGCCAGTTTCCAATCTTGAACATCTCAAAGAAAATTTCTCATCAATTTCTTTCAATTGACTTTCAAAACTGCAAAATTTGGTTTCTAAACTTGATACCCTTTCAGATACGTTTTCTACAGACCGTAGTATTCTGTCCAGTTTTGAATTTAATTCTTTGTTTCCAACCATCGTTCTTCAACTCGGTTAACAGCATAGTTTAATTCTCAGGTTTACGCGCTGTAGCTGCTGTAAATTTGCCTGATCTAACTGTCTGAAAAAACGCGTCCGCACACCAGAATGACTAGATAAAACCAGAACCAATTATTTTGCGCACACCTAACACATTTCCACTCAATACTTCTGAACACACACCAGCAGGCCTATCTGAACCTAGCTTTGCCCAAGCACATGCACCTGCCCCACCTGCTCATTTGCACACACCAAACACATTTTCTGTCAATACATCCGAGCACATACCAGCAGGCCTATCTGAACCTAGTTTGGCCCAGGCACATGTACCTGCCCCACCTTCTCATTTGCACACACCTCATACATTTCCACTTAATACTTCTGAGCACATACCAGCAGGCCCACGTCAACCTAGTTTGGCCCAGGCACATGTACCTCCTCCACCTGCTCAAAATCCTGCAGTCCCTATCACTGTTTATCATAATCATCACCCTCAGTCATTTATTTATCATTAAATTCAGTTTGCACTTGCAATACTAAGAGTAGCAACTAACTGACAGCAGCAAATTCACTTACTATTCAAAACAGCTTTAAAAAAAAAGGTATTTCAATTACAGTACCTCACTTGCCAATTGGATTTAAACTCAGTATTATATGTACAATAGAAGATGAAATTAGAAGAAAAGATTGATTTAATTCTAAAAAATTGAATGTTATTGAAAAAAGACTTGATGATATAGGGATGCACCAATACCGATGTTCAACATTGGAAAAAACGATGTATTGGCAGTTTTACCAACGCATCAGCATTGATCGTAATTTTAAGCCGATGCATCGGCCGATGTCAAGTAACTATATTGCACCAGAAATCTCGAGCACACCATCGCACTCATTACAAGTTTTTCACAAAGTCGGACTTATCCTTTGATCTGCTATTAATAAAATTGCACTCCCTCTGGGCTGATACGAAGTGATATAATCGTGATACAATGATATAATCAACAGTGATACAATGATATAATCAACAGAATAACATTTATCAACGCTTTTTTTAATTTTATAGTAATTTTTTGTTTTACTTTTATAGTGTTAACCAAATGATTGTTTAACATAAATCCAACTTATAGTTTGCCGGGTAGGTCCACATATGTGCCAAGTGCGATGTAGTTCCGTTTGAATCTTATTGTTGTAGCTGCAAAGCTATGACTAAATCTAAATTTTCAATTGAGGTATTTATTTTTCATGGGTATTCTATTTGAGTAAGAACAAGTTTTTAAATTAATTGAGTTACTGTACCGTAAAACGAAAATTTATCAATTCGCGCTGGTTAATTGTTACGCACTACAGCCTACTGCACTAATAGTCAGTATGTAAGTATTTCGCTTTCGAGATTGGAAATTTGGGTATCTAATTTTGTTGTTTATTGTTTTTTTTATTTGTAGAAAGCAGCATTTATGCTGTACAAATTGGATTTTGCTTTTAGTTGCATATTTATCCTCCTATCACGAGAAAGTAATCAATGCGCTATACGAGCTCGCTTAGGAGTTGCCAGCCATCTGTCTACCCCACCAAGATGGGAGAATCCCGCTAAATGCCTTTCGCAATGGCACAACAAGCAAACTTGCCGACTTGTGCTCCACACTGTCCCTTTAATGCTGAGCATCGAGCAGGGAAGCTGTGAATACCGTAATTGGTTTGACCCGACTCGGAATCAAACCCAAGTCTACAGCTACCGAGGCGGACGCTCTTACCACTCGGACTCGGCCATCTGAGCTGATAAACGATTGTGAATCACTGCATTAAAAATTATCATCCCAAACTGCAAGCAAAGAGCGTAGACATCGTCCGATGATTATGTGGCAACTAATCAAATCTTCCCAGCAACGACAGCAATAATCATCGTCACAGAAATACGAGATTACATCCACTCAATTACATAATTATGGATCACAGCTTTTAAATGCAGGAAAGGTCTGCAAATTTTCCTGCTTTCAAAGCCAAATAAGTAATGACTTTCTGACTTTGCAGATGATCTTTTCAGCTTTGAAAGCCTAACTAGTGACATAGTGTAGGTTAGTCTAGTACTGGCACCTTCGGCAAGTAGTCTAACCTCAAGATTAGGTTTGCTAGATTAGGGTCACCCTAACTTAACTCTCAGGTTAGACAACTTGCCAAAGCTGCCGGTTGTAGACCAACCTAAACTGTATCACTAATTTGGCTTTCAAAGCTGAAAAGATCATCTGCAAAGTCAGAAAGTCATTAATTTTTTGGCTTTGAAAGCGGGAGGATTTGCAGACTTTTTCTGCATTTGAAAGCGGTGATTCATGAGTAATCGAGTGTTGCACTGATCATAAAAAAATTAAAACGAGACTATTCCACCAAGCGTCAAGTAGAAAAGGGTAAAACTAACGAAGAAAGTATGCCTTTTTATGCGTTGCACGTGAGAAGAGCGGTTATCTGTGGGAATCAAAGTGACAGACCTTGCAGAAGTTCAAAGTTTAAGACAAAATCAGTTACACCTTTGCGAATTTTACTAGCACGGTGAAACAGGTGTAGCAGACTTTTAAAATCAAAGCACGCGTTCTAAAGCTAGAACATACAAAATGATTTATTATCAAGCGAATAACAACAACAACAGATTTGTATACCGGTACCACTTAAACATAACTTAACGTGTAGAGTGTTGACTGTTGACTAAGCGGTGTCAAAAAAGTAAAAACAAAATCACCACAAGGAAAATAAAAATACTGAAAGACTTAAAAGAAAACTTAGGTCATAGGCCTACACCTCTAAGCAAATTGAATATAATTACACTCAACAATAAACACTGTAATAAAGAAGAGGGTCATATGTGTTTATAAGTAATATCAAAATAATGTGCAGACATGACTTAAATTGAGGCAGAGAAGTTTTGTAGCGAATTGAAGGTCGTAGATCATTCCACACAAAACAAGCACAATGTTTAAAGGGCATGAGACATTTTAACGTATTTATCAAAAGCATGTGGTTTTAGGGGCGCACCCAGCACATTTCCAGGGGGGGTTCTAAAAAAATCGATCCCACACTCAGGAGCAGATCCAGAAAATTTTGGTGGGGGGATGAAATTTTGAATTAGGTTGAATGTTAACTAAATACAAATACGTGAAAAACCCTTTCAAAAATGTTTTTATGTCTGCGGTGTATTCAAAAAGCTTTTCAAGAAGGGGACACCATTTTGACATACTTTCAAGCGTATTTTTTTCCGACAGAATTATTTTGAAGCATATTGAGAATGAAAAAGGCTCTAGGGGGCACACTCCCCTTGAAAATTTACATACTGCAGTGGTCATTTTAGTACTTTTTGAAGAATTTTCAGGCAAATTTTGTTTACTTTACTCAGCATCTGCCTAAAAAGCTCCAGGAACAACATAGGCTTCTACTGATCGATTAATATTCTGTTTGAATAAGGTTTGGGTTTAATATTGGAAGTGGCTAGTTTTACAAGCCCGTAACATTTGTCTCTTTGGTTTATTTTATTACTTCGTCATGCTCTCGAAGAACCGGGAAAGCGCGAAGGGATAATAAAAGAAACCAAGCGCTTGTTTGTACGAGCTCGCACAAATAGCCACTGCCTTTAATCTTCTATTTGAATAAGACTATTGCTACTGTGAATAAGGTTTGTAACCATGGTGTTATGTAGGAATTGCCTAAGGCCCTGGCCCCGGCTGGGGATGCCACTTTTTGCCTCAGACCGGCCCTGGTCGAGGGGGTCATAAAAATTGGCCCGGGGTTGAATTTCAAATTAATTTACCATGCATTCCGGCATATAAGACGACCTTCAAAGTGCAAAAACCTATCTTTAGAAATTGGTATGGTCTCATACAACAATTATAAAAGCCATATCTTAATTTTTACATGAAGATTTTTTTATTTTACATGAAAATGCGTTGGAGCGTAAAAATGAAGAACGTGCATGCTTAAAGCGTTTTTGAGGTTTGTCATGCACTAATGAAACGCGTGTATAATTACAAGAGCATTACGAAAGCATTACGTGACTGAAAGCATTATGTAACACCATTGACGGCATTTGCATGAGGAGTAAGGACGCAAGTAGCGCACTTCGTTATGTATTCTAGACACAATATAAAGCATTGTATAAACCCCAGCCCTGGCCAGGGCGGGTGCAATTCCCCAGCCCCGGCCAAAATTGTTGCCCCGGTCATTCCCAGTGTTATGCTCTGCCTTTCGTTTGTGTAGACGTGACGTTAAGGAAAATGAGAACAGTACTGCTTGTGACTTTAGTGACTGCTGGCAACACATCAAGTGTCATAACATTCCTATGGATGTTCATAACTTCCGGAGCAAAACTAGAGATCGATCAAAGTTATGGGATATTTCAATGGATCTGTCCTACCTGCCAACCTGTGATGTGTAAAGTGACGCTGACGCAATGTACTAGCAAAGTTGCTAGCTGTATTGATGCTCTTATAAAAATTTACAATCTTGAATGTCAAGTTGCTGAACTAACCTCACTGGTTGACTCTACTTATATGAAAGACTCTAACCCCATGATAATGACAATAAGGTTGAATCGAAGTTGCAAAAGCTAAGCAGTTTAGTTGTTGCTCTTACTGAGAAAATATCTTGTGATGTTACAACTTCAAGTTCTGACAAAGCTTTAAACTACGCTGAGGTCTTAAAACTCCCGGCTGCCCCAGTGGTGATGAGCAAAAGAGAAAAAGCTAAGCTAAAGGAGATTGCTTACATTAAGCCAGACAATGTCAGTGTAGACAAGCTTCTTCATACACAATATGTAGAAGTGTCTGACCGAAACTTTGAGCTCAGTGAAGGTTTGCTTTATAAAAGAGAATGATGAAACAGGTTTAGTTTCCCTCGGTTTTCCAAGCAGTACAAGCAAGGACAAAGCTACTGAAATGATCTAATCTGGGTTACTCAGTAAGTGCTTCTGCTAAATCACTTCCAAAGATATCAGAGTCTCCAATTTCTCTTCAAGTTCTGGATTCCAATTTCAATTCTTTGGAAGTAGAGAAGGAGGCTATTAAAAGAGCAATTGGTTGGCGGTACAGAACTTGAGAATAGCATTGAAAAAAGCTGTTTTCGCGTTAGGCTTCAAGAAACCCTCTGTCATAACTCTTCGAGAGCTTTGAGAAAAGCTGTTGTCCCAGTAACTCTTTTTGAGTAGCTTTGAAAAAAGCTGTAGTCCCAGAAGCTTTTCATGACGCACTCTTCAGTGGGTAATCGCGTCAAAGTGGAAACGAGAAAGCAAGGTCTGGCGATTCATAAATATCAGTTTCGGGCGGCAGCGCAGCGGTAGTTACATCAACGAATCCAATCGAGCGCGGGCACTTCTGATTGGACAAGTCGTGCGAACCTAAATTCTACTTGATCAGTTTAAGAGTATAGACAAACTCTTTCTGTTTGCATAGATTAGGTCGCCGTACTTAGATGTAGTTTGCTTCGCGCAGACTAAGATGGAAAGGGTTGCGCGCAGTGTCCAGAATAGAGAACTGATCATCGTTGTAATTGGCAGCACATTGGTCGTTTTCTAATAAGTGTTGTCCAATTGCCGAGTCACATTCTGCAGTGGGTTGTTTTCGCTTGCACGCTCGGTTGGGTTGCACTCGCTGGGAGGCTGTGTGCTGTCGTAGCCATTTCGGAACATGCTGCTTGATGCGGTCTTGAAGTCGTTGAGCTGTTCTACCTACGTACCGACTGTCACAGTGGCACGTATAGCACACGGGTATATACATAAGCGAAAAGTTCTTTGCAAGGCCTGGAAAATCCTACCATTGATTTTATTGAATTCTCAGTTCGATCTATTTCAATCGGAACTTGCAAAGTCTGGAATGTTCGTCTACTACATCACAGAGCTTCATAAACTTGAATATTGGACTTCAATTATAAAAATAACTTGGCTAGTTTTAGTGAAGTGATAAGCAGAGTATCAGTTTTATTAAGATTTTTTTGAGGGGGTGCTGATAGTTTTGTTCAGACTTTATTTTTTTGGGGGTGGGGAAGGAATGTTGCTATGCTGCACTGATGAGACCTAAAAAGGTCGAAACGCGTCTACAGCTGCAAATGGGTAGATAGACTAGTGGGCGTTAAAGGTGATGGGTGGGGTTCTCTTTTTCCCTGTTCAATTTTGTCATGAGTAGTATGGGGTAAGGTTCAAATATCAGACTGAGTACCATAGATCTGTATGGCAATCCCTTGTTGTTGGGAGTAGGAGCCTTTACCTTTTTGGCTTTTAAGTAGCTTACGTTGAATAAAAACATCAGCACAAACTAAAAATATCTTGCACAGATGCAACACCTTCGTTTGTTCTTTATTACGCAATACAATTATTGCAAAGTCCTTTGAATTACACAATTAGTTAAACATAAAAAT